>OX328105.1:41510844-42110844 GCA_946811185.2 Hippopus hippopus | reverse complement strand
GGGCTCAGCAAAACATTACATTCATGCACACTCACACCTACCAAGTTTTTGCACTTGCGCATGTTTCTCTGTTACAGTAAGCATTGTATCGTTACACAGTCGTCCTGTATACCCAGGTGCACAGTTACAAGTCCCTGAAAAACTATCACAAGATCCACCGTTCTGACACTCTGGACAGGTTAATGAGCAATCGTTACCATAGGAACCCTCCGGACAATCTAAAATAAACAAGAATGAGTGTTTTTATATTGTAGTGTCCTGATGCAATCCTAGAATCCAAACAGGAGGACAAATCGGGGGCGAATTCACCCTTTATCACATAAACTGGGGGAAAAGGAGATAATGCTGGTAACCAGCATTTTCTTCTTTTCCCTCAATGTTTTCTACCCTAACACAGTCAGCCTCTACAATTTGAGCCACTTCTGATTTGTTGTCTGCAACTGCTTTTGGTTTGGACAGGTTTAAAATTCTATTGCATGGTGAAGAGTTAATCAACCACTGATTTGGTTAAATTTCTAAATTCCATGACGAGCCATCTCAGTTGCTGAAAAATACTCTGAAGTGTTCACTCTTAGAATGCAGCATAAACCGAACTAACTAACTCTTGGGCTGCTAAGGGCGACTCACTGACCTTAAGTGGACATTGTAGATCAAGATCAGACTGCACAGAACATGCAGTCTGATCTTGATCTACACTGTCCAATAGGGGCATATTCCCCCCCCCCCCCCAAAAATAACATTGAAGTAGTAAAATTTAGGTTTATGTCAGCAGCTTAAAAGTCTCATTTCACTTATTAACCCTTTCCCAAACGACATATTTTTAGACTCTTCCAAACTGAGAGCATCTGCAGACGACAAATTGAGAATTGGTACAAATTAGCTTTAGGTCTCTGCTATGGTAGAAAACTGTGTGGGAAAAGGAGAAAATGCTGGTTACCAGCATTTTCTCCTTTTCCCACAATGTCTTCAAAAGCCTTCTTTCCCAGGGTCGTGAAAACCAGGGATTGTTTGGTAAAGGGTTAAACAGGATATGGGCTAAATACTAGCAAAGTCAAGGTCGCTTTTGTCCTGAAGCCATTGTATACATCAAAGACTGGGGAATAGATTCACCATGTACATGTATTCTTTGTTTAATTCTTAGTCTTATTCCAGATTTAGAAAGTTACATCACTTCTGATTGCCAAACGGTTTAGAAAATCAGAAAATTTAGAAAATTCTCCAGAACAACGCTTAGAAGAAAATTTTTAAGAACAGTTGTTGAATACTGACCTAGACTGCAACCTTTGTTTGAATAACTTAGATCAAGGTCAAACTGGACATAACAGGCAGTCTGATCCTCAATATTTACTCTTCAATATTTTGAGAAATCTGGCAAAAAAAATACCCTTTAATTCTTGTAATGAAAATCTTTTGTGGTTTTAGATGCCAGTAAAGTTGTACATTTAATAAAGATTTGCAAAATGATTGGCAGGTAAGTGCAGCGTATCAACAACAGCACTCAGCCATTAATAACAGCAATGGAAGAATTTTGAAGATTGGTTTTAAAGATTTAAGGACAAAACCTTTCTTTTGCCTTTTCTTCTTTAACACATTTTCAACAATAAATGATATGAAGCATGCTCTATAAAAGGGCCTTAATTCATCTGCAAAAAGTGTCAACCAGGTCAGCGCATTCCACACAGGGTCGATACTTTTTTGCCTTTTGTAAATTTTCTGCATGACAAAGGACCAGTGTACTTCATGATTCAGTTGGTTGTTAAACAAAATGGATTTCATGGATCCATAATTATGTGATGACTTGCTTGGTTTGATGAATCACAGAGATCCATTAAACCCCCTTTTCCCAGAGTATGGCTCATAATTATGTATGTATGCCTTTAAAAAATGATGCAATGATTTGAGCCATGCTCTGGCAAAA
Organism: Hippopus hippopus; assembly: GCA_946811185.2. Taxonomy (NCBI): domain Eukaryota; kingdom Metazoa; phylum Mollusca; class Bivalvia; order Cardiida; family Cardiidae; genus Hippopus; species Hippopus hippopus. Next base: position 42,108,926 of record OX328105.1, on the reverse strand, counting down.
GGGGGCTTAATGCATCTCAGTGATGCAGTGTACCAAGCGAGTCATTTAATAATTATGGATCCATTAGATCCATTTAGTCAAACAACCGACTGAATCATCGGGTAAAATGGTCCTTGGACATGCAAAAAGTTGGAAGAAAGCAAAAAGTTTCGGCCCATGTCAGCCTGCACGGACTGCGCAGGCTGACATGGGTTGATACTTTTCGCAAATGCATTAAGCCCCCTTTTCACAGAGCACTGCTCATTTACATCATCTCTTTTTACATATTCATTTACAAGCTGGGTGATTCCATGAAAATCTTATATGGAAAACCTTGGACGGACAGTAAAATCCTGTTCTTAGTGGCCATCCCTATGCTGGTAAGCAGCATTTTCTCCTTTTCCCGCAAGGTTTCCTATACTTTCACCAACAATTATATCATCTCAGCAACATTTAGTTTGTAGTCTGCAAATGCTTTCAATTTCGACAAAGCCGTAAATGTTATCATTAGCTAGTGTATATTAAGTACCCAATTTTGGCAAAGATGTACTTGTAGTAAAAAAGGTAAAAAAGCAACTGTTGCTTATAGGTGGTTGTTTGGTATAGGTTGTTCTGTAAACAGTAATTTACTTACGGTCAGTGCAGAACTGTCCGGACCAGCCAGGCTGACATCTACATGTACCAGTGACCGAGTCACACTGACCATTGTTCTGACAGCCACAAAGTTGGGCACACTGGAACCCAAAATGCTGGGAATCACAAGCTGTAAATATAGATGATATTTGGTACTTTATCAAAAAACCAAGTTTTAAAGCTTGCCCAAATTGAAAGAATCAGCAGACACAAAATTCCATGTGGTTCAAGTATTTTGTCCTTCAAAGAGAAAAAACATTGTGGGAAAAAGAAGATCAAAGTAGGAGAAAGCATTGAAAAGAAAGGAAAAACATTTTTTTTTTTCAAAATGATACAGAAAATATTGTGCTACCAGCAACCGCTCCTTTTCTCACTTTTTCAATAGCCATCCTCTGAGGGCACATAAGAAGCCATAATATGTATGGTAATTGCTGGAAAATAAATCAGAGATTTTAACTGAGCCATGTTCCAGCAAAAGGGGGCTTAACTCTTTACCAGACACCAAAATTTTAGACTGGTCCAAATTGAAAGCATTTGCAGACAACAAAATAAACATGACTCAAAAATTGAAACTTGACTTTAGAAGAGTAGAAAACATTGTGGGAAAAGGAGAAAATGCTGGTTACCAGCATTTTCTCCTTTTCCCACAAAGTTTTCAAAAGACTTCTTCCTCAGGGTCGTTAAAACTTGGGATTGTGTGGTAAAGGGTAAACAAACCTCTGTGATGCGCTATACCAGGCAAGTCATTACATAATTATGGATCCCTAAAATCCGTTTTGACCAAGGATCAACTGAATCTGGAGCTAGAATGGTCCTTTGATATGCTAAAAATTTACAAATGGCAAAAAGTTTTAACCCATGTCAGCATGGGCCAACTGCACAGGCTGACATGAGTCGATACTTTTGCAAATGCATTAAACCCCATTCTCACAGAGCATGACTCAAATGAAAAGCTTTTATAGCTATAAACACAGAAAATGCTTTAGCTTCTAATTTTGAAATGTTACATGGACTGGTCAAATTTAAATAAGCTTAACCATAATGATTATTACAAGATACAAAAATAGTCATTTAGAGTTTAAAGATACCCATTTACTCATTTTAAGCCAAATATAACTAATTTCATTCATATTTTATCAAACTATAGTCATGCCAAATATTACACCTGCTGCTTGCGAGATTGCATGGATTACGAGGGATAGAAAATGTTTTTGGACTTGGTTCCTATCCACTTGTTCAATCGACATGATGCTTGTCACGTGAGTGTGTACGATCTTTTCCCTGCATATTCATGTAGCTGACAAGAACGTGGAGTCGAGATACACTACACAGGTCTACTGTTACAACAATCTATGTTACAACAACCCAACAGCAGTTTACTCGAGGATGTCAGAATTTTATATCGAGAGTGCAGTCTGGAATGGTTTTAAAGACAGTAGAAATGTAAATTTCGTATGTAAACATTAATAAGTAGCATTTAAGGCATGCTGAAAGAAGAGGAAAAGACATGATCCTACAAATGGATGAGTGCGCCATTTCCCGTGTTGAAACAACAAGTAGTCTAGCTTTCTATTTTTAGATGGGGAGGGTGTGCAAATGACTCTCGTGATACACTCCCCCATTGTTTACAATTTTGACCTGACATAATTTTCTCCGGACCAAGATTCATTTCAAATAACAAATCTGAAACTTCTTTCCATTCTTTGGGGCCACAGATATTGCTAATTTATTGATTTAAGCACATTTCTGCATTTGGCTAAAACGAGTAGATGGCGAACTTTAACCCCTACAGTACCTCTCATGCTTTTAGTTGCTTTTGCTGCCAGTGTAGATCAAGATAAGACTGCACAAATAAGCAGTATTATCTTACATCTACGCTGTCTGCTTTGCTGAGATAATGTGGCCAAAACAAGCCCCGAAATTGCACTTATTTAGCTCTTTTTCCCAGATCGAACGAAATCCATTTAATTTATTTTACACACCCCCCCCCCCACACACACACACACAAGGTAGGAACATGTTTATATCTGCTCCTCCAATTGACAGTCAGTGCAATCATTGAGATAACAGGAGTAAATGCCAGCAAGAAAGCTTCTTTTTCGACAATGCTTTGCACACAACTGATGAACAAAACATGTTTAAATTCCCTTTTCAATCAAATATTTGTCATATCACATGGTTTTAAATTTACAATTTCACAAAAACAAGTCTGTATAGTTAATCCTGTCCTCAAAAATCCCATGTTTTAATGATCCTAAGAAAGCTTCTGAAAACATTGTTGGAAAAGGAGAAAATTCTGGTAACCAGCATTTTCTCCTTATCCCACAATGTTTTTAGCCTTTTGAAGGCAAATACACTTAATTGAGCCACATTTGAATTGCTCTTTACTAATGCTTTTAATTTGGAAATGTAAAAAAATGATTAAAAAAAAAGAGTCCCTGATTTTGTAATTTCATAACAAATTTGCAAGAATAACTTACAAAACAATGGACGGTTTAGATCTTAGATCAGACAGAATGTTCAGTGTGTTCCACAAATTTCATTCAGCTTGGAATTTAGAAATGAACTACCCACAACCACTCAGTTTACTTACTTTTCTCACACTGATGTCCTACTTTCCCAGGTGGACATCTACATGTTCCATCTCTATGGTCACAATGGGCCCCATTACACTTACATTTGTTGGTACAGTTGCGACCCCAGTATATATCCTGATCACATGCTGCAAAAAACAAGAACACCACATGTAGGTGCCAACCCTTGGCTACAGTTGCTTTTAGTAATAAATTGATTTTCAGAGAAAATCATTTAATGAAAAAGGGGCATAACTGTGTCTAAACTACTTTGATGGTCAACTGCCCTTGTTGTTTGGGTTCCACTTTTGAAAAGTTAACAACTAGTCCAAGTAAATATTTTCAATAATGACAGAGATATTATAAAATGTCAAAGTTTTTGCATGATGACAACGCAGACAATGAAGAAAACAACAACACAGATGAAGACAGGGCTATGACAATACCTTGATGTTTGTGTCAAAAATAGCCATGCTAAAAATGAAACTAAACAGAGTAAAAAATTCTTTACAAACGAGGTTTCTTGCTTCGACAAAAGAATTTCTTAACTCGTTGATACTAGAGATGCTTTTGCTTAGATGATGCTGATGCTTTGAGATCCAGTGACCAGGATTTTTCTTCTTTTCCTAAAATGTTTCATGCCCATAAATCTAACTTATTCAATTCAATCATGTAACCCTTTATCTTACAATCCCAAATTTGATTGACCCTGAAGGAAAAGGCTTCTCAAAACACTATGGAAAAAGGAGAAAATGCTGGTAGCCAGCATTTTCTCCTTTTCTCATGGTGTTTTCTGTCCTTTCATAGGTGATTCAAATAATTTGAAACACATTTTATTTGTCTTCAGCGAGTGATTTCAAATTGGACAATTAATTTGGGAATTTGCCATTTGGTAAAAGGTGAACTCTTTACCAAATGACAAAATTTTAGACTAGTCCATCTTGAAAGCCTTTGCAGGCGACAAAACAAATGTAACTCAAGAATCGAAATTAATTTGGGAACAGTAGAAAACATTGTGGGAAAAAGGAGAAAATGCTGGTTACCAGCATTTTCTCCTTTTCCCACTATGTTTTCAAAAGCTTTCTTTCTCATGGTTGTTAAAAGTCAGGATTGTGTGGAAATGGGTTAAGAAGTATTCAAGTGAAATGCAAACCTTGACAATGATGAAGTCGAGAGGCAGATGGGTAAAACATTGATTACAACAAAGGACAGCCACACTAGATCTAAAAGGAAAGCTCTGAAGTACTTACGATTTTCACATTGTTGTCCTTTATAACCTGGTTCGCACTCACACTGACCTGTGAACGGATTACATGTTCCCCGAACATTACATAAACAAAGCTGTGAGCAGTTCTTTCCCCAATAACCAGATGAACATGCTGTGAATAAAATATAAACAACAAAAATTTTGTTGAGTTCAACCCTTAACCTATCAATGCCATGTTCTAACAACTCTGAAAAGAAAAGTACATGTATTTGAAAACATGGTATCCAGCATTTTCTAAATTTCCCAATATGTTTTTGGAACTTCTCAAAGTCAAATTCAATAATCATTTAACCCTTTACCAGATGACAAAATGTTAGCCTTGTCCAAATTGAAAGCATTTGCAGACAACAATTTCAATGTGGTTAAAATGGTGCAATCTTGCTTTGATAGGGTAGAAAACATTGTGGAAAAAGGAGAAAATGCTAGTTACCAGCATTTTCTCCTTTTCCCACAATGTTTTAAAAAGGCCTCTTCTACAGGGTAATGAAAACCCGGGATTGTTTGGTAAAGGGTTAAGCTATAGTTGATTTGTCATCTGTAAATGCATTCAAGTTGGATAAGTCTACAATCTTGTTGTCAGATTAAATCTTTACCAAACGACAAACTTTTAAATCTGTCCAAACTGATAGCATATAGATATGACAAATATAGTTCAACTAAATGTGTTTATCATTAAAGGGGTAGAAAACATTGTGGGAAAAGGAGAAAAAGCCTTTTTCCTCAGGTCGATAAAACTTGAGATTGTTTGGTAAAGGGTTAAAGGTTTATTTTTTACCCATGACACACACTTGCAACAGAAAAGGCAATATTTCATAGGGATCTTCTCAGACAAAAAAAAAATTTAAGATTTATCCAAACTGAAAGCACTTGCTGATGACAAATTAAATGTTGTCTGAATGACGGCACTTGATTTTTTTGAAATGATAGAAAATATTGCTATCCAAGGAGGAAGTGGTAATACATAAAGAGTTAACTGACATGTTTGTTTGGTGTTTTTACACCATTTTCAACATTATTTTAGTAATATTGTGGTAGAAAGTGCACCTTTCCATGCTCTTTTAGACTTTCTTTACCAGTATTTTGCACAACATTCTTTCCTAGAAAGGAACAAATCCTGTCCCACTGACAGTTATCAATTCTTAGACCCTTTGGACTTCAAGTGCTACAGAGTCGGCTACAAGAACTTAAGAACTGTGTTTGGAAAGAATTAACCCTTTACCACATTATTTCAGTCAGATACAAACTGATAGCATATACGAGGGTTGTTCGGAAAGTTTGTAGAATTTTGTTATATCTCTAAAATTGTTCATCAAATATACATGAAATTTGATATGCATGAACCTTGACCTACCCAAAGCAATTTTTAAAAAAATAATAGAAAATCGAATACAGAAACCAGATATATGGGTTGTCGTAGCAACGTCATCATGGGTACCCGGAGCAGTCCATAAAATAATTATTTTTGGATTATGTCGTTGAAGAAATAAGCTTAATTTCTGTATGTTTGCTCAACATCAAAAAAGCGCGGAAACGTCAATCGATAATTCGACAATGTTACGTCATTTCCTGAAAATCTCAAAACAATTCGTTGTTCCGAAACAAAATTATAGCGTTTTCGTAATCTATCTGCGGAAGTTGTTACGGAAAAATCATGACGTCGAATTGTGGCATTGAGTTGCGGAGTGTGGTGAAATTCTGTGTTGCACTTAATAAATCGCCAACAGAAACACTGCGAATGATAAAATCAACAGGAGCATATGATAAATGCAGTCCAGCTTTTGTCTACAAATGGCATTCGCGTTTTAGGAGCGGAAGAGAATCTATTAATGACGATTCCAGGAGCGGTCGACCGGCAGTCGTAACTTGTTCGATTAAGAAGTCGGTAAAGGATATGGTTCAGACCGACAGAAGAACCACCGTCAGAACTATTGCTAATGAACTCTGTGTTTCATGCTCAACAGTACATGGTATACTAACTGAGGAACTTGGCATGTCGAAAGTGAGTGCTCGGTGGGTACCACGATTACTCAAGGAAAATGAAAAGGAGCTTCGTGTACACTGTTCACAGAAGTTTCTTCACTGCTACGAATCTGAAGGCGAGGATTTTCTTGATCGGATCATCACGACGGATGAGACCTGGTTACACCACTTTGATCCAGAGACCAAAGCTATGTCTTCTATGGATTTCCGGGTTTTTCCCGAGTTGAAGACGAGTTTGCGTGGAAAGCGATTCGATTCAGCAGAGGAACTTACAAAACAGACTCAAATTGTTGTATCGTAACTAACTGAGGACTGGTACATTGAAACTTACAACAAATGGATGACCAGACATAAGAAATGCATAGATATTGCTGGTGACTATGTTCAGAAAGTGCGACGATCGCTTGATGTAAACAATGCTTGATGATTACGCGACGTCATATTGACTTCAGCGTGCTCCGGGTACCTCTAACATACTCATTTTAAATAGACATAATTTTCGTGTGATGTAGAGCATCGTTTTGGTTTTCATAGAATTTATAGAAGAGATGTTGAAGTTTAAGTAGGTATAAAATTCTTTGTAATACTGAGAATATTGTGTGATTTATAACAAAATTCTACGAATTTTCAAAACAACCCTCGTACAGATGACAAATTAGATACAGCTCAAATAATTGAATTTGCCTTTGACAGAGAATAAAACATTTTTGGAGAAGGAAAAAATGCTAGTAACCAGCATTTTGTCCTCTTCCCAAAATGTTTTTAAGAGCCTTATTCCCAAGTGTCACTAAAACTTAGGATTGTGTGGTAAAGGGTTAAAGAAGCACTTAACAATATTTTGTATTGAAAGTTTTTTAGAAAATCTGTCAGACCAAAATTTCCCATGCTAGATGGCTTCTTAACCCTTTACTACACAATCTTAACTTTTAACAATCCTGAGAAGTCTTTCTTAAACATTGTGGGAAAAGGAGAAAATGCTGGTAAACAGCAGTTACCAGCATTTTCTCCTTTCCCCATAACCTTTACTACCCTTCCCAAATAAAATTTCAGTTTTTCAGTCACATTCACTGTGTGGTCTGCAAATGCTTTCAATTTGGACTGGTCTTAAATTTTGTCATTTGGTAAAAAGTTTAAACTACATAGTTAGAAGTAAATGTTGAAAACAAGAGGAATTAAGCAATTGGTTTTTTAATGTAAAATTTTCTATTGTTTTAGTTATGGGACAGCTGTTATTGCATAACAATGGATAAAGTCATTTTGAACACAGACAGACAACAGTAAGCCCTGTAGAGTTGCTGAGATACAATTTTTAAGGTTCAAGGTTCAGATCACAGCAGAGGCCAATTATTTCATGGTTACCAGCATTTTCTTCCTTTCCAACATGTTTTCAAAAGCCTTCTTCAGGGTTGTCCAAATATGCGGTTGTTTGGTAAAGGGTTAATGTTATCCTCTGTATTTACCTTGATCACATAACTGCCCTGTATAGCCAGCATTACATAGACAGCTCCCATCAATAGGTGAACAGACACTGTTGAATGGATCACATTTACACTTGGATGTACAGTTCTGTCCATAGGACCCAGAGGGACAACTCTGTCTGCATTTCACTGTTTGAAATAAATATATATGCATTAAACATCAATAGGTGAACAGACACCGCTAAATGGATCACATATACACTTGGATATACAGTTTTGTCAGAAAGACCCGAAGGGACAACTCTGCCTACACTTCACTGTTTGAAATAAACACATATATACACATTAGGTTAAACATCAAAAGGAGAACAGACACTGCTAAATAGATCACATATACTCTTCCATGTACAGTTTTGTCTGTAAGATCGGAGGGACAACACTGCCTACTCTTCACTGTTTGAAATAAATACATATACATTAGGTTAAAGATACATCTACACTTGTTTTCAGCCACTTTGTAACCCATAATTTCATGTCTATTTCATGCAACTTTAATTTTTCTTGTATCTTTGTGCTAAATGTTGCCCCTTACGTATGCAAGGTTGCACAGATTGCAGCCAACAGAAAATGCATTTCATTTTCTGGAAGCCTTCGAAGAAATCACCGTTGCTATTTCCCGTTTAGAATCGAAGATAAATCCCTTGAGTTTCTTTATCCCTTAAACAATATAATTATATTGGTAATTTATCAATGTTGAATTCTGAGTCATTCTACACACTATCAAGTTTAACAGCGTTTTTTTCTCTCTGGCTGTAAGGATGTATCTTTAAACATCAATACAGGAACAAAATACTGCTCAACAGATCATATATAAACTTGGATGTACAGTTTTGTCCCTGAAGGGACAGGTCTGCTTGCATTTTACTGTTTGAAGTAAATACATAATTTTACATTAGGGCCCAGTTTCATGCAAAAACTTTAGTCTAATATTTTGCTCAAATCCACTAACAGACTCATATTCCCACTTCAGTTGTTCAAAATGCTTTTCACTAATATTTACAGACATTAGTAACATTTTCAAATCCTGAGCTGACATACTTCAGACTCAACTCAGCAAAATAATGGACTTAAGTCTATTAACTGAATTAATTCTGTTCACTGTGTTAATTCCTAAATCTAGAATATGAGTAAGAATGAAACTAGGAGTTGTTGGTATATATAGGCCAAGAACTATCACTGGCCCATGAAATACCCCTCCTGCTTGCCTTGTCACTGGATCTTGAAACAAACAAGAGCACTGCAAGCAGATACCAATATGCAACTGCAGTTGCTTTTAGAAAAAGACTGATTTTGAGTAAAAAAAAAAATCTAGGTTAAAAAAAGGGGCATAAGTGCACCAAAAATATTTTGATGGTTGCCTGCCTCTGTTGTAACAACAAGTCTTAGTTTGCAGTAAATATCTTCAGTAATGACAGAGATATTATAAGTGCGCTTCGATGTATGGACTGACTGGTAATTTGATTCTAGCAAACACTCCACTACATTGTGGGGGTTTAATGCATCTCTGTAATGCATCATACTGATCCAGAAAATCCATTTTGTCTAAAAACTGACAAAATCCTGAGACAGACTGGTTCTTGGAAACGCAGAAAATTTACAAATTGTAAACAGTTTTAACCCATGTCTATGCACGGACTGCACAGGCTGAACATGAGTCAATACTTTTTGCATATGCATTAAGCACCCCCTCTTTTGGCAGAGCATGGCTCAAATATATCTTACCTCCAAGAAATCCGGGTTTACAGCTACAAACACCTTCATCCGGGCTACATCCATCACCATGGGGCCCACAGTCACATGTCCGAGAACAGTTGATACCCCAGTACCCTGACTTACACTGTAAGAGGAACACAATATGACACATGGAAACAATTACTTTAATAGATTACACAGCTTGGTGAGAAACATGACTGACACACACATGGTGAAATTACACCAACTGCATTCTACAACAGCATTCATTTTCTACTAGGCTCGCTTATGTCATGATTTCTTAATTTGAATATCAATACGGCTATTTCCACGGAGCAAAGTACATTTTGTGTTTCCCAACTTTAGTTGATTTATGTAGTTTAAATCTTATCATTGGTGTGTCTGCAGTATTTTCACTGTTGAAATGTAATTTATTGCATACTGCCAATTGTAGAATAGGGACTTCTTTTCATTTCTCCTAGATTTGTCTCCCCAAAAAATTCAGAATTGCTGGATTAAAGGTGTAGACAGCGAGATTTATGTGATCGTGCACCCTAGATGCAGCACTGTTAAATACGGTCAATATCATCTGCAAAGTTTTTAGCCTGTGAAGAAGTATTACAGCTAAGAGCATTGTGACAGAAGCATTCATAGTCAAGATGGAGTTGTTATGCACAGCATGTTAGATTACTTGCAATCTTGCTCCACACTTTGGCTAATCTGCCCATTGTTGTAAAATATGTTATATGACTTAAAGTGACATGGAATAAATTATCCGAACCAACATCTCATTGTATTTAGTTTCAGAAAACTCCCAGAACCTTATAGCTTTTGCTAATAGCATGGCAACTGCCTAAATTTTTTTCAGCTGGGTAAATAGTCCAAATGCTGAATAGACAATTAGGCAATCTCCAACCAATAGTAAAAACCAAAATATTGCAATTTCAAAGTATCATTTCCAAAACAAATCTTACCTCTGTGCAGTCTGATTTTCATCTACACTTTCTACAAAAGCATACTGATTCCAATTTACCAAACAATTATCAGTTTTAGCAACCTTACAGGAGAAATCTTTCGAAACCATTGTGGGAGAAAGGAGAAAATGCGGGTATCCAGCATTTTCTCCTTTTCCCACAATGTTTTCTCCCCTGTCCAAGAACTTTGTTTCATTTGTATCATTTTTGAACTTTTCATCTGCAGAAGCTTTCAATTTGGAAGAGTCTAGAATTTGTTGTTTAATAAAGAGGTAAGTTATATGATGGTACAAACAAAAATTTGTTTTTTAAAAAGATCGACAGAGTAAGAATTGATGAAATTTAAAACTTTTTTTGTGGTTCAATATGAAGAGAAATAATGAAAAGCAATCTTGCAAGCAATGGCCGCTTTTTCCTCAGTGCTTTACATACAGATGAAAAGTAAAAATTTCAATTAGATATCTATTTTTTAAAGATTAGGTGCTTATCAAAATCATTGTTGGAAAAGGAATGGATGCTACTAAAATAATTTGTCTGAAAATGTAGACATACACTGAGAGGTCATAGGATAATACTTACAAAATATCCAATTATGACTTAGAGCAAGAAGAGGATTATCTATCATATTCATTTGCTTTGGTGTCCATTAGCGCCCCAGAGTATCCGATTACCAGTAGCCATGCTTGTATATTGGTGTAAAAATGTGCCTGCAAATAGGCCTTCAGAGGCCCACAAGATAAATATGTCCACATTTTTCACCAATTGCCAGCTACTATTTTTTAATTTGAGTATATCAATACCAAGAAGAAGTGTTGAAAAGGCAGTGTATTTAGTTGTGCCAAAAAATCTTACCACATTTTCACATTTATTTCCATAGAAACCAGGTTTGCAGAGACATTTACCAGTCACACTTTCACAGTAAGCACCATTTTGACACCTGAAACATAAGAAGTATCTTATTTAACATCATTTTTCAAAATTATAATTCTAACATCTTTTAACCCTATACCAAACAAACCAATGGTTTTACATTCGTGGAGAAGAAAGCTTTTGAAAAGGTTGCAGGAGAGGGAGAAAATACTGATAACTGGCTATAACAATACCTCGATGTTTTCCTAAAAACAGACAAGCTAAAAAAAGGAGAAAATGCTCATTTGAATATGATCAAACATAATCTATGTGAGTTATTAATCACTGAACATCCCATAAACCTCAGCAAAATTCTGAAAATACCTTAAGAGGCTACAAAGCCTATTAAGGAAATACTGCTGAAAACTATTTTTTTCAAAGATTTGTTTTTTTTCTTTACTATTAATGGTTTGCCAGCTATAGCATTACTTAATTCAGTGATGAATCGTTTCTGAAGCTTGGTGAAATGTAAAAACTCTAAATAGACACCTTAAAATGAATAGAATATAATCAAGGGAGTCTAGCTATATTTCTGTGCAATTACAGTCAAATCCGATAGTTTTTGAAAGAGTTACAGAAGCATTTTTACCTGCACATTCTGCAATAAATAAACCCTTTTCCACACAATCACCAGTTTTAATGACCCTGAGGAAGAAGCTCTTTGCACTTTCTCCTGTATTCACAATATTTTCTACCCTCTCAAAGACAAACTCCATCATTTGAGCCATATCAAAATTATTGTTTGCATATGCTTTTAATTTAAACAAATCTGTATTTTTGTCATGTGATAAAGAGTTAAGCTAGTGACCTTTACAGGTGCACAGACAAAACAAGAGCACTGCATGCAGGTGCCAATGCTTGGCTGCAAGTGCTTAAGGTACTTACGTGCAATTATTGCTACATTTTGGGCCATATGTTCCCTGGGGACAGGGCCTATCACAGGTTGGGCCTGTGTAACCATTACTACATAAACAGGCTCCTGTGTGGGGTTCACAGCTGGGATAAGAATAAGGGCTACATTTTGCACAGGGGTATACGCAGTTTGATCCATATGTATTTCCCTGTAAAGAAAAGACAAAATATTCTGTCACCTGATACTTTACCTTTTACTCTTTAACAAACGACAAAATTTTGGACTGGTCCAAATTCAAAGCATTTACAGGCGAAAAAATAAATGTGACTCAAATGATGGGATTTGTAACAGAAGGGTAGAAAATATTGTGGGAAATGAAGAAAATGCTGGTTATCAGTATTTTCTTCTTTTCCCATAATGTTTTCAGAAGCCATTTTTAATCCGGGTTATTTACATGTGGGATTGTGTGGTAAAGAGGTAGATATACAGTAGGGTTTGACATTAACATTTTTTTAACAGCTAGACCAGTAATTTGCAATTTTTACTAGACCACTTCAGATTTCTACTAGAATGCACAAGAGGGCCATGACGGCCCTGTATTGCTCCACTGGCTAATAAGTACAAACACTACATGCAACACATTACAATACTTGGAAAATTGGTTTTGAACATGACATCCCTTAGACAGGTCTAAAATTGGTAGCCCCAGTAAAGGTTAGTAACAAGAAGATTTCTAAAGTTTTCACTATATAAGCCCATGTAAAGCTTCTGACGCCCTGGGGTAGGATCAAATTCGATCCTAGGGCTGTAATTTGGGCACTCTTGGTAAAGGCCCACTAGATAAAGCTACATGCAAAATTTGGTAGCCCTAGGCTTTATGACCAAGTACATGGAGATTTCTACAGTTTTCTCTATATAAGCCCATGTAAACTTGTGATCCCCGTGGCAGGACCAATTTTGACCCCAGGGCTATAATTTGGGAACTCTTGGTAGAGGCCTGCTAGATAAAGCCACATGCAAAATTTGGTAACCTTAGGCCTTATGGCTAGGTACAGGGAGACTTCTAAAGTTTTCTCTATATAAGCCCATGTAAAACTTGTGATGCACCTTGGGCGAGGTCATATTTAACCCCATGGCTATAATTTGGGCACTCTTGGTAGAGGCCCACTAGATAAAGCCACATGCAAAATTTGGTAACCCTAGGCCTTATGGCTAGGTACAGGGAGACTTCTAAAGGTTTCTCTATATAAGCCCATGTAAAACTTGTGACCCCAGGGATATAATTTGGGCACTCTTGGTAGTGGCTGACTAGATAAAGTTTTGACCTGGAATGACATACATTTTCAAAAGCATGAGATGTTATACAGTGATTGGGTTTTTAAAAGATTTGACCAAGTGACCTATTTTTGACCTGGAATAACCCATAGTTTCACTTGCATGTGATATTCACTAACACAGTTTTTCTAAGATTTGACCTAGTTACTTACTTTTTAACCCTTTGGAGCCCATACTCAAAATTGTTCAAGTTACCACGAAGAACACAAGCTCTCTTATCAAGTACATTCCATTTTGACTGTGACAAAAATACGGCCTTGAGGGTGATAAGAAGGAAAGATCCTGATGACATAAGACAAACAAGGGACAACAGATTCACAGGTTTATACAAAGATTTTCTCTGAACACTTTGTGCTGAAATGAGCTAAAAACTTACTGTACATGTGATATTGCAGATAGTGCCTGTATAGCCACTGTCACATTTACAGCTGCCGGAGATAGGATCACATAATCCGTGAACACACAGACAGGGCATACTGCAGTCCTGACCATACTTCCCTACAAAATACACACCAAGGTCACATTCAACAACCATTCTTAAAAACGTTCTCAGTCTAATTCTCCATAATATTCTCAATTTGAAAGTTACACAACTTCTGATTGGCTAAACCATTTGGTTTGGCTAAACCACTTGGTTAAGCCAATCATAAATTCGAAAGTAACACAACTTTGGATTGGCTAAACCATTTGGTTTAGCCAATCAGATGTTGTGTTACTTTCAAACTTCGAAAATCTTGGAGACAAAGAATGTTCTTAAGAACAGCTGGTGAATACATACCCTGGATCCTTGTTCACCAAGCATTTTCAAATGCATTGTTAGTCTTATTCTAGATTTAGAAAGTAACACAATTTCTGATTAGCTAGATCATTGGTTTAGAAAGTCAGAAAAAGGGTTACTTTGACATCTAGAAAAATCTTCAGAATTAGACGAAGAATAATGTTAAGAGGTGAAGATAGGCCTAGAAATGTGCCAATACAACCTAAATAGCCCCCCCCCCCCAAAAAAAAAAATAAAAAACCTATACCCTGTGGACATGGTATTTCACAATGGTCGCCCGTCCATCCCGGGGAACAAGTACAAAAGCCAGACTGAGAATCACACTGGCCATTCACACAGGAACAAATCTGATCACACTGTGTCTGTGTACTCCATGTGTTGTTGGGGCATTTACACTCAACATTTTTCTGTAATTTGAGAATATGAGGGTATTCATAGCATCTGGTTCTTGCAAAATATATGTACAATTGAGGACTCAAGCCCTAAAAAGTAGATTTTGTACTACATTAAAACATGACCAAATGTCATTATTATAGACTTGTGCAAATTGAAGGCATTTCCAGACAACGAGTTAAATATTGCTCAAATGGTGAGATTTGTCTGTGACAGGGTAGAAAACATTGTGGGAACAGGAGAAAATGCTGGTTACCAGCACTTTCTCCTTTCCCCACAATTTTTTTCAGAAGTTTTTTTTTGCCCAGGGCTGATAAAATAAAGAATAGTCTGGCAAAGGATTAAGAACTGTGCAACATGAAGCATTGCTGTGGAAGCATTATGCGTTTGCTTGTTTCTGTGGTGTTTAACACCATTTAAAAATTATTTCAGTTATGTCAGGTCTGCAAGTGCACTTATCCATACTTTGCTAGAGTTTCTCCTACCAGTGGTTCACACAATATTCTTTCAAAGCCACTGGCTGCTTTCCCACATTACTATCATGGAAACTATGCTTGCAGTGCTAGAGGAATGATTCCTGTAGCAATAACTATCATCAATCCTTGGAAATAAATTCACATTATCGTCAGCAATGAAAAGATGTGATGAGAAAATGTCAAAGTTTTAGCATGACAATTATGACAACCCAGACAGCAACAGGGTTATGATAATACCTTGTCACTTTCTTTGAAAAAATCCAAACTAAAAATGATCAGAATAGAACTAAGACTAAATAGAGGATTTCATTACCTGACAAGAACACGAACCATCAACAAAGTTACAATTACCATTTGGACAGGAGCTTGCACATCTGTTTTGACACTGAAATCCGTAATGGCTTGGTGGACATTTAATCTCACAGTGATCACCAGTAAACCCTGGTGCACAGGTACATTTACCCCGGGTCTGTAAAAACGAAACAAAGTTCATTTTGCTATAAACAATATCAAAGTTCAGTAATACCTGTCCAAGAGACCACCTCTATTACACTTTTTCCAAACAATTCCATGTTCTTACAACCCTTGGGTAGAAGGCGTTTCAAAAACATTGTGGGAAAAAGATAAAATCCTGGCAACTAGCATTTACTCCTTTTCCCACAAGGTTATTGACTCCTTTAAACCTTTACCACAGAATCCTGAGTTTTAGCGACCTCAGGCAGAAACCTTTTGAAAATATCGTGGGAAAAGGAGAAAATGCTGGTTACCAGCATTTTCTCCTTTTCCAACAGTGTTTTCTACCTTTTCAGAAATAAATTCTGCAATTTGAGGCACACATAATTTGTCATCTTCAAAAGCTTTCAATTTCGACAAGTCTAAAATATTGTCGTTTTGTAAAAGAGTTAAGGAACAAGAGGGCCATGATGGCCCTGTATCACTCCACTGGCTAATAATAAGTAAAAAGACTACAAGCAAAAGATTACAATACTTGGCCAATTGGTTTCAAACTAGAAGACATACAAAATTTTTCTATAAAATCCTACGAGAAAGTTATGACCCCAGGGCAAAGCCATTTTTGACCACAAAGCTATAATAACTTGAATCCTGGCGGACATCCACAAGATAAAGCCCCATACCAAATAATTCAGGTCTAGAATGTGTGGTTATAAACAAGAAGATTTTCAAAGTTTCCTCAATAAAAGGCCCTGTAAAACATGAGACCCCTGAGACAGGGCTAAATTTAGTAGCCCTAGGTCTTAAGGCTAGGTACGAGAAGATTTATAAAGTTTTTGCTATAAAAGCCCATGTAAAACTTGTGACCCCTGGTCTAGGGACAAATTTGACCCCAAGGCTATAATTTGGGCCGTCCTGGTAGAGGCCCACTAGATAAAGCTACATGCAAAATTTAGTAGCCCTAGGCCTTATGGCTAGGTACAATTAGATTTTTAAAATTTTCCCTATATAAGCCCATGTAAAACTTGTGATCCCCGGGGTTGGGCCAAATTTGACCACAGGGCTATAATTTGGGCACCCTTGGTAGACACCCACTAGATAAAGCTACATGCCAAATTTGGTAGCCCTAGACCTTATGGCTAGATACGAGAAGATTTTTAAAGTTTTCCCCATATAAGCCCATATAAAACTTCTGACCCCCGGGACGGGGCCAAATTTGACCCCAGGGCTACAATTTGGGCACTCTTGGTAGCTGCCCACTTGATAAAGCTACATGCCAAATTTGGTAGCCCTAGGCCTTATGGCTAAGTACCAGAAGGATTTTAAAGTTTTCCCTGTATAAGCCCATATAAAATTTCTGACCCCCGGGGCGGGGCCAATTTTGACCCCAGGGCTATTATTTGAAGGAACTTGGTAGAGGTCCACTAGATAAAGCTACATGCCAAATTTGGTAGCCCTAAGCCTTATGGTTTCAGACAAGAAGATTTTTCAAAGATTTTCAATATTTTTCAGTTTTGTTGCCATGGCAACCAGAGTTTTTGAAGGAACCATATTCTATCAAGAAATTCTGAAGAGGACCATGCCAAGATCATTTCTGTAAAGTTTCATCAAAATTGGATAGGTAGTTTCAGAGAAGAAGATGTTAAAAACAAGATTTAACGCATGCACGCACGCATGCACGAACGGACGGACGCACGGCGGACACCGGGCCATGACATAAGCCCTAAAAAATCTAAATATTTTATCCACTTTTAAGTTGCCCTCTACAAATGCTTTAAAAATTTAGATCAGTCTTGAATTGTGTCCTTTGATAATGAGTTAACCACATTTTCATTTGGACTAGTCTAGAATTATATTGCTTGAACAAGAGTTAAGAAATCAGCCTTTTTTAACCCTTATTAATGACTAAATTTTAGACTCAGCCATATTCAAAGCAGATAACAAGTTAAACATGGGAGTAATAATGCAACTTTTCTTTGTTATGCAAGAAAACACTGTGGGAGGATTGATGATAGTTATTGTGACCCATTTTCATTCCTCTCTCATGGCTGATCATTGTTTTTTGACAACAGGAATATGGGAAAACAGCCAGTGGCAGAATAGTTAGTGAAGTATAGGTAAAAGAAAGTCCAGAAACTTATGGACACTTATTCAAGCTTACCCTTCAAACTTACCCGAGTCTAAAATCACAAAAATTGTTATGCAATAACTTAGGAATTTTAAGTAAAGCTGTACCCAGATCACTTTACATGTAATTCTTGAGATACAGTAATGGGCTAAAATGAATCTGACATTTCTTGACTAGTATGATGAAATCTTTCTCATGTCATCTAAAAGGATATTGTTAATCTTGCCAGAGGTTCCTTAAATAACAGTTTTTTAAGACTCATTTCACCCTTTAATCACATAATCCCATGTCTCAAAGCTCTTAGGAAGAAGCCTTTTAAAAAACATTGTGGGAGAAGGAGAAAATGCTGGTAACCTGCATTTTATCCTTTTTCCACAGTGTTTCCTATCCTTTACAAGATAGAAATCACCATTCAGGCTACTTTAAATTTGTCATCTGCAAATGCTCTTGATATGGATGAATCTTAAATTTTGAAGTCTGGTAAACGGTTAATACATGTATTAGAAAATTTTTCAGATTCTTTTTATCACATGTCAGATCCTTTATCTATCAAAGGAAAATAAAAGCCCAATCAAGGTCACTTACAGGCTCACACGTAGCCCCGTTGTAACAGGTACAAGTACTTTGACATTTCTCTCCATAGTAGCCAGGGCTACAAGTTTTCTCACAGTGTACCCCCTGATACCCAGGCAGACAGAAACACTCTCCGGTCACAGCATCACAGACTGTTGTGTGGTTTGTAACACATTTACACTGGTTTACACAGTCCTGACCATACCTGCAAGATATAGAGGATGCTACATGAGTGTTTATGTATTATCATTTTTATCAAACAAGTTTACTAAAATTATATGATGTGAGCCTTTGCGAGATTAATATACATTTTAATCAGTGAGTTTGACATAAACATCAACATAAGATTCTATTTCACACATAAAACAAATGACAGAAAAACAGCTATCCTGCATCATCACCTTTCCATCACCTTTAGCCTATGTACAGTTCATGGGTCCATGTTTCTAGCTGTAGTACAGTTTGAAATATATACATACACAAGAAGATAACTCTGTGACATTTACATTGAAAGTAGAATGAAACAGTTTCTAGAGGGACTGAACAGAACTTTCTCTGCATTAAACATGAAAATCATGAAACGTTCAATGTGTATAAGCTTAACAACAACATTCCCGCACTTGCTGTGGTTTGTTTTGCCAGCTTCATACGCTCATTTTCAAAAATTAACCATAACCGAAAATAAGTCATAGGTTTAATACATTGTTGGAGGAGGTCTTATTTGATAAAAGTCTTTGGTTGGTTCTGTGTAACTCTTTACCTGACAATAAAATTCTAAACATATCCAAATTGAAGAATGTGCAGACGATAAATAAACTCTTCACCCGAGTTTTAAACTGGTCTAAAATGAGATCATTTTCAGATGACAGAGAAAATGTAGCTCAAATAACAGTATTTGTTTTCAAAGGATTAGAAAAACATTGCTGGAAAACACTATGGGAAAGGAGAAAATGCTGGTTATCAGCTAAAACAACAGAACTTGTTTTCACAAGATTAGAAAACAGAGTGGGAAAACATTCTGGGAAAAGGAGAAAATGCTACTTATAAACATTTTTGCACTTTGTTCTTAAAAGCCTTATCCATTAAAGTCATAAAAATTCCAGATTGTAAAGTAAATGATTAATTGTGGTTCAAATGATGGGATTGGTCTCTAACAGGACTGAAAACATTCAGGGAAAAGAGAAATTGCTGCTTACCACCATCTTCTCCTTTTGCCAAAGTGTTTTCAATAGCCTTATTCCTCAATGACCAAGAAATAACGGATTGGTTAAAGGATTAACCTTTAGCAATTTTTATGTTAAGTTTTGACTAACCTGGGCATGAAAGCTTTTGGAAATAATGTGGGAAAAGCTGAAAATGCTGGTAACCTGCATTTTCTCCATAAATTCCAATAATGCTTTCTGGCTGTTCAAAAACAAATCCTCTAGTTTTTAGAAAAATTTACTTTTGGCGTCTTAAAACTTAATGTTTGGTAAAAAGTTAAATCTAATGGGACCAACTAAACAAATGGAACATTTTTCAGCATGCCAAAAAGCTTGTTTATGAGCGTTTCATTTGCTTTTATCAAACAAAAAAAAATTCTAACTTGTCCAAGTTCAAAGCATTTGCAGATGACAAATTTAATGTAGCTTAAATGATGCATTTTGTCTTTGAAAGGGTAGAAACACTGTGAGGAAAAAGAGAAAATACAGTTTACCAGCATTTTCTCCTTTTTTCCACTATGTTTAGGAAGCCTTCTTTCTCAAGGTCATTTAAACTCTGGACTGTGCGGGAAAGGATTAAATATCATCTGTCGGCACAAGCAACTACAGGGTAAAGTTAGGCTTTGCATTTAACCCTCTAAGACACTATCCCTGATTTTAATAACCCTGATGAAGGAATCTTTTGAAAACATTGTTGGAAAAGGAGAAAATGCTGGTAACCAGCATTTTCTCCTTTTTCAACAATGTTTTCTAACCTGTCAATAACATATCTTGACATTTTGGCCATCTTTAACTCTTTACCAAACGACAGATTTTTGGACTGGACCGAATTCAAAACATCTGCAGTTGAAGATTCAACCATAAGAAAATTTAACTAACGACAAAGCTGGGCACTGGATTCCACAATCCTCTCCGATATATCCTCTTCCACAGAAACATTCCCCTGTTATATGGTCACATCCAAATCCAAACTGGCATTTACATTTGTTGGAACAGCTCTGACCCCATGTTCCAAAGGGACATAACTGAAACAGAATATATCAAATCCTGAAATACAATACCTACGAGGTACGAGGTACAGTCAATAAATTCACGGACTGATCCTGTAAAGAGAGATACTGTTTGATGAAGTTTCAAACATTGAAAAATTTCACTAACAATAGAGCTGGGCATTCGATTCCACAATCCTTCCCTCTATATCGTTGTCCACAGAAACATTTCCCTGTTATATGGTCACATCCAAACCTGAATTAGCATTTACATTTGTTAGAACAGCTCTGACCCCATGTTCCAATGTCATGTAACTGAAACAGAATATATCAAATCCCGAAATACACTTTCTACATGCATGCGAAATATATTTGTGTATAAATAGGACATTATCAATATGATTTTTTTACTTGTGCCTTTTTTATAGATATTTATGACCTTTCTATAAAATTTCTTCCTACTTTACAGGCTTACTTTACATCAATCATATGAAAACAGAATTGTCAGAGGCAGACAAGTTTTGAATCAAATGAGGCAGGTAGCTTGAAGAAAGTTATGTATATTGCCAGAACTGTTCATACTCTATGGCAAAGACATTGTCACCTGAGCAACAAACCCATGCATCATCATATCTCTTGACAGAAAGATCGACACTACTAATCCCAATCCCAGGTGAACATCAAATTGGACCCACTGTTCATATCTTGTACCTGTGAAGCCAGGGCCACAAGGATACAAACCTGTAACCACCTCACAGAGCTGTCCATTACAATCACCAACCTCAAAACAGTTTTGTTAATATATTTTATAAGGCAACACCTTTTTGCACAAAGTGTTGTTGGAACTAAACCACTAATGTAGTAAATATTTTGAACCTACATACCTGTTCACATCTTGTACCCGTATAGCCAGGGCCACACTGACATACCCCTGTAACTGCCTCACAAGGCTGTCTGTTACAATCACACACCTCCAAACAGTCTTGTCCAAAGTTTATACGGTCACATTTCTCTGCACAAAATGCTGTTAATACAGAAACAAAAAATGCTCTTAAACATTATCACAGCCTTCACCATATGATTATTAGTCCCCTGCCGGCGAAGCTGAAGGGAACTTTAAGTTTGCACTCTGTCCCGTCTGTCTGTCTGTCCGTCAGTCTGGCAAATCAGTTTTCCGGACTTTTTTTGGTGTGTAAGTCAACCACCATGAGATACAAATCAAGTTCAAGTTTCGTTCCGGTCCACAGATTTTTGACAAAATTACAGGCCTTGAAAATTTGCTTTTACGGGGGGTATTTGTGTTTCATAAACACATCTTGTCTTAGTAAAACTTCTTCAATGAACTTACAGTAACAAGGAAAAATGTTTATATATATGGCTTTCATTAAAGCATTGCATACAAAGACAGACATGATGCTTATAATTCTGAAAGGAGGTCAAATATGTTCTTTCTCCTCCACATAGTTTCACAAACTATACGTGCCAGCGATATATATGGCCAGTAGGGGACTAGGTATTGCTATGCAGTACTATCAGAATGCTTGTTATTTATGGATTCAAACCTTTTACCACACAATTCCCAGTTTTAACCACCCTGAGAAAGCAGCCTTTTGAAAACATTGTGGGAAAACGAGAAAATACTGGTTACCAGCATTTTCTCCTTTTCTCATAATGTTTTCAACTCTATCAATGACAAAATCCATCATTCAAGCCTCATTTAAATTGTCGGTTGCCCCTCCTGGTCCATTGCCTTGTCACTGCATTTGAGAAAAATTTAAAAATTTTTTTGTTTGTTTTATTTCATCTTCAACAGCATTTTCAACATCATTTCAGTTTCAATCACAGTGGCCAGTGCACCTATCTGTGCTTTCGTCGATTTTCTTTTACAAGAAAGTGTGCCTGCCAAGCCATTAGTTGCTTTCTCACATAATCATGGTCAAAATAGTGATCAACAGTGACAGAGACATGAATCCTGTAGCATTGACTATCGTCAGAAGAAAATTTGCAGACCTAGGAGTTTCACAGCAGTCACCCTATGGTTTCAAGCCCTGTACATAACCCTTGAGCTACCCAGGCCTGGCAATTTAAAAGGTCATAATTCCTCTAATAGTAATTACTCTTTTAAAGATCCTAATGAATAAGGCTTTTGAAAACTTTGTTGGAAAAGATGAAAATGCTTGCAACCACTATGTTCTACTTTGTTCCACAATGTTTTCTACATTTTAAATGCAAATCTCATCATGTAAACAACATTTAACATCCTCTTCTATTGTTTTCCAAATGGCCCAGTCCAAACATTTGTTGTCTGGTTTGTTTGTAAGGTGTTTAACACTGTTTTCAACATATTTCAGTTATACTGTGACAGCTAGAATATCTATGCTTTCCTGGATTTTTCCTTACCAGCACCTTGCACAATATTCTTCCCACCCCACTGGCTTTTTTACTACATAACAATTGTCAAAACAAGGATCAACAGTGACAGAGGAATGAATCCTGTCGCAACGACTGTCATAAATTCTCGGAAAAAAATTTGGCAGGCTGGGGATCTGAAGCAGCATCTCCCTGGTCTCATTCAAGCCCTGCATGCTGCCAACTGCCCTACTGGCCTTGGCATTTGTCATCTAGTAGTAAATTAATTCTTTACCACACAATCCCAGGTTTAAACAACTCTGAGGATGAAAGCTTTTGAAAACATTATGGGAAAGGAGAAAATGCTGGTAACTACCATTTTTTCTTTTCCCGCAATGTTTTTTATTCTTTTAGACACGAATTTCATCATTTGAGCCATGTTTGATTTGTTGTCTGCAAGTGCTTTCATTTGGATGTGTCTAACATTTTGTCGTTTGGTAAAGAGATAAGAGAAACTTCTGTTTGACAAAATTACATGATTGAATATTCTTGAACTCCTTTGTCGATTCCCTGGGTTCTATGTAATTTTAGTGTAATGAATTTGATCATTTCAAATGACTACACCATCAATGCATAAGAACATACCAATGGTTAATATCTTAAAAAGAAGATCTTGCAGCATGGCCTTTTCATTGCCATCAAATTGTGTAAGTTTTACAACCTAACAATTTACCACAAAATACAGAGTTTAACCAGCTTGAAGAAGAAGGCTTTTAAAAACAAAGTGTAAAAGAGGAGAGAATGCCGGTAAACAGCATTTAATCCTTTTTTCCCCACAATGATTCATGACTTTCAAATTCAATTTTACCATTTGAACATTTTGACATCTGCAAATGCTTTGAATTTTGGACAAGTCTAGAATTTTGCTGTCTGGCAAGAGTTCACTCTTTCCCTCCTAAGGATGACACAAAAAGCTTTAGTGGATAGTGAAGATCAAGATCAGAGTGTGCAGTCTGATCTCCACTGTCCACTACTGTATTCTACACTATGACCAAACTGTTTATCAATTTTGCAGCAGAACTGTATTTGTAGCCGTTGGAAAAAGGGAAATTTATTTCTTTGGTAGTGAGAGAGTTAGCCGATTCTTAAAAGACAAATTTTAGACCTTTCCAAATTGAAAGCATGTGCAGACGACAAATTTGAAAGTGGTGCAAATAAACTTGAGTTCCTTGACAGGGTAGAAAACATTGTGGGAAAAGAAGAATATGCTGGTTACCAGCCATTTCTCCTTTTCCAACAATGTTTTCTAAAACCGCTACCTCAGGGTCGTGATAACATAGGATTGTTTTGCACAGGCATAAACAATTTACAATTTCCAATATAACTAGAAGTGAATAAAACTTACGTAGTTTATAACCCAGACGACAGTCACAAGTCCCATCTTCCGGAGAACAGGTACCATGTAAACATTGACACTTCGATGAACAGTTTTTGCCGTAAGTGTTCTGTGGACAAGGAAAGCTGCAACTGTCTCCGTACCAACCAGCCTTACAACTGGTGAAAAAAAGATACAGATAAAGTGAAATCATGACACCATTTGCATACAAAGGCATTTAGCACTTTTCATACTATGAAGGCAATATCTGAAAATATTGTGGGAACCATTTGGTTTAGCCAATCAGAAGAAGTGTTACTTTCAAATGTAGAAAATTTTTCAAAATAAGACTAAGAATATTCAGAATGGTTGGTGAATAGGTGTCCAGATCCCTTAACCTTTTACCACACAATTCCGAGTTTTAACAACCCCATGGAAAAGGACTTTTGAAAAAATTGTAGGAAAAGGTAAAACTGCTTCTAACCAGGATTCTTCTTTTACCACAATGTTTTCTACCTTATCAAAGACAGAATTTATTATTTAAGCAACATTTTAATTTGTTGTATGCAAATGCTTTGAATTCGGTCCTGTCCAAAATTTTGTCGTTTGTCAAAAAGTTAATTCTTTACCAAATGATAGAATCTTAGAAAACCACAAGTAGGAATTATTTGCAGATGATAAAGAAATGTGGCTCTAACAATACGATTTATCTATATAGGAGTAGATAAAATTGTGGGAAAAGGACAAAGTGCTGGTTACAAGCAATTTCTCCTCTACTCACAAAAGCCTTCTTAATCAGGGTTGTAAAAGGTGACTATGTGGTTTTTGATTGACTACCCTGTTTTGTGAGATATTCTAGCCTAAACAGCAGAAAAAATAGCAATAAAAAGTCTATAGCACACTCTGTAACATGTGTGTTTCTTTGATATTGTAGACTTCTGATTCAGACCACGAAAATTTAACCCCTTTACCTTATAATCCTGAGTTTTAACAACAGAAAGCTTTTGAAAATGGTGTGATGTAAGCTACCCTTTCCAAGACAAATCCAACATTTTCAGATATATTTCAATTATTGTCTGTGAATGGTTTGAATTTCGATGAGTCTAAAATTTTGTCATCTGGTAAACACTTAAGTAAAATGTACAGCATAAAACTTTCAGCTAGACTTAACAACATCTTAAAGATTCTTACCTGCATGTGCCAGTGACAGGATCACACACAGAGTTATGAGAACATGAACATGGTCCTGAAATAAATAGAAAATGTTCGACCTTTAACCCTACAAAATCCTAAGTTTTAACAAAAGAAAGCCTTTGAAAACTTTGTGGGAAAAGGAGAAAATGCTAGTAACCAGCATTTTCTCCCTTTCCCACAATGTTTTCTACCTTTTCCCAGCAAACCTCATTACTAAAGCCAAATTTGTATGTTGTCTAACGGTGCTTTCAATTCAGATGACTCCAAGTATCCAGGACTTTACTAAATGAAATTATTAAAAGCATTTCCAGATAGTAATTTTAATGTGGCTCTAATAATGGGATTTACTTTTGAAAAAAAAAAAGGAAAAAAAATATTGTGGGAAAAGGAGAAAATACTGATTACATTTTTCCTTTTCCTACAGTGTTTTTTGAAAACCTTCTTTGGGGTCACTGAAACATGGGACTATTTGGTAAGAGAGAGAGCGAGCCACAGATAGACAGACTGAGACGGAAATACAGACATACAAACAGACAATAAAATAGAACCTTACGTGCACAGTTCTCTCCATAGTAGCCTATAGAGCAAGTACTTTCACACTGATTCCCTTGATACCCAGGTTTACAGTTACACACACCAGTACTGGGGACACAGCCTGCCGAATTGGTTTTGTTACATTTACACTGACGTCTACAACCTAGACCATAGGACCACACTGGACATGGCTGGAATGTTTACATAATATAGGTTGCAATGAAATCAATCATTTTTTTTTGTATTTATTGCCACTTTCAGCAATACTTTAAGTTCTCTCGCTGTGGCCATTACACCCAGCCATGCTTTCCTGGTGTTACTTTAAACAGTACTTGGCAATATTTTCACATATCCATGCAGTCCTGGAGTTTCTTTACCAGTGTTTGGCATATTCTTCCCCAGCCAATTGCTGCTTTCCCTCAAACATCAATGTTCAGCAGTAAGTGAGGAGTAAATCCACAGCAACAATTGTCGATCTTCCATCCAAAACAAGTTGCTTTCAGTTTTGATGCATCAAAAATTATGTTGTCTTGTTCAGAGTTACACATCAACGTCTTTTTTTAAGGGAAACATTGTACAAAAAGGGATAATTGCCTGTCACGTGCCATTGCTACTTTTCAAATAATTTTTTCCAAAGGTGTTGACTGCAGGAGCATAACAAGAGCTGTGCATGTAGGCGCCAATACTGGCCTTCAATTGCTTTTAGGATTCGATTGATTTTCAGTGAATAATTCTTTGTCAAAAAAGGGGCAAAATTGTGTCAAAATATGTTTTATGGTTACCTGCCCCAGTTGTATGGGTTCCTCTTTTGATAATTAACAATTAGTCAAGTTTGAAGTAAATATCTGAAGTAATTACAGAGATATAATGCAATATCAAAGTTTCAAATGGCCATCCTAGGGCCATTAAAACTTGGGATGGTTTGGCAAAGGATCAAACAGTACATACCTGATCACAAGCTGTGCCTGTCTTCCCAGATGGACATTCACATTTAATGTCCCAACTAGATACATCAGTTGAATCTTCTACACAATTACCCCACTTAGGCTATAAGAAACAGTATAAAGTATACAGTTATTATAGAATGAAGCATGCAGTATTTTAGTGTAACTGGGGAACACAAGTCAAAGTACTTAAAAAAACTGACAGACTAGCAAATTTGGAAAAAGCGGCCTTGGTAAAGATTAAACTAGGTTGACCATACAAAGTTTTTGACACTTAACCATCACTTCAGCTACATTTGATTTGTTGAACTGATCACAATTTTGTCTTAATGGTAAAGAGTCAAGTAACAGAAATACATTCACAACATACAGGGACCATTCAGCACAACAATCTGACATGGTTTTGTACTGGAATTAAAAGCAGGACGGAAAATTTGTACATTACAGTAGCAACTGAAGTGAGGTTGGGTTATATTGGCATAATCTGAAAAATGAATGTATATGGGGCATATGTATCCAGGGTGTCTCATTCCAGTCAGAACGATCACAGTAAGCAGATTTACTATGGCAATACAAGTGACGATATTAGAGAAAAAAATTAGCCCTTTACCAAATGACAAATTCTTTGACTGGTTCAAATTCAAAGCATTTGCTGACAAAAAATTAAATGTGACACAAATGATTTGTCTGGGAGAATGGCATAAAAGATTGTTGGAAAACAAGCAAAAGCTGGTTACCAGCTTTTTCTCCTTTATAACTCACTTATTTCAAATGGCTTCTTCCTCTGAGTTGTTAAAAATGGGGATTGTCAGACAATGGATTTGGGAAAGTAAAGTACTATCTTTCAATAATACAGAACATGTTGTGGGGAAAAAATCAGTTGCAGTTGCTCCTTTTACACAAAAAGTTTTACAAGTTGTCTACTTTTTGAGGCAAAAATTTAGACCTGTCAAAAGGAATTTGCAGACCAAAACTTGAAACAGTAGGAAGAAAAGAGAATATTAATTTGTGTCTACATATGGAAAGACCCAGTGAAAACCTGGTTCCAGTATAACACCCCCAAAACTTTGCAGGAGGTATAACAAGAGCACCGCAAGTGGGTGCCAATGCTCATCTGCAGTTGCTTTAAAAATAGATTGATTTTGATTGAAAATTCTAGGTCAAAAAGGGGTAAAACTGTGTCAAAAATATTTTGATGGATACCTGCTGCACTTGTACGAGTTCCCCTTTTAATAGTTAACATCTAGTCTGAGTTTGAAGTAAATATCTTCAGTGATGACAGAGATATTACAAAATGTCGAAGTTTTTGCACAATGGAAAATGATGCAGACAACAACGCAGATGATGACAGGGCTATGACGACACCTAAAGGTATTCTTCGAAAACAGCTGAGCTAAAAGTGATAAGTTATACCATAAGCAAAAATCACATTTTTCTTACCTTGTCACTCAAGGCATCCCCAGTGACACACCAGGGTTCACACATAGGCCTCACATTGAAACCCTGGGCTGGGGTGCTGGGAGGGGGCCCAAACACCTGTATCCTGTTCAGACCACCACATTTCTGTAATGGATCCCCACTACATGCTGTATCACAGTCACTAAAAAAGGTTGAAAACGAAAGATGCTGGAGCTGTGTATTAACCCTTTACCACACAATCCTGACTTTTAACCACCCTGAGAAAGAAAACTTTAGAAAACATTGTGGAAAAATGAGAAAATGCTGGTAACCAGCATTTTCTTCTTTTCCCACAATGTTTTCTACCCTTCTAAAAACAATTTCAATTTTTGAGTCAAATTTATTTTGTCATCTGCAAATGCTTTCAATTTGGACAAGTCTACAGTTTTGTCGTTTCGTAAAGAGTTTTAGTTTTATAAATCAGACAACAAAACTTTAGAGGCCCCCTTCCTCACAGCCAGGAAGAACTATGAAATTGTTTTTCATTTGCTCTACCACATGACTTGTCCAACTGAAAAAATTTGCAGACGACAATTTAGATAAGGCTCAAATGATGGAATTTGTCTTTAGTAGGATACTAGACAGGTCTGGGAAAGAATTAGGCTAGAAACAAGATGAATTTATCATTTGTTTACAAGATTTCCCTTCACTTTTTCTATCCTGTTAGTAACTGTACAAATTTATTTTAACCCTTAGGCTGCTAAGTGCGACTGACCTTTTGCAGAAAGTGTAGATCCAGATCAGACTGTACAGAACGTGCAGTCTGATCTTTGATCTACACTGTCCGATAAGGATATATTTTTCCCCAAAAAAATGCTTTTGAAATAGCAACATTTGGCTTTTTAATATCAACTTTCATGTTAGTTATTTAGCAGGATAAGGCTTAAAAATACTAACTTCATTTTTCAGACATGCAAGAGCAAATCAAAACAACATCTACATGAATTTCACCAAAGAAATTGGATAGATTACACTGCTTGATGATGAAACCATGTTACCCTCCGTGCACAAGTAATAGGTTACTGTAACACACAGAAAGGCTAAATGCCAACCTACAGCTAGCTGAACAGTCCACTTTGGCCGCTGTTTTCACACAAAACTGTCCTGTAACACGACTGATGTTATTAAAGTTATTGGTATATATACAGACATTTGGTACAAGAACACACATTGGAAGGATAGGTGTTTGTTAATTTACCCATGAAGGAATCAAATTAATTTCCACGACACAAAATATTTTGGCCAGTCTTTCTGCTGATTGGGTGTATTAGGCTAAGTAATATGCTTTATTGTGTTTTAAATGAAAAACACTGTCATTTATTCAACAACAAATACAGTATTTGAGAACTTAAATATTGTTCATAGGATTTGTTGACATCTTTTTAAATTCTCACTTTGTATTCGGCCTAATAAAGTTGACATACTGTGCCATTAGTGTAGTCATATATGGCAATTACGTGTAGGAGCACATGACAAATGCTAATAAGGCCAGTTTGATCATGTGACAAGTACAGGTGCTGGCAATGGCTGACATGCTCTATTTTTGTAACAGAATCTGCTTCAACTCAAGAATGAAAAGTGTTTTTTCACTCTCAAAAACTCTTTCTCTTTCATTTTCTGGTTTTAAATATTGACAAGCACTTGTGAAATTGATGAAAAAGATAGCATAACAAAAGCAAGAATTCATTTTCAATGTAAACGGTTTAGTTGCCTTTACGACTATAAATCACAGATTTCAAAGGACTTTGATGAAATGTCAACACTCACCCATCAGCTGATTTCTTGGTCAAAGCCAGATGGTTATCACAAAAACATAGCTGTCCATTTTCAGTGCCGGAAAACTTGTACTTTCTTTGTCTAGAAACATGAAAAAAAAAAACAGACAACATATTAGAGCCATGCTCTCTGAAGAGGTCGTTTTTACAACTGCAAAAAGTATCGACCCATGTCAGCCTATGCAAGCTGACATGGGCCGAAACTTTTTGCTATTTGTAAATTTTCTGCATGTCAAAGGACCTTTCTACCTCCAGATCCAGTCAACTGTTAGAATACATGGATTTTCAGGATCCATAAATATTTGATATCTTGGTAAGTGTAATGCACCACAAAGATGCATTAAAGGTATGGTAGAGGCCAAATGTAAAAAATGCCAATGTTAAAATGCATTTAGATCTAAGTCATAAAAGTAGAAACATGGAAATGAATTTGAAGATAACAATCTGTTATTGTACGGTTGGTTAAAGTGTTAGTTGCTTGCAGAGAAATGAATTTCAAAAAAAGATTTAAAATTTCAAGGTTGCTCTATCTTTCGTCTACTTTTTACCTGATTTTACAATTCATTTTTCTGCTCAGCGAGTAACACTAGCACCAAATAGACATAACAGATTGTCATCTTCACAATATTTTCCATACTTTTAAAGGCAAGGTATAACTTTAATACATTTTAACACCTTCATTTTTGGGGGCTGCTATTGGGCCTTTAAACCCATTGATATGTCATCTGAAACTGCTTTGACGATGTTGTCTGGTAACGGGTTAAATCATTACCTGCACATTTGCTGGCAATACTGTGGTGTCATCTTTTGTTTAGTTATCTGTGTTGTTGCTATGGAAAAAGAGAGGACAAGATGACTTGGTGAGTCTATAAAACAGCCTCTGTAGACCTCATTGCCATAAACAGTACTGGTGTACTCAATCTGTTTTTGTCCTGTCTGACTGTGGTCCTATCAAGTACAAAAAGTAACACATATAGAATCTGATCTGCCTTGGCATTTGCGATATAATTTTCTTAAACCAGTCTAGAAAATAGTTACTTTGTAAGCCTCTGAGCTGTTTGAACCGTGTTTAATTTGTTGTCTGCAAATGCCTTTAAAATGTACAAGTCTAAAAGTTTCTTAACCCTTAAAGCGCCAAATAAACCCCAAAAAAGTTTTCAGTTTGGAAATAAGACCAAAATAATAGAGATTTCAAGGTTCTTTTTGTCTATAGTGTCTCAGTAAATCAGTCAGTGTAGATTAGAACTCAGACTGCAGTCTGATCTTGATCTACACTGGCTGCAAAGGTAACTACAGTTGTGAAAGGCACTTTAAGAGTGAAATTATAAAGAGCTAATTAATTTAGTACTCTCAATCTTAAAAGATGAAAACTAGTATGTTCCTACACAGATTGACAGATAGACAGGCAGACAGACACTGCAAAACAAGCAACAAAAATCGCTTAGCATGACTGAGAATGGTAGTCATGAAACACACTTACAGCAAACAACTCCTGAAGTGTAGACTTGTAGAAGGTGTCTCTGTGGTACTTGTCAACTTTTCCTTTGTAGATATTGGAGTCAACTCGCACACGCCCATCACTACCACTTCCTCCACACTGTTTTCCACCAAACCCTCCTTTACCTCCTTGTATCCATAAATTGTTATATCCTGTAAGTACAAAATATGAAAAGGCATTGATTCAAACCCCTTATTGAGCAATCTTGAGTTTTAAAGACCTTAAAGCCTCATGTTATGTTCATTTTTCCCCCATTATCTTAGGGTAAAAAAATCATCAGGATTAAGTGAGAGAAAAATAAAAGAAATCAGTTTGAGTAAAATGTTAAGGCACATTTTCTTTTAGGTAGATTCCATCATACAAACAGCCCACTCCAAAATCAGTACAGGAGGCAGAGAGATGCGCACACATAGTAGAAAGTAAACAAAGTATCAAAGATGGTGTTAACAAGCAATGAAAATACAATCTAGTTCCAGATAAACATGCATTCTGAATGCAACTTTATACTTTAAGACATCCCTGCAGTATGCAAAGTACCTCACGTCTCATTACCATATTTTGGGTGTTTCCTCAAAAAATGCATAAAAGGAGGGTGTCTGTAATTACCCTTTTAATTAAACCTTCAGGGAAGTAAACAATGTTCTGGTATCTTTTCTGAAACTATTGTCTGCCTCTTTAACGGTTTACTTTAATTTCTTTACCCAAGTTTTTCATCAAAGAGGGCATGCAGCTTTATGGAAGACAGTTTTTTGAAAAAAAATAATATGTAATACCTTCTGGAATGTTCTCTTTTGCCTGTGTTTTCTACCCTTCTACTTAAAAATTTTTAACATGGAGTCACATTTATTTTGTCAGCTGCAAGAGCTTTTAATTTGAACACAGTCCTTTTTTTTCCCTGGTAAAAGGGTAACCACCAAATATTGTAATAAACACATCTTTGTACAAACATGATTTTACATCTATAAATTTCACATGCTGACTGCTAGAGAGAGAATTTTTCCATTTGGTTCATAGACTTGAAAAATTGTCACTGTTTTCACTGTTTGCTTGGTATTTTGGCCCTTTTTTAACCCTTAACTCTTTACCAAACAATCCCGGATTTTCAAGACAAAGAGAAAGAAGCCTTCTGAAAACATTGTGGGAAAAGGAGAAAATGCTGGTAACCAGCATTTTCTCCTTTTCCGACAATGTTTTTCACCCTTCTCAGACCAAATTTCAATTTTTGAGTCACATTAATTTTGTCGTCTGCAAATGCTTCCAATTCAGACTAGTCTAAAATTATGTTGTTTGGGAAAGAGTTAAAGTGCCCCCAAAAAAAACCCCAAACTGACAGTTCAGGCCTACAGATATGGTCTAAATAATTGAACTATAGTTGTTGTAAAGGGGGTTTACTGCATTTGCAAAATGTATCGACCTTGGTCAGCCAGTGCAGTTCGCGCAGGCTGACCTAGGCCTAAACTCTTTGTTATTGGTCGATTTTCTTCTTGTCAAGGGACCAGTCTATCTCATGATTCAGCTGGTTGCTAGACAAAATCGATTTTATGGATCCATACTAATATGATGACTTGCTTGGTATAATGTATCCTGGAGATGAATTAATGCCCCTTTGCAGGAGCACCGCTCAATTGCACTTCTACGGCTACTCCTGACCAGATTGTCACAGAATAGTGGACAGTGTAGCGCAGGCTAATCCGAAACGACACTTTCCGTTTTTAGGTAATTTTATGTTTTGCGCAAGTCTACTGTAGCACAAAATCTAATGTAGTCGTAAAGTGCCGTCTCGGATTAGCCTGCGCAGAGTGCGCAGGCTGATCCGAGACGACACTTTACGCAAATGTCCGAATGCCCCTTTTCGCATGTTGCAAGCCATTTGGAAAAAGAGTGATTCCTGACTCGATACTGACATCAAACCTTTCACAGTTCTTTCACCCAAACCCCAACTTTTCAAGCTTTGTGCACTACCAACAGAACTACTGGGACTAAAACCCTTTATCAAACAATCCTGTGTTGTTATGACCCAGAGCAAGAAAATTTCTAAATACATATTTGGAAAAGGTTTATACTTACCAACATCCACATATTTAGCAGATAGATATATACTGCCACCAGTGCCCCCACCCCCAGGTCCAGAGAGATCCCAGCAGCCCTTTGTATTATTGGTGACACAGCTTAGAGTGGTTTTCTGAAAGCATGCTGATGGACACTGCAGACAGCTGTAAACATATATAGAGGAAATTCCTTGTATTGAGTCAGTCATACCTCCATTCCTGTCCATGTATAAGATAGTAAGTCTGTGCAGAATTTTTTTGTCTTGCTGCAAACTTCATTTGAAAACTTTGTGCATAACAAACTAATTGCTCTTAACAAGCAATTTCTGTTTAGTCCACAATATTTTCTCCTGACCTGAACATTAAAATACGTCACTATCCATGTTTTAGGTATAGTTTTTCTCTGAAAATTGATTCTTCATCAAAATTTGTTTCATGTGGAAATTAGTGGCCAGATGTTTTCCGAGGGTTTATGATAGTCTTTGCAACAGGATTCATACCTGTCTCACTGCTGATCATTACTTTGATCATGGTCATGTAAGAGAGCAGCTAGTGGCTTGGAAAGAATACTGTGCAATTTGCTGGTGAAAGAAACCCTCTGTAAGCATGGATAGGTGCACTAGCCACCGCCGTACAACTGAAATAATGTTGAAAACAGCAATAAACACAGAACAATCAAAATAGCATTGTTATCTTCACATAGAAGCACAGTAAATAACATGTACAGTGTAACTTCTACAACAATCTGTGAAATGCTTTACTCACGATGGCAAGGGATCCACATCCCCTTGCCCATTTTCTCCATTCACTTTGATAAGACCACTTATAACAATAGAACTACTGGCAGACAGCTTCACGGCCCCTCCCCCATTGCCACCTCGACCTCCTGTGTTAGTAAAATGTTTTGAAAGAAAATTATCAGTAACCAAGATCAACCCTTTACCCTAACAACTCGAGTTTTAACAAATTCAAGAAAAGGGCTTTTGAAAACATTGTGGAAAAAAGAGAAAATGCTGGTAACCAGTATTTTCTCCTTTTCTTAAATTGTTTTTTTCTCTTTCAAAGACAAATCTTGTAATTTAAGCCATCTGAAAATGCTGTCAATTTGGACAAGTGCAGAATTTTGTCGTTCAGTTGAGCCTATACTTAACAACCCTGTGATTTTATGACTCTGAAGAAAGAGGCTTTTGAAGACATTGCAGGAAAAGGAGAAAATGCTGATAACCCGCATGTTCTCCATATCCCAAAATGTTTTCTACCCTGCTAAAAGACATATAAAACTATTTGCGCAAGATTGTTGCCAGGAAGTGCTTTCACCTTGAATTATCATAAATATCAGATTTACATATTTTGTAGTATAATCTTTGTCTACACTGTCAGCTTAAAGGGCAAATCAACAAGTTTCAGAAATGGTTAATTTTCAAATCTACACTTATCAAATGGTAACCTGGTAATGTTGTAATTAGAAAAAAAAATTAGTTAAAGTACTTTTTTTTCAATTCATATTTCTGCTTATTAATTTTTATTGCATTGCTTATCTCCCTTACTTATTGTTGCGTCCCTTGATTTGTGACGTCATAGGAGAGCTTGTTTCAATATGGATGTTGTTTACGATAGTGAACTGAGCGATATTGAAGACGAAGAAATAGACGATTCTGGGCCGGTAAGGCCGTACATGTGCGAGCCAATTTTTAAAGAAACTTATTAAGTTTCTGATGATGAGGATAAAAGCAACTTTTCGCCCACTGATGACGAAAATGACGATGTTGTGCCAGACTTTTCAACGTGTTGAGTATCGCGCAGTATTGAAATACGTCTATTATGGGGCGAACATCGCTTACAGAAATATTATTCTATACATGATAAAATTAAGTGTATGGCATAAACTTTTGTTTCACGTGAAGCATTTTCAGTAGATTAACGGGTGGAATTAAACCCCCCAAAAAAAAGGACGGTTTCAAGACAGTTCCACGACGGTCATACTAAAATACGCCCTACAGGAAAATTCGCCCTACGACGCCCTACATTAAATTTATCGCCCTACGGTTATATGGACTGTGTATGATAGAATTAATTACTTATACCTTTTAAAGTATACTTTATCTAACATAACTTCAAATATCATGACTTTATTTTGTATGATTTTGGAGATATTTGATCGATAGTTTTCGTACTGACGATGGGTGACAGGTGCTCTACACGCCCTACCACTTCAACGCTCGCCCTACTTGTTTTTGGGTGACATTTTCACCAATTAATTATATCTGTAGTTAGAATAATGTTTCTTTTCACTAAATTTTACTCATTTGGTGTTCATTTCTCGGTTTTACTGATGTTCCAGACGAAAACGCGCACAGAAGTAGAGATTCGAAGGGAGATAATTTGATAAACACAATATCCGAGAGATAGAGTTATCCTTTATAGATCGATACGATCCCATGCTCTTAGTTGGCAAAATGTTGAGGAAGAAAGCTGTTGGGAAAAAAATGTGGGAAAACAACAGATTTAGCCAATCGGAAACATATTCAATTTGTCATATTTCTTGCATCCCTGTACTTGTCTTTGAATCGAAGTTGTATTGTGTTTTATTACATAAAAATAAAAACATTCTGTAACTAACATATTTAATGCATTTATAATGACATTCAAAGCTTTCTTAGAAAAGAATTCATGTATTTAGAAGGATTGTCAAATGAAACAGAATCATCGCTAATTGTGATCATGCAATAATGATAATGATTAAAGTATTAAAATAAAACTTCAAAAAACGGAATCAGAGTAGACTAGAACCGCGTCCCTGACGTCGAACTTATAAATAATAGTGTAAGAACTCAAACATAACAAAATCCGGATGAATAATATCCTGCAAGATTAATATTTTTGGCCCAGTTCCAAAGCACGTGAAAAACTGATTGATAACCAACTCTACCAGACGACAAAATTTCAGACTGGTCAAAATACAACGCATTTGGAGACGACAAATTAAAGAATGCCTTTGACCTTGATAAGGTAGAAAATGTGTTTTGAAAACAATGCTCTCAACAGCTTTCTTCCTTAGTGAAACTGGGATTGCCAAGTAAAGTGTTAAAGAAACCAACATCCTAGTAGTAGGATAGGCCTACTAATTCTGTGCCTGGCCGCAGAAAGTCAACTGCATGAGGATCTGCGCATTACCATAGAAATTCCAGAATATGTAAATGTCTGCATGTACATAAACTTATAGGCAGCAAAAATCCGTCTTTAGGTCAATACCTTTAATCCTCGTTTTATTCATATCCATTTCGTCTGCACATGCTTAAACGGATTTCGGACAACAGATTTTTTTTCTGGAGCTTCCAAACTTTAAGACTTTCAATGCTTTCTGTAAGTGGACGTAAACGTAAAATACATTAAACTGTTCGATAAAATGACAATACGCAGGGTTTTACTCATTCAAAATTTTACTTTTTATTTAATTAAAATTACTCGTCACGGCAAAACACGAAAACCCACGACAAAACAGGTGCCAAAGTTACATTATCCGCTCAAAGACCCTTGAAACTGTCTTTTTATTCTAGATAATGACTAAAACATCTTTTTTGCATATACACTCAATAAATCATGATATTGGAGCTGGAATTTTAATCCTATTACATCAGAAAGTGAATTATTTCTACATTAGATGGGGGAGGGGGGCTGGCGTGAGATTTCTGAAACAAGTGCAAACGACAATGTATATGACATTCATACAAATATCTAGGACAAAAAAAAGTAACTTGAAGCTATTCATTATGAACCCCTACAGTGTCTGTCACAACTTTAATTGCTTCTGCAGCCAGTGTAAATCAAGATTAGACTGCAAAAAACGTGCAGTCTGATCTTTGAAATCTCTACACTGCCCGCTTTACTCAGACATCCTCGACAATACTGACCTTGAAATTGCATTTATTTACATCTTCATTTTGGGATATGGAATTACAGGTTATGAGTTTTGTCTTTGATACGGTAGAAAAAATTGTGTGAAAAGCAGAATCTGCAGGTTACCAGCATTTTCTACCCTTGAGGTTTCTTTAAGGTTTTTTCTCAGGGTCATTAAAAGTTAGGATTTTGTGGTAAAGGGGAACGTGTTTCTTTTCCGAGAGTGTTGTGCTACATATGACATGCCTCTGTGTGATAATATTGTAGGCAAACTCAAAGAAGGAAAAAAACGTAAAATTTAGACTAACGAACTATTAATATGGTTTAAGAAAAATGATTTAAATAATAAAAATAAGGAAAAATAATGTAGATCTATAAAAGAAAATGAAAGATTAAGGGAAAAAATACAGTAGGGAAATAGATATGTCAATTCGATTTTCATATGGGCCATTATCTGATGAGACTCAAAGAGGGGTCGAAATAGAAGGGTTATGGTCTCTTTTGTCTGCTTATTTGTGGGAAAAGAAGAAAATGCTGGTTACCAATATTTTCTACCTTTCCCACATTGTTTTCTACAGCCTTCTTAAGGGTGTTATGACTAGGGATCGTATACTATGAAGGTTAACTCTATCTTTAGGATATTGTGTTTATCAAATTATCTTCCTTCGAATCTCCACACGTGTTGACGTTTTCGTCTATAACATCAATAAAACCTAGAAATGAACAACAAATAAGTAAAATTTAGTAAAAAGAAACATTATTCTAACTA
Source organism: Hippopus hippopus (assembly GCA_946811185.2). NCBI lineage: Eukaryota > Metazoa > Mollusca > Bivalvia > Cardiida > Cardiidae > Hippopus > Hippopus hippopus. Next base: position 42,070,420 of record OX328105.1, on the reverse strand, counting down.
CAGATATAATTTATTGGTGAAAATATCACCCCAAAACAAGTAGGGCGAGCATTGAAGTGGTAGGGCATATAGCGCACCTGTCACCCATCGTCAACACGATTGATTGATTGATTGATTGTATGGTGTTTAACGCCGTTTTCAACATTATTTCAGTTATATTGCGGCGGCCAGTGCACCTATCCATGCTTTCCTGGAGTCTTTTACCAGTACTCCTCGTCACACGAAAACTATCGATCAAATATCTCCAAAATTATAAAAAATAAAGTCATGATATTTGAGGTTATGTTAGATATAGTATATTTTAAAAGGTAAAAGTAATTAATTCTATCCTACACAGTCCATATATCTGTAGGGCGATAAATTTAACGTAGGGCATCGTAGGGCGAATTTTCCTCTAGGGCGTATTTTAGTATGACCCGTTCCACGACAAGACAGTTCCCCGACACTTTTGAAGACATTTCCCCGACACTTTAGTTTCATGTCAAATAACCTTTTTCTTGACTTTTACGATTGATAATCGTGAGATGTTAGTTCCAACTATTTGTTGATGGGTCCTTGTTGATTGTACCTTGTAAAGAATTCTGTAAACATTGACGGGTATGCCTACAAGTTTATTCTCTCGTGGGTGAAGGGTTACACAATAAATCACGATTTTCATGAGAATAAGAATATTTTGAAATGTTGTTAACCAGCATGAAATTTGATAAAAGAATATGTTCCGGGATTATTAAGAGTTAATTCTTAAAATTATTTTGAAAATTATTTTAGTTGTATTTCTTACCATACAGAAATACATGAACATCAGAGAGAGGCAGAGGGGATCTACCTGTGTGAAACACTTTTTTGCTGTTTACCTTGTACACATGATACATACAATGCAAAAATTTATCATACAGGTATAGTTGTTGTATGTTCCATATAGAGCTTCTCTGTGAAAGTCTTAAACTCTGAATTGTATGCCGTGGGAAAGATTAGTGTGAATTTGTTCAGTTCTTGTTTGTCTTATGCAAATTTTTTCAATTTGGGTAAGTCTCAAATTGTTCTACTAGGGACTGAGCGGTTAATACTGACATTCCGGTCAAATTGCAGTATAGATAACTTCAGATTCATTGTAAAAACATAGAAAGAGCTGGTAACTATCAATTGGTCCTTTATCCACAATATTTTCTATTCTTTAGAATTCTTTACCAAACGACAAAATATTAAACAGATCCAAATTGAAATGACTTGCAGACAACAAAATAAAGTTAAATATTTCAAAAATTGAAATTTGTTTCCAGCAGAGTAGAAAACATTGTGGTAAAAGGAGAAAATGCTGGCTACCAGCATTACGTCCTTTTCCTACAATGTTTTTAAAAGGCTTCTGTCTCAGGGTCGTAAAAACTAGGGATTGATTGGTAAAGGGTTAAATATAAATTCCACACATTGGGCACGAGTTCTGGTTTAGTTCCCAGGAAGCAGTATCCGAAGAGATTAGTATGAGTTGTATGAACTTGTTTCTCAAGAGATGTAAACTACATGTTTAAATTTTACCAAACATCAAATTTATTGACTCAACCGAATTGAAAGCATTTGGAGTCAACAAATTAAACTTTACTCACATGTTTGGACTTGTCTTTGATGAGGTAGAAAACATTGTAGAAAAAAGGAGAAAATACTGGTTACCAGCATTTTCTCCTTTACCTACAATGTTTTCAAAAGATTTTTCTTTCTTCACCAGGGTCGTTAAAACAAAGGATTGTTTGGTAAAGGGTTAAACTAAGTTAAACTAAATTCCAATAAACAATCACATTTTATCGGTCATATTTAAATGCTATGGATTTGAAATATTCTAATTTTCTTATCATTTGGGTTTGGGTTAGGCTAAACCCTTACACAGATGGCAAAACATGGGTTTACTGTCACAAACAAACATTACAGTGTAAAGGGGTGAGATAAGCAAATGTTATGTAATCGTTTCCTGTATTGTTTCAACTGGTCAGTGATGGATTAACATTTATGACCATGACTAGAGGTAGCCAGATACTGACTTCACCCTTTACCATACATACCCTAGATCTAGTTTCCAATGGCTCCGGGCTTGTTCGTCCCAAAACCAGTTCGTCTCTGGGCTTGTTTGTCCCTGGGCTTATTCGCCCGGGCCTGCTTGCCCGGGCTTGTTCATCCCAAACTACCTTACCGATCGTATTGGAATGAACAGTGCTATGTGCCTTTCAAAACGAATTGTTATTTTACATATAAAAGTAATTTGAATAAAACTTTCTCTTGGTAGTTTATTGAAGTGTTTTCTCTTCTCCAAGACACACTGACAAGTTTATTGCCTAGTGTTGGCGAAATAACATTTACCATGGGGTTGTTTAAACATGTGACTGTATGGTAAAAGCTACTATGATAAGATACACAGAAGCTGTTTCTTTGTTTTTGTTGTTCAACGCCGTATTCATCGCCGTTTTCAGCAATATTGCAGTTATATCGCAGCAGCCAGTACTACGCTGCCTCTTGCCTACGGCTTACATTCCATATCACACTATAAATTGAAAATTCATGTCAATATCCATAAATAGTTTTCTTTACTTTGATTTCATCTCAAGCGTAATGATGGGGATGACTTATTTTGTACAGTTATATATCTTAGTTTGAGTAAAATGACCGAGGATTATATGTGCTGTTAACACCTTTTCATATATACCCGTCAAATCAGTGAAGTATGCACTATTAACGCCTTTGTTTGGCAGGTACATAAGTTGGGATGAACAAGCCCGGACCAACGGGAAATCAGTTGGGACGAACAAGCCCGAACAAACGAGCCCGGATGAACAAGCCCGGGCGAACAAGCCCAGGGAACGAAAAAGCCCGTTACCGTTTCCAATACCCAAAGAAAGAGTGTTTGAAAAACAGTGTGGGAAGAAAATGATGTTTGCTGTTCAAAGAATGATTATTATCCCTTGAAAGTTTACATCATTGAACAATGTCGACTGTTATTTGCAAAATTTATGTTATGAATTTGGATGAAACTATAATTTTGTTAAATGTTGAAATCATTTGGAAAAGGGAGAAAACGGCAGCAATTTCTCCTTTGTTCGGAATGAAGTGATAATATAGAAAAGGGTAAAATAGTACGAATAACAATTCATGTATTCCAATTTCAAGAAAAAAACAAATTAGCTACTTCATGTTGGATTTTCTTTTTGGAAATTGCCGTTGCGGAATGTCTGTCTTTCAGAGTTTTGGTTTAAGGCCTATCTCCTTTCGACTCGGAGTTTCGAATAATGTCGGCACAGCATCAGGTTTTAACCGCAGCCTAAAATTCCTATAACCAACTTCTTTTGCGAGTTTTGGACTTATTAAGAACTGACTGTCATCAAAGTATTTCAGACACAATTTCGAATGAACCGATGGCAAAAAATCCGTCGCTACTGTCCGGCCCCAGTTTAAACGTTGAATCCATAGTTTCCTCCTTTTTAATTCCTTCGGAAATTTGAAGATACTAATTCTATGAGTTCCCGAATCGACGTTGCAGCCATAGGCTGCACAATTCACCATTTTTTCGGCTCAATTCTCAGTTAATACTCAGATATCTGCATACAATCATCCGCGTTCCTACTTTATGTCTACTGGCGGTATACACAGACTGACTCGACAATGACGTCATACATGCACGGGAGATAAGCGAATCAGGGGAAGTAAGCCATGTACCATTTTTAGGGCCGTATATCAGCGTGACAATTCGACCGTGGTTTATGGCATGTTACAGGGTGGTATTTATGAAAAATGGCGGACACATGTTTAACTGACATCATTTGCAGCTGATTACAGGAAAAAAACAGTCTGGTCAAAATATTTTAGGATTTGCCCTTTAAGCAACAATGTAGTTACTATAAGATTTAATTTCTACCAAATAATTCTATATCTTAATAACCTAGTAAATGGCTTTGAAAACATTGTGGGAAAAACAGTAAATGCTGAAAACAGGAAACAAGCTTATTCTCCACTACCCACAATGTTTTCTACCTTCCCACAGATGAAAAACATTATCGTAGCCACATTTAACTTGTCGTCCTAACCACTTTCAATTTTTACAAGTCTAAAGTTTTGTTTTGTTGTCTTCTGGTAAAGATTTAACTCTCTACCACACAATCCCGAGCTTTAACAACCCTGACAGAGAAGGCCTTTGAGAACAGCATTTTCTCCTTCTCCCACAATGCTTTCTACTCTTTCAGACAAATCCCATACATTAATTATAATTCAATTTTTGTCTGCAACTGCTTTCAATACAGATGAGTCGAAACTTTTGTCTTTTGGTAAAGAGATAAAGAATGACATACCTCTAGGTGTAAAAGCAAGGTCTTTGGAGTTACCACCACTACCTCCACCAGATCCTAAATACAGAATATCCAGGCTGGGTTTTCCATAGGGCTCTCCTCTAGCCCCAATCCTGGACACATATCTACTGTGACCAGCCATGTTACTGTAAACAGAAAACATTTTAACCCTTTACCACACAATCACAACTTTTAACGACCCTGTGAAAATAGAGCTTTGGAAAACATTGTGGAAAAAGGAGAAAATGCTGGTAACCAGCATTTTCTCCTTTTTCCACAATGTTTTCTAACCAATCTGAGACAGATCCGACCATTGCAGCCGTAACTAATTTGTTGTCTGCAACTGCTTTCAATTTGGATGTGTCTATAATTTTGTTATGTGGTAAAGGGTTAAGCCATACTCTGTGAAAAGTGGGTTTAATGCATCTGCAAAAAGTATCAACCCATGTCAGCCCACACAGTCTGCACAGGCCACATGGGTGGATAATTTTTGCTGTCAGTCAAATGTTTTCTGTATGTTCCAGGACCATTCTACTTCATGATTGAAAAGAAGTTTGTTAGAAAAATGGATTTTATGTGATGATGTGCTTGGTTTGCCGGAGCTTGGCTCTTTTTTTATTTCTTTATTATATAAACAAACTTTAGCAATATTCAACAAAAACTATTTTTTTGTATAGTATTTAGCACCATTTTCAACATTACAGCAACTATATCACAGTAGCCAGAGCACCTATCCATGCTTTCCTAGAGTTTCTTTTAGCAACACTTCACACAATATTCCTCCCAAGCCACTGGCTGCTTTCCCATGCAATCAGTGTCCCTGTCTTGTCCAGGTCGAAGCAGTGGTCAGCAGTGAGAGAGGAAAGAATCCTGTCGAATGACTGTCATCAATTTTCTGAAAGAAACTTGTCAAGCTGGTGATTTAAATTGGAATACCCTGGTTTCAAGTCATGCATGCTACCAAGTGTGCTTCTGGGCTTGGTAAGACCTCTTGTTCTGCAACCATTCTAAATTTAGGTCTAATTTCAAAGAATGGCCATCTAATAAGCCAAGACTTTCTGTCTCAGTTCATCAGAGAGCTGTCTTGTAATGAATCTTTTACGATAAATTCCCAAGTTTTAACAACTGGATGATGCAGGCTTGTGAAAACACTGTGGGAAAAGGAGAAAATACTAATCATGACTCATTTGGACATAAAATAGCATTCACAATTATGGGACACTTAGCTTTGATACTTTATTCTTCTTTTTTGCCATAAACTATCATGACCATCCTTACCTGTAGGATTTATAAGATGCCCCACCCCCGGGGCCAGCAGTACCATCTAGTGTCCCCAGAGCACCTTTACCCCCTCCTCCACCACCTCTATTGGCTGCTGATGACAGTGTACCAAGTCCTGAATTACACAAGAGGATAGTGATGGCCCTATCCTGCTTAACCCTTAACCACACAATCCCAATTTTTAACAACCCTAAGAAAGAAAACTTTTGAAAACATTATGGGAAACGGAGAAAATGCTGGTAACCAGCATTTTCTCCTTTCCCCAGAATGTTTTCTACCTTTCCCAAAACCAATGTTATTGTTTGTGTCAAATTTATTTTGCTGTCTGCAAATCCTTACAATTTTAACTAGTATAAAAGTTTTGTTTGTTTGTTTAAGAGTTACCTGAGCAGGGGTTGCCATAAACAGTATCCCATGATCCAAAGGATACCAAAAATATGACCTTTACAACACAATCCTTTTCCCACAATGTTTTCCAACTTCTAAAAACAAAGATAATTTTTTGAGTCATATTTATTTTGCTATCTGCAAATGCTTTCAATATAGACTGGTCTAAGACTTTGGGTTATGGTAAAAAGTAATTTGGGCACAGGTTGCCACTAAAACTATCCCATGATCCAAAGCGTACCAAAATATACCCTTTACCACACAACCCTGAGGAAGAGGGCTTTGAAAAAGTTGTGGGGAAAGGAAAAAAGAGCTGGTTACCAGCATTTTCTCCTTTTCCCACAACGGTATTTTACTTTTTGAAGACAAATTCTACTTATTTGAGGCACATTTTAAGATGTCCTCTAAAAATGCTTTCCATTTTGACAACTCTATCAAAGCTCTACGGCTTTACTCTCTACCAGACCAGAAAATTATAGACTTATCTACATTGAAAGCATTTCAACAAAAAATATTAGATTTGGCTCAAAAGATAGGATTTGTACTTGATAGGGTACAAAACAGTGTCCAAAACGGAGAAAATGCTGGCTACTATCATTTTCTCCTGTAGCCCACAATGTTTTCAAAAGCCTTCTTTCTCTGTGTCATTGAAACATCGGATTGTGTGGCAACGGCTTAATTAGTATTTTAACAGTCGAAATATAGACATACCATTATAACTTTCTCCTTGCACACCCACACTTCCTGTTGTGTTTGGGCTTGGTGCACCCCTATAACCTGCCCCTCCTCCATCCAATACACCATCTATCTGAACACTCTAGAAAAAAAAAACTGTGCATGACATGTCAATGTCCAAACCCTGACCATCACCACCATGTTGAGTAAAATAATGATTACGTAGCAGTTTATTATAAACAAGGGGGCCATGATAGCCTTGTAGTGCTCCACTGCCTTATAAATGAGTTACACATGTAAATGGCATAGGTAGACAATGACCTAGAAGAAAGCCAAGCTTCCCCTTCCATAAAAATGAAGGAGCATAATAAAATAAAGACTTTAATTATAACGAGCGACAGCGAGTTACGGGCAAAGCCCGTAACGAGCGAAGCTCGTTTTGCGGTAACACCGTTCTAGATTTTTAAAAATGAAATTCCGACTTCGTTCTGGGTTTTAGTCTAAATCTAAATAGGGATGACTAAAAAACTGAGTGTCTTCCGGTTAGTCGCACAGCGTCACACGTATGACAATCTTTCGCACAAGTACCTGATTGGCCAACAAGAGGGCCATGATGGCCCTGTATCACTCCACTGGCTTTTTAACCCTTTACCAGGCAAATCGAAGTGTTAATGACCCTGAAAGAGAAGGCTTTCAAAAACATCGTGAGAAAAGGACAACATGTTGTCAGCCAGTATTTTCTCTTTTTCCCACAAGGTTTCCTAACCTATCAAAGACAGAAATAGTCATTTAAGCTACATTCAATTTGTCTTTTTGCAATGGCTTTAAACTTGGTACAGTAAAAAAAAATTGTCATTTCTTAAAGAGTAAAATTAACGTATCATGCGCTTAATTGGCATTGACAGAGACATACAGCATAAAAAGTCTGTATGGTAATAAACTTACTTTGAAAACATAACCTCCACCCCACCCGCCAAACAAAAACAGTCATATCTTTTTAAATGCAAAGATAACGTCAGTGAATACAAGCAGGTTTATTCATTAGCATGAAAGGTAAAGTTCTGAAAAAATGATAGAGGTTTATTCATTAGCATGAAAGGTAAAGTTCTGAAAAAATGATAGAGACCTTACTTTAAATTAAACATTCCATTCATGTGAGCATAACCATTAGCATCAAAATAAATCACTCTCCCTTAAAACAGAACATTTCCTCTCCAAAAAACTTGAATACCAAACTCCAATAATGTATAAGTGAAGTCTGATAATCAAGGGAGGTAAATAGTAACAAACTTTATCTTGTATAACAGGAGTTATTTCCCTTGATTACTATTTTCAATTTCAGTCACTGTATAAGCCCATGTTAAACTTGTGATCTCTGGGGCAGAGCCAATTTTGTCCCCAGGGCTATAATATGAAGGAATTTGATAGAGGTCCATTAGATAAAGCTACATGCCAAATTTTGGTAGCCCTGGGCCTTATGGTTTCAGACAAGAAGATTTTCAAAGATGTTCAATTTTTTTCAGTTTTGTTGCCATGGCAACCAGAGTTTTTGAAGGAATCAAATTCTTTCAAGAAATTCTAAAGAGGACCATGGCAGGATCATTTCTGTGAAGTTTCATCAAATTTGGATGGGTAGTTTCAGAGAAGAAGAAGTTTAAAAAACAAGTTAACGCACGGACGCACGCACAGACGGACACACGGACGCACCAACAAATGGACAAAATTTTCGGACAAAACTTAGTCCAAAAACTACTTGGTTACTTTCAACCAGGTAGCTAAAAATGATAAGATTTAGCATTTTGAACACCAACTACTATTGGTTCTACCCAAAAGTGCATGAGTAACCAGCATGTTCCCCCCATACTTGTAAAGTAACCATAATGTGGTCTCTCGTGAACACGCACGCACGGACAGACGGACGGACGCATGACGGACACCGGGCCATGACATAAGCCCGCTGGCCTTCGACCAGTGGAGCTAAAAATGACAATAAATATCTACCAATCGAATGATTACTTAAAAATCATTATCAGTTTAATGAGTAAAGATTATCTAATTTCTTACTTACTTTCAGCGTATTAAACGTCTATTTGTGTATGAACATACGCAATGATCTATGCTTGCAAATAATGACGTCATAAATCATACTATTCTTACGTCATGCATGAGCCGTTTTTTCGCGGAAAATATTGTGTCGTAGAAATCATGACTAAACTAGTTTATTGACTGTTTCAAAATACCATTTAGAGAAGAAAGCCGGATTTATGATCTGTGAAAAGGGGTCTTACTGCATTTGCAAAATTTTCGAACCAGGTCTGCCTATGTAGTCTGCGCAAGCTAACCTGTGTCAAAACTCTTTGCTAGATCTATTTTTCAACGTTTTGAATGTCAAAGGACCAGTATGTATGCCTTTCGATTCAGTCATTTATCATACAATATGGATGTATAATTATGTGATGACTTTCTTGGTATCATGCATCATGGACATGCATTAAACCATCTTTTACTGCAACATGGCTCAAGATTTTTGTTTGTTTGTTTTTTCCTTTTGTGTGTATATTCATTGTAGCGGCAAGTGCACCTACCATGCGTTCAGGACTGAAGTTCCTTTTACCAGTACTCCGCTCAATATTCTTCTCAACCTAATGACCGATTCCTCGTAAAAGTCAAAGTCTCTCTTATATAGGTCTAGATCTACATGCAGTGAGGAAATATTCCCGTAAAATGGTCTTTACAAGTGTGTGAACCAATAATTATTCCAAGTTATTTTTCTGGACATAAATTAACAAAAGTGTCAAGGAACTGTCTTTCTTTTGTTAAGGAAATCAGGGACATCCACCCTATTTCACATGTACAAATCTACGAAAGAAAAATGCTTTCTACTTTTGACAACGCTCAAAATTAGTTTTGGCAAAGCCGGAATTCGAACTCACACCCTTTGATTTCAAGATCTACAATCTAGCTTGTCATTCGAATTAATACATCTACAGGGTGTGCAAAAAGTCATGCACCATCCTGAAAACAGATTCATTGTTACAGATGCTCAAATTTAGTACCATTTTCAGTAGTACAACGCTGTACTCTCCGCAAAAAGCTGTTTTGAACATTCTGTAGGGTATCCGGTGAGATGTTGTGACACTCAATTACTGACCATTACTGAAAATGGTGCTCAATTTGAGCATCTGTAACAATGAATGTGTTTTCAGGGTGGTGCACAACTTTTTGGACACCCTGTATATATGTTCCACAAATTATCCACGTCGCTCGTATTGAGGCTTTGCCTTTTTCATATTATTACAGAAGTAGGAAGGAATAATACATCCTTTTTTAATGCAAAAAAGAACTTGTAATATCTTTATTGATGTTCATTGCAAACTTCATGCAGAGAAAATGGAAGAGCACCAAATGAGGGTGCCAACGCTTGGCTGCAGTTGCTTGATTTTCAGTGAAAATTCCATGACAAAAATGGGGCATAACTGTATCAAAAACATTTTGATGGTTATCTGCCCTTGTTGTATGAGTTCCACTTTTCAAAGTTAACAAGGTGTCCAATTTTGAAGCAAAAATCTTCAGTAACAACAGAGATATTACAAAATGTTAAAGTTTCTGCAAGATGCAGGCAATGCTGCAGACTATGACACCAAGGCCATAACAGAACCCTGACATTTTCTTTGAAAACATCTCAGTGAATAAAATGAAAAAAAAACCAATAAAATAACAATTACCTGAGCAGTGACATCCAGAACACCTCCTTTAGAACCATCATATGGAGAAATCAATACTGTAGAGCCTTTTGGGATGAAAAATCTGTTGATATTGCAATGGACACCTGAAATTGAAATACAACATAAGAACCTTTAACTCTTTACCAAACAACAAAATTGTTATACTTGTCCAAATTGAAAGCATTTGCAGACAACAAATCAAATGTGGCACATATGTTTGGATTTGTCTTTGAAAGACTAGAGAACAATTTTGGAAAAATTCATCTTTGAAAGGCTGGAAAACATTGTGGGAAAGCAGACAATGTTGCTTAACCCTTTACCTCATAATGACAAATTTTAATGACCCTGAGGAAGAAGCCTTTTGAAAACAGCATTTTCTCCTTTTCCCACAAAGTTTTCTACCCTATCAAAGAAAAAATTGCCTTATTTGAGCCACTATTAAATTGTCGTCTGCAAATGCTTTCAATTTGGATAGGTCTAAAATTTTGCCGTGTGGTAAAGGGTCAATAGCATTTTCTCCTTTGCCTACAATGTTTCAAAAGCCTTCTTCTTGAGGGTCATTAAAAATCTAATTGTGTGGTAAAGGGTTAACAGAACAAGCTTGTTTTATGGCCCTAGGGAAGAACATGGAAATACTATAGGAAATGGAGAAAATGCTAGAAACCAGCATCACCTATTGTTTTACAATGTGTTCTACCCTTATAAATTCAGTCCCCTATTTGAGCCACATTTAATTTGTTGTCTGCAATTGCTTCTAATACAGACATGGCCACGATTAATGTCTCTTGTTCGAAAGAAAATTTATTTCATTATTATACGACAAAAATGTAGACCTGTCCAAACTGAGGGCATTTGCAGACTACAAATCAAATGTGGTTCAAAGTTAGGATTTGTCTATGAAAGGATAGAAAACATTGTGGGAAGGGGGGAAATGCTTGATACCAGCATTTTCTCCTTTTCCTACAATGATTTCCAAAGCGATCTTCTTCAGGGTTGTTAAAAAGCAGTATTATGTAGTAAGAGGTTAACTCATTACCAAACGACAATATTGTAGGCTTGTCCAAATCGAAAGAATTTGCAGATGACAAAATAAAAGTGACTGAAAATTTGAAATTTGTTTTGTGAAGGGTAGAAAACATTGTGGGAAATGGAGAAAATGCTGGTTACCAGCATTTTCTCCTTTTCCCACAATGTTTTCTAAAGGCTTCTTTCTCAGGGTCGTCAAAAGCAGTATCATATAGTAAGAGGTTAAGCGAATAATCTCCTGTGCTTATGATCCTGAAAAACACTTTTGAAAACATCAGAGAAAATGGAAAAATACTGGAGGAATCAACATTTTCTTCCTATTCAGCATTGTGTTATATGGCCTGCAACACGCGAAAAGGGGCATTTGGACATTTGCGTAAAGTGGCGTCTCAGATCAGCCTGCGCAGTCCGCGCAGGCTAATCCAAAGCGACACTTTCCGTTTTTATTTAATTTTCTGTTTTGCAGAAGTCTAATGTATCACAAAATCTAATGTAGTCGTAATGTGCCGTCTCGGATTAGCCTGCGCGGACTGCGCAGACTGATCCGAGACGACAATTTACGCAAATGTCCGAATGCCCCTTTTCCCGTGTTGCAGGCCATATCATTTCAAAGCAAAATCTCATATCATCTTGTTATACTTGATAAAGCAGTACTTTTTTAATTCACTAGTATAAAGAGAAAAAAAGAAAAGGAGCAATTGCTTTTACAAGCATTTACTCCTTTTCCAACAGTGTTTTAAAAATACAATACAATAAACTCTATTACGTAAAACTTGGCCACCTGTCCATTACACAAATTATACAATACCAACATACAAAGATATGGAATGCCTTTACCAATGATTTCAATCATTGTTTAATATAACCTAAAAAAGCTGTGTACTGCATTTGCACTTGAACGTTAGTGCTGATGGTACAGAAAAAGCTGTGGAAAAAGGAGCAAATCTCAGTTACAAGCAACTGCTACTTCCCAACAGTGTATTTAAAAGCTCTGTGCTGTATGGGCACAAGAGCAAAATGTGCGAATAGGATGAAATAAACTGATGAAAAACAAGCAATTGCTTGTTAAAAGCAATTGCTCCTTTTCCAACAGTATTTTCAAAAACTGTGTGCTGCACAGGAACAAGGGCGTAAAGTTGTCTTCCTACACCAATGTGTTCAAACTACCTGAAATGTAGACTCCATCCTGCAGTATCCAGTCACTGCCTCCATGATTGGTCACACTATCTCCTGTGCAAGGTGGATGAGTGATGTCCCCTAGCTCCCAGTGTCCAACAAGACCATTGTGCATTGCCTCAATCTTGTTAAAAATTTTTTAAAAAAATTGTACATATAACTCCTTACCAAATGACAAAATTTTAGTCTGGTCCAAATTAAAAGCAAATTCAGACAACAACTTAAAAGTGACCCAAACGACCAGATTTGTTCTTGAAAGGGTAGGAAACATTGTGGGAAAAGGAGAAAATGCTGGTTACCAGTATTTTCTCCTTTTTCCAGGATGTTTTCAATAGCCTCTTTCCTCTGGGTCGTTAAAAGTCAGGATTGTGTGGTAAAGAGTTGAATACTAATTACTCACCTACATGACAGACAAACAGACATGACCAGCATTTTCTACTTTTTCCACAATGTTTTCTACCAAGTCAAAAAACATCAGTTTATTTCTACCACTTTCAGTTTTGTTTTCTGCAAAAGCTTTGAATATGGAATAGTCTAAAATTTGTCCATTGGGAAAGGTTTAACTCTTTACCAAACAATCCTGGGTTTTCACGACTCTGTAAAAAGAAGCCCTCTGAAAACATTGTGGGAAAAGGAGAAAATGCTGGTAACTAGCATTTTCTCCTTTTCCCACAATGTTTTCTACCCTTCCCAAAACAAATTTCAATTTTTGAGTCACTTTAAATTTGTCATCTGCTAATGTTTTCAATTAACATTGAAATAATTTATCACTGAAATCAGTTAAGTGATACCTGGTAAACAATCAATAAAAATTTATATTTTTGCAGTGGTATTTCCTTAACCCTTTACCATATAGGAACCTAAGTATTAAATGACCTGAAAGACGAAGGCATTTGAAAACATTGTGGAAAAAGAAGAAAATGCTGGTATAAGCGTTTTCTCTTTTTCTAACAAGAATTTCTACCCTTTCAAAAACAGCAGTCAGCATTTGAGCTACAATTATGATGTTGTCTGCAAAGGCTTTCATTTTGGTCAAGTCCAAAATTTTGTTGTTTTGTCAAGAGATAATGGGCGACATAGCCTCTTAGGACAGTTTTAGATTTCACACCAGAATTTTTCAAAGATCTGTGGGAATGTCAAGTGATCATTGACATTCATTGGCTATGTATGATTATATTAAAAAAAAATACAATGGAGTCATAACTGATCTCATAAAAATTAATGGGGTTACCAACTGCAAAGTGACAAACCTGTTAATTTGAAGGCCATATTTGCATATTTTACTGCATATAACCTTCCAGTTTCTTCACATTTATAAAAGAAAAAGTATATTTTGTATTATTCATCAGCAAAAAATCTAAAAGACCCCCTTTAATTGTTAGAATTACATTACTTACTGTAGAATTAGAAGTGCCAATATTGTACATTGATCTGTTGATTTCATCAGCTGACAGGTCATGGTTCCACACCTTCACAGTCTGTAAAAAAAATCCAAAAGGGTCACAACTGCCTTATACAGCTCACCTGTTCAACAAATGATTTGAATCATGCTCTGTAAAAACAGGGTTTAACACATCTTCAAATTGTTTCCACCCATGTCAGTCTGCACAGTTTGCACAAGCTGTAATGGGTTGAAATGTTTGTAAATTTTCTGCATGTCCAAGGACCATTCTACAGCATGCTGCATTAAATCTCCTTTTACCAGAGCTCCACTCATTTTTTTGTCCTATGTTTTACTATTTGATACTTTTCTCAATTACATCCTAGCAGCCTGTGCACCTAAAGGTGCTTTCCTGAGTTATCCTTAACCATTGCTTTGCAAAACATTCTTTCAAAGTAGTATAGGGCTACTGGAGAAGCATTCCTCTGAGAAAATTTGAAATCTTTCCACTGGTTTAAGAGAAGAATTTGAGCTGCAAGGTCAACCAAGAATCATTTAAAATAAGGTCAAAATCCTTCCATCAGTTTTGGAAAAGATGTTATTCATATCAAAGTTGTGAATGGATGTCAGGATGAATGACAACGACAGATCTCAATAATTCACCTCTTGCACTTTATGCCAGGTAACTGAAATAGTTCTGAAATATCCCAACCATCCTTTGTTGAGAGAAATCATGTTTTACTTTGGCAGGACTGTAGCAAACTGCTCTAAAGATGACACATATCTTTAATCAGCCATAGAACTCTTCACCTCGAGTTATTCAGTTTATACTTTTGCCACTTAACTCTTTACTACATGACAACAGTGTAGACTGGTCCAAATTGAAAGCATTTGCAGATGACAAAATAGTTGCGACTCAAAAATAGAAATAGGGTAGAAAACATTGTGGAGAAAAGGACAAAATGCTGGTTACAAGCATTTCCTCCTTTTCTTACACTGTTTTCAAAGGCTTTCCTACTTGAGGTTGCTTTAAACTCGGGAAGTGTGGTACAGAGTTAAAAGCAGAAAATGTAAAATTTAAACTGTCTTTGTTCTTGTTTCAAACTAGAAAAAGTTAAGACTGCCTATGAGGTAAAAATAATGTCCAACTAAAAACAGCAAGGTATGAGCCATGAAAGTACCTAAAACAAAGTCACAAACAGGTTCTTACGGGTTAAATTTGAGCTAGGCTGTAGCAAACGGGGTCTTTATGCATCTCCATGAGGCATGATACTTAGCATGTAATCTCATAATATGGATCAATGAAATCAATTTTGTCTAACAACTGGCTGAAACATGAGATACACTGGTCCTTTGATATACAGAAAATTGACCAATAGCAAAAGGTTTCACCCCAGATCAGCCTGCCCAGGCTGACCTTGGTCAATACTTTTTGTGGGTGCATTTGCAGTAAGCCTCCTTTTCACAGAGCATGGTTCATTTGCTTAATTTGCTTTATTTTACCCCTACAGACATTTTCAGTTTAGAAATAAGACCTAAAATAAGTGCAAGTTCAAGGTAGTTCTTGCCCAGCATGTCTCATGAAAGTGGACAGTGTAGATCAAAGATCAGACTGCATGTTTTGTGCGGTGTGATCCTGATCTGCATTTGCTGCAAAGGCTATTAAAGTTGTGAAAGGCGCTTTGGGGGTTAACCTGTGATATATGACTTACTTTTATCATACCATGGAAGTAATCATTTGGGCAGCATAACTCTCCTCCAATCCGAAAACCTGCTGTTGTTGGAAGGTGATTCAATAAGACCTAAAAATATATTCAGTTGTACAGTTTAAAGCCAGAGCACCATATGCAAGTGCCAATTTTCAGCTACATTTCCTTTTTACAGTGGAAATCTATGTGGAAAAAGGGGCATAACTGTGTCAAGTAATCCGAAGCTACCACAGTTACCCATCATTAAATAATAATTTAGTAATGGTATGAAATTATCTTTTCAAATAAAGATATTCTTGTAACTGAATACACCAAGACAATCAACTCAACAAACTCAATGGATATTTCCAGTGAATTTTCATTAGACAACTTAGCATTTTGTATTTGGCTTAACCAGACGACTCAATTTTAGACTTGAAAGTATTTGCAGACGACAAATTAAATGTAGCTCAAAATATGTTAGTTTTATTTGGAAAGGGTAGGTAAACATTGTGGGAAAAGGAGAAAATGCTGGTAACCAGCATTTTTTACTTCTTTTCCTACAGTGTTTTCAAAGGCCTTCTCCGTAAGAGTCATTAAAACTCAGCATTGTTTCGTAGCGGATGTCTATGATACACTTACAGTGTTGCTCTTTCTCAGTTTTCCATCCTGATAGATCATGGCATGTGAGCCATTGCAAGCTACTGCAACCATGTACCATTTTCCTACTTGAATATAAGGTTTACCAGCATCAAGATCTTCTGTACACTGTTTGGACATCTTCAAAAATCCTCGAAACGTGCCAGAGTTCAGATTGAATCCAAAATCATTACAGTCAGATACCCCTCCAGCAATGGTCTGTAGAAATGGACATTATTCATTTTTATACATTTGCCATGCTTACACAATTCAATATTAGTTTCTTTCATGAACATTGGCAAGTTCTGATTGGCTGAAAATTTTTTTTCATAGCTCCATGAAAAAAAAAATAAAAAATTAAGCAGTGCCAGAACTACTTTTGCAGTCAAACTAATGTAAACAAACATGTATATGAGATTTCATAAAGTTTTTCTTTCTGATTTTAGATCTGTATCGAGTCCGAAGTTCAAATTACTAGCTGAATTCATTTTCCCTGAATATTGAAAAAACTAGAGCTGTCACTGAATGTGACTTAATACCCCTGCCAGTGCTTTGACAGAAACAGGCAATTACTAGTATGTTGTACACAGACGGACACACAGACACACGGATGGACACACAGACAGACAGGCTGATTCCAGTATACCCCCCGAAAACATTCGTTTTGCGTGGGTATAAAAAATCCAACAGTTAATTCGAAGAGAGAGCTGAAAACTCATTGTCACTTTGCTGGGTCCTAACAATCTTGTTTTCAACTTAATTCTAGCATATTGAACTTCTGATAATAAATCTACTAAATCTGCAAAATTAATGTTCAATAATATAATGACGTCACAAATTTACGTCATTATTACATCATAAAGGAGCAGTTTTACCACGTTATGAAATATGAATGAAATGGACATTGAATAAATACACAATGTTGGATTTACAAAAAAAAAAGCAGTTAGTATTATTTAAGTGCATATTTGTTGTCTGTGATATTGAATTATAAGGAATGAAGAGAACTGTTTTTGTTTTCATGGAGCTATGAGAAAAAAACCCTAATCACACTTTTGTATGAAACCGCTTCACAGTTTCATAGTGTGATTAGGTGTGTTTTTTTGATACCTCCATGAAAACAATAAAAAAATTCTCTTCATTCCTTACATAAACATCTGGTCATTTCAGACCAAATCATGAACCTTCTTGAAAATCAAAGAAGTTAATGTCAGAACATCTGCTGTCCTTTAACCCTTTCCCAAACAACAAATTTTAGACTTGTTCAAATTCAAAACATCTGTAGACGACAAATTCAGCATTGGTACAAATGAGCTTAAGCTGTCTGAGAGGTAAGAAAACATTGTGGGAAAAGGAGAAAATGCTGGTTACCAGCATTTTTTCCTTCTCTCACAATGTTTTCAAATTTCTTCTTTCACAGGGTCGTGAAAACGGGGGATTGTTTGGTAAAGGGTTATTTATCAAATAGAAGACAAATTTAAGACTTGCTGAAATTGAAAAAAGAGTACTGGATGGCTAAGTGTGATAAAGAGTGGGATTTGTAAAACGGAGGCCCACAATTCGAGCCTCACTGGGAACTCTGTATTTACCTCATATTATGCAACCAAGAACCCTGTAGTACAGTTGATGGTTTACAGGACTTCGAAACCAGAGAGTAACTGGTTTGAATCCCCACCATGATCAATTTCTTTCACAGGACTGATGACAATCATTGCAACAGGATTCATTCATCTTTTACCACTAATCTTTGTGTTGATGATGATTATACGGGAATGCAGCCAGTGGCTTTGGAAGAATATTGTGTGAAGAACTTTTGAAAATAAACTCCAGGAAAGCTTGAACAGGTACACTGGCCACTGCAATATAACTTAAACAATGTTGAACACAGCATCAAACATCATACAAACAATCAAGTCATCTAATACAACAACCTGTACACAGAAAATCTTACCCGTCTAATAGTGTCTATGACAGCAGGTTTGACCCAGGCTGCAATGGTATATTTCTGTCCTGGACTCCACTGACCAAGGTCAATGTAACTCTTGGACTGGTCAAAACTGCCAGCACAGGCAAATGGTGGTCCAATCTGAGACAGGAAAAAAGAAAAAATTATAATGTCATCAACAGTACAATGTATCCGTCAATTTGAAACTTTCAAACCAATGAAAAGCAGGCATGCTTGCTAGATTTATTACATACTAGGATTTTATCTATTTGAACCTTCACAGCAAAGAAAGCCAAGAATGGTGACTAAATTAAGGTGGTAAACTCCTTTTAGCTAGCTGATGATAACCATTGCAGTAGGGTTCATTCCTCTTTCCTCTGAACTCATAGAGTGTCAAATATATACAACTGATATTTTTCAGTCCAGAAATTAGACACAAATAACTGCAATTTCAAGGTTTCTATTAGTCAGAATGTCTCAGCAAAGCATGCAGTGTAAATCAAAGATCAGACTGCATATTTTGTGCAGTCTGATCTTGATCTACATAGGTCCCAGAGGCAACTACAAAGTGAAAAGTGCTTTGTGGGTCAACATTATTTCTGTAATGTTCATGGCAGAAGGCAGTAAAAACCTTGGAAAGATTCCCGTGTTAGCACTAGAAAATGAAATTCCAGGAACACAAGGGTAGGTGCAATGGCCACAGTGATAGAACTGAAGTAATGTTGAAAAAAACAAACTGAGTGGTGCAGACTGAGCAGGCTGACATGGGTCAATAGTTTTTGCACATGCTTTAAGCCCCATTTTCACAGAGCATGGTTCATATCTAATACATTTCAGTGTTACCTGGTTATCTTCCACACATGTATAGTAAGTCTTTGAACCAAAGTCAAACGGGAAAATGCATGTGTCACCAGCCATATCTCCACCCACTGCTTTGATAGCATGCTTCTTCACTGCTGTGCATATACCTGAAATACAATAGCATGCAATCTTTACACTTTGTTATGGCAATCATAATTACCTGCCTTTAATGTATGCAATGGATATAGACTAGTCAAAGGTGTTGGGATACTTGTGCACATCTAAATGCTGGTATCTCTGTTTTGCTGCAAAAATAGTCAGCTGCATTAGCTCCAGAAGTAGAGCACAGAATTCATAATCTCAGGTTATTTGATGGTGTAGGATCAATACTTTCTGCTACTGAAGCTAAATTATTACATGAAATTACAACATTGTAATTGTCTTTCAGACAACGCTTTACATAAAGTCTTATGTGACTGCAATACACCATGCAAAGCTCAAGTACCAGCCACAACCTGCGATGGGTTTTTGTCTTGTATCTTGCACTACCTCCAAGTCAAAATGACTAAAAGCTTTCTGGTGGCATAGCAAGTTTTCAAACGACTTTTTCTTTAGGGTCATTAACTCTTTACCACACAATCCCAAGTTTTAACCACCCTGAAAGAGAAGGCTTTTGAAAACATTGTGGGAAAAGGAGAAAATGCTGGTAACCAGCATTTCTCCTTTTCCCACATTGTTCTCTACACTATCAAAGACAGCAGTCACCTTTTGAGCTACAATAATTTTGTCGTCTGCAAATGCTTTCAATTTTATAGGATCCAAAATTTTGTCGTTTGGTAAAGAGTTAAATAGAATTGTTTAGTAAAAGAGCTGATTAACAGGTTGTAAATTAACATCCCTGTTAAGAACAGTCCACCTACCTCCAGACATACAGGCTGGAATATTATTATGTCTCTCCTCGTAAAACCCGCAGTAATCAAACATTTCGCATTTGTCACCATAGTAAGGTGGTTGGCACTCACATAGTCCCGTCACCTTGTTACAGTGACCGTCATTCTGACAACCGCAGTCATACTCTGTAAAAAGATGGAAACAAACGAGAATTGAAATATGTTAACTCCTGAATAAAGATCAGATTGACGGCCTGTGTGGGAAGCTGTATAAAACCCTGGGCCCCATTTTACTAAAGTAGTTACATACAAAATTTTCGTAAGTTTTACGTAACTATAGTATGGTGGCATATTTCTGCCACGTGATATGAGATAACTATCATGCTTATTTTAGAAAACTATTGAGATAAATGAAAGTTTCCTAGAAATTTTATCTAGATGAGATAAAATTTACAGTTACCTCGTATCACGTGGCAGAAATATGCCACCATACTATAGTTACATAAAACTTTCGAAAATTTTGTACGTAACTACCTTAGTAAAGTGGGGCCCTGTTTTATACTAAAATTAGCAAGGCAAATCTAGTTTGAGCCTATTAATTTTACATTGGTTGAAACAAATTCTGAAAACTTGTATCAATCATTCTCGATAATTGCTTCCTGGAAACCTTAAGCTTCACCACACAATCCCAAGTTTTAACAACCCCGATATGAAAGACTTTTGAAAGCATTGTGGAAAAAGACAAAATGCTGGTAACCAGCATTTTCTCCTTTTCCTACAATGTTTTCTAATCTTTCAGAAACATATCTGATCATTTGAGCCACATCTGATCTGTCGTCAGCAAATGCTGACTAACGATCTGTCTAAAATTTTGTAAACAAGCTATTGCGCTGTGACATGTTCCAAGATTGACTCTGTTCACCACAGGTTTTGATTCCAGAACCTTTGATGGGAGAGACCGTCCCTCTAGCCCTGTAACACCCTGTGCACCCTGACCTAGGTCGATATTCTTTGCAGATACATAAACCACCCTTTTCACATTTAAAGTGTCATAACCAGCATTTTCTCCTTTTCCTACCATGTTTTCTAACCTTTCAAAGACAAATCCAATTATGCCAGCTACACTTAATTTGTCATCTGCATATGCCTTCAATTTGGACAAGTCTAAATTTTTCTTGTTCAGTTAAGACTTATATTAAAGATAGAGATGCCGTAAATAACTTACGCTTGCATCTAGCTTGAACAGGACAAGTCTGACAACTGCTACAAGTGTTTCCAGATATAACACCTCTCCCATAACTATTCAATGAAACAGTATCCCTGAAAAAGAAAACAGGAAAGATTTTTGGTTTTACATATTGTCTCAAGTTTTCATGACCACTGAAGGAGAGGGCTTTTGAAAACAATGTGGGATATGGAGAAAATGCTAATAATGCTCCTTTTCCCACAATGTTTTCTCCCCTTTCAAAGACACTAATTGTCTTCTGGGCTACATGTAATTTGTTGTCTTCAAATGCTTTTAATTTAGACAAGCCTAACATTTTATTGTTTGTAAAGGGTTAATGTATCTTTAACCATTATTTCTGTTATATCATGGTGGCTTGTGCACCTATACATAATGTTCCTAGAAATTCTTTTACAAACACTGTTAGCATTATTACTTCCAAGTCCATTGCTGCTTTTCCACATTGACATTATCAAAACTAGACTGTACCAAACTTGAATGCAACACCAATATACTTGATATTTTTTTCAAATTTAATTTCTAAACATTTGGCAGTCAATTCCCCCAGTATATGTGAAATTCATCATGTATGTTTTGTTGATTTTCTGTCACAGTTAACTGAACAAATGACAAATTAAATATGTGTATGGCACCAAGTGAGTTACACATGCATCACATGATTTTCCGTAAATATCACTTTCTCTTTTGGTGAGTTGAGGAAAGCTTATCCATCATTTTAGGACATGTATTGTACAGCTAAGCCATGTTGAAGATGTTGAAATTGACTGTGGAAGTCCAGAGACTGGCAATTATACTGCTGCAAGCTGACCACTCAAAGCCAAAGTGACAGGTAGCTCGTGCCCTTAACTGTGCCCTTTCTATGACTACCAGATTGTGGAGAAAATGTAATCAAACATGTACACAATGATTTGTTATCTCTGTTTGAAACTTTTGAAGAATTGTTTAAATGAAATTAGTGAAGACTGAAATAAAATATTCATTATCAAATAAAGTGTTGCGTTTAAAAACAAGAGGGCCATGATGGCCCTGTATCGCTCCACTGGCTTTTTAACCCTTTACCACGCAAATCGAAGCGTTAATGACCCTGAAAGAGAAGCCTTTCAAACACATCATGAGAAAAGGACAACATGTTGTCAGCCAGTATTTTCTCCTTTTCCCACAACATTTCCTAACCTATCAAAGACAGAAATAGTCATTCAAGCTACATTCAATTTGTCTTTTTGCAATGGCTTTAAACTTGGTACAGTAAAAAAAAAATTGTCATTTCTTAAAGAGTATAATTAACATATCATGTGCTTAATTGGCATTGACAGAGACATACAGCGTAAAAAGTCTGTATGGTAATACAGTACTTACTTTGAAAACATAACCTCCACCCCGCCTGCCAAACAAAAACAGTCATACCTTTTTAAATGCAAAGATAATGTCAGTGAATACAAGCAGGCTTATTCATTAGCATGAAAGGTAAAGTTCTGGAAAAATTTGAGTGATAGAAACCTTACTTTAAATTAAACACTCCATTCATGTGAGCATAACCATTAGCATCAAAATAAATCACTCTCCCTTAAAACAGAACATTTCCTCTCCAAAAAACTTGAATACAAAACTCCAATAATGTATAAGTGCAGTTTGATAATCAAGGGAGGTAAATAGTAACAAACTTTATCTTGTATAACAGGAGTTATTTCCCTTGATTACTATTTTAAATTACAGTCACTGTATAAGCCCATGTTTAACTTGTGATCTCTGGGGCAGAGCCAATTTTGACCCAAGGGCTATAAAATGAAGGAATTTGATAGAGGTTCATTAGATAAAGCTACATGCAAAATTTGGTAGCCCTGGGCCTTATGGTTTCAGACAAGAAGATTTTCAAAGATGTTCAATATTTTTCAGTTTTGTTGCCATGGCAACCAGAGTTTTTGAAGGAATCAAATTCTTTCAAGAAATTCTACAGAGGACCATGGCAGGATCATTTCTGTGAAGTTTCATCAAATTTGGATGGGTAGTTTCAGAGAAGAAGAAGTTTGAAAAAAAAAAGTTAACGCACGCACGGAGGGACGGACGCACGCATGCACAGATGGAAGGATGCACGACGGACACCGGGCCATGACATAAGCCCGCTGGCCTTCGGCCAATGGCACCAAAAATATCAAATGCTTTTGGTGTTGCATAGCAAGTTTGGTTTGTTACATGTTCAGTGGTTCGAAAGGAATTAAACTTGTCCCAATGACTATCAGCAATCCTCAGACAGAATTTGGTTGAGCTGAGAATCAAAGCAGCAACCTCTGGAATTCAAGAGCTTTACTTAACAACTGACTTACAAAGCTTGGTAAGCAAGTTAAAATCTCTTATGAAGTTTATGGGATGCAATGAAACTTTACAGGTCAAATATAGAGACCAAGTTTATGTGTCTTAACTCTTTATCAAACAACAAAATTTTCGATTAGTCCAAATAGTAAGCCTTTACAGACAACAAAAGAAAATAATGTGGATAAACTGATGAACTTTGCCTTTGAGAGGGTAGATAACATTGTGTGGATAAGAGAAAATGCTGGTTACCAGCATTTTCTCCTTTTGACACAATGTTTTCAAAAGGCTGTCTTCTTCAGGGTCATTAAAACTTGGGACTGAGTGGTTATCTTCTCAATAGTCTTGTCTTGATCTATACTATCCTTCAAGTTGTTGATTCTTTACCAAACAATCCAGTGTTTCACTACCCTTAGGATATATGTTGGCATTTAAAAACATTGTATGAAAATGAGATTGAAATGAGAATGAACATTTTTGAAGTTGTAATGATAAAAAATTCTGGTATCCCGCTTCAAACAAATCTTATTATTCGTTGATTGAGGGTTGCTTTATGCCACTTTCAACATAATTTCAGATACATATCACAAACAGCTTACATATTCATATATGTCCTAAGTTTCGACAGTTCTAGGCTAGGGCTTTGAAGTGTCTTGCCCAATGACATTCCCATATAAAACCCAGTGCTTCCAGTAAGGCTCAAACCCGGAGCCTCCAGGTTACCAGTCCTACACTTTACCGTCACTGGTTGACAAGATTTAAAAGAGACATGTTGCTGCATATTCTTTGAACTATATCTCAGTGGGCTTGTCTTTTGAACTATTACCATTGTTATATATATATATCTATCTGAAACTGTTTAAACCACATAAAACAGGTCTATATTGTTTGTCCTACATCAGGTATGCCACACTAACTCCCACATTCCTCTATAAAATCATTCAATAGGTAGAAAAAAGGGATCCCAAGTGAAATGACAGAAAATCAATGAGCCAGGCTTTGTGAAAAGGGGGTTTGATGCATGTACAGAAAGTATTGACTCAGGTCAGCCTGCGGAGGCTGACCTAGGTCAAAACTTTTTGCTTTTGGTCAATTTTCTGCATATCAAAGGACCTGTCTACCTCATGATTCTGCCAGTTGTTAAACAAAAACATTTTATGGGTCGATAATTATACAATGTCTTGAATGGTATAATGCATCAGGAAGCTGCATTAAACCCCCATTTGCCAGAGCATCCATCAATAATTCTAACCTTCCTGTCTGTGAACAACCAACAAGTTCAGAACCACTTGGACAACTGATACTACCAGTTCCTTTCACATTGAACAGATATACTTGACCAGGACTGGCTGGGCGACATGTCACTGAAGCCTAAAAAATATATAAGTAACCCGGGCTTGTATTTACCAACCATTGTTCAGAACATTCTTTGTCTAATTCTCTAAGATTCTCTAAATTTGAATGTAACACAACTTTTGATTGGCTTAACGAAATGGGTTAGCCAATTAGAAGTTGCATTACTTTCAAATTTAGAAATTCTGAAGAATAAGACAGAGAACAATCTAAAGAATGGTTGATGAAAACTGACCCTAACCTTAACTCTTTACCACACAATCCCGACTTTTAACGACCCTGAGAAAGAAGCCTTTTGAAAACATTGTGGGAAAAGGAGAAAATGCTGGTAACCAGCATTTTCTCCTTTTTCCACAATATTTTCTGTCCTTCCAAAATCAAATTTCAATTTCTGATTCACATTTATGTTGTCCTCTGCAAATGCTTTCAATTTGGACTAGTCCAAAATTTTGTCATTTGGTAAAGAGTTAAGACAACCCATTGAACATAACAGATATTCTCAGTCTAGAAATAAGACCCAAATAATTGCATTTCAAGGTTGCCCTTAGCTAGAATGCTTCAGTATGGCATACAGAGTCTGCACTGACTGCAGAAACAACTGGAACTAGAAGGGTAAAGCTTTCAAATACAGAGCAGTCTGGCACAAAACTATGGTAAACCTACAGAAATATTTCTTTTTCATGTGTATTTCTTTTTCATGTGTTTTTCATCTAACGTTTATTTATAGGACCTGGAAAAAAGCCTTCAGGTGCATCAATAAACAGGTTGCTGATAAGGTCAAATAGTTCTTTACCAAACGATAGAATTTTGGAGTGGTCCAAATTGTAAGCATTTGCAGACTAATGACAAATTACATGTGACTCAAAAACTATAATTTGTCTCAGACAGGTAGAAAACATTGTGGGGAAAGGAAAAACTGCTGGTTACCAGCATTTTCTCCTTTTCCCATAATGCTTTCAAATGCCTTATCCACAAAGTTGTTAAAACTCAGCATTGTGTGGTAAAGGGATAGAGTTTGACCTTTCACCAAACAACCCCATGTTTTAATGACCTTGAATTCGAAGGCTTTCGAAAACATTATGAGAAAAGAAGAAAATGCTAGAAACCAGAATTTTCTTTTTTTCCCACAATTTTTGTTATCCTTTCAATAACACACAAATCCCAATTTTTCAGCCATAATTATTTGTTGTCTACTAATCCTTTCAATTTGGTCCAGTCCAAATTTTTGTTTTTTTGTTTTCCCTAATCTGTTAAACTCAGACATAGAGAACATTGCCAACATTAGAGAGCTTGTTTTTGAAGATTTTCTCCAGCAGTCTAATCTTTCTATCAATTACAATTATTTTTTCAAAATGGAGGTATGACTTTACATACCCCTTGATCAGCTTTACAAATATCTCCCACAAATCTAGCAGAAATACAGTTTGCCCGCTGGCATGCACATGCCTCCGCCTGATAGCCCAATGGACAGGTGTTGTTGCGCACAGTGAGTTTATCTGCACAGGAAAACAGTATAGAAACATTTTAACCCAGAGTACAATTTCACACTTAACCAAACTACAATTGTGGTGGAATCCGTGGTTGTGAGGTAGAGCGTGGCCTCGTAACCAAAGGTTCCCAAGTTTGTGACCTGGGAGTGGGTGTCAACTTTGGGATTTTTCATTGGCCCACACATTCTGCTCAAGTACTGGTGTAGTTCCCAGGAAACAGAATCAAGAAAGATTAGTATAAGTTTTAAGAGCTTGTTTCTCGATCAATGTAAAATAAATATGTTTAAACTAAACTACAAAATTGAAAGCATTTGCAGACAACAATTTTAATGGGACTTTAATGGTGGAATTTGTCTGTGAAAGGGTAGAAAACATCGGGTTCCAGCACTTTCTCCTGTTCTCACAATGTTTTGAAATGATCTCTTTCTCATGGTCATAAAAACTTGGGATTCTTTGCTAATGGGTTAATCCTTCATCATACAGTCCTGTGTTCTAACAGTCTTGAAGAGGAAGGCTTTTGAAAACATTGTGGGAAAAGAAGAAAATGCTGGTAAAAAGTATTTTCTCCTTTTCCGGCCAGGTTTTCAACCCCCCTTGAAGACTAATACCATAAATTAAACCACATTTGTCACCTGCAAACACTTTCAATTTGGACTGGCCTAAAATTTTGTCATTCCATAAAGAGTCAATCAGGAAAGATGCCTGTATAAAATTGTAAGTCCTATTGAACTGGGTTTTAACCTGCACAAACTGCATCATACCGCATGATTTCTTTATAACCCTTTCCAGAACAACAAGTATATGACTCTTCCAAGTTCAAAACATCTACAGATTATAAGCATTTTATTTCATGCTTTCTGGTAGGTTATTGAGAAATATCGGTGAAATATTTTTCGATATTTCATGGTTACGACCAGTGAAAATACCAATTTTTATATTCTAACTCTTCAATTGAAGGTGGAAACAGTTGTTCCCGCGCACTAGTTACCTACGTAAAATGCGCGTGCCTCACAACCAGATAGAAATATGACGTAATTTACCTTACATTTCTCGCGCTTGACGTAATATTGTTATGTGTTGCTATGCGGAGGGGGTATGCCACGGGGAATAACCGAAAAGAACTGTACTTGATTTTGATTAAGTTCCCCCCAGAAAGGGTTAAAAGCATGAAATAAATAGAATATTTGTTTTGTTCGGCGAAAGATCGAAATTTATTTCATCTCATGAACATCATCGGTAATAATTTCACGAGTGGCGCAGCCACTCGTAAAAATATTACCAATGATGTTCATGAGATGAAATAAATTTCGATCTTTCACCGTAAAAAACAAATATCCTCTATTTCTCTTTTATCCTTTCAAAGATAGGCCCCATCATTTAAGCCATGTGTAATTTGTCTTCTGTAAATGCTTCCAATTGGGACAAGTGACTCAGTTTTTTAAAATGGCGAAAATAGTGGCGAAAGAAGAAAAAAAGCCAGAGCAGGCCCTGCGAGTCTGAAAGTTCGTCCTCTGGTAGAGACTTAAATTACCATCTTAAAAAGGACAAAATGTTGGACTTGTCCGAATTCAAAACATTTGATGTCAACAAATTAAATGTAGTTCAAATTGATAAAACTGTCTACGAAAGGATGGAAAACATTATGGGAAGAGGAAAAATGCTGATTACTAGCATTACCACAATGTTTTCCAAAAGCTCTCTTCCCTAGGGTTGTTAAAATTTGTGACTGTGTGGTAAAGAGTAAAATTTGGTCAGGTTTGGTATGGAGTAACCTTATAAGAATTATTCATATATTTATAGATATAAAGCCAAGCTAGGTAGCGCAGTTGGTAGTGTACAGGACTTGAGGACAGGGGCTTGCTGGTTTGAATCCGCAGCTCAGCCAATTTTGGCCAAAGTACCAGTACAAGAAACTCCAGGAAAGTATGCATAGGTGCAGTGGCAGCTGGGATGTAACTGAAATAATGTCAAAATTGGCGGTAAAAAACATACACACAAATGAGCCATACTCTGTCAAAAGGGGGTTTAATACATCTGCCAAAAAGTTTCAACCCAGGTCAGCCTGCACAATCCTCACAGGCTGACCTGGGTCAAAACTTTTTGCTATTGGTCACTTTTCTGCATGCCAAAGGACAATCTACCTCATGATTCGGTAGGTTGGGAGAAAAATGAAAGCTACAGATCCATAATTAATTGAGCCATGCTCTGTGAAAAGGGGGCTTAATACATCTGCGAAAAGTATCAACCCAGGTCAGCATGTGCAGTCCGCGCAGGCTGACCTGGGCTGAAACTTTTCGCTATTGGTCGATTTTCTGTATGTCCAAGGACAAGTCTACCCCATGATTAAGTCCGATAGTTAAAAAAGTGGCTATTGTGAATTCATTATTATACGATGGCTTGCTTGGTATTAAGCACCACGGAGATGCATTAAGCCCCCTTTAGCCATAGCGCGGCTCAATTATATAATGACTTGCTTGGTATAATGCATCACAGTGATGCATCAAACCCCCTTTTTGCCAGAGCACCACTCAAAGATATACAAACTTACCCTTTATCTGCTCACATCTTGACCCCGTGTACCCATTATAACAGAGACACTTGAAATCATTACTGTTTACAGCCAGGCATCCACCCTCATTCAAACACGGATTACTTCAACAGAAAACAAAACATGACATACAAACTGAAAGCTATAAACTTGACATCCATCTGGGTCAATCGATGTTCAAAGATAGGAGGTACAGTTGAATTTTCTGATGCACTGTAATAGATACACTGCTCACAATGTTAATACAACAGCTGATAGATATAATGTAAGCATACATAATTGCATTTTTTCCCAACATGATCCCCTACAGTATCTATACATTTTTTCCAGGGGTGTTTAACTCTTTACCAAATGACAAAAATTTACACTCATACAAATTTAAAGCTGTTGAAAAAAACAAAATAAATGAGGGTCAACTAATGAAATCTGACTCTAAAGGGTAAAAAACATTGTGGAAAAAGGAGAAAATGCTGGTTACCAGCATTTTCTCTTTTTCCCACGATGTTTTCAAAAGGCTGCTATCCTAGGGTCGTTAAAAATTGGGACTGTTTTGTAATGGGTTAAGGGCCTCAATGCAACTTTTAAAGGAGTGACCATTGAGAAAGTCCTTCACTGCATGTATGTCGTCTTCGTCTGAATGAAAGTGGACTAACCCTTCAAGCAGAGATAGGTACATCAGCTTTAGGGGAAAATATCACTTGCCTATGCAAACAACATGCTTCAACTTTTAACCAGTTTTTAAAATGTTATATTTGTCCAATTTGAATGTGGCTCATTTGATAGGATTGTCTTGAATGAGTAGAAAACATTATGGAAAAAGGAGAAAATGCTAGTCACCAGCATTTTCTCCTTTTCCCATGTTTTTGAAAAGTCTTCTTTCTCAGGGTTATTGCCAAGCTCCGGTGGCAAAGTCAATAGTGTACAGGACTTAAGAAGATGGGGTCAACTAGTTCAAATCACCATATAAGCCAATTTCTTTTTGAGCACTGATAATAGTCACTGCAACAGAATTCATTTCTTTCTTATCACTGATCATTGTTTTGACAATGGTTATGTAGGAAAGCAGCTAATGGCTTGGGAAGAATATTGTGAGGAGTACTGGGAACAGAAACCCGAGGAAAGCATGGATAGGTGCATTGGATGCTGCAATTTAACTGAAATCATGTTGAAAACACCATTAAACAACATCAATCAACTTTCAAGGTTGATAAAACCTTGGATTTTTTTTTTTTTGGTTCAGGGTTAAATACTAACCTTTTCAGACAGATGTGTTCTCCGTTCATAATGTCAAACTGCAGGGTTTCCGTTTTGAAACTTTGACTGGTTACAGCAAAGCACTGGCCAGGGTACCCACCACAGCTGATTGTGTAGCGTTGAGGAATTGCTGTTGAAGATATATTAATGATAATTAATATCTGTTGTAAGTCTATTCACATGAGAATCATTAGTTGCTTTATACAATGCTGGTAACCAGATTTTCCTTCAATGTTTTGTACTCCGTAAAAGACAACACTCATCATTTATTTGTCATCTGCCAATGCTTGTAATACTGTCTGGTCAAAAAAATTATTATTTTGGTAATACACTAATGAAACAAGAGTACATGAAGCTACCACTGCAGTTGATTTTCAATTAAAATACTAAGTCAAGGTACAAGTTTCCCCTTTGACAGTTAACTCTTTACCAAAGGACAAAATTT
Organism: Hippopus hippopus; assembly: GCA_946811185.2. Taxonomy (NCBI): domain Eukaryota; kingdom Metazoa; phylum Mollusca; class Bivalvia; order Cardiida; family Cardiidae; genus Hippopus; species Hippopus hippopus. Next base: position 42,039,841 of record OX328105.1, on the reverse strand, counting down.
TTGACTGGTCCAAATTGAAAGCATTTGCAGACAACAAAATGAAAATTGATTGGATGGTGAGATTCGTCTCTAATATGATAGAAAACACTGTGGCAAAAGGACAAAACGCTGACAACATTTTCTCTCTGAGGCATGCACTCACAAGCTATCTGCCTCAGGGTCGAAAGAACTGTGGGTTTCTTTGTTAATGTATATTATAGAACCATTTGGCTACATCATGAGTTAAAATGGCCGTTTGACATGCAGAAATTTTACTAATTGCAAAAAATTTCAACCCAGGTCAGCCTGGGCAGACATGGGTAGTTACTGTTTGTAGATGCAATGAACTATCCTGTCACAGAGCTTGGCTCAGATGAATCACCTGTTGTATATAGACTGTAGAATCCAGCTGGTCCCCCACATTTCAGTGTTTGGTTGCCAGAACATGGTGTAGAACACTGGTCATCAGATACTGACTGGGTGCCACGACGTTCATGAATTGTTGTGCAGTGACATATGTTACCATTCTGAAAATCATTCAAGAAAAAAAAAATGCATCAGGAGGTGCAACATGCAAAAGGTAGAACACCAAAGCTTTTTTCATTGCAGAAAAAGTGACGGATGCAAACACATTTACCCTTTACCAAAAGACAAAATTGTGGACTTGACCAAATTAATCGCATTTGCAGATGACAAAATAAATGTAGCTCCAATGATTATTTCTGCCTTTTATAGGGTAGAAAACATTGTGGGAAAAGGAGAAAATGCTGGTTACCAGCATTTTCTCCTTTTCCCATAATGTTTTCAAAAGCATTGTTCTTCTATGGACTGTGTGATAAAGAGTTAATCTGAACAGTAAGAATCAGTATCTGAACCAGTGAGAGACAGTAGTGTAGTGGTAGAGTGTTGACCTCTCATATTGAAGGTTCTGGAGTCCAATCCCATGATGAGCTGGGTCAACCACCTGTATCACGGTGGTAGTACTGGTTAAGGTTTCCAGGAAGCAATGTTCGAGAGAGATTAATGTAAGTTGGAAGAACTTGTTTCAAAATACATGTAATTGTAAATAAGTTTAAACTAATCAGTATTCTTATGTCTGTAAACCTTAATTAATAATGATTATGACTAGATCTAACAATACATGATCAAGAACTTAAATATACCAAGTCATGATATGAATAATATTACAGCAAAAGGATACACAGCCCTGTATGATCAATGGCTTCTTCTGATCTAACATGCCGAGCCCCGGTAGCTCAGTTGGTAGCGTTCAGGACTTGAGAACAGCGGGTCGTGGGTTCGATCCCTGGCTCGGCCAATTTCTTTCCGAGGATCGATGATAGTCATTGCGACAGGATTCATTCCTCTCTCACCGCTGACCATTGTTTCGATGATGGTTATGTGGGAAAGCAGCCAGTGGCTTGGAAAGAAAATTGTGTAGAGCACTGGTAAAAGAGACTCCAGGAAAGCATTGATAGGTGCACTGGCCGCCGCGATATAACTGAAATAATGTTGAAAACGGCGTTAAACTCCATACAATCAATCAATCAATCTGATCTAACATTTGCAACTAAACCCTGATGCTGATCAAATTCCTAATCAACACTGAGGAAAAGGCATTCATAATGGTTAATGTATAAAATAGTTGCCTATTACAAATACAGTTTACAACTGAACAGCATCGGTAGACTTAGAGTACTTTGATTACATACATTGCCAGAGTAAGTTTTTTTCTCATTGAAAATGGCAAAACCTAGTACTGCAGCAGAAGATGATATTTCTTAAAACATATGTCCGCCTACATTATGAGCAGGCTTGAGTCCCTGTAAGGCCAAAACATATAATATATGTGTGGTTCTGCTTACCCAACCGTATCTAATCTTTATGCCTAATTCCAAACATTCTTTTCACCAGTTGATCCATTAATATTTAAATACACTGTAATGTGCCTTATTGATGATCCCTTAGATAATGTTTTCATTGTCCTCAGAAAATTCTGTCGTTTTACCTCTATTAATTGCCCCTGGATATTAAAAACAGGCAATATGGCATGTTTGAAGAATTACAAGTGTTTCCTGGTACAAAATCTAAAGACATGAGATCACCTTCACCCTTCAACACACAATCCCCACTTTTAATGACCCTGACCAAGGAAGCTAATGAAAACATTGTTGGAAAAGGAGAAAATGCTGGTAATCAGCATTTTCTCCTTTTTCCACAATGTTTTCTATCCTTTCAAAGTCATAAATCATATTTTTTGCAACATTTCATGTGTCGTCTGCATCTGCTTTCAATTTAACATGACATAGTAGATCAAAGGGATATATAAATAGAAAAAATAAGCCATGCAGAAGTAAAACAGCGTTAATAGTATATACAGGACAGTAAGAAGGACCGTCACTACATTTTAAACTAGAATCATGTTTTGGAAAATACATAACTGAAAAAATAAAAAAAATAATAAATTTCCTACCTACCGACCCCGATTCTTAAAAGTATGTAACAGGAGCCACATATATATTTTGTTTTAGCCTAACATGAAAATTCTTGTAACTAGATCTATTCAGAATGAGTTTCTCCCTCTTATCCGTCGTCGTCACACAAATTATAAAAAGTCCTGATGTTTAAGAGAAAGGAAAATTCCTTTTCTATTGCCATTGGCAAGATTGGTATGTGGCTTACTTAAATGGCTTAGGATAATAACGCCATTTCGTTTATGCTAAATTGTTCCAGAGTGTCGTCTGGCTATTTTGAAAATGGCGAGTTTTACCAAGGGAAATAACTCTTGTTTTAGAGTTTTTGCGATTTAAGGGGAACGGCGTACCTTTACAAAGATTTTGGAGATCTGTACTTGAAAGAAAGAGGATGAATGCTATTTCAAACTTGAACAAAATCTTTATTTTTACGTCATGTCACTTGTAAACAAGAAATTAGCTTCTTAACTCTTTACCAGACGACACCCGACACCAAGTTTAACACCCGTCCAAGTTGCAAACATTTGCTGACAACAAATTGAATACAGCTCAATTGACCCTTTACCATATGGCAAAATTTTAGGCCTATCCAAATTGAAAGCATTTGCAGACGACAATTTCATAGTGGCCCAAATGACGCAATTTCTCCGTGATAGGGTAGAAAACTTTGTGGGAAGAGGAGAAAATGCTGGTTACCAGCCTTTTCTCCTTTTCCTGCAATGTTTTCAAAAGCATTCTTCCTCAAGGTCGTTAAAAGTCGTCATTGTGTTGTAAAGGGTTAGTGGGATTTGTCTACAAAAGGGTAGAAAATATTGTGGAAAGAGGGGCATTTTCTCCCCTTTTCCATGATTTTTTCAACAGCCGCTTCTTCCCGAGACTTATTGATAATTAAGCGCAGGATTGTTTGCTAAATAGGGCTTAACGTTAGTCTAGTTAAAAAGTTCCATTCATACTCTTCAAAACATACTCGTGTTTTGTGTTGTAGTTGTCAAATTCCGGAAATTCACAGGGAGCCACGCAGGACGTGAAAGAGCCACTTTAATTGAAATAAATTGTTATGAATTTACCCTTCACCAAACGAGAATATTTTCGACTTGTCCAAATCCAAATCATGTAGGGACAAACCGTGTGTTGAAATCAAATGTGATTCAAATGGTTGAATTCTGTCTTTGATAATGACAGAAAGCATGGCAGGTAAAGGATAAAATGCTCGCTAGCGGTATTTAATCCTCTTCCCTGTTTTTAACAGCCACATCTCCTCCATGTTCGTTAAAGCGGGGGGAGGGGGGTGGTTATTTGGCAAGACAAAGTATTACATTAGCGTTTCATTTTACCCAACGCTTAGCATGCATACTCTTATTGTAGCTTTTTCAATCGTGAAAATTCTCCCAGAGTCCTCTGGTAAATGGGGGTTTAATGTATCTCCGTCAACAGATGCAATATGGCCTGCGTAAAGTGTCGTCTCGGATCAGCCTGCGCAGTCTGCGCAGGCTGATCCGAAACGACACTTTACGCAAATGTCCGAATGCCCCTTTTCGCGGGTTGCAGGCCATATACCAACCAAGTTGTCACATAATTATCATGAATCCATAAAATCCATTTAGTCTAAAAAACAACTGAATCATGAGGTAGAACGGTCCTTGCCGGAATATACAGAAAATATACAAATAGCAAAGAGTTTCGTTCCATGTCAGCCTGACATAAGTCGATACTGTTTTGCAGATGCAATAAGCCCTCTTTTCACAGAGCATGGCTCAAATGTATAAGTCATTTCGAGAAAAAAAATTGTCATTAAAGTAAATCTTGGCATCATATGTCAAAGAATACTACCTCAAGTCCACAGTGTGTATAGTCCCTGTCTCTGCAATATTTTTTACAGTTCTCTATTGTCAAATCGGTAGATGTCCAACTTGTCACTGAGTTTAGAAGCCAACTATAGGACGAGAAACACCCCAGGTATGCTGTAAAAGTATGTAAATACATCTGCTTTTAGTATCCATTTCTTTAACTATCAACCCTGTACCATCAAGGCAAAATCTTAGACACATCCATTTTGAAAGAATTTTCAGATAACAACTGAAATGAACCATGCTCAGTGAAAAGGGGCTTAATGCATCTGCGAAAAGTATCGACTCAGGTCAGCCTGCGCAGTCCGCGCAGGCTGACCTGGGCCGAAACTTTTCGCTATTAGTCAATTTTCTGTATGTCAAAGGACCAGTCTACCTCATGATTCAGAGGGTTTTATACAAAATTGATTTTTATGAATCCATAATTATGTGATGTGTTAATTGGTATAGTGCATCACGGAGATGCATTAAGCCCCCTTTTGTCAGAGCATGGCTCAAATGTTTTTCAAATGGTAGTATTTGTCCTTGAATAGGTAGAAAACATTATGGATTAAAGAAGAAAATGCTGTTAAGCAGATCATGAATTTGATTCAAAATTGTATCAAAATAAATACCAATAATTGCTCTTTTGAATTTTATATAGCTTTTTATGAGTTAAGCCATATATGCAAAATCTGATTGGTGTTTTACTGCTAACCTTTTTTTTTTTCTAGACATGGTATGCTACCGTGAAGGAGCTGTAATGTCTCCTCCTATTGGGTATTTGGATTACAATCTCCTTTTTCATAACTGATTTATCTATGGCAACAAATAAACACAATATGAGGAAAATCTAAGCGTGGGCACATTTTAGCATACTTTTGGAAAACTACCTTTGCCCGCAGAATAAACATGTACACATATTTTACCAGTCGCAAAATACTATTTTTCAATCGATACTTATGACAAGATGTAGGTCAAAAAGCTACTTATTCAGCTACTCCTAAAAAATGAAAGAAAGTACCTACAGTGGTCGTTAACAACTGCATGCCCTTTAGTGACCTCATTATTAGAATATCTTCCCATCCAGTTCCATTGTGTGTCCTTGACCAGGGCGAACGGTGTCCCCGTCAGGTCAATCTGGGAGCTGCCCTTTGGGTTACAGGACGATGAGCTTGAAAACATGTCACCGGCATTTCCGTATCTGAATAGATATTTTTGTAATGAATTCAGAAAGAACCCTCGAAGGCGGTCGAGATTATTCATCTTGCATTGAAACAGTTACTTGTTTTCATTAAGCATCCACTGGATTGGCGTGAAAGTCGTATTGTACAGACCTGAATGGATATTTCTAAATTGGTACTCGTTGTATTTCCCATAACCGTCCGTTCTGGGTCCGTATTCACCAACCATTATCAATTTCAGTCTTAGTCTAATTCTAGATATAGAAAGTAACGCAACTTCTGATTGGCTAAACCATTTAGTTTAGCCAATCAGAAATTGTGTTACTTTCAAACTTAGAAAAATCTTGAGAATAAGACTAAGACTGTTCTTAAGAATGATTGGTGAATACGAACCCAGGCTGCCACTTTAACGTGGGCTAGTTTTTTTTTTTTTATGGAGTCCAGACCAGGAAGCACAGTATGTAACATAGAGGTTGTTAACTAAATGTTGCAATCTCAAATATAAGATTGACTATTCAAACGCCGAAATCCTACCTTTTTACTGAATGTAACCAGTTTCTTTAAAGAACAACATATTCCCACGCTCTGTGACAAGGGGTTTAAGGTATATTCAAAAGCTATCGGCCGAGGTCAGCCTGCGCAGTCCAGGCAAGCGGAACTAGGTCGAAACATTTTGCTATTGGTCAATTTTCTACATTTCCAAAGACCATTTTTCCTCATGATTCAGTCGATTGTTCGACAAAATGGATTTTATGGATCCATAATTGTATGATGACTTGCTTGCTGTAATGTATCACAGAGATATTCGAACCCCTTTTTGCCAGCGTATGGCGCATATGTTTTCAGTAGTATCTTTTATCAGTAGTTTTTTACCCGACCTTTTAATTTCTAAAAACAACAACAAAAAAAAAAATCTAAAAGACCATGGCCCCTTTGAAGGTTCGTACCTGATCGGCCGCTTGCCTGTGTAGTTGGCAAAGGTAAAATCACCCGTCTGTATAACCAAGGTATAAATCTCCACGGCTACCCGGGAAAATTCGGACCGACCCCGTCTGTCGTATAACTGTCTTGGGTATCTATCTGCACAATTATTTGGGTCACCTGGAAGTAATAAATGAGCCGTGCTCTGTGAAAAGGGGGCTTAATGCATCTGCGAAAAGTATCGACTCAGGTCAGCCTGCGCAGTCCGCGCAGGCTGACCTGGGCCGAAACTTTTCGCTATTGGTCAATTTTCTGTATGTCCAAGGACCATTCTACCTCATGATTCAGCCATTTGTGGGAGAAAACGAATATCATGTATCCATGATTATGTGATGACTTGCTTGGTATCATGGATCACGGAGATGCATTAAGCCCCTTTTTGCCAGAGCATGGCTCAAATATTTGTGAAAGCGTGAATTAAATCTTTACCAAACCACCTCGTGTATTCAAAACCTTAAAGGCACAGTTGTTGCTAAAGGTAAACAAAGTAGGTATTGAAATTCATTTAAATTTCAACCATGTCGTTTAAAAGAATGGAAATTATCGTGAAGATGATTAGCTGTTATTTTACGGTCGGAAGTAGTAAAGGAGGAGAGCCTGGCTAACTACCCAGGCCAGGGGTAGTTAGCCAGGCTCTCCTCCCTGAGTGGGCTACATCACCACCCCTGACAAAAATGTGTGCTAGTTTGTCCTCCTGAAAGAATTTGCATTTTTTATTTTAGCTAGGCTCTCCTCCCCAGATGGGTTTTTTCTGCAGTTAAAGGCAAAGGGGGCGGCCAAAAATGACACATCTTTGAGTGCTCTATAGTGATCTGGCAGGTCTGGTCATTGAGTTGGACTTAGTTTTTCTACTCATATGCTATTAGGATTGCTTTATTGTTTTACTTCTATCCATTACTTGGCCTTTAAGTGGTTTCTCTTTCTAAATGTCTGAACATTGTGTTGAACTTAGACTTTTTTTACCCTACGAATGATTTTCTTTCTAAAAGCCTGATCACTGAGTTGGTCTTAGTTTTTTTAACCTATGAATGATTTTTTCTCTTTCTAAAAGCCTGATCATTGAGTTGTACTTAGTTTTTTCACCCTATGGATGATTTTTTCTCTTTCTAAAAGTCTGACCATTGAGTTGGACTTAGACTTTTTTCTTTCTAAAAGTCTGATCACTGAGTTGGACTTAGTCTTTTTCTGCAATTATGAATGATTTCTCTAAAAGACTGAGCACTGAGTTGTACTTAGTTTTTTTACCCATATGCTATTAGGATTGCTTTATTGTTTTACTTCTATCCATTACTTGGCCTTTAAGTGCTTTCTCTTTCTAAATGTCTGAACACTGAGTTGAACTTAGACTTTTTTTACCCTACGAATGATTTTCTTTCTAAAAGTCTGATCACTGAGTTGGACTTAGTCTTTTTCTACAATTATGAATGATTTCTCTAAAAGACTGAGCACTGAGTTGGACTTAGTTTTTTACCCATATGCTATTAGGATTGCTTTATTGTTTACTTCTATCCACTACTTGGTCTTTAAGTGGTTTCTCTCTAAAAAACCTGGACATTGAGTTGGACTTAGTTTTTTCACCCTATGGATGATTTTTTCTCTTTCTAATTGCCTGACTGTTGAGTTGTACTTAGTTTTTTCACCCTATGGATGATTTTCTCTCTTTCTAAAAGGTTGACCATTGAGTTGGATTTAGTCTTTTTCCGCAATTACGAATGATTTTTTCTTTCTAAAAGTCAGAACAATGAGTTGAACTTAGTCTTTTTCTGCATCTATGAATGATTCTTACTCTTTGCAGTATAACTCTCTGAAGTATAACTCTTTTGGAGTGCATCTCTTCTAAAAGAAAGAAGTTTGACAATTTGAAGAAATGACAATTTTGAAGAAAGATAGAACTTTCGTGGTAATGGTTAGTCCTGAAAAGGACTGTTGGGTTAACTCTGAAAAGAGCTGTGACAATTTGAAGAAATGACAACTTGAAGATAGAACTTTCGTCTGACAGCCTGAAGGTAGAACTTTCGTCTGACATCTTGAAGATAGATCTTTCGTGGTAGATGGTTAGTCCTGAAAAGGACTGTTGGGTTAGCTCTGAAAAGAGCTGTGACAATTTGAAGAAATGACAACTTGAAGATAGAACTTTCGTCTAACAGCTTGAAGGTAGAACTTTCGTCTGACATCTTGAAGATAGATCTTTTGTGGTAGATGGCTAGTCCTGAAAAGGACTGTTGGGTTAGCTCTGAAAAGAGCTGTGACAATTTGAAGAAATGACAACTTGAAGATAGAACTTTCGTCTAACAGCTTGAAGGTAGAACTTTCGTCTGACAATTTGAAGAAATGACAATTTGAAGAAAAGATAGAACTTACGTCTGACAATTTGAAGAAAGGTAGATCTTCCGTGGTAGATGGTTAGCCCTGAAAAGGGCTGTTGGGGTGGTCCTAAAAAAAGGACCTGGTTTGGAGGTTGTGTTTTTAAGCACAACCTCCAACCTTTCCGCAGGCTGGGCAGCTACTATCCATCCGTCTCTTTAGCCTTTTTAGCTGCTGTGCACTCAGGTTGTACTTCAGCGAAAATGGTGGCTCGTTATCGCTGCTCCAATCTTCAGTAGAAGGCACAACGAACTCCTTTTTCTCCTTCTTGCTTTGTGGTAATTGGGCAAAGTCCCAAAAGTCCCACCCGGTAAATAGTAGTTTCTCTTCGAAGACAGGATGTCTCTGTCTCCTCGCTGTCTCAGCTTCAAGCTTTTCTAACTGTCGATCTGCCTTTCCCATCGTCTTTCTTAGCTCTTCCACCGTCTTTCTTAGCTCTTCCACTGTCTTTCTTAGCTCTTCCATCGTGAAATGAAAATGAACAATGTGCGGGAAATAACGCTGGGTTTTATAGCTTTTCAGACGGATTGAACTAGTTGACCCATGACGTCATTTTCTCCTATGTTTTTCCCGCGTTGGCGTTTCATGCTGTTTTGGCTCCAAATTAATGTTATCCAATCAGAATCATCGTTGTTTTTTCAAATACTAAATGTTTTGCTGTTGACCAATCTATAGTTTTGTTACATTTTTTCTTGTTCGGGTTAGAAAAAAACTAGAGTTTGACTATCCTATGACTTTTTTGATTATGAGTCTTCTGACAAAAAATGAAAAGAAAGATATTTTATTTAAGATAGCTAACCCTGAAATGGGTTGCCTTTGTACAGAATACATTTTTTATCCTCCACTCTTTCTTTCGATTGATTCCATTCTATTTAGCATTTGCATCAGATGCTCAATTTCATACCTGATATATCTGAAACGTTCTCTTTCTTCTAACCAGAAGAGCAATGAGAGAAAAAATGTCAATCCAAACATTGTGGGATACTGACTCAGGTTTTACGAAAGTTAATGGTGAATGAGAAAAAATAATCAAGAGTTTGGTGTTTTATATGTGTGATGGATCACTTTTTAGGTTTTTTTCATCCTATGGATGATTTTTTCTCTTTCTAAAAGCCTGACCATTGAGTTGGACTTAGACTTTTTTTCTTTCTAAATGTCTGAACATTGAGTTGAACTTAGACTTTTTTATCCTATGAATGATTTTCTTTCTAAAAGTCTGATCACTGAGTTGGACTTAGTCTTTTTCTACAATAATGAATGATTTCTCTAAAAGACTGAGCACTGAGTTGGACTTAGTTTTTTACCCATGTGCTATTAGGATTGCTTTATTGTTTTACTTCTATCCATTACTTGGCCTTTAAGTGCTTTCTCTTTCTAAATGTCTGAACATTGAGTTGAACTTAGACTTTTTTTACCCTACGAATGATTTTCTTTCTAAAAGTCTGATCACTGAGTTGGACTTAGTCTTTTTCTTACCCTATGTATGATTTTTTCTTTCTAAATGTCTGAGCACTGAGTTAAACTTAGTTTTTTTTTTACATCTCTATGAATGATTTTTTCTCTAAAAGACTGAGCACTAGGTTGGACTTAGCTTTTTTATTCTATGAATGAATTTTCTTTCTAATTGTCTGGACATTGAGTTGGACTTAGTCTTTTTCTGCAATTATGGATGATTTCTCTTTCTAAATGTCTGAACATTGAGTTGGACTTAGACTTTTTTCTGTATTTATGAATGAATTTTCTTTTCTAAATGTCTGGACATTGAGTTGGACTTAGTCTTTTTTCTGAGTTTTTACTCTTTGGAGTGTAACTCTCTGGAGTGTGAGTCTTTGGAGTGTAACTCTTCTAAAAGAAAGAAGTTTGACAATTTGAAGAAATGACAATTTGAAGAAAGATAGAACTTTCGTGGTAGATGGTTAACCCTGAAAAGGGCTGTTTTGAGAAGAGCTGATTTTTTGAAAAATGTTTATTCAGTATCAGCATCACTCGATTCGCTGTCTGACTCACTCCTTTCAGCGGCGATTTGCGCACGGAAAAGACGGGTCACCTGCTCAGTTTTTGAAATAACATACTGAAAATACATCTCAAGCATGCCCTCAATAATGAGTTCCTTCATCCGAAGGTTATAACAGAACACCCTGTTATTAGCAAGCTCAGCCCTCTCGTATCGTCTTCTCACTCCAGCTAAGCGTTGTTTAAGTAAGACGATTTGCCTCCTTGCTCTTATTAACTTTCGCTCAGCATCCATCCAAGTACCAAGAAGTGGTGGTATCGTAGCCATTGTGAAAATGAAATGTATGGAAAATAAATCGCCGAGATTTATAACTTTTCAGACGGATTGAACTAGTTGACCCATGACGTCATTTTCTCCTATGTTTTTCCCGCGTCGGCGTTTCATGCTGTTTTGGCTCCAAATTAATGTTATCCAATCAGATTCACCGTTGTTTTTCTATTACTAAATGTTTTATTTTTTGGCCAACCCGTGGGTTTGTTACATTTTCTTGTTCGGGGATTTTATTGTTAGCCAACCCGTGGGTTTGTTACATTTTCTTGTTTGGGGTTAGAAAAAACTAGAGTTTAACTAATCTATGACTTTTTTTGATTGTGAATCTTTTGAGTTTTTTGACAATTTTGAGTTTTTTTGACAATTTGAAGAAAGATAGAACTTTCGTGGTAGATGGGTAGCCCTGAAAAGGGCTGTTTTGTTTTTTGGAGGCTGTGTTTTTTTCCAGTTCTAATGGCAGCACCCGAAATTCGCTTGGCAAATGGGGCATGCTGTAATCTTCCTCCCGAACTCGATATCAACCAAAATGATATCCGGTGTTGTCTTTAATAATAGCTGAACTAATCTTTCGCCGAGATCTTTGTATGGTTGTGTTATACGTCGCAGTTGGTTTTGTTCCTCCTCTCCTACGAGATGAGTGGTTAGTTGCAATAACTGCTGTCCGGCATTTAGATACTCTTGGAGAGCCTCACGTAGTTGATGATTTACCTCCTCCATATTGATATTGCTTCCGAATATTGACACTGCTTTCGAAGTGATCGTTAGCTGAGAATCAAGAAATGGTGATTGTATGAAAATAACGCGGGGCTTTATACGTTTAAGGAGGATTGAAATTTTTTAAAGAGCTCGGACCTGGCAGAAAGCACATACATTTTTTCCATGCTACGCTTCATGCTAATATAGCAAAAAAGTTATGAGACGTTGTATGGAAAAATGTAGACAGAACAAGTCTTTGGGGAAAAAACAGAATGAAGAACTCTATTGTTTTTGAACTTTTATTTATTGAACTTTTATTTACTGAACAGAACTAAACATTGAAACATTTTTTTGCAATGCATCATAAAAAAATTTCTTGACAATGAAAAAAATTTCTTGACAATGAAAAAAATCACAAGGAAACATTTTTACAATATAGCATAAAAAACATTTTCTTAACAATGAAAAAAATCACACTGAAAAAATTTCTTAACAATGAATTATTCACAATGAATTAATCGCAATGAATTAAACACAATGAAATATTTTTTTTCGCAACGAATTATTTACAATGAATTATTCGCAAAACATTATATAACAAATTTTTATAATGCAAATTCGCAAATACCACGAGTTTCACATTTGTTTTCATATTCCGTAATGTCTTTATGCAATTGGTCATACCCCAAAAACATTGTATACTCACTGTCCATATCGTCGAAATCTCGTAGTCCTATGAATGGAGCAACATGTCTATAAGCGTCTTTTGTTGAAAGAGCTGAATTCACTACTTCTTCTGTAACATCTCTATCAAATAGAATATACCCTGACATGGTTTCCATTGTTTCTCCGTAGGAATCATGAACAGATCCTTTTTTGTAGCGTAAGTAAAAGTCAAATAGAACTGATTTCATTTTCACAACGTTAAGAAAACTTTCTTCTGTTGTTCCTATGATAAAAAATGTCCATCGACTTGTGGATCTAAACAGTTTACTAATAACATTGTCTTTCATACAACTATCTGCTAAATAAGTCTTGAGAACGAGATCCAGCCCCGAATCGTCCACCATCATCGCAATAAAGTTGAATATAGCATACACTTTGTATGACTTTTCTCCTTTTGCAACCCATTTAAACATTTTTTTTGATCCAAATTTTCACACAGAAAAATTTAATGTTAAGCTGTGTTTGTTTATCAAGCGTATGCTGTCGAACAAATTCTCCATAAATTTTTTTCACGTAGTTCTATTGGTAGCGGCAACATGATTTTTATTTTTTTGACCAACGGCTAATATTTTTCCCGACTTACTTTGACTGATTGCTACACAACAATGTGATATAGAATTATTTTCTCAAACTTTTATAACCATAGGGTACAGTATCAGTACCATTTACAATAACTCTCTTGGTGTATACAGAACGAAACGTTTTTGATTTCTACTGTGCGATCTAAAGCACATTTCGAATATGTATCAAAATTCACCACCTGTTTTGTATTGTAATCCAGAGTAATCCCCTTTACTTTACATTTGCTTATCTCTTCTCCATCTTTTGTTTTCATTTTGTAAGCATAATTCTTAGGCCCAAGCCCTCTGAATTGAGTAATTTTACAATCAGGTTCTTCATCAGTCCATTTTCCTAGTCGACTGTTAATAATAGAAGGATTCCATAATTCAGGGTCGTGAATGTACATACAACTATCTGTATCGAAATACAGAACTCTATCTTTTAACTTTTCAAGAACGCTGTACAATTCCAATCTTGCATAAGCTGTTACGTAAGACCCTACTACCACATTGGCTGTAGCGTGGGTGTCAATATGTTCCAACTTTGATTCATAGTTAACCAAGATGAATGAACAGTCCTCGTCAAAGATTTCTACATGCTTTACAATGAAATTGGGATTGGTGACTAATTCAAAATATTTAGACGGTTCACTGATGTATTCCGTCTGGGTCATTTTTTCACGCTGAGCTAATTTTCCCCAAAGGCAGTTCAACATAATCTTAGCAAATGATCTTCTCCCAGGATTTCTTTGAATACAACTTGGATCAAGACGAACACCTTCCGCCTTCTCATATTCACAAACGAACTGATCTTTTTCTGAGTCTGATTGACACCAACCTGGATAACCACTGGCTTCTTGCTTAATTTTCAAGAAATTGTCCACATAATGTTTAAAGAACTGATCTGACACAGAATTGAAATGCCAAATTTCATACACTTGCAATAATTGATAGCCGCAGTCAAGAGCCTTGAATAATTCAAAAGTAACCCAAACTCCGACCAAAGCCCTCTCTTCTTTACCATGTCTACAAATGTTTGAGCTTTCTTCTGCACATTTCATACAGAGTGGAAACATCATTTTGTTGTTACAGTGAACTGGGAGAACGGGGTGAAACAAATCAGTTGGAGGTAAAACTTTACACTTGATTAATCCCTCATATTGACGAATATTGTTCATATCAAAATTTTTGGCTGGCCTACAGGGTAGGATTTGTGTTTACAAACGTAAGGGTATAGAGAACAGATATCGATGTACTTGATTTCCTTTTTGCTTTTTTCATCAACATCATATCCAATTTTTATTGCATTACATCTTCCCCCGGACAAACCATCCCTCGGATCGATAGGGTCCCAATGTGGATATAACTTTTCAATGAGTTTTTTGTACTCTTTATCCTTCATCTTAGCATCAAATTCGTGTTCCTAAATGTACACTACATTATATCCCATGTCTTTGATATCTGCTATACGTTTAAAAGTATGTTCGTACAATTCAGACATGCGTTTTCCATTAATAGGATTGATCTGATTTCGATCTGTATAGCATACAGGACAACCATGATACAAATCCCCAAGAAATTCATAAACAGTGTTTGATTGACGGTGAAAACCATCTACACTATATTTCCCGATTTGAGCTTCACCACCATTTTTTGCATGCTGAATATTAATACCTTTTTCCTGAGCAACACTTTGAACCCATCGTATCGCTTTCATAGAAAAGCGACGTCTGGATGAGTCTTTACTTGAAATGATAGCTATTTGATTTTCTGGTAAATATTTGCTTCGCCACACCTTGTTACAGGCATCTGCGATGGTAATCGCCTCTAAAAATGGACAAATACCACCCTGTTCGATAAACAGCTTTCTGAATTCAGCACACCCTCGTCTGAGTATATCAACATCTGACCTACAGTACAATTCCATCTCCTTCTGAAAATTGAATTCCTCACCATTTCGAACTTTGTCATTATACCAAACTATAAATTTTGACCTAGCCTCTTCAGACATTGAGTCGGGTTTGTAATAAGACATGTCCAAGTAGGGTCCGATGTAACTCCAAAATTCATCTGTATTCGCCCAGTGAGGAAAGTAACCTTTTTTCATTTCTTGAAGCTCAAAGGTGGTTGGAAATTTTGCCAAACCAAAACTCATGAAATTGAAAGAATCGATCAGACGTACACCATTCAGTTCTAACTTCATAATATTGTTTCCATTCATGATCAATTTTGGAAGTTTTAACCCAACTTTGACAATATAGTCAAGAATGAACTGACCGTCATAGCCTTTGAAATTATGGGCAATAGCTGTAACCCCTTTATGATGTTTTGAAAAGAGCCATTTGCAAAATTGACTCAAAGTTTCTTCACCTTGAAAAATAACTTCCCTACCCTCTTCAAATTCGCTGCATGTAGAACAATGAAAATCAAGCGATTTATCGATACATACATCACACGCTCTGTGTGCGATACAATAATTCGGGATGTGTCCGCCTGTGTCTTGTTTGCATTCAAAATCAAAGAAAATAAACTGTGGTTTTTTGACTACAGAAGAACTCGTCTCATCATCGCTGTCATGGTTCAACTTACTTTGGTAAGGTTGAATATAGCATTGATGAGAAAAGTTAACAATTCTCTTACAGATATGACATCTTTTCTTTCCATTGCAAACATGATTTTTCTTTCTGACATGATATTGTGCACCGCATTTCGAGCAGAGTTTCATTAATTCACAAATGGATTTCTTTTCTTTACCTTGAACATTTCTGTGATTTTCAAAGCATTCAGCACTAAAAAATCGTCTACTGCAAACACTGCAAACATATTCTTTTGATTCTGATGGACATTTTCCTTTGCGGTAACAACCTTTACAGATATTTGAACAAGTATGACTTTCCCGGTTATTGTAACCCACATCACAGAACTCACAATAATATCCACAACTAAGAAAACCTTTGATAGATTTGATGTAGTTATAATGGTTTTGATGAAAGTACAAATGTATGATCTTACTATTGGCTTTCACTTCTGGATGTTTAAATATTTTTTCCACTTTTGAATGCTGTTGGTGAACTTTAATGACATAGCCTTTTTCATACAAGATTGTTTGAATTTTTTTGTATTCATCAATTCCTACAGACTGTGTTGGTGAAACTCCAGCTTCATGTAACAATTTCTCAGCTTCAGTCTTTTGAAGGACGCATTTTGAATGACAAATACGACGCCATTTTCTATTCCATACTTCGGTGTTTTCACGTTCACTGTAGCAAATTCCCACAACAACAGCTCTTGCAAAACATAGTTGGTCATGATTGGCAATTTGAATAATAGATTGCTTCTTCTGGGCAAAAAACTTTGAATCTAATTCTGACGATCTATATTTTGGTTTTCCGCTACCACTTGGTGGTATTGTATGTGTAATGTCAAATGTCATGAATCCATCGTTCAAGACGAAATCTGTATTCGATTGTAAAACTCGTTCAATTTCATTCAGCATAGTTTCACCTTGTAACTGGTCTGCAGCTAAAAAAGGAATATGGATTCCTATTTCCAACGAAGGATGATTGATGGTAATTCTAATCATGTCCGTAGGGTTAGCATTTAACTTTCGAATGATTTCACGGGTAACATCGTCAAATAATCCAAGGAGTCTCTGAGGTGTTAATTCTTCAAATTTCTTAAAACTCAGCATCAGCACATGTGATTCTGTTTTAAATTTTCTTGACTTCTTATTACCCTTTTCTGTTAAATCATATAGACTTTTCATGTCTAAGCTAGAGTTGATACTTTCATCGTCGCTGTCATTTTCTTCTTTCAACGGTTTAGTTTTTTTCTTTTTTATTGGTGGAAACACCTCATCGTCACTTTCTTCTTTCAATGGTCTAGTTTTTTTCTTTTTTGTTGGTGGAAACACCTCATCGTCACTTTCAGTGTCTGAATAGGTTATTATTCTTTTTCTTTTACCCATCGTTTTAGCTCTGAGTGAAAAGACAATAATGCAGAAGTGAGAAAAAACTAACAATTTATATACCCTCTCCGTTGTAACAGTGTATAAATAAGACGTTAGCTGTGAAAATCTATTTATTCTCCTACTCGATCTCAGACAGTACAGCTGATAAAAAATATGAGCGAGTTAAAGCTGCAAAATACATCACCACTTAGAAAGAGGGTGTATCTGTATGTTAATCCATACACCCACGATTATGAGATCAGCAATATACCATCAAAGTATGATGTTAAACATATCGGAAACTATGTGGGATCATTTTTATCCCACCAACATTTAGAAGAAAAAGATGTTTACCGTACTACCAGCTACAGAGTTTTGGATCAAGCGATGATTGACAAACGATATGGTGCGAATGGCGTGAGAACAAATATTTGTTTCACATGCAACGAAGCAGGACATTGGGCCAAAGAATGTCCAGAAAAAGAAAATCAGCTAGGAACAATTGTTTTTGTCTACGTGAATCCACACAGTCACGACATTGAGATTTTACCATCGTTTTACAACGTTGATGGTCTCAAAGATATAAAATTCGTCGGCACACTAAATTCATTCTGTAGTGAAAATACATGGAAAAAAAGTTCACCACAAGCTACATCCTCATCGGATGAAACTCAGATCGTAGACATGCAGAGCGACACAGCGGCTAACAGCGATTCAGAAATCTGTAAAATAACAGATGATTTAGAGACATCACGAAAAAATCTAAGAAATCAACAAACTTTGGATCTAAGAAAACAACAAACTTTGGATCTAAAAAACGAATTTTCTGCAAAACCGGGTTGCTCGTACGGAAAGGAAAAACAGCAAAACATCGAAAAGAAGAAAAAACGAGTAACAAAGAACTATTTCTTTTACAAATCAACAAAACATGAGGACAAAATCTGTCCAGATGTGGAATTAAAAACCAACGATAGGAAAAGAAAACGTAAAACCAAATGTGAATCTGACATCTCAAAGAAAAAAGAAAAACATACTGAGTGAAAAAAAGATTTCAATACAATATTGAATATAAACAAAAAAGACTAACTTGATTTTTTTTTCATTCATTTTTTGTCTTTACAGTTCATTCATTTTTGTCTTTACAGTTCATGATTTGATTTTTTCATTGTACATAAGTTCTTTTTGAAATAAAAAATATAAAATAATTACTTCTTACTTTTGACTTTTTTCTAGTTATGACTGTAAGTCTTTTTTACTTTTGACAATTTGAGAAGAAAGATCTTTCGTGCTAAATGGTTAGCCCTGAAAAGGGCTTTTTTTTGAAGGATCTCACATTGATATCCAGCTCTACGATTCTTCCGCCCGATCCACTGGGATGATTTCACATCCACAGTGTTCGCAGCAAATCGTCGAACCTTCATCATCATCGTAAAATCCTTCATCTGTATCTGGACAGTTATGCTTCTGGCCAAGATACTCGAGTATGGAAAAACATTTCCCACACTCTATCAGACATCTGTTTGCACAGTGAGGGCATACAAGAATTCGAACCATTCTGGAACAAATATGATTTTATGTAAAATATCACTGGGCTTTATAGCTTTACAGGAGGATTGAACTAGATGACTCATGACGTCATTTTCTCCTATGTTTTTTCCCGCGTCGGCGTTTCATTAACATTGCCCAATTAAATCGATGGTTATATCGGTGTTTTTTACCACTCCTAATTCGGTGTCACACAGTACAATACCGGTGTTTTCCGCCAGGTCCGCCCTCTTTAAAAATTTCAATCCTCTGTAAACGTATAAAGCTCGGTGTTATTTCATACCAAACACCATTTCTTTGATTCTCAGCTAACGATCACTTCGGAAGCAGTATCAATATTCAGAGTCAGTTTCAATATGAAGCACAACTTAGATGAAATCAACTTGGGCGATTTTCCATCAGTGGAAAACAATGGAGACGTACTTTCATCAGTTATGAATTCGACAATCATCAATCCGCCACCGGAGTTAAATTCGACAACCATCATTCCAGCGACAGTGTTTGACAACATTTATGAAGAGGTAAAGCAGCTAAATTTGAAACAAGATAGCATGATGATCCGAATCATAGATCAGCTGGAGACTTTAAACAGACATTTGGAGGAAATTAAAACTTTAAACGCAAGTACTGATCAGCTCAGTAGAAATATCGAGGTACTACGTCAACAGGATCAGTGCATTTCAACAACTCCTGTGAAGATTCCTGTGGAGTTCGAGTTTGATAAATCCAATCTTCACAACTTAGTGGACTCTATCGTAAGTGTTGTGAAGAAAAATCAACCAAAGAAAAAACAACCAGAGGAAAAACAACCAAGAAAAACAACAAAACGGAAATCTGAGGAAGATGCTAACCATCTCCACAAGAAGCAGCGAGTTGATCAAAAAACAACTATACCAATATTGACAGGCCAGGGTAAATACGGGAAAAACATTGACAATCACGTTGATTTCAAGATCCCGAAAAAACCAAAGACAGAACGAAAACAACCAAGAAAAAACAACAAAACGGTAGGAATATGAAAACAAATATGAAACTCGTGGTGTTTGCGAATTTACATTGCATAAAATTTGTTATATACTGTTTTGCGATTAATTCATTGTAAATAATTCATTGCGAAAAAATAATTCAGTGTGATTTTTTCATTGTGATTAAATCGTTGTGAATAATTCATTGTGAAAAAATATTTCAGTGTGATTATTTTCATTGTTAAGAAAATGTTTTTATGCTGTATTGTAAAAATGTTTCCTTGTGATTTTTTCATTGTCAAGAAATTTTTTTATGATGCAATGCAAAAAAATGTTTCATTGTGAATTTTTTCATTGTCAAGAAATTTTTTCATTGTCAAGAAATTTTTTATGATGCTTTGCAAAAAATGTTTCATTGTTTAGTTCTGTTCAGTAAATAAAAGTTCAAAAACAATAGAGCTCTTCATTCTATTTTTTACCCAAAAGACTTGTTCTGTCTACATTTTTCCATACACCGTCTCATAACTTTTTTTGCTATATTAGCATGAAACGTAGCATGGAAAAAATGTATGTGTTTTCTACCCTGGCCGAGCTCTTTAAAAAAAATCTCAATCCTCTGTAAACGCATAAAGTCCAGCGTTATTTTTCACACATTCACCATTTTTTGGCTCTCAGCTAGCGATCACTTTGGAAGCAGTATCAATATTCGGAAACAGTATCAATATGGGAGGGAGATAAATTATCAACTACGTGAGGCTCTCCAAGAATATCTAAATGCAGGTCAACAGTTATTACAACTAAACACTCACTTTATAGGAGTGGAGAAATAAAAACAACTACAACCTATAACACAGCTCTACAAAGATATCGGCGGAAAGATTACTTCAACTATTTTTAAAGACAACGTCTGACATCATCTTAGTCATTTACCAAGTGAATTTCGGATGTTGTCATTAGAAGTGGGAAAAAACATAGCCTCCAAAAAAACAAAACAGTCCATTTCACGGCTACCTATCTACCACGAAAGTTCTATCTTTCTTCAAATTGTCAAAAAACTCAAAAGATTCACAATCAAAAAAAGTCATAGGTTAGTTAAACTCTAGTTTTTTTCTAACCCGAACAAGAAAATGTAACAAACCCACGGATTGGCTAACAATAAAATCCCCGAACAAGAAAATGTAACAAACCCACGGGTTGGCCAAAAATAAAACATTTAGTAATAGAAAAACAACGGTGAATCTGATTGGATAACATTAATTTGGAGCCAAAACAGCATGAAACGCCGACGCGGGAAAAACATAGGAGAAAATGACGTCATGGGTCATCTAGTTCAATCCGCCTGAAAAGCTATAAAGCCCAGCGGTATTTCCCGCACATCATTCATTCTCTTCGACTTACAGCCATAATGGAGTGTTCATTGAGAGACATGAGTTTCAGCGGGCTTGCACAGTTGTCGAGTAAAGAAAAGAAGATGGACGGCAAGAAGAAGGAGTTCGTCGTGCCTTCTACTGAAGATTGGAGCAGCGATAAAGAGCCACCGTTTTCGCTGAAGTACAACTTGAGTGCACAGCAGCTAAAAAGGCTAAAGAGACGGACGGATAGTAGCTGCCCAGCCTGCGGTAAGGTTGGAGGTTGTGCTTAAAAACACAACCTCCAAACCAGGTCCTTTTTTTAGGACCACCCCAACAGCCCTTTTCAGGGCTAACCATCTACCACGGAAGATCTACCTTTTCTTCAAATTGTCAGAAGTAAGTTCTATCTTTTCTTCAAATTGTCATTTCTTCAAATTGTCAGACGAAAGTTCTACCTTCAAGCTGTTAGACGAAAGTTCTATCTTCAAGTTGTCATTTCTTCAAATTGTCACAGCTCTTTTCAGAGCTAACCCAACAGTCCTTTTCAGGACTAACCATCTACCACGAAAGATCTATCTTCAAGATGTCAGACGAAAGTTCTACCTTCAAGCTGTCAGACGAAAGTTCTATCTTCAAGTTGTCATTTCTTCAAATTGTCACAGCTCTTTTCAGAGCTAACCCAACAGTCCTTTTCAGGACTAACCATCTACCACGAAAGTTCTATCTTTCTTCAAAATTGTCATTTATTCAAATTGTCAAACTTCTTTCTTTTAGAAGAGATGTACTCCAAAGAGTTATACTCCAGAGAGTTATACTGCAAAGAGTAAGAATCATTCATAGATGCAGAAAAAAGACTAAGTTCAACTCAATGTTCTGACATTTAGAAAAGAAAATTCATTCATAGATAAGAAAAAAGTCTAAGTCCAACTCAGTGATCAAGCATTTAGAAAGAGAGAAAATCATTCATAGGTGAAGAAAAAACTAAGTCCAGACCAGTGCTCAGTCTTTTAGAGAGAAATTCATTCATAGAATGAAAAAAGCTAAGTCCAACTCAGTGATATAGGGACAAATTCCTTTTAGAAAAGAGAAATCATTCATAGGGTAAAAAAACTAAGTCCAACTCAGTGATCAGACATTTAGAAAAGAGAAAAAATCATCCATAGGGTGAAAAACTAAGTCCAACTCAATGTCCAGGCATTTTAGAAAGAGAAAAATCATTCGTAATTGCGGAAAAAGACTAAGTCCAACTCAGTGATCAGGCTTTTAGAAAGAAAATCATTCATAGGGTAAAAAAAGTCTAAGTTCAACTCAATGTTCAGACATTTAGAAAGAGAAAGCACTTAAAGGCCAAGTAATGGATAGAAGTAAAACAATAAAGCAATCCTAATAGCATATGGGTAAAAAAACTAAGTACAACTCAGTGCTCAGTCTTTTAGAGAAATCATTCATAATTGCAGAAAAAGACTAAGTCCAACTCAGTGATCAGACTTTTAGAAAGAAAAAAGTCTAAGTCCAACTCAATGGTCAGACTTTTAGAAAGAGAAAAAATCATCCATAGGGTGAAAAAACTAAGTACAACTCAATGATCAGGCTTTTAGAAAGAGAAAAAATCATTCATAGGTTAAAAAAACTAAGACCAACTCAGTGATCAGGTTTTTAGAAAGAAAATCATTCGTAGGGTAAAAAAAGTCTAAGTTCAACACAATGTTCAGACATTTAGAAAGAGAAACCACTTAAAGGCCAAGTAATGGATAGAAGTAAAACAATAAAGCAATCCTAATAGCATATGAGTAGAAAAACTAAGTCCAACTCAATGACCAGACCTGCCAGATCACTATAGAGCACTCAAAGATGTGTCATTTTTGGCCGCCCCCTTTGCCTTTAACTGCAGAAAAAACCCATCTGGGGAGGAGAGCCTAGCTAAAATAAAAAATGCAAATTCTTTCAGGAGGACAAACTAGCACACATTTTTGTCAGGGGTGGTGATGTAGCCCACTCAGGGAGGAGAGCCTGGCTAACTACCCCTGGCCTGGGTAGTTAGCCAGGCTCTCCTCCTTTACTACTGTCGGACCAGTTGTTAGTCGCTATCTGAAAAATGAATTCTAAAATCAGTAAAAAGTGATCGAAAGATAGAGCTACCAGGCAACGTTTGACCTATTTTAGAGTTAATTTTTCTGCTACTTGGACCAACCGTACAATAATAGACTGTCATCTTCAGAATAATTTCCAGGCTTTTAAATCGTATGATGTCCAAACTGAAAGCAATTGCATTCGACTGCAGACGACAAGTTAAATGTGGCTTAAATTATTGGGGTTTATCTTTAGAAAGGCAGCAAATGTTGTGGGAAAAGGAGAAAATGACGGTTACCTGCATTTTCTCCTTTTTCATCAATGTTTTCAAAAGCTTTCTATGTCAAGGGCAGTAAAACTCGGGATTGTGTGGTAAAGAGTTAAAACCTTACCAAACAATCCGATGTTTTCAAAACCTTAAAGCAGGAGGCTTATTCCAAGCAGTTTCCCTTTTTTCCACAATGATTTTTTCCCCTATTGAATAACTTTTTTTTTTCTCATTTGGACCAATGGAGAAATGTATTCTGAAGGTACTAGTAATCTGAGTTGGAAAGAATATGAATTAGTCGTTTTGGAGAAAGGACTTAACATAAGGAAGGGTAAAGGGAAAGGGAAAATGGAAGAGTGAATCAAGGAATCAAAAAAAGAAGAAAGGAAAGAAGTATAAATGGTAAGAAATTCAACAAGAAATATCTTTAACCCTTTACAAAAAATCCCTGGTTTTCACAACCCTGGGAAAGAAGGCTTTTGAAAACATTGAGGGAAAAGGAGAAAATGCTGGTAACCAGCATTTTCTCCTTTTCCCAAAATGTTTTCAACCATATGAGAGACATATAGATCATTTGTACCAATTCTGAGTTCGTCATCTGTGGATGTTCTCAGTTTGGAAGAGTCTAAAATTTGTCGTTTGGGAAAGGGTCAAAAAAGATAGACGACGTTAATTTGCCCGCTAAAAGGCCTAAAGGAACCGCAGAATAAACTGATCACAATTTCTGACCAGTCGCAAATTTCAATTTATTAATTCGAATATATCAATACGGAGAAGCAGTTCAAAAGCCAGCACATTCAGCTATACCGGAAGAGAGGGAAAGAGCGAGCAAACGAGAGAGAGAGCGAGAGAGAGAGAGAGAGAGAGAGAGAGAGAGAGAGAGAGAGCGAGAGAGGTATGTTCAAAAGGAAAATTAGTTAAACAGAAGAAATGAACTGCTGGGCTTTCAAGACTCGTCGACACCAAAAGTTACGTAGAGCACGGCCGAACTCGGTAGCGCAGTCGGTAGCACACAAGACATGAGACCATGGGGTCACTGGTACGAATCCCAAGCTCGGCCAGTTTTTTTTTTTTTTCGTGAAAGCCAGTGGCTTGGGAAGAATATTGTGCGAAGTACTGGTATAAAGAAGTTCAAGGAAAGCATAGACATGTGCACTGGCAGACGCAATATGACAGAAATAAATCTGAAACGGCGTTAAATACCATGCAAACAAACAGGTACGTTAAGCACAATGAACGAAGGTTTAAGGTCTTTAATGGCAGAAAGATATACATGATGCAGACTTGGAAAGATGAATAATAAATTGTAGGGCGGGCGGATAAAAGGACGGACGGATGGACGGACGGACAGACGAAAAATTAAACTGACGGACAGACTTTCATGCTTACGGTACCACCCGACCAACAGACAGATAAGAAAAGACGAAACAAACAGATAGACAGACAGATAAGGAGAGAGAGAGACAGACAGACAGACAGACGGACGGACGGACGGTTTTAAAGACAGATTAGGTTACTTACCAACATTTTCATAAAAAGATGCGAAGTTTGAACTTCTCCCAGATCTAAGTGTTATATACTCTGACAGACCTCTGTTTGGCAGTTTAAAACCTACAATATGCAAAGTGTATGCCATGACAATTATGAAAAAAAAAAAAAAATTGACAACTTGCATTTCTCTGGCATCATATCTTATAATCCTATATCAAACAACAAAATTTTAGATTGGTCCAAACTGAAAGCATTTGCAGACAACAGAATAAATGAGGCTTAATCTGTGTCTTGAAGAGTAGGAAACGTTGTGGGAAAAGGAGAAAATGCTGGTTACCAGCATTTTCTTCTTTTCCTACATTTTCCTACAGAAGTTAATGGCAGGGCTAATTTCTACAAATAGAGAAATTCCCATACTTATCCAATTAAAAACATTTGCAGGCGACAAATAATGGCGTTTGTCTTTGAAAGGATAAAACATGCCGGTATCCAGCACTCTCTCTTTTTCTACAATGTTTTTTTCCTTCCTTCCTTCCTTTCTTCCTTCCTTTTTTCCTTCCTTCTTCCTTCCTTCCTTCCTGAGAGAGAGAGAGAGAGAGAGAGATGGTGATGATCATCATCATGATGTAGCCTGGGTCTACGCGGTGTTTATCTATTATTCACTCTTAATCGCGGTCTCTGTTGATGGTCTATACAGATCTGTGGCAAAACGATTTATCGCTTCTGTAATTATTACCAACCTCATTTTTGACAAAGTAACGTCCGAATGAAAGATTAGAAATAAACGAACGGACTGGAACCCAGGCTAATCATGATGATGCAAAAACAGAAAAAAAAAAAAGAACTTTTGATTGCAAAGGCGAGCAAGAAGTAATCTTATTCCAGGACGAAAAGTACGGATCTACTTTTTATTGCACCAGTACACTTTCTTGGCGGGAATGCGTCCTGCCCGACTCACTGACCTTTTGCGGGCAGTGTCGATCTAGATCAGACTGCACAGAACGTGCAGTCTGATCTTGCATCTACACTGTCCGATAAGGAGATGTTTTTACCCAAAAAATAACTATTGAATAGCAACATTTGGATTTTTACCATCTGCCTGAAAGTTTCATTTTACTTATTTAACAGGATAAGGGTTCAATCACCGCTAAAAAATCTTTCTTTGAACAGGAGGTAAGAACATGTTCTCAAATGGGTACCTATACTAGTATGGCCTGCAACACGCAAAAAGGGGCATTCGGATATTTGCGTAAAGTGTCGTTCCGGATCAGCTTGCGCAGTACGCGCAGGCTGATCCGAAACGACACTTTCCGTTTCTATGTAATTTTCTGTTTTGTGCAAGTCTACTGTATCACAAAATCTAATGTAGTCGTAAAGTGCCGTCTCGGATTAGCCTGCGCGGCATGCGCAGGCTGATCCGAGACGACACTTTACGCAAATGTCCGAATGCCCCTTTTCGTGTGTTGCAAGCCATAATATATTAAAGTTTACTGGTAAATAGAGGTAGCCCATATATTACTTAGAGCATCATGCATTTTTTTTTGTAGATGAAACAGGTTGACATGCTGTCGCGGCCAGTTTAAATCAACATAAGACGACACAGACTATGGAGATGCTCTGTTGTCTAAAGTGTCTGGTGTTTTTAGGGAGACATTCCTGCAAATGGACATTTGAATCGCAACAAATGTTTTCGAATTATTTACATTAGTTTCATGCATCTAAAACTAATCTTTAATACATTAGCCTCTATATAGAAGTACATCTATATGAGCCATGCTCTGGCAAAAGGGGGCTTAATACATGTCCGCGATGCATGATACCAAAGCAAGCAATCAAATACTTATGCATCAATAATAGCCATATAATTATTAAACAGACGACTTAATAGTGATGTAGACTGGGCAATGGCCATACAGAAAATTGACCAATAGCGAAAAGTTTCGACCCAGGTCAGCCTGCGCGGACTGCGCAGGCTGACCTGGGTCGATACTTTTCGCAGATGCATTAAACCCCCTTTTCACAGAGCGTGGCTCATATACATGTACATAATAGTAGGTCAATATTTCGGCTCATTTGAAATGAGCCATGCTCCGGAAAAAGGGACTTACGCATCTCCTTGAACCATTATACCAAGCAAGTCATCACATAATTATGGATCAATAAAATCTATTTTTTCTGACAAACAAATAAATCATGACGTAAACTGGTCCTTTGACTTGCAGAAAATTGATTAAAAGCAAACAGTGCGCAGGCTGACGTGGATCGATAACTTTTGCAGATGTATTAAGCCCCCTTTTCACAGAGCGTGGCTCGCTTATTGAGATAACATAACTCACAAGTACATGTACGTGGAGATAACATAGCTATATAACGTTACCGACCTTGAACTCACTTCGCCACAATAAATACCTAGAGTTTTCTCAAACATAATCTGATTTGAGTCTTAATGATGTCCAGGAAAGGAATTGTTATGGGAGAGAGAGAGAGAGAGAGAGAGAGAGAGAGAGAGAGAGAGAGAGAGAGAGAGAGAGAGAGAGAGAGAGAGAGAGAGAGAGAGAGTACCATTTCGTCCCCTTTACATGCCTTTATGGCAAGTGTCGCCATTAAAGTGGGCTAGATCTATAGATTTCTCGTATTATCATACAGAACTTAAAAAATGTCATATTACTGAATTTAGACAGCCACACCTGTAATGACACAACTTTCTTTCCAAGTAACTACTTTCTCACATGCATCAGAGGCGAGAGACGAAAAATTGCCGGAAGGAAAGTTTTCCCGGGAATCGAGCTCGCAACCAGCAGGTCAAGAGTTAGATACGCTAACCACTGAGCTGCCTAGTCAGGAATCTTAATGTAAGCTTTGATTTTGGACCAGAATTTTGCAATTGTTAGTCGTTAATATTACATGGTCAATTTCACGCTTCGATTATGAGCATTCGTATACAAATGAAATAAAAAACAAGAGGGCCATGATGGCTCCGTATCGCTCCACTGGCTAATACGTAAAATCCCTACATGCCAAACATTACAATACTTGGCCAATTGGTTTTGAACATAAGACCCCTGAGACAGAACTAAAATTGGTAGCCCTAGTTCTTATGGTTAGAAACAATAAGATTTCTAAAGATTTCACTATACAAGCCCATGTAAAACTTCTGACCCCTGGGGATGAATCAAATTCGACCCTAGGGCTATAATTTACGCACTCTTGGTGAAGGCCCACTAGATAAAGCTACATGCGAAATTTGGTAGCCCTAGGCTTTATAACTAAGTATAGGGAGATTTCTTAAGTTTTCTCTAAATAAGCCCATGTAAAACTTGCGACCCCCTGGGCGGGGCCAATTTTGACCACAGAGCTATAATTTGGGCACTCTTGGTAGAGGCCCACTAGATAAAGCCACATGCAAAATTTGGTAGCCCTAGGCCTTATGGCTAGGTACAGGGAGATTTCTGAAGTTTTCTATATAAGCCCATATAAAACTTGTGACCCCCGGGTGGGGTCAAATTTGACCCAAGGGCTATAATTCGGGCACTCTTGGTAGAAGCCAACTAGATAAAGCCACATTCAAAATTTGGTAACCCTAGGCCTCATGGCTAGGTACAGGAAGATTTCTAAAGTTTTCTCTGTATAAGCCCATGTAAAACTTGTGACCCCAGGGGAGGGGTCAAATTTGACCCCAGGGCTATAATTTGAAGAAACTTGATAGAGGTCCAGTAGACAAAGCTACATGCCAAATTTGGTAGACCTAGGCCTTATGGTTTCAGACAAGAAGATTTTCAAAGATTTCCAATATTTTTAAGTTTTGTTGCCATGGCAACCAGAGTTTTTGAAGGAATCAAATTCTTTCAAGAATTCTGAAGAGGACCATGGCAGGATCCTTTCTGTGAAGTTTCATCAAAATTGGATGGGTAGTTTCAGAGAAGAAGATGTTTAAAATAAAAGTTAACGCACGGACGCACGCACGCACGCACGGACACACGACGGACACCGGGCCATGACATAAGCCCGCTGGCCTTCGGCCAGTGGAGCTAAAAACCAACCCGATTTTGAACGACCCTGGGGGAAGAATGCATTTGAAGATGTATCGTGGGAAAAGGAGAAAATACTTGGAACCTATATTTCTCCGTGTATCACATTTTTTCAAACCTTTTCAAAAACAAATCCCATCAATTGAGCCCAAAATGATTTTGTCATCCAGCCATTATATGTGAAAAGAGGACTTAATGTATCTGTAAAAAGTATCGACCGATGTCAGCCTGCGCAGTGCGCAAAGGCTGACATGACTCGAAACTTTTGCTATAATAAATTTTCTGCATGTCCAAGTACCGTTCTACCTCATGATTCAGTTGATTGTTGGACTAAATGGATTTTATGGCTCCATAAGTATGTGATGACTTGCTTCGTGCAATGCATCACAAGATGCATTAAACCCTCTTTAGCCGGAGCATGGTTCAAATGCATTTAGCTAGAACAGGTGTGACATTTGTCGTCAGGTAAAGAGTTATTTAAAGTAAAAAGGAATTGGACGTTACCATACTTACCGTAACAATAAATTGGCACTGCAACATTACTTTTTATAAACAGCGGATACTCCTGGTCCGTTGCATTGCTTCCCAGGTCCTTTTTCACGTCTGCGCATGTGCGGTATTTTTTATAACACTCCACGCACGTTAGCGTCAAGGTTATGCAAAACACTTGAGCACTTATAATGAACGTTTTACTGTACATTTTTATGGTTAAGTTCACGCATGAAATGATCTAACACCACGTATAAATTTTCATGTTTTGTGACGTCATAAAGAGTTGCCCATGTGTTGTCTATATGTACGTGTTATTATAATTCTGTTAACCTTTAGATGCTAATAACACGACATAGACCTTTCCTAGAAGAATAACATATCCAAACATTATAATATTTAGGCTAGTTTAAAGGTTTAAAGGCCTAGTGACAGACAAACGTATACAATGCAAGTATTTAAAATGCTGCTGAATTCATATCTTACCATTTAAAAGTATGGAAATTATTGTGAAGATGACAATTATTTTTTACCTGGTTTTAAAATTAATCTTTCTGACAGCGAGTAATATAACTCTTGGACCGACCGCACAATAACAGATTTCCATTTTAACAATAGTTTCCATATTTTAAAAGATAGGATTTGAATTTAAATGCATCTTGACATCCATATTGTTTACTTTAGCAGCTATTTAGCCTTTTACTCTGAACCACTCGACAAAAAAAAAAAGGTTGGGCGAATTTGAATGCATTTGCTGACGACAATCAAAATATATAGGTCAAATGAATGGATTTGTGTTTTACAGAAATAAAAAGAACCCCATTGTTGGAAAATGAGAAAATTGCAGGTTATCAGCAATTACATCGTTTTCAACAGAGTTATCATTTCTAGGCTTTCTTAAGAAAGCAAGAGAAAGAAGACATAGATATCTCCGTAAGCAAGATTCTTTTAATAAGGTTATGAATTAACGTTTTTGTTAACGATAGGGCACAATGGACAGAAGAAAAAGTATTTCCTTCTGACGTCTCAGAGAAATAAACAAAGTTTTGAAACAAATATACGCTATGAAATTCTTTGAAGTTTATGAATCCACAGCTTTTGTTAAAATAAAAGGACACAATAAGACATTTCTTGATAAGTGCAGCTCCTCTCTGTCATTTCATACTTAAAAAATCACACTGTGAAATTTTACAAACGATTTTGCACCTTGTTTATGCAGCTAGAATCATTATTGAAAAAAGAAAGAAAGAAAGAAAGAAAATTTATCTCGAAGAATTATTAGTAAAGTGCAATCCCATTTTCTCATATTTCACCTAAAATACTAACAGTGAGGGAAAAGGAAATAGAAACACTCAAATTTCCGAGAGTTAACGCTTTGTAATTTTACAATGAAAATAATAATAATAATAATAAAAAAAAAATAGAAAAATAAAAATAAAATAGAGAGATGAATAAACAAATAAAATTCTCCATTAATTTCAAGTAAGATGTAATTCCCTTTATCACATTTCAAAGAAATATCTAAAGCTTAAAGAATGTCCTCGCCGTAAAATTTTACATAAGTTTTTCCACTTAGTTTATGCATCCATCGAAAAAAATAGTAGAAAACAATGAAAAATAAAATAACAAATGCATAGGAAATAAAATACTCCAAGAATTTCTAGTAAGATGCAATTCTTTTTTCACACTTCAAAGAAATATTTAAATCTTAAGAAGGTCTTCGGTGAGAACTTTTACATAAGTTTTTCTTTTGTTTTAACGCCCTTAATTATTGTCATGAAAAGAAGATGAAAATAACGAAAAATAGAAAAAACACAAGGATAAACAAACTGAGTTCTAGTAAGATATAAATCCTCTCTTTTTTCACATTTCAAAGAAATATTTAAATCTTAAAAACAACATCCTCGCTATGAAATTTTACATAAGACTTTCCATCTTGTTTATGCATCCACAATTATTCAAATGTCAACCAGTGACAGTCGACTCAGTTAACACTTCACTACACAATCCCGACTTTTAACGACCCTTAGGGATAAAAAGCTTTTGAAAACTTTGAGGGAAAAAGGAGAAAATGCTGTTAACCAGCAATTTCTTCCTTTTCCTTTAATGTTTTCTACCCGTCCCAAAACAATTTTCAATTTTTGAGTCACATGTGTTTAGTCGTCTGCAAATACTCTCAATTTGAAAACCAGTCTAAAATTTTGTCATTTGGTAAAGAGTAAACTCATAGCGGACGACAAAATTTTAGACTCATCCAAATTGAAAAAAAAAAATGCAAACGACAAACTGAATAAGATTCAAGTGATAATTTTCGTCTTTGAAAGGTTGGAAAACAATGTGGGAAAAGGAGAAAATGCTGGTTACCAGCATTTTCTCCTTTTCCCACAATGTTTTCAAAAGTCTTATTTTTCAGGTTTGTGATAACACTGGATTGTTTGGTAAAGGGTACATTTATCAACGTCTATAACAAATTTGCAGCAGGCGACATTGTAAAATAATTTTTCTTGTTAAATACATGAATAATCAACATGAAGTGACGTTAAGAAAAAAAAAGAACAAATGAATACTGGCCATAAGACTGTGGCACAAGAAATTGGCTGATATTGTGAAAATTTCTCCTTTTGCCACAATGTTTGTTTTTCTTTTACGCGGTCTAGTCCGAGAAACAAAAAAGTGTTTACAGGAGATAAAAGGTTAACCCCTTTACCCTCAGATTAACTCGTTTAACCAAACCACAATATTTTAGGTTAGTTTTAATTGAAAGCATTTACAGATGGCAAAATAAATGTGGTTGGGAAATTGAAATTTGTTTTGGATTAGGTAGCTAACGTTGTGGGAAAAGGAGGAAGTGCTGATTACCAGCATTTTCTCCTTTTCACACAATGTTTTCATCAGAGAGGTTAAAAATCGAGATTGTGTGGTACAGGTCTAAGAACAAATTTGTCTTCATTTGAAGGGTATGTATAAAATTTCATCGCAGTTGCAGCAACATTTTCGTTATAGCTGAGTATCCAAAGACAGGCGTTGTAGATCGAAGACAAGACCGCACAGAACATGCTGTCTGATCTCGATCTATGCCATCCGTAAAAGCTAATACTGTCAATTATGAGGTTGAAAAGATTACGCCCCCTGTACCGTACAATCCCGTGTTTTAAAGACCGTGCTATCAGAAATACGGCTTTTTGTAAACATTGTTGGGAAAAAGAGAAAATGCTGGTAACCAGCATTTTTCTCCATTTCCCACGTTGTTATGTTCTCCTTTGAAGACAGATATTGTAACATGACCCATATTGCTTTCAAATTGGACATGTCTAAAATTTCGTCTTTTTGTAAAGAGTTAACGCTGTACCACTAGACAAGAATTAGACTTGCTCAAAATAAGATTACTTGCACAGCACACAGTAAGATGATTACGGTTTGATTGATAACTTTCTTTCTTAAAGAGGGCAGAAAATATCGTGGGAAAAGGAGAGAATGCTGGTTACAAGCAGTTTCTGCTTTTTCCACAATGTTTTCAAAAGCTTTATTTTACAGGATCGTTAAAACGCGAGATTGTTTTGTAAAGTGTTAACACTTTGGCTGCTATTAAGCGCGACTCAGTGACCTGTTACGGACAGTGTAGATTCAAGATCAGACTGCACAGATCGTGCAGTCTGATCTTGGATGCACTCTACGATAAGATGGTGCTTTTTCCCGAAAAAATAACTTTGAAATAGCAACATTTGGGTTTCTTTTTTTTTTACTATCAGCTTGAAAGTTTTATGTAACTTATTAAGTATAGGCAAAGATTGAAACAATAGACGAAGGTAAAAATCTGATAATAGGCATATGTTATCTCCAATATGATAAATGGTTTTATATTGTCCTATCTCATGCTTGACAAAACAAGTGAGCCATGCTCTGGCAAAAGGGGGCGAAATGCATCCCCACAATGTATTGTAACAAGCAAGACATTACATAAGTAGGGATCTATATAATCCACTTTGTCTAACATCCGACTGAATCATGAGGTAGAAGCGACCGCGCAGGCTGACCCAAGTTGATACTTTTTGCAGATGAATTAAGTCCCATTTTCACAGAGCATGGTTCAAGTAAATCGGGAGCTCGTTATGACGCTTTCCAAAACGATATTTAACTCTTTACCAAACGACAAAATTTTAGACTTGTCCAAATTGAAAGCATATGCAGACGACAAAATAAACGTTACTCAAAAACTGAAACTTGACTTTAGAAGAGTAGAAAACATTGTTGGAAAAGGAGAAAATGCTGGTTACCAGCATTTTCTCCTTTTCCCACAATGTTTTCAGAGGGCTTCTTCCTCTGGGTCGTAAAAACCAGAGATTGTTTGGTAAAGGGTTAAGACTTGTCTTAATTCTTTACCAAAAAACTAAATTTTGGACTCGACCAAATTGAAAGCATTTGCAGACGACATATTGATTATTGTTCAAAGGATGATTTCTATCTTTGATAGGGTAGGAAACATTGTGGGAGAAGGATAAAATGCTGATTACCAGCGTTTCCTTTTTTTCCCCACAATGTTTTCAATAGTCCCCTTCTTTAGAGCAGTCAAAATTCGGCATTGTGTGGTACAGGATTAATCGAAAACACCTTGCAGACAACAAATCTTACGTCACTCGATTGATGGGATTTGCCTTTGAAAATGTTGCAAACATCTTTGGAAAAGGAGAAAAAACTGGTACATAGCATTTCTTTTTCCCACGATGTTTTCGAAAGCATTCTTCCGTGGGGTTGTGAAAATTGTGATTGTTTGGAAATGTGTGTAGGCCTTGGACATTACAAGCCGACAGAATCTTAGATTTACCCATATTGAGAATATTGGCAGACGACAAATCAAACACGACTCAAATAATAGAAATTGTTTTTTGGTCGAAAGGGTGGAAAAAATTGAGGGAAGAGGAGAATAATGCTGGCAACCAGCATTTTCTCCCCTTCGCATGATGTTTTTTACAGGTATACTTCCCTGGAGTCTAAAAACACTAGACTGATTGATAAACGGTTAAGTTACAGACAGTTTTTAGTGGGTACAAACGAAGCAGTTATGCCACAATCGCACGTGGTAAACAAGAAATATGTTTTAAAATAAATCAAGAGGGTGTAAATTTGCCGCAGATAGGTGTGCAGTGGTCCTCAGTATAAACATATCCACATTTTTGACCAATCGCAAATTTCTGTTTATTCATTCGGATATATCAATTACAAAAGTAGGTAAAAAAACCAGTGCATTCAGCTGCGCAGAAGAAAAGATCAACCCTGAGTATTTTTTTTTTTTTTTTTCGTCTCAAAAGAAATGAATCTTTCTCTGTGAAAAGGGGTTTAAATGCATCTGCAAATAAAGTATCAACCCAGGTCAGCCTGCGCAGTCCGCGCAGGCTGACCTGGGTCGAAACTTTTTTGCTATTTGTAAATTTTCTGGATGCGCAAGGACCATTTTACGTAATTCAGTCTGTTGTAAGATAAAAATGGGTTTTATGGATCCATAATTATGTGTTGACCTTCTTGGTTTAATGCATCACGGAGATGTATTAAACCCCCTTTTCACAGAGCATGATTTACATGTACATGCATCACTGTCTTCTGGTAATGCATTAGCTACGTGCAATGATTGATGATAAAAATTATAAAACATTTACGTAATATTTTGTTTATTTGACGCAAAAGTCTTTTTTATGCCGTTAATTCTAATTTGCGGTTTGCTGGTCCAAAATACACGTACTCAAGCAAAAAGTGGGCAAAAATAAAAGTTTATAATACATTTTGTGAAATTTAGTATTTACTCAAACCAGGGATCGTTTTTACGATCCCTGCTCAAAGACAGATTTTTTATTTTCAGTTGAACTAAATGGGAAGAAGATCTAAATAACTGCAGATGTAATCAACGAAGATGGAAGACACTGTGTGTCTGTCTGTCTGTCTGTCTGCCTGTCCGTTAGTCAGTCGGTCCGTATGTAAGCCTCTCCGTCCGTTCCTCAGTTCGTTTATCCGTCCGCCCGGCCGCCTGCCCGAACGTCCGCCCGCATTAAAAGCATAATCAGATGACAAATTTGGCTGAAAACATGGAAACATATCTTTGAAAGAACAAAATACATTTCGGAGAAAAGGCGGAGAAGCTGGTTTCAAAACACTTTTTTCTCGGGGGTCTTTAAAACTCCGGATTGTTTGGAAAAGGGTGAAACCGTGTAAGGGAAAAATGGATTGTTATAGATGTAAACTATAATAATCATATATCTGTCAAACAGCAAAAACACACACCTCCTCGTGTATTCATAAAACGTTTCGATGTAATATGAAAAAAAAAATTGTTTGTACTTTTTTCTTTCCACGCTCGTTTCATCAAAAATCTATCGAAATAAGTACGGTAAATTATTTCTTTGGTTTTACTGTGTTTAACGCCATTTTCAAAATCATTTTAGTTATATGGCTTGCAACACGCGAAAAGGGGCATTCGAACATTTTGCGTAAAGTGTCGTCTCCGATCAGCCTGCGCAGTCCTCGCAGGCTAATCCGAGACGGCACTTTACGACTACATTAGATTTTGTGCTACCGTAGACTTGTGCAAAACAGAAAATTACATAAAAACGGAAAGTGCCGTGCCGGATTAGCCTGTGCAGTCTGTGCAGGCTGATCCGGAACGACACTTTACGCAAATGTCCGAATGCCCCTTTTTGCGTGTTGCAAGCCATATGTATTACTTACTTCATTTAACCTGACCCAGGTCAACATCATTTACATAAATTAAAATTCTATTTTTACCCGCGGCATCACACGGAGCTGCCTTCGGTTTTGTCCCGAATGGTCACGGAAACATTTCGCACGGTATGTACGAATAGAATTCCTTACCTGTACCTTTCCGTGTATATATAACTACCCGAATAATAGTCGGAGTTCTATTTATGTACCTGCTTAAATATTCAGCATAAAGGTCAGGATCAGGTTAAATGAAGTAGACAATAACTACATATATGATTGAGACAATCCCACAGCGGCCACGTTCCTTGCAGGATCAAAAACAAATTTGAAAAAGGTCCACCAAAGGATCATTAATACCAATTGTAGATAATTCAAATGTCAGGATTTGGCGAAAAAAGATTTTCAAAGTTTTAGGTTTTGTTGAATAATGAGAAAATGACTGTTATTTGCATTTCTCCCGTTTCTCACTTCAGTACTGTCTGTCCTTCCTTAGACGAATTCCATGCGCAATAGTACGTTTTGTTGATTATGAACTTGTATCGAAATGGTCCATTTTTTTTTTTCAGTTCAAATCATTGATTGATAATTATTTGTGCACTCTAACTTTGGTGTAAACTAGCCACAAAGGCAACTAAAACATCTGGGTAGTATACCAGCTTTTTGCATGTGTATTTAGACAGTGCCTTACTTCAAAAGCCTGAAACACTATCTGAAAGAAGTACAGAATTGCTTGGACTGGTTTTTAACTCAATACTCATTACATTTATGCAATGAAATTTGCTATATGTGTAATAATAAAATTTTGGTGCAGCGGTAAGTCATTGTTGCTTAACTTTTTGTGAGGAGTATACTAGCTAACCGCCAAGCGTGTCTCACAGAACTTCACTTGCGTGTGCGGCAGTCTAATCTTAGAACTGTACTTTCCGCTGTTAATTTTGGTAAGCGTTTCTTTTATGGAATGCAAGCTAAATAAACGTGCATATGTTCAGAACAGTATTGTACTCTTCAGATTTCATCAAACTTACAAATTTAAACATACTTGGCCTGACATAGTACTTTTTTTCGATACATTTCTTGCAAAGATCATAGTAAAATGGACATTCAATAACGAAATGGTATTCATCTTCTATACAATTCATATCCCAAAATATACAAAATCTTTCATTTCTAGGAATTCGAATTCGGCCATGTCTTCCGGATTCAACACATAGAATTTGGGAAGACGTGCGGATTTTGGTCAAATAAATTCTGAGACTTTTTGATAAAATAATAGATAAGTAACTTTCCATTATAAATTCTCCTTTCAAATGACCACCCCCATGATGCATCGAACCAAGCAATTCATCACATTATTATTGATCCATAAATTTCATGACAGAATCATGTGGTAGAATGGTTCTTGGAAATGCAGAAAATTGACCAATGACAAAAAGTTTCGATCCAAGTCAGCCTGCGCAGTCCGCGCAGGCTGACCCGGGTCGAAACTCTTTGTTGATGTATTAAACCCTCTTTTCACTTTCACAGACCATAACTCATATGTAGTATGCAAATGCTGTTAAAACACACATGTCTAAAAACTTATCGGATAGCTAAGAGTTGGAAAAGCAAGGTGTGAAGATTAATATATGACAACTTCTTTCTTTTACATACTTTACTGTACTTAATAATTTGATTAATAAATCTACACTGTATAAAGCGACTACCTCTTTTTAACCGGACAGAGGCGAGGAAGGCGTGGTCTGTGCTGGAAGATTTCTTTCTAGAAGAAAGATGTCTCTCTGGTCACACCATTTCAAAATGTCGGCTGGCAGATTGGGATCGTCGTGGAAAATTCGTGTTTCCGCCAAAACGCCGATCCAATCCCTCATCATGGTAAGCTTTGGAAGAAATTAATTTACGTTGTATTTTATACCTTCTCAGCGTGCAAAGTAAATGTACTGAAGTGGGCATTTTCAGTGAATGAATCTGAATGAATGAACGAATGAATAAATAAATAAATGAATAAATGAATGAATGAATGAATTAGTGAGTGTTTGGGTGAGTGGGTGAGTGAGAGAGTGATTGAGTGAAATTGTTTTCTTGAATAAATAACTGAAATTGTTTTCTTTAATGAATGACTTAATGAAGGAAGGAAGGAAGGAACGAACGAACGAAGAAAGGAACTAATGAACGAACGAACGAAGAAAGGAACGAACGAACCACTGAAAGAATGTGTTTTCTTAAGTATGTAAGCCTCTGGCCCAGCGTACAACTCTACTCATAAAACCATTCCTCCTCATACAAAGAATGGAAAAAAAAAAAAATGAAATTGGGTCTTATTTCTATACTGAAAATGTCTGTTGGGTTTAGTCGGCGCCCTGTGGGTTAACATTGTTAGGTGACACAGAACCAGTGTTAAACTATAAAAAGCCATTGGAAACAAGAATTATTTGAGAAAAGGGAAACGAAACAAACAAAATAAAGTCCAAACAGACAAACCATTAAATCCTCGATCCCATCGTGAATATGAATGTGATCGTTTTCTGTGACCGTCAATGGAGCCAGGAAACAGTTTGAAATCATAGTTCCCACTAAGTAGTGCTGCAAATGGTAACATTACGGTAAAGTTAAAATTAGAGGTTAACCGGGAAGGAGCCACGTGATGTTTCAAAATAGATTTATCGGTTAGTAAATGCAAAATAAACTATGAAGTTACTAGATTTATCGATTCGTAAATAAACTATGAAATTACTAGATTTATCAGTTAGTAAATACACTGTGAACTTATTGAATCTATCGCCTTCTAAACACGAAATATGCTATGAAATTACTAGATTTATCGGTAAGTAAAATCGAAGTAGAATTATCAGTTAGTATAGGCAACATAAAGTAGTTTGCAGACGAATTGGTTCTTTCAAAAAATTGCTGAAAAGTTTAGCTTGTGAACTGATGATTTCTTACCGACCCTTGAAAGCTTTGAATTCATTGTTGGAAAAGGAGAAAATGCCGGTAGAAAGCATTTTCTCCTTTTCCCACACTGTAAAAAATAATTGGGCAAGTTACACCAATGATAGTGGCAACTCCGCTGCCACCAATATGAGTGCGAATTTACACCGGCTTAGTTATGAGAAAACTTACACGTTTTGTAGCGTAAATTATTTTTGTACGGCGTGTTAAGTTACACTTGGAAAACAGAATAAATGTTGCACCAATAATGGTGGCACGGAAGTTGCCACCATTTTGCGTGTACTTTTACACCAAAACCTGGGAAAGATAAGACCGGATTCAGTCATAATATTCACCAACTTTGGTGTAAGTTTACACAGTACAATGGAATAAAGATTACACCAAAAGAACTTCTCTGACACTGATTTTGGTGCATTTTTACACACAAGGTAAGGACAGGTACTCCTAAACCAGTGTGAATTTAGTAGAATATTCGTCATTTCTTACACCAACACGGGAAAATCATGTCACCATTTGGGACTTTTTCTATTCAGATTTCGAAAAATAAAGTACATAATAAGTAGCGGCGGCAGACAAAAATCTTGAGTGTTCACAGTTGGCTTTTGTCCTAGTGGGCTTCTGTCCTAGTCGGCTTTTGTCCTACACCCGATTCACAGGTAGGGTCATATGTACTAAACTTTTGGCTTTGCAAAACTGGGTAAATAGTTGAAACTAACAGCATCCGCCTAAAATTCTAGTCAATACGAATAAGTAAAGGTCCAGACCCAGAATGTTATAGATTATGGAGAATGTGTTTGTGTATATAATGACAACAATTATATAAAAAATAATAATTTTATTAAAATTTTTATCCAAGAACCACAATAAGCAGAACTGCTAGTATAAGCTTATTACCTGATATCTAATAGATATAACTTGTCTTGCAGTTATCTTTTTAACAAAGATTATGTTTTTTTTTTTTTAAGATATATGAAGTTTAAATCTTGGAAACATTGTGGGACAAGGAGGATTTGCTTATCTCTTTACCAAACGACAAATTTATAGACTGTCCGAATTGAAAGCATTTGCAGACAACAAAATAAATATGACTGAAGAATCAAAATTTGATTAGGGAAGGGTAGAAAACATTGTGGGAAAAGGAGAAAATGCTGGTTATCAGCATTTTCTCCTTTTCTAACAATGTTTTCATAAGGCTTCTACCTCAGGGTCATCAAAAGTTGTTATTGTGTGCTAAAGTGTTAAAAGTAATTTTCCTTTTTCCCACAAGATGTTTTACCTCATACAAACATTCCTCGTCAAACCAAAAATTAATGGTTTTCAAAATCATATTTGGTTAGTTTAAATTTTTGGTTGATGAAACTATATTGTTAATCATAACAATTCTGTCTGTGAAGGCATTTTCGCCAGTATGTTAAAATACATATGAGTTTGGTAAAGGATTAATGTAGATAACTTCTTAATATCATAAATTGATACTATGCTTAGCAGGCAAATCATCCTGGTACAAGTGTATTAGCTTCACACAAAAGCTGTCCTTCATCTTTTACCAGAAAATCCCGTGTTTATACAATCTGACAAAAATGAATTTTGAAACCGTGCGTGCAAAAGAGAAAATGCTTGATACCAGCAAACTTTCTCTTTCACACATTACTTTTTACCATATTTATGACCAGTTTTCCTTTTCCCAGAATATTTTCTACCATGTTAGATAAAATAAACCTGATTGCTTGGAAAAAATATTCACATTTACTTATGTGAGTACACTGCTGGTTGTGTAAATAAAATAAAACCAAATATGTCTCATGTATTTTCATGAGTAGCATTAATCCTTTCCCAAACAAGCCGTCGTTTTAATGTGTCTGCAGTACAAGTCTTTTGAAAACACTGCTGGAAAAGGAGAAATTGCTCGTAACAAGCAATTTCTCCTTTTCCTACAGCGTTTTCTACCCATTTGGAGAACTTTCTGCCATTTTTATCAAATTCAAAATTGTTGTCTGCAAACGCTTTCAGTTTGGAAGAGTCCAAAATTTGTCGTTTGGGAAAGGGCTAAAAAAAGGCAGTTAAAAATACAATATAACAATGAAAGTTGAGTAGAAACGAGCAGACAGCAAAACAAAATGAACTAGAACTGTCGCAAAGCGGACTTATACCCCCACCAGCATTTTGTCACTCAAGTACCACAATAATTGACCTTTTGCCTGTGACCTTGACTTTTGACCTTTGTGACCTGAAACAATAGGGCACCTCCTTGGGTCAAGAGCAACATTTGTGTAGTTTCACAGTCCTCGGTCAATTTGTTCTTGAGATAGAGCACGGAAACCGATTTCAAACAAAGTTTGCCTGTGACCTTGACCTTTGACCATAATGACCCAAAAACAATAGGGAACCTCCTTGGGTCAAGAGCAACACTTGTGTAAAGTTTCACAGTCCTAGGTCAATTGGTTCTTGAGTTAGAGCACGGAAACGAAAAATCTACGGATGGACGGACGGACAGACAGATGGGGTGAAACCAATATACCCCACTCTACTTTGTAGGTGAGGGGTATAACTATGTGTGTGTTTTTATAAGTATTTGTAATCACTTATAATCCTTCATCACACAATCCCATGTTTGAAAGACCTTGATGAATAAAATTTTAGGAAACTTTTTGGAAAAAGAAGAAAATGCTAGTAACCAGCATTTTCTCATTTTCCCACAAAGTTGTATACCCTTTCAAACAGAAATTCCATCATTTAAACCATCTTTAATGTGTGGTCTTTGAATGCTTTAGTTTTGTCATATGGAGAAGAGTACAGGAGAATACATTATGTATATCAAGCTATTCAATCAAATTATGCGTTTGAAAAAAAAAAATCACAATTACAAATTTAAAGCTACGCACAACAATTCCACAGGGCTTTTCAATGATCAAAACAGAGAATGTGTCAAACAGTATTTGCAAACTACTATATACATGTAATATGATAACCGTTTTTCTGCTTTGGTATGGAATTCCCTTTAACACTTATGAAATCTAGAGCAAAATCAATCAAAATACCATCTTGGGGTCGAGTTGTATTTGTATGGTATTGTCTTTGAATGAGGAAAACAATGTAGGAAAAAGAGAAATTCTCCTTTTCCAACACTGCATTTCTCATAATAGTGCATCTGTAAAAAACAAGAAGAGCCCTGTGCACCGTAAATTAAAGGCCAAGTCTTGGCAAAAAGTAAACAATGCAGGTGTTAAAAAGCATTTAATTTAAATCATACCATTTAAAAAGATGGAAATTGTTGCAAAGATGGTAATTTGTTATTGCAAGTAAGTATAAGAGTTAGTTGCTGGAAGAAAAATGAACTTTAAAACCAGATAAAAAGTAAACGAAAGATAAAGGGAGGGACCTGGCAACCTTTTACCTAGTTTTGAATATTTTTTCTGCCAACCGGCCATACAATAACAGGTTGTCATCTTCACAATAATTTCCATACTTTAAAATGGTATGATTCATATGTAAATGAATTTTATCACCAAAACTGTTTACTTCTGGCTGCTATTGGGCCTTTAACTATCAGCCAGACTAATTAAAATTATGTGATTCAACAGTATCATAATATGCACATGTATTCCCACTTGAATTGTATCTTAAAAACAATCCATGTGATACTCAGATAAAAATAAACAAC
Source organism: Hippopus hippopus (assembly GCA_946811185.2). Lineage (NCBI taxonomy): Eukaryota > Metazoa > Mollusca > Bivalvia > Cardiida > Cardiidae > Hippopus > Hippopus hippopus. The sequence continues at coordinate 41,997,295 of OX328105.1, read as the reverse complement.
ATAAAGCCTTCCCTTCAATAACAAAGACATATAATAATTGAAAATCAGGCTATGATAAACAATGGTTTGATTGCTAAAGGCCCAGCAGCAACCAAAAGTAAAACATGTTAAAGATGCATTTGCATCTAAATCCCACCTTTTTAAAGTATGAAATATATTATAAAGATGAGAATCTGTTATTGTACAGTCTTTCTTAGTGTCAGTCATTAGCAGAAAAATTGATTTTAACACCAGGTATAGAGTAAACAAAAGATACAGCAACTTGGCAGCTTTTGACCGACTTTTAAATTTCATTTTTCTGCCAGTGACTAACACTTAGACCAACCATACAATAACAGATGACTACCTTTACAATAATTTCCAGACTTTTAAAAAAGTGTAATTTAAATTCAAATGTGTCTTAATACCTTCATTAATTACTATTAGCTGCTATTGGGGCTTTAAAGGGTTATAATATACAGGGTTAACTCTTTACCACACGACAAAATCTTAGACTTGTTCAAACTGAAAGCATTTGCAGACGACAATATACACATGCCTCAAATGATGAAATTTGTCTTTGATATGATAGAAAAGATTGTGGGACAAGGAGAAAATGTTTTCAAAAGGCTTCTTCGGCATTGGTGTTAAAATTCGGGATTGTGTGGTAAAGGCTTAAAGAGCAATACCTAACTTCCTAAGTACAGTATTGAATATCATAAAAAAGAGTACCCTTTCTCTAACATATTAATTATTCCAATATCATTTCACTCCATTTTATTCAAAACAGTCTTATCAAAAGCATCCTTGCTCATATATGAATATACTGTTTTTCATATGTAGTAGAACCACAAAAGATCAAGTAACTTCCTCTCATAACTACAGAAAGTGTTTCTTCTGATTTCAGCATACATTTCAGCACTTCTAAAATTGGTATGTATTGGTATTGCCTTTCCTTGTGCTTACTATTAAGGCCAAAAGAGATGGTAATGGGTTTTACATAATCAAACTTATTTATCAAATACTTTTTTCTTTTATATGGTGTATCCATAGCACTAACTACAGACTGAAAGATATTGCCTGTCATTTTTTCTGCGACTTGAGTCTGTATTTCTTCCTTTACCCCATTTGCCTTGAGGACTGACAATACAGCTGCTTTTGAATTTTCCAAAGTTTGGCTGACAGTACATGACATTTCATCTAATACTGTATTAAGAGTTGAAACTGGCAGATGCTCAAGTTCTTGTAGTCTCATCAAACTTTGAAAAAATGTGGATTGAAAGGTATCTATTTCCGACTTCCCATCATCACTGGAAGAGACATTCTGAGACTCTGTATCATTAACATCATCATCTAAAACAATTTCTCTGTGAGAACTTTGTAGTCCAGTAATATCCTCATTTACAACAAAAATTGATCGGTATGTTTCTTTGAAATTCTGTGTGGTCATGAAAAAATGTTTGCGGGTCAAATGAGATGAAAATGAACTTGAAAGTGCATAGGTGTTATCGCAGTTCTCAAAAGGACATTGAATGGACATGCCTGTATCAATATGGTGTCTCAAGTGCTTTATCAAACCTGATTTGTTGCATAATAAATGCCTATCACAGTAGATGCACTTTATATCTTCACCTTCGGATTTACAACTATCTTCCCCATGCTGATCTTTGATAACTGTTGATGACGACATAGCTCCTTCATCTTTGCTACACAGACTGCTTCTATGTTTTCTGAAAATATGACACTTAAACGAGGAAAATTTTTTGAAAGTGATTGGACAACCATTAATTCCACAAGTCAGAAAAAACCGTGCATCCCCTCTATGATTCCTTGAAACATGACGGACATAATTCGTTTCGTCATTCACTTCGTATGCACAAAACCCACACTGCATTTCGAACATAAAGTGAAATCGTTCAAAGTGAACACATTAAACAATAGTCTTTCTTCTTGTTTGAAGATTAAATACCTTGTTCGTATTGACGATCGATGGTAGTGTTGAGAGTATTTCCGTGCAGAACCATGTGCAGTCCGTCTCCCAGGTCTCCCACCATGTCATGTCAGTCTGCGACTGAAAAAAGCTTCGAACGTTTCTTGCGGTAATGAGCATTTGCGATGCGAGGACTTCGACTTTCAAGGGGAGTAACTCTAATAAAGTATAGTAACGCTGGAAATTCAAACGTTACACCAAGATCGGTGCGACTTGGTGTAGGTTGTTATATAGATACCTACCTTAGATCTACCAGATACAAACAATTTCATTAAAAATTATTTTTTTAAATATTAATATCCACGTGAAAATATAGCCGCTGTTGTTGTAAACCTTGTTCGATTAGCGTTTAGCGATACAAGTTGTTTGGATTTAGGATGGGATCGACAATAACTGTTAGATCTACATCTAGATCTAGATACGATGCATTCTACCTGATTTTGGACGGTTCTAAAATGGTAAATCAGGGAAAGGACTTTTTTTTAGACTACAGCGTATAGGATCACTTCACGAAGAAAAAGTGACTAGGTTTGTGCAGTGACAAATGTTTACCTCTCAATGAGACGATTGGTTACTCAAATGAGTAAGGAAACTCCTTTCTCAAGTTTATTGAACGCGATGCATGGTGTTTCTATACACCGATTGGTAAGATAGCACTGAAAGTAGTGTGACTTTTCCGAAAGGTGCAGACTTACACTAAGTGCAGTGTAAGAAAACATAAATCGGTGTTTTTAAGACATAACACAATTACTGGTGTAACATTATCCGAGATAGAAGATTAACTTTCTTAAAACGTGTTACATAACTGCTTATTAAGTGTAACTCAGTGTTACACTACTACTTGTGTCAAATAACCCGTATTATAGAGTAAAATAACACATTTTTTTTACAGTGCATATGTTTCTACCCTTTCAAAGTGAAATCCTATTATTTAAGTTACCTTTAACAAAATTAAGGTAAAAATCCAATAGTGATTCATTCAAATAAATGAAATAAACGTTTTAAATGAATAGACAGATATATAGGATCTGACATGAGTTAGTTTTTGAGATAAAATTTTAATAAACGAGTCTACAAAAATGTTATAAAGCGAGCCTTTGGCGAGCTTAATAACATTTTTTGTGGACGACTTTCAATAAATTTTTAGCTCAAAAAGCCAACGAGTGTGAGATTCTTTTTATCACATGACTATAACAAGAATTATTGTCCATAATGTGTTAAAACAGAGGCATACATGTATAATGTGTAGTGAAATTTACTTGAAGCCTATGCACTTCTTTGACAGGTACATAACGAACGAAAAATAGTTCCGAAGAAACTTGCATAATTGATTTTGTTTTGAATCTTAAAGTGATTGAATTAACAACTTTATCATGATTAAGAATTTTGACCATTAATTTCCTTCAGGAACCTAGGTCTGCAATGTTTTAGAAATGAAGCGTATAATTACAGTGTTGACCAAGTACAGCACTATTTTCTTATCTCACACGTGTGTGAGACAAGAAAATTCGTAATGGCTGTATTACATTGAAAACAAGGGGAGTTATGTGATAAAAATAAATATGCAAAATGTTACCAGATTTTCCTCATAGTAGAATCTCACGGTGTCGCTGACCGGTCGTAGAGGTGGTTTGGTTGAAAACTGAGCGCTCACGCAACAGATAAATACCTGTAAAATATGACATGCAAAGATGACGTAAAAAAAGTTTAAAAAAATGCGGGATGCATATACCTTGAAAATTGATAGTGGCTTTTCTGAAAATGTAATTGATATATAGACAGTAATTCTTCGAGAGAATTAAGAATTCGCGTGCATTTGAACATACTTTTTTGTGCGTTTATCGACTTAAAACAAGCGTTCGACACAGTTTGGAGCGATGGCCTATGGCACAAACTATTATCAGTAAATATTAATGGTAAATGCTTACGTCTTATCAAAAATATGTACAATGACATAAAACCATGTGTTCGGGTAGGCTAAACGTGCTCGAATCTCTTCCCGTGCTTAAATTGCTTACGGCAAGGAGAAAATTTATCTCCGATTTTATTTTCGATCTATTTAAATGACCTCCATGACTTTTTCAAAATTCATGTGGATGTAACGGTGTTAGCATACCGGGCGAATTAAACAGGATTACAACTTATTCTTAAAAATGTTTGTACTATTATATGTCGATGGCACGGTCTTACTCGGAAACACGGCAGACGACTTGCAAAACGCATAAGACTTATATGAAAATCACTGTAATACATGGAACTCACAGGTAATACAATGAAATCAAAAGTAGCCGTCTTTTCAAAAGGAAAGCAAGAGACCTACAATTTTACGTACAACTGGCGCCAATAGAAACTTTAAACGAATACAAATATCTCGGGATTATTTTTAGCCGCTCCAATTCTTTCTATAAAACAAAACAAGAAATTGCAAATCAAGCTACTCGAGCGATTTACAGTTTACTTCGGAAAATTAAGAGACTCGCGCTACCAATCTTGCTTTACGGGTGCGAACTTTGGGCTTTCGAAAATAACCAAATTCTAGAAAATGTTCTACTAAGTTCCTAAAATACATACTAAATGTAAAAAAGTCATCCCCAACTTATATCAACTACGGAGAAACTAGAGTTTATCCTTTATCTATTGATATAGAAACAATATTCAATTCGTTTTGGTCAAAAATCATTTTACGTAAACATAATTATCTATTAACAAATATATACAGACACATTTATAACATTTATTGTAACTCTGAAACCGTGTCAAATATAACCCTTTTCCACTGGATAAAACAGGTCAAAAACATCCTTATCAAATGCGGCTTGATACATATATGGGATAGTCAAAGTTTTCCGAATGATAAATGGTTTAAATTAACAATAAAACAAAAATTAAAGGACCTTTATATCAACTCCTGGTTTAGTAAAATCGAAAATAATGATAGTTGCCATACTTACAGACTGGTAAAAAAGAAATTCGGATTGGAAAAATATTTAACTCCTCGTGCACTTTCGAAATACATGATAAAATTTGGAACAAATAATCATAGATTACCTATTGAAGTAGGAAGATTGTCAAATCTTGAAACTAGAGAACGAATCTGTAATCTCTGTAACAGTTCTGTTGGTGACGAGTATCACTATTTTTGAGAGTAACTCATTCAGTGATCAAAGAAAAAACTTCATTTTTAAGAAATATTCACAGCGACATAATGCCGTTAAATTTGAACGTCTTGTAAATTCTATAGACCGGTCTGAAATTGTAAATTTGTGTAAATTCATCAAAATCATTATAATTTCCCTTTAACAGATGTACGATTAAATTAACTAATCTTTGCAACATATTATTAATAGTTAGACCCTCCCTCTCTCTGACTCTCTCTCTCTCTCTCTCTCTCTCTCTCTCTCTCTCTCTCTCTCCTTTACATTACGAGCTCGAACTATGTTTGTTCAAATACATTTTGTGCCTCGTTTTTCAATTGTTTTTCATGTACATTTACCTCTTGTTTTCTGCAAAAGGAACAGAGTGAATAAAGATACTGTATTGTATTGTATTGATGCATCAAAATGATTGCTCAAATGAGAAGTGCTGCCACACTTTTTGCACCAAAATTTCACTTTTAATTCTCTGCTTCAAATTCCAAGATACATTTTTGTATTTGTATTATAACACACAAAAAAGGGGGTGGGGGTCTGATTGCACTGTATACTGAGAAAGACATAAGCCAAACTTCATTTCCGTATATACGAGTCGTAGATACTTTGTGTATGTAAGGAACAGTTCAATACCGACTATTCATTTGGAATAGTAATTTAACTTTTTAAGAAGAAATTAATTACCGCAGTTAATGAGATCACTTTCGATGCCGCCATTTCGCCAGAAGAACGTGCGCGTGCCTTTCTCCCACAATGCCCATAGAATTATTGCCAGGGAGATAAGGTCGAAGATTAGGTTACAGTTCTATAACTGTGCTTCCAGAGATTTCCCGCATTTGACCTTTACCGACTTCGACTGTTTACAGCGCCATCTGCTTATCAATTCGCTTGACTTTTTGAACTTGCACAAGTATATCCATGACATTAAATATTGTATATAGTGGTGTTACAAAAAGACTTCCTTCTTTTGTAGAATATGATCGAAATCCTTCGCTGCAAGTTTATTTAAAAAGGCAAATCATTTACAACACCAGATCATCTATATAGCCCTCCGGTCACGGCATTGACATACAGAGCATGGGGCCTAGTGATCAAAGATAGTGCTAGTTCTGGTATGGTCTATTGGTGAGCCACCAGCTATTTAGATAATGGTTACCAAGTACTTACCTATTCATCAAAGGTTAGGAAAAGCCAAATAAGAAACCATGCTCTTTGAAAAGGGGACTTAATGCGTCTGCAAAAAGTAACGATTCAGGTCAGCCTGCGTAGTACGCGTAGGTTGACCTTGGTCAAAACTTTTTGCAATTGGTCAATTTTCTGCATGTTAAAGGACCATTTCACATCATGATTCAGTTGGTTGTCAGACAAAATGGATTTTATGGATCCATAATTGTGTGATGTTTTACTTGGTACAATACAGTGAGGAGATGCATTCAGGACTGTTGATAGTCGTTGCGACATGGTTCATTCCTGTTTGACCGCTGATCAATGTTTCAAGCAGCCAGTAGCTTGGGAAGAATATTGTGCGAAACACTGATTAAAGAAATTCCATGAAAGCATAGATAGATACGCTGGCCGCCGCGATATGACTGAAATAATGTTGAAAACGGCATCGAACACCATACAAACAAACAAAAGAACAAACAAAAAATCTCCAGAAATTTTCTGTCGTTGACCCTTTATCACACAGTCCCGAGTTTTAACGACCCCGTGGAAGAAGGTTTTTGAAAATATTTTGGGAGAGAAAGAGAAAATGCTGGTAACCAGCAAGTTTTAAATTTTCCCATAATGTTCTCTTTTCTTTCAATGACGAAATCCAACTCTTGATCATTCGTTATCTGCAAAGGCTGTCATTTTGAACAGGTCTAAAATGTTTGCGTTTGGTGAAGAATTACAAGAGTTTCCTTCATTTTGACCATGCCTGAATCCAAACAAATGTGTCGTTGAAACGTAATCAAAATATATTACGCAATCACACAAGAAAGACGACCTAATTTCACCACGATAAGTCTGTATTTCTAACGATACCACAGGGATTGGGGCTTCACATTGAAAAAAGTTGAAAATATGAGGTCTTGGTTGATGACTTCTGGGGCTTTAATTTTAGTAAGTTAATTTGCTCTTTACTACATGGCAAATTTAAGAATTGTCGAAACTGAAACCAATTGTATGCGACGACTTGAATATACATGTAGCTGAAATATTGAAATTTGTGTATGAAATGGTTAGAAAAATATAAAAGAAACGCAGAAAACACTGCTTACCAGCATTTTCTACTTTTCGCACAATGGCACGTCCCATTCATCGTTCAGCAAAACACCGCTTTCAAGCCGTCGGAATAGATCCCACACTTGTCGTTTATAAATTTCACAAATTCATGTTACTCTCACTAACTATTCATTAATTCTTTCAGTGCCAAATAAATAAACCTAACTTCATTCGAGGGCTCTAAATACAATTCGTTGACACTTACAAAGATTTTGATTGTATAGGCTTGCCTAAAAGAGCGGACAGTGTAGATCAAAGATCAGACTGCACGTTCTGTGCAGTCTGATATTGATCTATGCCTTCCGCAAAAGTCACTGTTTTCGCCTATTGCACCGAAAGGTTAAAATTACTTTGGCATTAGCTGATATACCTAAACTTGCAAAAACACCCCGATACTTTGCATTATCATATTTGCATTCATTAAAGGGAGGTAATCATGCAACATTCAACACAACATTAATAGTTACTCTTTACTCATATTCCAGATGTCCAGCGTGACAGAAGCACTTGTGCAAGGAAGCATGAACTTCTATTACGATCCAGTTTCGGTATGCTTGTATTGCTTTTAACGCTATGGCCGACTTTATTTTACACATGATCTCAGGCAATTCACATGTTTCGTCTTGCAAGCGCCCGTTTCTAGATCCACTCTGAGCAGGGATCTTATATACGATCCCTGCTCTGAGACAAAAATAGGACGAAATAAATTCTAGACATGTTTTTGTGCATGAAACTAGGTTAGATTGCACAGAATGTGCAGTCTGATTCTATATCGACATTGTCCAATTTCCCCTCAAAGGAAGTTTGAAATTGCAATACATTTTAGTGGATTTGCTATAAAGCAAATCCACTTACTGTGATTGTTTTGACCGGAACCAAATACATCATGCATAACGACGCATGCGCGCTCACTTTCAGTTTTGCATGGCTGGCACTGGACGAACAACGCAGATCTACAAATGATATTCAGCTCTGATCCTGAACAAATCATACAAATAAGGTTTCATTTCTTTAGCGAAATTTCGTCAAAACTAAAACATTTGTCAGTTTAAAATACTATAAAGGCCTAGACAAAGTTTGTTCTTTTTTTTTTGATATGGCCATATGGGTTTACCGCCATATGCGTATGAACATTGTTTACACAGACTGCCCTCGTTTTCATTCAAGAAACGTTCATTAATAACTTGTATCGTTTGCTGCCAAAATAAACAATGAGATTAAGCAGTATTTTCTCAATAAAATTACATTTTCAACTATAGTATCATATCAGATATCTTTAACTGTTCAGACAGCTAGCTAGAATTTGGCCGTAAATAATTTAAAGCCCTTTCGAGTACGAATACACAGTGACCATAAAGTCGACTCGGCACCTTGTTACTGCCCTTTGTATAACGCTATCGATGAATTTCCGAATTGGTTGAAACATTTCTGCGAAACGTTTGAAGGAATGGAGATCGTGCAGTCTATCAAAAAAAAAAAAAAAAATGATGTTTGATTTATGCAATACTCCGTTGGTAAAGCTTCCAAGATTTCTCTCTAGTTACCGAAGGGTCATTAAGAAATCCTTCGTTTACAAACGGCCCCGATCAAGTACGAACCCGGGACATGAATTTATACTGAGGATTTTTGATGGGAAATCGTGTCCTTTTCAGTGAACTAGACATCCACTAACTTGAAGCCTCAGAGACTCAAACAAGCTCACTATTTGTCTTCAAGGTGTAGAAGTCCATTTATACTCCTTCTGATACATTGAATTTTATTTTGTTACGTTTCATGCAACAAAAAAGAATGCAGAATTTGCAGATAGATTTATGATAAAGGATCCACAGGAATGCATCTATACGTCTTTCTATTTAGACATGTACATTTAAATTCTTTGATATATTTTTGATGCTTTGAAATAGAAGTGCATGTACAGAGCAAGTTGAACATATTCGTACTTTACTTATAGAGTAAATTTTTATGATGAACTGCTGCTGCTGCTAAACCCATATTTAAGACGTTGACTGTGTTTTATGTAAACAGGCAGTAATTCAAACCTTAGAATGAAAGTATGCCTATAGTTTTTAAAGTTTTATAGAGTGACCCAATTCTTTTAAACATTAGGCTACTAAGTGCTACTCAAGGACCTTTTGCAGACAGTGATGATTAAGATCAGATTGTACAGAAAATACAGTCTGATCTTCAATCTATACTGCCCGGTATTTTTCCACAAAAATAACTTTAAAATAGCAATAATTGGAAATGTACATTCAACTTGAAAGTTTCATTTTGTTTATGTGAAGGTTATTTTTTACTTTGCATGGCAACTTGTCACGCTGAGTGTGATCTTGATCCATTCTGGCTACTAAAGTACCTTCAGCTGTACCAAAGACAGAGATTTACACATATGAAAAAAAGGACTACGTTCTGCCAGGTGACGAGTGATGATTTCAATTCTTTTCTTTAGACCATGAAAATGGATTCACTCAAATCTGCATTGGATGTAATGAATAACCTTTTTACCAGTGTAAATATTGAATTTCAAGTATCTCATAATGCTACATCAGGTGTTTTTTGCACATGTCCCTGCAATTGTTCAGTTATGTAGTATGCAAGGTTGGCAAAAGCAGGTTGATATGAATATTGACTAGGCCGGCTGTTTTACAAGCAGTCAATACTGGTCACAAGTGGTCGATAGAAGTGGTTGATTGGGATGATTTAATTACTGGCTTACATACCCGTCTGGTTTCTAAATTAATATTAAAAGCTCTCCTCTTACATCCTGTACATGAAGGTTTATTACATATTATCATCAGTATCATAGTTTTTATCAACAAGGTCCTTTTTTATTTGATCATAATTCAAAAGACACTATTGCTGGTCAACTGAAGAGGTTGTTGGATTGACTTTTCTTATTGAACTTACATAGATGTCGGTTCTTTTCAACCAAATAATTTTTATCTGTCATCATTCCTTACAGAGAATGTAGATAATGTTTATAGTTCTACACTATCTCTCTCTCACCACAAACACAGTTAGATTTTAAAAATATAGATAATTTAACATAGTCTATGGTCATAAAAGTTCAAAGGTAGCACCGTAAAGCAGCCAATATATAATTTTCAAGTAAAATTGCAGAAAAAACTGTCACACATAGGCAAACATGTGAAATATACCTGTCATTAATCTACCTGTCATTAATCTATAGACATATTGAGGTACACATGAAGAAGGCTCTAGCTGATTAAATAAACAATGGTTAAGGATACATTAATATATTTGAAGTATATTTAAGTGTCTACTTACACCTTTAAATTGCTGTCAAAACACATTGAATGGTGTAGAAGTTGCCTCTTTCTAACCCAGTGGGTGTGGCTTAAATCAATTACCAAAGGGACAAATCATGTGTCGCTATTTGGGGTATTATACTTGACACCAGGCTTTATTCCTAAAGTGTGAAATATCAAGCAATTACGTAAGGTGTCAAACATGAAACCTGGGGACCTTATTTGGAGTTTCTACACAGTTTTGGACACTGCAGAGAACCAGCCAAGCCCTAGTACAACCAGAGAGGTACACAAATAAATAAGTTGTTGTAACTGTAAGACTGAAACGGTGTTGCAACTAATGTAACCACCAGAAATCAGTCATCCAACAAATTATTTTTGAAGGTAGTTACAATCAATTTCATGTTTTGTGGCACTGTATGAGTTGACCTTACTTTTCTTTTTTGTAAAATCATTATTTTCTTGACTTATTTCTTTATGAAGATACTGGTAAATTTTCATTTATGTAACAGAAGGAAGGTACATTCAATATTCATGAATTACAGATGGCCTAAATCTTAAAAAATACTAAACACACCGCTTAGTTTTCACCTTTCAGACTATTACATAACAATTTTGAGTTCAGGAATGAAACCAAGAACATTCTTTTGACAGGAAAGAAGAAATCATTGTACCTGAACAATCAAATTATTGTTTCTTGTTTGATTTTGTATTTCATTTTGAAATCAATAATTTGAAGTTGTGTAGTAATTAGGAAGAACCTCTGAAGGGATTCCTAGGTGTTAGAGTTATGGAAAGAACAATGTGCTTTCAGTAAGAACTGACATACAAAATACCACTGTTTCTATTTCCCTGAGAGGACTACTGTGTTGTTTATTCTAAAGTAAACCGTTTCAAAACAATGCATGCTTTATACCTCAGAATGAGGACAGTTTGTATGCTATGTAACAAGAGTAGATTAAGATCAGACTGCCTAACATAGTAAAATTACATTCTTATGGGCACACTATTTTAGATTTGAATTGTTTAAAGTCTATATGATTATACCAACTGTATAAAAGTTTAGAAAGTGTTGTGCTTATAGCCTGACTAGATTTGTAAAATGCTGTTGTAAAAATAAAAAAGAACCTTGATGTCTGGGTACAGAAGTTTCAATATTTTAAAAGAGTCTTGCATAATGATGAATAATGATGATTTTAGAAATGCTTAAGATGCTATAAAAAAAGAAAAATATAGTCATCATGTTTAGTGTAGCTATGTAAGCTCACATGTTTACAAACCCTAGGGTGAGCTGTTAATATTTTCAATCTTGTTTAAAGCAAAGTCTCAGACAAAAACCACCTTCACTTGTTCTTCTGAAATCCCTTGATTTTTAGTTTGGCTAAAATTTCTAAATAAAGCTCAGCCAATTGGATAAGCTGTTTCAATTTTTTTTCTGAACATCCTTCAAAATGGGATAATATAGCCACACTTACCTAAGTTAAAATGCATTGTATCCTTTATGGTGTTATGGGATGGGGAAAAACTACTTTAGTAAGAATGAAAATTGAAAAACCTGTTTGTCTACCAATGTTTTCGCAAACTGAAGAGCCACATTTTGTGTGGCTGACAGAAAAGTTTGGTTAAGGTTAACCTTGCAGGCCAATTTTAGATCATTTGATTAATTGAATGGTGTTTAATGTCACTTTCAACATTATTTCAGTCATATAACTGCTACAGCTAGCTTATTTATGTATGTTTTTAAGGGGTTTTAGCAGTACTAGGCTAGGGCTTTGAAGTGTCTTGCCTAAGGACACTCTCACAGAAAACCATGGTGCTTCCAGTGAGGCTAGAACCTAGGCCATCAGGTAACGAGTCCTACACTTTACTGGTGAGCCATGCAGGACCCCATATCCATATTTAGAGGGGAGTTAATTTTTGTAAGATTGTTCAGAGTAGTCTATGTCCACCATCTATGCATAAGTTACTTTTTGTTTTGTAAATCAAAACTGGTAATCAAATGGATGCCATTTCATTATTCATTCCTTCCCCATATGACAAGTTTTAGGCACTTTAAATGCATCTGGAGACAACAGTTCAGAAATTGATACAACTGAACTCATATGATTGAAAACACTGTTGGAACAGGAGAAAATAATGCTTACCAGAATTTTGTCTCTGTCCCATAATGCTTTCAATTGCCTATTTCCTTCAGGATTATTAACATGGAGTGTTTGGCATTTACTCTTTAAAGTGTTAAACCAAAAAATCAAAATTTTCTCCAGATCCAGTTGTCAGATGCCACGACCTGACATGGATATGTTGTATACTGGTCTATCCCACAGATTGATGTAAATGTATAGCTTGTGTTTTTATAAGGGGACACTTATACTGTCTTGCTATAGAGCTAGCTTTTGTAGCAATGTGGTAGAGCATTTGCCTTGGGACCTAAAGGTTCTGGGTTCAATTCCAGCCTTGGAAGGCTATTTAACAGAACTGTTACAAATACATATAATCAGTATTTGGAATACCTTATGGTTTGTCCAAACATGACCTATATTTGACCCTTTAATTTTGAATTTTGTGTCACACAAAGTTAAATAGGGAGAATTTTTTTGAGGATTTTTCGTTTTTTAACCCTTTAACACATGATAAATCCCATGTTTTATGAGTCCTGTGTAAAAGGGCTTATTAAAACATTGTTGGAAAACAAGACATCAGTATTTCTTTTCTTTCTTTTATCCTAGAATATTTTGTGCCCTATACAAATACAAACCACATAATCTGAGCCATATTTATTGAATTGTTTGTTAATGCTCTAAATATGGAGCTGTTTAGTTTTTATATCACAAATCAATTTTTTTTTTAAAAGGCCAATAAATACTACCAGATATATATTTCTTTTAATATAAAGTGTATGGTTAAATTCAGTAAATGATGCTATTTTGGGCGTTTGATAGTGAAAATGTACTTAAGCAATAGGTAACTCTGTTTATTTTTATCATATCAGATATAACATCTTGATACTTATTTGAATATGAGTCATTGTCGACGATGCATGTTATTGATTATGTACCATTCTCACAAGGTTTTCCAGAACTGATGTATGAAATCTAATAATAACCATAGAAGCTATGTAGCCTATTAAGGAAATACCAATTAAGATATTTTTTTTTTTCTTAATCTTAGCTTTCTTCTGTAGTAATGATTTTCCAGCCATAATTCAGTGATAAGTCATTTTTGAGTTTGGTGAGAGTATGAAAGTCTGAATAGTTGGTTTTAATTTGGGAGAGTCAAAAATTTTGTCCTCTTGTGAAGTGTTGAATAAGAAGGTGCAAAAATTTCATATTGCATACATGTGTAAGTAGCAATATATTGCACTCTTTGATCAAATTTGTTTATGATTGCTGAAACTGACTGACAGTTGTAGACCTTAAAACTTTGTTTTTACAGAATTATCATTATATGTCATTGTCATTGAAGCAAAAAATTTCCTGTTTTGTGTATTTTATTTTTTTAATCTTACTCATCAACAACTGAAATATTCTATATATTTGTCAAATAATTTTCGCTTATATAAATCCACCTTGGTTTTTTTCCACATGTTTGTATTTTCTAGTATGTTTACATGTAGCTTCACTACACCATTCTGCTACAAAATGTTAAATGTTTGAATGGCTGTGAAAGCTTTAGAAAGGTCTTAGAATTCCGACGAAATAAACAAGTGTAAATTGTACAGCTCTTTTACAAAGAGCCATAAGTATCTCTAAAACTTCTTCAGTTTATGCTGATATTAGTCTTGAAAAATATTCTTTTTTCGAGACTGTACAATGTTATCAGTTTGACCAGAACCAGATACTGTCATGTTTGCGCACTAACCATCCTGCTTTAAGTTTTAGCTAGTACACCACAATGTCACTTTTTTAAACACTGGGTATACAGTCCTACGCATATATACAGTCCTAAATTGAATACTAGCATAAAATTATGTCAGATAATTTGGATCAAATTACTACTCTAATAAAGTAGTAAAATAACAGTTGCTGCACAGCACACTTGGTAAACAACTTCGACTCCCATTGTCCTTGCTTACTCTATTTATTACTTACATATTATAGATCTACATGTATTACATGTGATAAAAGATTTCAATTTTCATTACATCGAAACATATTTTAAAACTGTTCAACAAATCCGCTTTTCAGGACTTTCAGTCCTTTGATTTTTTCTACCGGCGGAAACTGATTACTTGCAATGACTATTGCCGATCGTACTCCAACTTATCTGCGACTAATCGGCCTTAATGACTGAATAGAAATGGTAGGTAAGCTGAAAAAAAATATAATCGCAAAGCGGTGGCTTAACAGTTGCAGGCTTTATCGGGCGAGGGCTTTCACACTTACGCTGCTAAGCGCGACTCACTGACCTTTAGCGGACAATGTAGATCAAGATCAGACTGCTCAGAACGTGCAGTCTGATCTTGGATCTACACTGTCCGATAAGGAGATATTTGTCCCCAAAACATAACTTTGAAATAGCAATATTTGGATCTTTACTGTCGAATTGAAATTTTCATTTTAGTTATTAAGCAGGATATGGGTTAAGAAAAATGTCCTATTCATTCAAGACAGTTTTGAACACTTTAAATAAGCCTTTTCTTACGTAGAAGGGTAACACTCAACTAGTTTATTTTTTTCCAGGAATACTTCCTGTGCCAGGTCGTGTCTAAATGTTATATTGCACCATTGACAAGACCAGAGAAAGACCACGTGTACTCCCGCCAAGGAATAGAAGATTTAGAGGTTTTTTATCCATCCATTTATTCATTTGAGTGACGTTCCGGGAAAAGGGGGCTTAATATATCTTAGTAAAGCATTGCACAAAGCGAGAGGTCACATAATATGGTTTGCAACACGCGAAAAGGGACATTCGGACATTTGCGTAAAGTGTCGTCTCGGATTAGCCTGCGCGGACTGCGCAGGCTGATCCGGGACGACGCTTTACGCAAATGTCCGAATGCCCCTTTTCGCGTGTTGCAAGCCAATTATGATCTTATTTTGTCGCAAAGTTGGCTGATTCATGGGGTAGAATGTTTCTTTTACACGCAAATAATTTACTCACTGCAAAACGTTTCGATTCAGGTAAGCCTGCGCAAGCTGACATGGGTCAATATTTGTCGCAGATATATTAAAGTATTAAACTAACGTTACCTTTTCACAAAGCACAAATTATTGATGTTTCACGCAATTATTTAACATCCGTAGAGGTATATCATTGTTTGCAATCACATCAAAACAGAATAAAAAAAGTTAACATTTCCGAGGTAAAAAAAAAAAACAAAAGAGCAACATATTAAAGCTTACAGATGAGAGTACAGAAATTTTATTCTGTTATATTTACTGTTTCGATGTCAATTTACTTTCAGTACAAGACACAGTGATGTATGATCTTGCTTCATCTAGCCCCAAGTTTGTCATCATAACCCAACAAATTTTTGCTTAAATTCAGTTAAATACTTGATTTTTCTTGTTATGGTCAACAAAATGTAACAAAAAGTAATGACTTTAACTGGTTAGACCACCACGCCGGAACAAAGCGCAAACCAGACAACTGAAGAATGCACCTAGTTAGGCACTTAATGTACACAGTCTGAGGTACCAAGATTCTAATGGAAGTGCTTTAGCCTAAGAAAATATATTTACACAAGCACACAACCACTTTGTACCGGTTATATTAATTTACATTTATTAAAGGAAGGCAGCTATGCTAACCATAACACTATACGCATGTTTTTATTCTATAGCTCGATTTAACACCATACCACACAATTCGGAGTTTTGACAACCTTGACAAAGAAACCTTGTAAACATTGTATAAAAAGGGAAAATGCTGGTAAACAACGTTTTCTACTTTTCACACAATGTTTTCTAGGCTATCAAAGATTTGAGCCACATTTAAATTGTCGTCTGCAAATGTTTTCAATATAGACAAGTCAATATTTTTGTCGTGTGGTGAAGGGTTAATTAACCTATTGCTTTGATTCTTTCCAGTTGACATATGTGCGGGAATGGCTAGGTGCTCTAAACGAAACACTAGTATACCACACTGATCCCAACCTCCCAGTAAAATTTGGTGAACTGTGCAGAGACAAAGACATTTTTTACATCAATCGAGTGCTTCCCCCGACAGCAACCGTTACCTCTATCTTCGGATGAATTTTTTTGCAACCTTTCACTCACTAAAATGTCAAATAAATGTATTTTTTCCTTCTATCAATTGTTGTCCTTGTGTTGACATACTCTACTATAGTACATATACTAGTCTCAATAATGAGACGTTTACCATGCTTCTTTTCATTTTTGGACGTGTATTGTGCACCGTACCGTCTCGAGTCCACCGCAAATTTTTCGGAGCCCTGTTCCGACTGTATTTTGTCGGTTAAATTTGTATTGCTGTGAAAAGCAGTCGGCTTTTAGTGACATCAAGTCATGGCTAAGGACAGATTATTAAACGTTTTACTACGTAAAAGTTTAAGAAGTCGTTATTACCATGTAAATCTCGGAAAAAAAAAAACCCTAACGAACTTTATCGTGTTTTGCAGCCATTTTGTGCCTATTTTGGTAATTATAAACATCGTGACTTAATTGCACTCTTTTTCATATCTGCAGCGTTTAAATTGAACACAGTAGTTTTTGAAACGAAGGATTATCGAAAACTCAAGCAATAGATATACAAATTCTAGTTTAGTCGTCATTTTGTGAATTTAATGAGAATTTATGTGCGGAGATTTTCCCATTTTTTTAGCGATCGTCTCTGTGCCCGAATGCAACCCGTCAAAAAGTAAAATCGAATTCGGGAAGAGTTATCCGTCATCATTCATATGACTGGTGATCTGCATGGCGTTCTTATTCTGGTTCTAGGTTAGTCATTACCATCCCGTATTTTAACGACTACGAAGAAAAGTGCCTCTGAAAGGATTGAAAATGTTGTAGGGAAAAACAGAAAATGCAGCTCACCAGAAAGAGCTGGTCACCAGCATTTTCTACATTACCTACACCAATGTCAATCTTTTCAATACACATCTTATTGTTTTTAGCATATTTGTACGGATTCCTGATGGGGCCACCCAAAATCTCGCATGTTTGGACATGCGAGGTTTTAAGATTTTGACTTGTCGTCTGCAAGTGCTTTCAATTTGGACAAGTCTAAAACTTACCGTTTGGTAAGCAGTAAATACATCTGCCTGACTGGTTTTCTGTTCTTTGCATGACAGTCTATTCCACGAGTATATTAGTTAAATTACGTTCTTGCAACCTTCATGAAACAGTCTCGTGTTTTGAAGAAAATAAGAAAATATGCATTGGAACACAAACACAAAACCAAATAAGGTTAAGGTGTAACAAAACTGTGTCATTTTTTCCCTATGATAACACGGTCTTGAAGAAGTATTCCGTCTAGACTTGTCCGTATACACATCACCACGTGCAACAGGATGGTCCCATGGCTTGTGTTTTCTTTCGCGTTTATTTTGGTGAGTTATGCACGGTCCTCAGGGTCCACATTCACCTGCTATTCTTAGGAACATTCTAAGTATTATTCTCAAGAGTTCTAAATTTGAAAGTAACACACCTTGTGATTGGCTAAACCAAATGGTTTAGCCAATCAGAAGGTGTGATACTTTTTAAATCTGAAATTAGAAAAAGAATGTTCCCAAGTATGGTTTGTGAATATGGACCCTGTTGTTGTTGTTGTTTTTGTTGTGCTATATGCAGACTTGTTTTTCAGTCGCGTTTCATGAATAAAAACTAACTTGACTGTTTTAAAAGAACTTTAAGGATTTATCATAGCCCTGTTGTCGTCTGCATCGTCGTTTTCTTGTAAAAACATAAACATTTTCTCACATTTCTGTTATAAAGTTATGGGCGGCGCTCTGCCAAAAGCGTGTGTTAATGCATTGCAGTAGTATATTACACTAAGCAAGTCGTTACATAACTATGGATCCAAAAAATCAGTTTTGTCGAACAGCCGACTGAATCATGAGGTAGAATGGTCCTTGGACATGCAGATAATTAACATATACCAATAAGTTTCGACCCGTCTCAGCCTGCGTGGATTGTGCAGGCTGACCTGAATTGATAGATTTTGCAGATGCATTAAACCGCATTTTTTTTTTTTTCCACAAAGAAGGGCTCTTATACTCGTATTTACTGCAAACTTGCGCTAGTTGTTTAGTATCAAAAGGAGAACCCATACCAGATTAACAGGTATCCCTCAAAGTAGTTTTGACAGTTATGCCCTTTGTCGGCTTAAAATCTACATTGAAAACGAAAAATGCAGTACAGCGTCGGCACCGTATGTGACGCTTTTCTTCTATAACGTTATAAATCAAGTAATTTTGTATCGGCTGAGTTAAAGGTCCGAGGTCTGCGACTGATCGTGTGGTGTTTAACGCTGTTTTCAACATTATTTCATTGCACATATCATCGTCGAAACAATGAACAGCGGTGAGAGATGAATGAACCCTGTCCCGATGACTATCATCAATCCTTGGACAGAAATTCGCCAAGCTGGGGATCCGAACCAGGGATTCACTGCTTTCAATTCCTGTACGCTACAGACAGCACTACCGGGGCTCGCCCGGAAGGTCTCCAGCTAATACCGCAGATCTCGGACGTGTAACTCGGGCAATACAAATCATATGATTATTGAAAATTTGTCAACTAACGGGCGGGATTTGTCGTGAATGGTATTTGACACTGGCCGATTTTTTCTCGTATTGGTCGAATTCGCGTACACTGGCCGAGGTTGTCATTTGACATTAAACGAGCCCTTTTTTCATAAAAATGCAAAAAAAACCCCCACTTTGTTAATTAAAAATAAAACGGATCACAGTGATAGCTCAATTGATACATGTCTCCGTTTGAGTTTCACAAACTTGTACGATATAGTGTTTTGCAGAGGCTTGACCAAGGGTAAGCCCACTTGACTCACTGTAGTGCAGTACTCAATAAATCTTGGACAGACGAAAATTTTTAGACTTGTCTAAACTGACAGAATTTGCAGACGAGAATTAAAAAGCGATTCAAGAACAGAAAATAATACTTTGGATGGATGAAAAACATTTGAAAAAAGAAGGAAACGCTAGTTACCAGTCTTTAAATCTTGAAAAAAAAAGGCGTAACTCCTTTTTCATTCAAGCACTGTAGCGCCAAGCGGTAGTTGTTAATGGCCTTACTTTTATAAAGAAAACATATTAGTATTGTTGAACTACCTTTTCCAGCTGGCGGGGGTCACAGAGGCAGATGTCCATGGGTACATGACATTTTACTATGATCCCGTTTCGGTAGGTGACGCTTTACATGTTTACGTCTTTGACTTACAGTTGTGTTTAGTTTTTATCTGTAAAAATACAAACTGATGTAGAGTGCCAAGTTTCATTAAGTTGAACAAACGACCAGGTTTAATTCACTTACATTACACACTGTCATAAATTTGGCCTTAAAATTAGAGACAAACATTCTAAGAAAATTTCATTGTCAGTTGATAAAAAAAATGTATCTTTATGGTCGCTGAAAGAAAAATGCTGTCTTTGACCTATTGACCTTGCTGAGTGGACGATACAAGACCAGGGTCCGTATTCACCAACCATTCTTAAGAACATTCTATGTCTTCTTCTCGAGAATATTCTAAATTTGAAAGTAACACAATTTCTGAATGGCTAAAACAAATGGTTTACCCAATCGGAAGCTGTGTTACTTTTCAAATCTGGAAGAAGACTACGAATGAAATTAAGAAAGGTTGGTGAATAAGACCAGGATTTGTGCCATTATCACCATGCCTACCAATATATAAAACTTGTGTGCCAAGTCACATCTAAGTGTTACATTACCCCCTACCCCTCTTTCCCAGGAATACTTTCCGCGTCAGTCCACCTCTATGTATTACATTGCCCTAGTGCCTCTCTTTTAGGAGTACTTTCTGTGTCAGGTCTTCTTTATCAGTGGCGTAGCTAGGCACACGCACACGTACGCAAATGCGTAACATCGGAATTCGAGTGCATACTTACTATTAGAAAAAAAGAATGATTTACAAATTGTCGAACCCATTGACACCAACAACTATGCAGATTTTGTTTCTTGTAAAAGATTAAGATTATACAGATCTATCCGCAAAGCTGAAGATTATACAGATCTATCCGCAAAGCCGATGTTTCGTTGTCTTCCCGGGAATGGCTTTACCCCCGCATAGATTCCCCTTTCCAAATTTGCATAAGTTCAAAAAAGGCTTAGCTACGCTCTTGTCTATATATTATACTGCCCTTATGTCTCTGTTTCAGGAGTATTTTTTGTGCCAGGTCACTTCAAAATGTTACATGACCCTACTGACCAGAAATGAAAAAGACCACGTGTACTCCCACCAGGGAATTGAAGACCTAGAGGTAAGCTTGTCAGCGAGATTTAACTAAGACATTCTGGTATTTTTGTGTTCTTTTTTCTGTTTTTTTCCTGGTATTTTGCTCATGACAAGCATGCTCTCCTAGGGTACCTTTCACTAGACTGCGTAGATTTACGCATTTTTTTTAATTGATTGCTCGTATTATACACACGTACGATTTCTGCTTTACGAAAAGATATGAACTGGCATAAAGTTATGCAGATGTTTACTCAAATCGTAACTTTATGCAGTTTTTTTATACTTATTTTCAGACATGATGCTTACTTACCTAAACTGCGCACGCAAACTTCCTGCATACGCAGTTTAGAGAAAGGTACCCCTGATGTTTTTAAGCATCACGGCGCATACGCCTAAAGTTGTGTGCATAAAATGTTTCAGCTAAAGGGACCTGTTTATACTTTTTGCTGTGAATCAAAATTTACTGAAAGACACTGATAAATATTACTACTTGTATTTTTCTGTTCACGTATAAAAATGACTAACATCTAAATTCATCAAATAACTATATGAAAATTGAGTTTTAAACATTTTAAGCGCCATAGGCGAAAACAGAAGCTTTTGCGGAGGACATAGATCATGTGCTGAACATGAAGTTTGGAAATAGGTCGCCCGCTTGTTCAGTCTAACCCTTTAAGGATAGGGCATCCTAATGCGGATTCCTGTAACATCGCCTTTCATCGCCGAAAAACAGACTAAGACTCGGGTAATCCGTAATCGATCGGCCGATAGATGCTGGTTCCCCGCATCGATTACGGATTTCCCGAGTCTTAGCCGAATCCCTACGATGAAAGGCGATGTTACACGAATCCCATTAGGGTGCCCTGTCCTTAAGATAAAAGTCTTTCCCATGTTCAGTTGATTGTACTTTCAGCGGTCGAAAAAAGGCCCAGGTTATAAATAGCTTATGAAATTGGTGCTCATAGGACAAGAAAAAGAAAGTGTTTCATTTAGCGTCAGTCTATAAATCATGCGATGAGGGCAATTTGGTGTCAGCATGTCGGCGCAAAGAGCTATCGTGACGAACCAGTAATTTGAGGCGAACGTGTTAATCTACATACACTATATTTATACAAGCATTTCATCATTTCAATGGGCTATCTCGTTTGCATTTAATAAAGGGAGGTAATTTCGCTACCCATAACTTTTCTTTTTCAGTTGACGTTCGTGCGAGAATGGCTTGGTGTCTTAAATGAAACAATGGTATACCACACTGACCCCAACCTCCCACAAAAAGTTGGTGAACTATGCAGGTACAGGGATATCTACTACCTGGACCGAATGCTACCCCCAGCTGCTACCGTTCCTTCAATCATTGGTTGATCTCTTTTACAGTATACTACATATCAAATAAAACGTCATTTATACATAATTTTACCTTTATTGTTTTTTATTGCGTTTGATCTATTACCAAACAATCCCGGATTTTTTACTAAACTTGAAGAATAAGGCTTTTAAAAACGTATGTAAAGGGGAAAATGCAACTAAGTCCGATCATAGTATAGGCTATAAGATGAAAAGCGGTCTGAGTCCAGTGAATTTTATTTTCAGCCTTCCAGAGAAGCCGAATTATATATTTGGCAGATTGCACATTCCATGCATTCTGCACCGATCTAAAGCTGCCCCCCCCCAAAAAAAAAAAAAAAAAACACTCAACTATCAGGCTGCTAGGCCCTACTGAATTGTCTTTTCTGCATAGAACATCCAGTTCGATCTGGAATCTACAGTATGCGATAATTCGAAATTTTTGCGGAGAAAAGATGTTTGAAATCGTATTAAATATACATGGTCCTTGACGCATAATTATCTAACAGTTTACAGTACACTGTAAACTGGTACACTTGGAATTAATAGACTAGGTTTGTTAAGTATGCCAAAGTATCATACAAGTAATCAGCTATGGTAATGTACTTTTATCGAAAGCAGTAAATGATGGAATAGGATTTTTAGGCCATATTCAAGTTTCAAAGTTTGATTATCATTACATTTTAAACAATCTAATCTTGGGTCCTACATCAACCATTCTAAATTTCAATTCTAAATTCCAAGACCAAGGAAATTTTCTTGGGAAAGTCTAGACTTGAAAAAAATCTTATTCTAAGTCTAGAGCTTAGAAAAGTTTGTTAAATACGGGTCCTGGCTCATAAGTGGCTGCAAGAGAAATAAATCAACCAATCAGTCAATCAATCAACCAAACAGAGGGTCATTGGCCCGAAAGCGCTGACCTGAGTAAAATCATTAAAGTTTTTCTAAAATTTGGTCCAGTGACCTTTTTTTTTCTTGACTTAACGGGATTTTATCAATAACAAATATTCTGTCTATTTTTCTCGAGTATCGGGCTGAAAATGTGCATTATCTCCCGCTAGATGGCATTCTACAAATACACATCTATCTAATATGGGCATTCTGGGTACAGAACCGGACTTCTTTTCAAAACAAAAACCGTTACTTTGAATTTCAAAACGAAATAAACGTTTACTAAATAAAACACTACCTGGTGCGATTCATTCAGCTATGATCGGCTAGCATATAACCTATGCATCGGCCATTTATTAAAACAGCCCCTACATGCTTGGGTAATAGGCTAATAGAATCGGTACAAGCGCTACTTTTCCCAGGTGGGTGATGCGTCATAGCAGACAGGTCGAATCTTCGAAGAATATGACATGCGCAGACAACGGAAATGTGGCATCTAGAGTGCTTACAAGATTTGGCCCAGTGACCTACTTTTTGACCCAACGTGACCCGATTTTCAACTTGTCATTAAGACAATTAAAGATTCTGACCAAGTTTCATGAGTATCTGAAAGAAAATATGGTCTGTAGAGTGCACACAAGGTTTTTCAAAGATTTGTCCCAATGACCTACTTTTTGACCCGACGTGGACCAATTTCAAACGTTTCTGAGATAAAGAAAAAACCCAAACTTTCTGAACATGCATCATGGGTATCAGGCTGAAAATGTGGCCTCTAGCGTGCAAACAAGGTTTTTTCTAAGATTTAGCCCAGTGATCTACTTTTTAACCCCATGTGACCAAGTTTTGAAGTTGTCAGTGACTTTATCAAGACAAACATTCTGAAAAGGTTTCATGAGTATCGGACTGAAATGTGGCCTCTATAGTGCACTACGGACGACGAACGACGCACGACTGACGCCAGACACAGCACTATCACAAGCTGACCTTGAGTACTTTGTGCTCGGGTGAGCAAAAAACAGCAAAAAGTTTCGACATAGGTCAGCCTGCGCCTACTGTGCAGGCTGACATGGGTCGATACTTTTTACAGATGCATTAGACTCCCTTTCACAGAACACGACTCATTTATAGCCAATATTGTATTGTTGGAGTTTCCGTTCATTCGTCTCATTAAACCAAAGGCTTGACAGGAAATTTTCTACCTAGAGCCTTCATAAAACTTAAGGTCGAACATAAACTATAGTTTCATAAGCAAGGCTCCTGGTGCAAAAACATGGCTCATACTATATGGATGTTTGGGGATTCTGTTATTACGTCTTAATTGGCAACACTGGTCACGGAAATAAAAGGTTCACCAAAAGGTTCAGTTGAAAAGAGGGCAGATAAGAACTGAATTACAATTTCAGTCGTAACTTTATTTTCAATTCTATTTTGTGAAGCTAAATTTAATCATGACACAAGAAAAGTAGTTTTCTCTGTTGATTGATCGTTTACAACCAAGGTCAGATTAAGTTTGTTTTATTGTTTGTTTGTTTTCAACATCGTTTCGGTAATATCAAGGCGTTGAGTACACCGTTTCGTACTTTCCTAGGGTTTGTGTTACCAGTGCTTCGCATAATATACTCGTACTTCCACAGCCACAGGCTGCTTTCCCACATACTTATCGTCACCGAAACAATGATTAGAAGTCAGAGGAGAACGAATCCTGTTGCAATGATCTCCAGAAAGAAATTTGCAGAGCTGGCGACTCGGTCCTGCAACCCCTTGGTTTCAAGCACCGATTGTCCTAACGTGCGCAGCACAAGTCGTAGCTGAACACATTAATAAGCGTTACGTATGACTCAAAGGAAAGCTGATACAGGAGGAACATTTGAAATGAAGTTGTGTTGCTCTTTTCCTGCAATGATTACAAAACATCTACATTGTTGGCGTGTAACTTGTTCGTCGTAATAGGTAATGGTGCAATATTTCACGAAGTAGTATAGAATTCTGTTCTTGCTACTATTTTATTCAACATCCACCTTGAAGATTTTCAGACAAACGCCTTGGTCATCAGCCACAAACTTTTCCACAAAACTGTGCTGCCTTTGGAAACAACCAAAACTTTCGACGATAGTTTAAACATATTTATTTTACATCGATTGAGAAACAAGTTCTCACACCTTATACTAACCTCTCTCGATTCTGCTTGCTGGGAACTACACCAGTACTCGCGCCGAAGGTGTGAGGCAATGAAAAATCCCGCTTCCGGGTATCTAATTCGGGACCTTATGGTTACGAAGTTGAGGCTCTACCTCAAAACCACGGACACCACTAATTCGACGATTAAACATTGATGTCTTTTGGAACCAACCAGAGCTTTTTTGATAAAACATTGCTGTCTTCTAGAACCAGACAAAAACTTCAATGATAAAATATTGATTCCTGGGGAACGAAATAATAGTTTCAAGGATTTAACATTGCTTTCGTCAGAAATTAGACACAAATTTTGTTTTTAAAGGACCACCAGAAAAAAAAAAGGCTCTTAATATTCTATTCAGCCTATGTTTTCTACGCTTTCAAAGACAATTCCCGTTACATAAGCCACATTTAATTAGTCGGGTAATTTGAAGGGTAGAAAACATTGTGGGGGGAGGCAAAAATGCTGATTTCCAGGATTTTCTCCCATTTCCAACAATATTTTCAAATACCTTTTTCTTCTAGGTCGTCAAACATCAGAATGGTGTGGTAACGGGTTAGGCAACCTTTGTAAGCTTTACAGTGTCAAATCACATTTAAATACAATTCTTGAGAACTGGAGTAAGATTGTAACTTGGAATGGTTGAATACGGTTCCTGGGTCAATATTCACCAACCATTCTTAAGAACACTCTTAGTATTATTCTCAAGAGTTTTTTCTTTTTATCCCCCGCCGAAGGCTGAGGGATATAGTTTTAGCGTTGTCCGTCCGTCCGTCCGTCCGTCCGTGTGTCCGTCCGGGACAATATCTCCAATACCATTGGACGGAATTTCGTGAAACTTTATACATGTGTACAATAACCTATTCCGCCGATATTCTTTTTTTTCTTTTTTTTTTTGATTCGATGCAAAATGGCCGACTGGGAGCGATTTTGAGTCACACGGTCGCGTAAGTTTTTGAAAAGGTCTATCTTACCAAAGCAAAGAAAATAGAGCATCAGTTTATTTTCAAAATGTTCCTATCTGACCAAACCTTGACCAGACAGTTTGTCGGTCAGTCGTGGCCCAAATAGATATATAAGTTGCTTGGCATCAGGTTGCGTCACGTGATTAGGGGTTTCTTGGATTTGTATCTCTCTTGACCTTTGTGTCCCCTCTTCTTTAACCCTTTTAGCGGCGTAGGCGAGAACAAGGGCGTTTGCCAAAGGCAAAGATCAAGATCAGATTGCACAGAACTTTCAGTCTGATTTTGGATCTATCCCATCCGGTTGTTCAATTGAGTTTATAAGGTGAAAAGTCTGCCTGAGTTTTGGTTGACTGTACATGTGAGCCATACTCTGTGAAAAGGGAGCTTGATGCATCTGCGAAAAGTATCGACCCAGGTCAGCCTGCGCAATGTGCGCAGGCTGACCTGGGCTGAAACTTTTTCCTATTGGTCAATTTTCTGAATGTCCAGGGCCAAGTCTACCTCATGATGAAACCGGTTGTTAAAAAATGTGGCTATTATGGATCCATAAACATGTGATCGCTCGCTTGGTATAGTGCATCACGGAGATTCATTAAGCCCTCTTTTTGCCAGAGCACGGTTCATGTACTTTCAGCCGTCTAAAGAGGTCGAGTTTACATATTTGGCAAAAAGTTTGGTTACAAAGAGTTTACTGTTAGCCCACCTTTTGGCCAATATTCTGTACAAAAAAATTAGGACCCTAAGAGCAAAGAAGACACCAAGAAATCAGAAAATAGATTATTCCATAATTCTTGAACAGTATTTTCCTCATCCTCAAAAAGTGTGTTCTTGACCTTTGACCCTTTAAGGAGTAGGGCATATCGGACAGTGTAGGTATAGATCAGAATGCATGCTTTGTGCATTATGATCTGTATCTACACTGTTCGCAGAAGTAATTACGGTTGTGCTGTGGTCTATGTGTCTATATCCGGTTGTCACCTGGTTTGGTTTGTAATACTGTTCCGAGATGGAGGGCTGTTTGTTTTTAACTACATTGTATATTTGCGCTGGCAGGGTGAATAGAATGGCCGTATTTCTAGACAACTCCATACCATACAATCCCGAGTTTTAATGACCTGGAGATAGACAGCTTTATAAAACACTGTGGAATAGGGAGAAAATGCTGATTACCAGCATTTTCTCCTTTTCCCACAATATTTTCTACCCTGTCAGAGACGAATAGAATAATTCGAAATACCTTTAGTTCGTTGTCTGAAAATGGTTTCAATTTAGGCAAGTCTAATATTTTGTCATCTGGTAAAGAGTTCAGATAAGAAATTCTGATAATGACTTTTGAACTTTCTGACTACTTGCATATTCAACAACGATGAAGTTGGTCGGCATAGCCCTGGTAAGTATCGAATATAAAATTAACCATTCGATTGTCTTGATCAATATGCTTTGCGAATAGTATCTGACACGAGTTTGCATCTGCGGTAAAATTCCATTAAACGAGTAGATCTACAGAAAAAAAATATTAAGCGAACCTTTGGCGAGCATATCAAAACTTTTCGTCGACGAGTTTAATCAATAAAATTTTTTATCTCAAGAGCTAACGAATGACAGATCCTTTTTTTTTTTGCCACATTACTGCATCTCAAGATTTAGAACTGTATAATCAGGGATACGGAAGACACTGAGGAAATAATATGAGCAAATGCTTATAACTTTTCCTTGACCCAAAATGCGTGTGTGTTTTCTTTTTAAATCAGTTTTCTTCTGGGTTGCAAAAAGTCGTTTTTGTATGGTAATGGGCAAAGAAATGAGCCATGCTTTGACAAAAGGGGGCTTAATGCATCTCCGTAATCCATCATACCAAGCAAGTCATTACATAATTAAAGATCCATAAAATCCATTTTGTCTAACAAATAACCGAATCATGAGGTAGAATGGTCTTTGGACATACAGAAAATTGACAAACAGCGAAAAGTTTTGGCCCAGGTCAGCCTGCGCGGACTGCGCAGGCTGACCTGGGTCAATACTTTTCGCAGATTCATTAAGCCCCCTTTTCACAGAGCATGGCTCATTAATAAGTAATGCTCCGGCAAAAGGGGATTTCATACATCTCCTTGATGCATTATACCAAACAAGTCGTAGCATTATTATGGGTCCATAAAATCAATTTTGTCTGACAACTGGTATAATCCTGAGGAAGACTGGTCTTTAGACATGCAGAAAATTTACCAAGAGCAAAAAGTTTCGACGCAGGTCAGCCTGCACAGTCTCCGCAGGCTGACCTGGGTCAATACTTTTTTCGGATGCATTAAACCCCCGTTTCACAGAGCATAGCTCAAATATTTCTAACTTGGCTTATAAGTCGGACGTTAGTCTGTTTCTGTTGTAGCGTTCAACCGGAAATGGACGACACTTTACCGCCAACAGGATGTGCCGCCGCTTTGAAAGTACACTTGCATAATTCTTTCGCGGAGTACTACCAAGGTTATCAGACTAGTTTGCTTATGCTAAAAAATTACAGGTAAAAATCGAATATTTACTTTTATTTATAATGGACGTCGCAAAACCAGGATCCACAATGATGTTTCAAGTATATTTAACTCATTTTCAGGGCATCGGTCTGCTGTCTGTCTGCACAGCTGCTCGTCCACCGCAACCTATACATGGCGACTTGAACTTTGTCTACGATCCAAACTCGGTAAGAGTTATCTCCTATGTCCTGGACCTCGGGGCATAATTTGTCATGTAATAACAGAATAAGTCTCTTGTGTGAGATCCATTTGAGATTTTTCTATCGGGATGTTAACTACTAAATGACATTGGGTAAAATATCTCTTTGGGTCTGTCTTGAATTTTTAGACTCATTTGGCCTAGCCCAGGATCCGCATTCACCAACCGTTCATAAAAACATCGTTAGGTTTACTCTCCAGAATTTTCTGAATTTGAAAGTAACACGACTTCTGATTGGCTAAACCATTTGGTTTAGCCAATCAGAAGTTGTGTTACTTATAAATTAAGAAACCCTGAGGTATAAAACTAAGCATGTTCTTAAGAATGGTTGGTGAGTACGGATCCTGGTAACTTAATTGTAAAAGACAGTGATTGCACTCTAGAGGAATCGAATCATAACCAAGTCAAACTGCTCAAAAAGTTATTGCAGCTGGACTCAGATCTGTTTCAAAGCTGAGTATTATTTCGGAGATGAACATGAGAGAAAGCAGTCAGTGGTTTAGAAAAAGTGTTGCGTGTAGCACCGGTCAGCGGAACACCAAATAATGCTGGGATAGATGCACTGGCAAAGGTTTCCTCTTATATCGAAAATATTATGGAAGACATTGCGGGAAAAGAAGCGATTGCTTTTTTGCAAGAAGTAACTCTTTATTTTGGGATAAAAATAACATTTATTTCCTTCAATTTTTCTTCTTTGCGTCAGTATAACTTTAAGCCTATACTAAACAGCCCAGTGTATTAAGGCCCTGGAGAAAAAAGGCTTTTGAAAATATTGTGGGAAAAAGAAGAACGTGATGTTTACCAACATTTTCTCCTTTTCCAACAACATTTTCCATCCTATGAGAAAACTTCAGTTTCGAATTCAGTTGTCCTCAATTTCGAGGAGTTTAACATTTTCTTTCGGGAAAAGGATACCAGACAGTTTAGGAATATGCCAAAGGGAGATAACTACAATAAACTTAATAGGAATTTCTTTTCAGCATTATTTCTCCGCTATCACAGTGTCCAAATGTTACATCACACCGCTGTCTCATGTTGAACGTGAACATGTCCTGTCTAGGATTGGTCTTCAAGACATTGAGGTTTGTTTGTTGAACTTTATTTGTTCGTTCGTGTTAACTCTGTACCAAACGTCAAAATTTTACACCTGTCCCAACTAAAAAGAATTTGCAGACGACAAAATAAATGTGACTCAAAAACTGAAATTTCTCTTTGGAATTGTTGAAAATATTATGGGAAAAAGGAGAAAATGCTGGTTACCAGCATTTTCTCCTTTTCCCACAATGTTTTCAAAAGCTTTTTTCATTAAAACTGTCAAATCTTGGGTTTGTGTGGCAAAGGGTAAAGCACCATTTTCAACCTTATTTCAATCATATTACGGCGGCCAGTCCACCTGTCCATGGATCCCTGGAATTTCCTGTACAGGTACTTTTCACACCTTTTCACATTTTCCAAAACCTTTAGCCACTTTCCTACATAAAAAAACTACAGAAAAAATGTCGAGTGGTAACAGAAGAATGAATCAACGACAATCAGCTACTAGTATTCTCTAAATGGGGTGGCCTAGTTGGGAAAGTAGCTCACAACTCCTTGATTACAAGGTACAGCTAGCTTTTACTCTAGGATATCTGGCTATGGGAACTACTTTTTGGGGGTTATAAAGTGCCACTTCCTGTGGACATATGTTGTTGACCTGAGTTTTAGTTCTGGCATATTGACGTTCGCTAAACATTCGGCAAACTTCGGGTGATCGGTTAGATGTGGTTGCGGAATCGGTCGTAGATTCGTTAAGCTCTCTGGGAAAGCGTGCTACGTGTTCAAGATGCAGATCATTACCAAGAATGATGTGTTAACCATTTACCACACAGTCCCGAGTTTTACTGAACCTCTGGGAGAGAGCTTTTGAAAACATTGTGGGAAAAGGAAACAGATGTTGGTAACCACTTTTTGCTGGATTTTTATTCATTTTATACGATTCATTCCCTTGAACATATAAGCCATACTGAATTTGTCGCTTTAATTTTGTTAAAACTTTTTAGATAGTAAAGAGTTAAGAGTATTGGTGTCATACAGCTTTAATTTTCATTTAACATGATAGTTATTACAGGCATTTTTAATATGTAGCTTTAGAACTGCATTTTCTGTAATTTTGGATCTTCGTGGATCCTGTTTCTGTTAAATATACTTTGGCTCTTGATACATTAATTTTTTTCGCAAAAGTCATTGCCATTTTTGGCGTTGTTGCAATTGATGCTGATGTCATCAGACTTCAGTGATAAACAATGTGCCCCTTGATAAAGGTTTGAAATAACCGAAACTAGTCGGGATTAATTTTTTTTTTCAAAATTACACTTGGAGTTTGATCTCTTTTATTCATTTATTTCATAACTTTCCCATACAGTTCAAACTGTACGTAAGCACCTAAGGAACACTAAAGCTGGGATTGCTTAGACAGGTGATTGCTTAGTGCAAGACACATTTCAACACAGGCGGCCTATATGTATTTGCATTCTTTTGGAACTAATATTATACTCCTTTACAAGTTTGCAGATTGCCTGATACATAGAAACGGTAATTCATTTGTACTGTATTTCCTCTTTAGCCTAATTTACAGGTACTTTGATTCTACTTCAGCATAGTGGATCGTTGTGCATAACACTACTTCGACCTGCTTTCAAAATGAGCCAAAGTCAACAACATCCCTACCGTAGTACTTAAGTGACCGTAACTTCACTCAGATTTTGTATTTTCATTACAGCTAAAAATGATGCGGGAATGGGTCGGAGTGCTGAACGAGACGATTGTTTATCATACGGATCCCAATCTGCCGGAGTACTTCCAAAATCGCTGTAAGGGTCAGGACATTTTGTTGATCCAGCGCAACCTGCCACCAGAGGCCACGTTTCCGTCGATTCTGGGTTAAATCTTATCCTCGCATTTAACACTAATGAAATAAATGATACAACGGATAACGTTTGCTTGTCTGTAGAATGTACAGTCCAGTCTTGGGTTTCAACTGTCTGATACGTTTAAAGATACTCTTAAGATAATCTTGAAACCTGTACAACTAGTTACCCTTGACCAAATGAATTTATGGCGGTAAAACATCACATTGCCCTATCGCCTCTATATGTATAATTGGGTCATCCTCTCTTAAAAGGGGGCTTAACATATCTGCGAAAAGTACCGACCCAGGTCGGCCTGAGTAATGCGCGCAGACTGACCTAGGCCGAAACTTCTCGCTGTGTAAATTTTCTGTATGCCCGAGAACTGGTCTACCTCATGATTAAGTCAGTTGTTAAAAAAAGGTGGATATTATGAATTCATAATTATGTGATTGCTCATCGTACCATAGACCACGGAGATGCATTAAAGCCCCT
Source organism: Hippopus hippopus (assembly GCA_946811185.2). Classification (NCBI taxonomy): domain Eukaryota; kingdom Metazoa; phylum Mollusca; class Bivalvia; order Cardiida; family Cardiidae; genus Hippopus; species Hippopus hippopus. Next base: position 41,964,768 of record OX328105.1, on the reverse strand, counting down.
TTTGCCAAAGCATGGCTCACATGTAGATTTAAAGGCGATATAGGGCGCCAATGTGCTAATTTTAGTAACGGTGCTCGATTATCGAACAAAGAAAATTTCAGTGTTTCGTGATAGAACATTGCATCTCCATGATGCATTATATCAAACAAGTCATCACATAGTTGTGGATCCATAAAATCCATTTTGTCTGACAGCCGACTAAATAATGAGGTAGACTGTCCTTTGATATGCAAAGTATTAACTAACAGCGATAATTTTCGATTCAGGTCAGCCTGCGCAGTACGCGTTAAACTCCATTTCCACAGAACGTGGTTCGTTTTTCTTACATTTTTCTTACATATCGATAGTTTGCAAAGTATTCCGTAAATGAATTCAGAGACAAGGAGTTTGAAGTTTAGTTACATGTATATTACACAAATTTCATAAGCCCTTTTTCCGTTTTCACTTAGTTATAACGTCTATGAAGGTTGATCCATGTTATCCACTAGTGAAAGAATTAAGTTATATGAAAACAATCTCAATCTATTTGTTCTTTTTAGTGAACTTACATGCACCATAGAACTCGAGAATTTGGAGTACTACATTTTACAAAGAAAGAATAATATGAACAGAGATCTTTGAATTTTTATTTGATATTTGCATACAAGGCAGGGTTAGAATACAAGTCAACCAATGATTGACATCAGCGTTGTCATGACGTTGTCAAGAGGGCGCTCTAGAATATATATGTCACGTGTTTGGCACCATCGCTGAATATTGGCCGGTAAATGTGCGTCATCATGGTAGATTTTGGTTTCTGGCAATTTCCCAAGCATTTCTCGCAACATTTTTAACTGAAAGTTACAAAAAAGCATGTTAAAACTCGTCGAACACAAAAGGACAGATCATTTTGAGACTATATCTGTACAGCTGCTTTATGATGTTTAAGTTACCACGTGGAAAGGAAAGCTGTCATCATTCTGCAATTTAAAGCTGTACTAGGGTACGTCAGCAGAAGACGTAACGTCATAGGTGGCTCAAGTGGATTAATTAAGTAATTCCCACGTTAGAAGTGTAACCCAAAAGTTCAGACTCGGTACCCGCCGGCAATGCCAGTCATGTGGGAGTGTCCTTATGCAAGATACCACAGAATCCAAGCTAAGTACTTGCAAAACCCTGTATAAACATAGACAAACAGCTAGTAGCGTGATATAGCTAAATTATGTTTAAGCTGGGTAAAAAACAAGACGTCTCGTGTAAGAATAATAGTCATGGCTCACTAATTGATCGTTTCTCAATAATCCTGATTTTTATATGACCCTGTGAAAATAGACTTTTGAAAACATAGTGGAAAAAGGATAAAATGCTGGTAACCAGCATTTTCTTCTTATCTCACCATATTTTTTGCACTTCCATAGACAGATCCCATCATTTGAGACTCATTTGATGTGCCGTCTGCCGATGCTTTCAGCTTAGACAAGTCTTGAATTAATTCAGCAACTGGATTAGCGATCAAGAAATCCCAGTTCGATCCAGTCTAGCAAAACAGGTCACCTGAGAATGCCACGCAGGGCCCCCAAATTTTGTACCTCTACCCATATTGAGCCTGATGAGCTTGTTAGAGAGCACGAGGTTGACAAATATCAGTATACTGTATTTTCGTTTTGTTGGTGTTAAACGCTTTTACAGCATTATTTCATTTACATCGTGGCGGCCAGTGCACCTATCAATTTCCAGGAGTTTCTGTTTATATTCCCAAGCCACTGGCTGCTTTCCCACTTAACCATCATTGTGACAATGATCAGCGGTGAGAGATCCCGTCGAATTGATTATAATCAATCCTCCGAAAGAAATTGGCCGAGCTGGGGATTCAAACCAGCTTCCCCCCTGGTCTAAAGCTCTGTATTCTGCTGACTGAGCTATCGGACTCGGCTCGGTATACTTGAGAGGGCGAGTTCGATTCCCAAGGCTGGCCAACTAAAGTCGCTAATAGTCTCTCGGAGGAGACGTTAAGCCTAGGTGTCTGACGTTGCTATGCTAAGAGCACATTAAAGAACTGGACGCCACGGAATGGTTTATCCGAATCTTTCACTATCCCCCGAATCATATTTACAGACTTCTGGAGGCGTCGCCCGATTGGACAATCGTTGGTGACGATAAATAAACGCTAAATCAATCAAATTTACCTCAAGATCGTCCATTCCTGTGTTGGTGTGAACATGGTCTTGCTCTTCACGGTTCAGTTTAGCCATAAAACAACGTGACGCCGTCTGGGCAACTAGGTAAGACTGGCGAATAATAAAAAAGAGTATAAACTACATGTAATTTCAAAGCATTTAAAAAATATTTCCTTCATATTTTTTTCTGATGACAAACCGATTTTTAAAACTTTACGGCAATAACAGAAATTGGTCGTATATTGCTATTTATTTTTATGGTGGAACATTTTAATATTTTCTCAGGTTATAAACCTCGGCAAGTGCTTATAAAACATTTTCAGTGCTCAACTCAGCTGAACACGATTTTTCATTATAGTCATGCTCTGTGAAAAGGGGGTCTAATGCATCTGCAAAAAAATTGATTCATGTCAGCCTGCGCAGGCTGACATGGGTCGAAACTTTTTGCCAATGGTCAATTTTCTGCTTGTCCAAGGACCACTCTACCTCATGATCCAATCTATTGATAGACAAACTGGATTTTATAGATCCATTATTATGTGATAACTTGCTTGGTATAATACATCGCGAAGATTCACCAAACCCCCTTTTGTCAGAGCATGGCTCTCTTGTAAATTTACTTTAATGCACTTCACAGTAGCATTCTTAGCTTTTTGTGACTATCTTTCTACTTTATCATGAGCTGTTTCATAAACTCGACCTAAAACGACGGCTGAAGATACAATTTGGTGAAACTGGGATTTATCCTTTGGTTCCAAAATCAGACTTTATGCCTTGTGTAGTCTGTTCTTTATCTATGTGGTGCACAAAACGCCACACTCTCCGTCTATGGCGCTTATTATTATACTGCAAAGAAATTTCTCGTGATCTAATTGGATAATAAGCCCCGAACATATATATCATGTACACTGGCAAAACCCACGTAAAAGAAGTTTCCCTTTCGGGAGCTTCGTATACATGACTACACTATCAACACAACATCCAAAATGGATGTCCATCGCAGTGAAATCATCAAGAGTATGCACCAAACTGCACGTTTTACCAAGGTTTCAGTGACGTCAGTTTCCAGTGACGTCAGTTTTCATTGAATTGGGACACTCAGAAGGGAAAATCTCTTTCGTCAGCGTACTCAATTTTTGAGACAATAAAAGAGGGAAATTTCGCTTAACACACGTTGGAATGGTAAACCTTTGCAGTATAATAAATTCGTTGTTCGGTCAGGTGTCAGGGGACTTGGAAACTTGTTCACGGCTGAGGCGAATCATGTCGCGGCTCGGGGCGACATGATTCGCCTCAACCGTGAACAAGTTTCCAAGTCCCCTGCCACCTGACCGTACAACTAATAATGTTCAGGTTAACGGCATATGCGAAGTCAAATACTTTCACGAACGCAATATGTCAGATTTTCACCAAAGAATAAAGCCAAAAAACTTACACGTAATTTCGTGGAGGAACAATAAAGACAAGATACCAACCCCTTCTGGATCATAGTAAAAGTTTACAGTGCTGTGTTCCACAGGCGGACCGTGGTGACTGTTTGCACAGGACCCCAGCGCTACGAACGTCGATACCTAGGAAATAGGTTTAAGTCATGTCTTGGTTTAGAATATACTGCTTATCACGAAGAACTAAAATTCTGTTGGAGGCGTTTACATGCGCTTTACTATTATACTACACATCTCGAAATAAAAAAGAATCATTAATAATATTTCGTTGAAGAACAATGCGTCCACTGTAGTGAAAATCAGTTGACATGTCGGGTGTACTTTTATCACATAGATCTATTGATTGTATGGTGTTTAATGCCGTTTTCTAAATTATTTCATTTACTAGTACTTTGCAAAATATTCTTCCCAACCAACTGGCTGCTTTCTCTGATAAATAACGTCGAAAGATTGATCAGCGGCGAGAGAGGAATGAATCCTGTAACACTCAATTATCGAAAAGAAACTGGTTGAGCTCTCACATTGATCTAACCTTCCTCGTTTCCAATGCAATAGAGCCGTTACGAATTTTCTTATTTTACACACTTTTGAGGTAAGACTTTATGAAGTCTCAGAGTCTAATGTGACGCCATTTATTACAGTATTCTACACATTCCCGTCCTTATTTCCAAATCACGCTAGACACGAATATCCCGGTCAGTTAACTATGCAAATTGATGATCTTGGTGAAGCCAAGCTTTGTTTTACTTTAATAATTCAAATTGAACGGATATATGTCTGTTTCTTAGGATTTCTTCTAATCTGAAACGTAAACTAGTGTCAAAGAATTGGGTAGGTTTCATTCATGAATATATGGCTATAGCATATAGATCCAATCATTACACATTTTTTTAATAAAATATTATCTCAAAAGCCAACTTATGTCAAATCATGTGTCTTTTATCCCTTTGCATCAGATTATTTCGGGGAAGAATGTTAAAAAAGGAGCAAACCGTTGGTGCCGTTTATTCAATCACATATCCACAAAGTTTTTCTAACCATCATAGCACGCCATACATTAGCATTTAGCTTTTTCGTCTTGCATTCTGGTATGCTGAGGGAGAAGAAGAAGAAGAAGAAGAAGGAGAAGAAGAAGGGGAAGAAGAAGAAGAAAAAGAACAGTCAGGTAAAAAGCATTAAAAAATTACCACCAAGCTGAAGTAAACGTGTCTCATTTTTGGTCGAAGAAAACAAAAAGCACTGTGAATTTGAACTTTGTTATCTCTTCAAAGCCAAGTCATGTTGTTGTTCTACCTTATCTTTGGTTGTCATTCAACACATATACAGCCAAATCCGGTCGTTCAATCGGTAACGCACAGGGGGAGGGGGACTGATGATCGCCATTGCGACAGAATTTATTCCTCTCTCACTGTTGAAAACTATTTCGGGGATTTTATTTTCGAGTGGAAAAACCCATTGTTTTGAACAGAAAGCTGTGCATGATATTTGTAAAGGTATACAAGGAAACATAATGAGTATAAAGAGAGCTACACTTGCCGTCGTGATAGAGCCGAAATTGTTGAAAGTGTCGTAAAAGACAGACAGCCAGATCATGACATAACATAACATAACAATAAATAACACAATACAACACAACGTAACACATCATAGATACATTCATATATATGAACAAAAAAAAAAATAAACACACACACGAAGACACAAAAAAAACCAAACGATTAAAACCAAGTATGACAGATAAGTCAAAGTGATTCAAAGCTACTTCGATAAGTCCTTTATCAGATATCGAAATTTTGGACTATTCCAAATTGAAAGCATTCGATCCAACAAAAGAAAGTGGTTGAAATGACGGAACTTGTCACAGAATGGGCAGAAAACCTTGTTAGAAAAAGAGAAAATGCTGGTCATCAGCATTTTCTCCTTTTCAAACAAGGTTTTAAGGAGCTTTCTTTCTCCGGGTCAGACTGGGGAGTTCTTTCGTACATTTAAATTTAATAGATCGCATTCATTTATTTTTCTTTTATTACGGACCGATGGCCTAGATGCTGAATAAAATTTCTAAAACAAATATCTATTTCATCTCAACCAATAAGCGAGATTGCTGTCGTAATAATATCTAATGGGCGTTCTAGAAGGTAAAGGTCACGGTGACTACACCAGTTCTGAATGTTGCCCGGTAGGGTGCCGTCGTGGTAGATACGTGTTTCATTAAGTTTACCCAGCATGTCTCGAAGCATCAATAACTGGAAAATAAAGTCAATATTTATATTATACGGAGCACCGTAGGTGTCATGTGTCAAATATGTTCTCCTTTTAAATTCGTTATAACAAAAGCCAAATCGATAAAACGAAATATTGATTCGTTTTATCGAAATATTATCTTGAGAGAACATAAAAACATTTTTATAAAGGAAATGCCATCTTTTTTTATCGAAATGTTCATTCGAGAAAAAAATAAATGATTTAATTTTCGTCATTCACGAATAGACCTCATGTGAAGAGGTTATCATTTAATTTCATCGTAGGGTTTCGTTAAAACGAATAAATATTTCGTTAAAATGAACAATTATTCGTTTTAAAACGAATTATTTTTTCGTCAAAAGAATTATTATTTCGTTTCATCGAACTATGAGTACTATTTCGAGATCACAAAGTATTATTGAGTTTTATCGAAATAGGATTTCATAATGAAAAAATAGCATTTATTTTTGCGGGGAGACAAGCACCAAACTGCATCGCCGGAAAAATCAAGCACAGCTGCTGTGTTGATTCCTATAGTGCTTTAACGATAACCGCTGTCTGCGACACAAGTACTTGACAGTCTGTTGTCTGCATTTACTGGTTTGGCTGGGTCGTATTGTTTGCGTACGACATTACACGTGTTGCAGTATCGGCTTTAAAAATAGGCAAATGATAGAAAGAATGGATTAAAAAACGTACCTCTAAATCTTCCATTCCTCTGTTTGTGTGAACATGATCTTGTTCGTCTTTCGTTAGTTTTGCAAGGTAACATGAGGACATCGTTTGGCCGACCAGGTAGTTCTAAAACGGAATTCAGCCTTAATTCTTAACAAAACGACAAACTTTTTACTCATCCAAACTGAAAGTATTTGCAGAGAATAAATTAAATGGTGCCCAAATGACAATTTATGTCTGCGACAAGATAGAAAACATTGTATTTTACTAGTATTTTCTTCTTTTACGATAATATTTTCAAAAGCGTTCTCTTTCAGGGTCGATAAGAGTCAGAACTGTGTGGTAGTGGGTTAAAGTTCCGGATAAATCCAACGGACATTTTTAGTCTAGAAAAAGGACCCAGATAAAAGCAATCCATGGTTGCTCTTATGCGAAAAGTCTGTGCAAAGCGGATAGTACAGATGAACGAGTAGAGTGCACACGTTTATTGTTCTATCTGGCAACGAAGGCTACTCACTGTGCAAAATGGCACCTTTACTCTTAACCAGACCACAACATTTTTTACTCATTCATATTTATAGCATTTGCAGACGACAAAATAAAAAGGTTAAAATGATGTAATTTATTTATGACTATAAATAGGAAAAAAATTGTGGGCAAAGGAGATAGATACTGGTCATCAGCATTTTCTCTTTCTTCACCAATGTTTTCATGTTTTTAGTATTCTTTCTGCCTCAGGCTCCTTAAACTTGGGACTTTCTGGCAAAGGGTTATGGTTTGTGTCCTAAAACTCTATTTCACTATTCAATTAGGGAATCTTCTTTCAATGATATATTTTATTCCGTTTTATTTCTAAATGAGCCATGCTCTGTAAAAAGGGAGTTATGCATCTGCAAAAATCATCGACTCATGTCAGCCTGCGCAGTCCGCGCAGCTGATCCTGCGTCGAAAACTTTCTGGTACTGGTCAGTTTTCTACATGTCAAAGGACCGGTTATCCCATGATTCAGACGGTTGCCAGACAAAATTGAATTTTTGGATTCATAATTATGTGACGACTTGCTTGGTATAATGCAGCACAGAGAAGCGTTAAGCCCCTCTCCCCCCCCCCCCCCCCCTTTTTTTTTTGCCCGAGCGCGGTTCAAATGTATTTTAACACCTTTTCTCCTTTTTGAGATACTATAGCATTGATAACATACAAGAAAGAAAAAAGAGGATCAAATACATAATGATTCAACCTTTTACCAAACAGTCCTGAATTTGCAACAATTGGGGAGAAAAGTTTGAAATACAGATGGAAAAAAATGGGGGTAATGCCTGCAACCAGGAAATCCACTCTATTCAGCAACAATTTATTCGCCATTTCTTTCGAAAAGGGTCCAAAATCTTGTAGTTTGGTAAGGAATTAAAAACAACTTAAAAATCTTCATTAGTTAGCAGGTTATTCATAAACTGTTGGCAAAAAGTAACTCTGATCAGGAAGATAACTCTTGCATCTAAATTGGATACCATCAGTCTGTTTCAAAATGTAATAAGTATCATTAAAAGTCTTGTCATGTGGTTATCTAGTGTCAGTTGCCATGATAGACACGCTTCATCGCAGCAGAACAACCATTTAACCCTCTACTGTACAATCGCATGCTCTTGCGACCCTGGGAGGGAAAGCTTTTGAAAACATTATGGGAAATGGGGAGAATGCTGGTAACCAGTTTTATGTCCCTTTCCCACAACGTTTTACACTTTACAAAAGACGAATCATACCATTAAATACCAATCTGATTTACCATCTGCAAATGCTTTTGACTTAGACAAGCCCAACAGTTTGTCCTTTGTTAAAGAGTTCAATACCGGAATAACATGATTCTTTCAAATGGTGATTGAAAATTTCTCCCATAAACTACTTCAGTCGTTTTCGACAATGTCTGTTATTTATGGCCAATCTTTAACCTTTAGACATGTAAATGAATTGAGAAGGTCCCTTTCAATTGGATGGATAGCTCGATATCGCAAATGAACGGTCGAAAAATAATAAGGGAAAGAAAAATGGACAATCGAAACACAATGTATAGCGAATTAGACAATCAAAATGTTGGAAGATCTTAGCATCGAAAATTGGAAGAACCAAATTTCGCAAACTGGAAGATCTAAATACCACTAAGTGAAAGGTCAAAATAATAATAGCTGGTAAATTTAATACCACTGTTTGGAAGAACCAACTATCCCACATTGGTAGATTCAGAAATGGAAATTAAAGGATTCATACATTACAAATTGGACGGTCCAAATATCGCTAACTGAAATATTTAAATATCACTAATTCGAGGATCCAAATAATTGTTAACTTGATGACCTAAATACCACTAATTGGAATTTCTAAATTGCTCTGAAAATCAAAACATCACTGATGGAAGATGAAAATAAGACAAAACCAGAAGATCCAAACAAAACTTATTTGAAGATTTAGTTATTTAAAATTAGACAATCCAAATATCGCAGATGGACAAATCCGAATATTGCAAGTTAGAAGATCAAAATATCGCCATCAGAAAAATTTCAAAAGATCGCATATTTGAAGATCTGAATATCACAAATTGGGAGATCTAAATATCGCTTCATGGCAGATAAAAGAAAAAAAAAAAAAAAAAAAACGTAAAATATGAAATCTGAATATCGCGAATTGGGAGATACAAACTCGCAAATCAACAGATCCAAATATCCGAATATCGGAAATCGGAAGATCTGGTCATTGCAAATCGGAATATCAAATTAAAAATAAGTTGGCAAATTATCAAAGTGTAGTGAGTTGGATGGATCTAACTATCGCGAAATGGGAGATAGAAGTATCGCTAATTAGCAGATCCAAATATCCGGATATCCGAAATCGGAAGATATTGAAAAATTATGTGGAAAATTATCAAAGTATAGTTAATTTAGAAGATCAGAATATCGCAAAGTAGAGAATATAAATAGAGTAAATTTGCAGATACAAATATCTGAAGTTGGAAGATTTATATTGGAAGATTTAAAGAATCGGAAGATCTATTCTAAATGGCGCAAATTTGAAGATACAAATATCACAAGTTGGAAGATAGCAATATTGCAAGTTGGAAGATCCAAATATTCCAACCTTGAAGGTCTAGACGTCGCAAATCGGCAGATCAAAATATCGCAAATCATAAGTCAAAGTATCACCCATAGAAATATTCTAAAATTTTGCAGAAGGATCCGATATCCGCAGGTAGGATCTGAATCCCGAAAGTAGGAAGATCCGAATTTCGTAAATCAGAAAACTCGAATAACGTTACTACAAATTTGAAGCTCAGAATGTCACAAGTTCGAAGATTCAAGATACTGCAGATTGGACGATCAAAATACCGTGAGTTGAAAGATCAAAATGTCGCAAGTTTGAAATATCGCTTTTTGGAATATTCAGAAAACGCAACTAAGGCGACCCAAATGTCGCAAATAAATGGACCTAAATATAGCTAAGTAGAAGATAGAAAATTCGCAAATTTGACCGTCTAATTGTCCCAAAATGAAAGATCAAGTTATCAAGTATTCAAAAATTGCGAATAAAAAGATCCAAATTTTGAAAAATAGAGGATCAAAATATCGCTATTTGAGAGGTCCATATATCAAAAGTTGGAAGATTCAAATATCGCTGATAGAAAGAGCAAATTTCGCAAATTGGAAGATCAATATATCGCAGTTCACAAGACAGAATATCGGAAATTGGAAAAATCAAAATTTCGCAAATTGGAAGAGTGGAGTATTGCACAGTGAAAGATCGAAGTATCCGAAATCGGAAGACCCCTAATATCGGAAACTGGAAGATCTATAGGTCGCTTTTTGGATAATCTAATTATTGCTGGTTTTTAGTTTTTTAAACATATTTGATTCATCAATTAATTACAAACATTTAAAGACAATTCAATAGAATAACAAAAAATAACTGACGAAATGGATCAGAACGAAAGCAAAGCTTATATGCTTCTTCTCAAAAATTCCAGGTACAGAGTTACAGGTTGATAATAATGTATAACATAGAAAAAAAAAAAAAATAATAATAATAACGGTATTTTGATAGCTATTGAGAGAAAACCGTGGGAATAAAATAGAACAGGAAAATAAGCAGATTGCTGTGGAGTGTTTAACTGGGGGAACAAAACTGGAGGTAATTTTCACAAGCTATTGTCTTCCTCCATGACCATCACAGATCAGTAGATATTGGATGCTATCAATAAAAGAACATGCAGTTACTTTTTTAGATATAAGCATTTAGACTGAGTTTTGGAGGCAGGATGTTCACATCCAAATAAAAAAAAAAAGCCATAATTATTCTAAGTAAATCTTCTGCTTTGACTAATATAAGTATGAACTGCGGCGAATATTTTTTCATTATCAGGTTGATTGAGATCTTCATCACCATATAAAATGACTTGAAGAGTAATTCTTGTGATTGTACTTATATCATCATTTAAACTAATTCTTAATTCTAGGTAAAATGGGCATTCAAAGAAGTAACGATGTGTTGATTCAACAGAGCCGCATCTACAAAGGGGCGACTGGACTATATTTTTCAAATACAAATGCTCATTAAGGCAACTACACTTATTACGTAACCTAGCATGTATGATCTGCGTTTTTCTATCTCCAAAGAAATAAAGCTTGTTTGGGCTCGGTTTATCCAAGTTTAAGCGATATTTAAAAGCAGACAACGTTCCAGCATTTTTCGTTTCATCTGATAAACAGTTCCAATCATTGATCACTGATGGCAAGAATGAATTTTTGTACAAAGTGGTTCTGCAAGTAATGGTTCGCAAGTTATTTGGTCTTCGAAGATTGTAAGATGATGATTCCCCAATTGTTTGAGGAACAAGAACATTTAGATAGTAAGGAGACAGTCCGTTGAACATTTTATAAAAAAGAATCAGTTTGTGTTTTCGCCTCCTTTGGCTTAAAGTTTCCCATCCAGTTTCTTGGTATAAATCACGGATAGCAACTAGTTTGGTGCAGCCTGTTACTATGCGAGCCGCTTCATTTTGAACTTTATCCAGTTGATCTTTCAGGCCCTGAGAAAAATTGTCCCATACAACATCACCATATTCAAGGATAGGCCTGATAAATGCAAAGTAAATAATTTGAAGAGAAAGACGATCGAGACGCGTTTTTAGATGCCGCATGATTCCAATCCTTTTCCAGGCTTTTTCAATAGATTTACTAACATGAATGTCCCAAGAACCATCATTGGAGAGAAAGAATCCCAAATGTTTATGACTGGTAACAGGCGGTATTTCTATATTTGACATAAACAGACCTGGGTGATTAGGCTTGGAACGTTTACGAGAAATTACTAAAGATTCAGACTTAGATGGATTAAACTTGACCAACCACTTCTGAGCCCATTGATTAATTTTGTCGATGTCTGATTGTAAAACTCTTCCTACTTCATCTGGATCACCTACAACCATTGATAAGCTGGTATCGTCTGCAAACAGGTTAATATTAGCCTGAATGTCATCTACTATATCATTGATGTAATCTAAGAATAAGAGAGGTCCGAGTATAGAACCTTGAGGGACACCGGCTTGTACACGACTTAAAGTTGAAACACCGCCAGGCAAAATAACCCTTTGAAAACGATTAGAAACGTAATTGGAAAACCAAGATAATAACTTTCCACGAATCCCTGCTCTCTTTAGCTTAAAGAGTAAACCTTCATGCCAAACTTTGTCAAATGCTTTACTTATATCGAAAAATAAAACTCTGAATTCCAAACCATCATCCAAAACTTTACAAATGTGATTATAGAGACAAGCTACTTGGTTAACGGTTGAGTCACCTGGCATGAAACCAGATTGCCAAGGTGTAAAGAAATCGATGTCCTTTAGATAGTTATAAACATGTTTGAATATAATTCTTTCAAAAACCTTTTCAATATTACTTAACAATGAAACAGGCCTATAGTTGGAAGGAAGAGATGCATCACCAGATTTAAATATTGGGCACACATTGGATATTTTCCATGATGATGGAACAGAACTGGTATTCAAAGATTGATTAAACAGATCACACAGGTGAGGTGCTAGCTGACCAGCAGCTTCGATAAGAATCCTATTATTTATGCCGTCAGGTCCTGATGCCTTACCAAGCTTAAGTGTTTTGATAACATCTAGTACTTCAGACGGCGTGACATTAATAGAATCTAAAGAATTGTTTATAAATTCCTGATTTTCATCTGGAATAAAACTTAAGGAATCATCTATGCATGACTGGTTGGCAAAGTAAGAATTGAGTAAATTTGCTTTCTCGTCTTCTTCGATAATCATAGAGTAGTTGGAAGTATCATACAAAGGAGGGATAGATGTTGAAGAATGAGAACACATCAGCGATTTTAGTGTTTTCCCACCAACCACGCGATGACAGAGTTCCAGATTTTAATTGTGAAGACAACCGCTCGAAATATTGTACTTTACTTTGTCGGATCAATGCAATTACTTCATTTCTAGCCGACCTAAAATTTGACCAGTGACTGACATCGTTTTACTTCTTTGCTTTTCTATATAATCTTTTACGGCGACGTATTTTCTTTTTAATCTCACAGGTCAACCACGGAGGTTCTTTGGGATTGACATTAACGTTTTTGCTGGGAATGAACTTACATGCGTTTTCAGTAATGACATCCGCTAAACTATCAGCATAAATGTCAATATTAGTATTGTGTATAGTGCTCCAATCAAAAATTGCGAGGTTATGTCTACGCTGATTATAATTACCTTGGTCATATTTCCAAATTGTTCGCTTTATATTCTTAACCTTGGGTTTTAGAAAATTAAAGACACCAAAGACAGGACAGTAATACCGCATTGTAAGATCCAGACAAGGTTCGCCAACGCCCGTTGTTAGTATTGAGTCTTTATTGGTAACAAAAAGAAGATCAATTGTAGAGTGAGAATTTTCAGTGAAATGTGTTGGTTCGTCTATACATTGAGTCATATTAAATTGGTTACAGAGGGCCTCCACTTTACGAAGTTGGATTTGATTCATTATGTTTGAATTAAAGTCTCCTGTAATAATATCAGAGATATTTGAATCAATAGCAAGACCAATAGAATCTTCTATTTGTGAGGTATAAACTGAATCAGAGTTTGGTGGTCTATAGAATACTCCGTACAGGATATTCCTTTTATTACTAGACTAAATCTGAACCCAAATGCATTCAAGGTGATTGAGCTCGAGATCGTGTCTTCGGATGTAAGACAAATTATTCTTAACATATAGAATAACTCCCCCGTACCTATTATCAGCTCGATCTTTCCGTTCGGGTGGATGGAAAGAAGGAAACTTCATCATGCAACCAAGTCTCGGAAAAAGACACAATATCAAAATATGAGAACTCAGCAATCAAAGTATCAAGCTTGTTCGCTATAGTTTTGACATTGTAATGGATAGCTGAGAGGTGATTAGGAAGGTTGAGAAAATTATACAGATGAAATGAACTGGACCAACTGTCTGAACTCTCGCTAGGTGGTGGACCAGGATTCGGATGGACATCGCCTGATTTTAATATCAAAAGTAGAATCACGACAGACATAGGTAACAAACAAGAAAAAGTACAGTGTAACATCAGCCTGGAAAATTCTACATTCTCTTTGCAACGGTTGCTGGTTTGAAGATCCAAATACCGCTGATAAGAGGATCCAGATATGTTGAAACATCAGTAGGTGAAAGATCTAAATATCGCCCATTGCAAATCCAAATATTGCTGATAGGAAGATCCAAACATCGTTAATTCGAATATTCAGTTAATGCTTGTTGGAAGGTCCAAATATTCTAGTTTATAAGTTCAAATATCATACACTGAAAGATCAAAATATAGCAATCTACGGCTGTTTTGGCGAGAAGATCATTTATGGTGTCGGACAGTGTTGATCGATGATTACACAGCAAGTTCTGTGCAGTCTGATCTTGTCAACCTTGTCCGAAACATTGACCTATTTTGCCCAAAGATGATAAAAACAACAATGCCATTACTTACACCGGCGGGTTCGTAATAAAAGTTGACCGTATCATGCTCCATTGTATTATGTCCGCTATGAGAAGGGGCGGAGTCAAGCACGAACACCACAGCAGCCAACTGCAAAACAGTATTGTGCATGTATATTGGTAAGCATTTCTATGAAGTTGGAATTAATGTCTAATTTTTCGTGTGCGAATTCTTTCTGTTTGGAGATATAAAGCATTTTGTCGTTTGGTAAACACAGTATTTATCTTCGCTAAGGAGTATAGTGTGACTTTATTATAGAGCTTCTGTAATGATCAATCAACTTGTCATCTTTCATAAAGAAATCATTATAAAACAGCTGCGCAAAACGATAAATCAAACCGAATTGTAGGTAGACTTGTGACGCTCGTGAACAAAATGTTATTGAAATCTATGAGACCCATAAAATCAGCCCTATTTACCCTTAAAGTGTTGAAACGGTCTTTCAAGTCAATAAGAAAGACCTGCAAGTGGCTAATCAAAATTTGATTTGCCAGAATATTTTACAAAGCATCGAACAGTGAAGGTCCAAAATTAGACGGCACTTTTTGAGCTGACTGATCCTGTATTACATAGTCAGCAGAGGCACTCTAACCTGTTCCAAGAAGGATAAGTATTCCACGATCAAAAGTTTTTCTGTAAGACTAGATTAACGACCACTTATTATAATGATGACGACGACGATAATTATGATCCTGATAATGCTGCTAATGATGATGATGAGATGGAGATGGATGATGAAAACGAAGATGATGATGATTAAAGTGAAGAACGATGATGATGATGACAAAAAAGTAATACGAACCAGACCAACGAAAAATGTACGTTTCATCTTTTTGAACCGATAACTTTCTGGAAATTTCAAAAGTTCTATCTTAAACGGTATTTGGGTCAACTTCTACGTACAATTTTATCTTTTTATCTCGTCTTATGGATCCGCTTTATTCATACACCCTCTCTCTCTCTCTCTCTCGTCATGTTCTGACGCTTTATACGTTTTTTTTTTTTTTTTCTTTTTACATATCTACATTATGTTTCACCTTAATCATTTACCAAACAATTGCGTGTCTTAAAAACCATTAAGAACAAAGCTCTTGAAAACATCGTTGGAAAGGAAAAATGTTGGTAAAAAGCATTTTCTGTTTTTCTAACGATGCTATCTATCTTTCAAAAAGATAAATCATATCATTTGAGTCGCGCTTCGTTGCTTTGTCTGCAAACTCTTACAAATTAGCCGAGTCTAGAATTTTGGTGTCCGGTTCAGAGTTACAAACCCCGAAAAAAATTAACTTGTCTTCGTAAATTAAGAGAGCAGGCCCAAACATTGTAATTCTAAGGGTGTTTTTCAAAGAATATGTCACAAAAAGAACACGGTGTGGACCAGAGATCAATCTCTACGTTCTGTACAGCCTGGTGTTTATATGACTATCTACGCAAGTCAGTTTGATCTTGATCTACAGTTTCTGCTGAAACAACTCAGGCTTTGTTTAGAGCTCTGATGATCAGTTTGGCATCTCAACTCTTTACCAGACGATAAAACTTTAGATCTATCTAAATTGCAAGTGTTTGGAGACGACATATTAAGTGCGCTTCACATGAAGAAATTTGTCTTTTAAAGGGACGAAAACGTTGTAGGAAAGGAGAAAATGCTAGTCACCAGCATTTTCACCAGCATTTTCTCCTTTTCCAACGATGTCTTCAAACGCTTCAGGTTAGGTTCGTGAAAACACGGAATAGTTTGGAAAAGGGTGTAATCTTTTGAAGTAGCTATAAATAAAGAAAACATTTTCAGATGGTAAAAAAGTGTCAGTTTTATGATCTTTTTTATCGTGACATAGTACAAATTATTTGACAGTGTAGACAATGATCAGACTGCACATTCCAGTACAACCTTTCTGTCTGCTTGTCTGTCTGTAACTCGTCTAAAACGAAATTAGTGAACGTCTTGAATTCATTTATGGATTGCTTTTAATCACATAACCTTCATCTGACTTCAATGTTATACAGCCATTACCAATTATCTTATCTCTCACTTGTTTGAGATATGCATTCTGTGACGTCATATGTGACGTAATCTTTATGCTTCTATCAGAAAAGCGAGTCGGGTTTTACTTTCAGAATTTTCCACGTATGTGAGTACTTTTTGCGTATTACTCGTATGTCCTAAAATTCCTATGATATCGTTATGTGATAAAAAGAATTTGACATTTGCTGGCTTTTTGGATAAAATTATCTCAAACTCGCCTATAAAAATGTTATCAATCTCACCAGAAGTTCCCTTGATAACATTTATCTAGACTCTTTCAATAAAAATTTGTGCCATAAGCAAACTTGATAACATATACAACAGTTTTCTCAGCACACCGAATTGCGCATGTTTCCTTTTTGTAACTAGATCTACATGTATATATTAAGGACACTGCATTAATCAATGACGAGATAAATCCCGAGTGTAAAGAACCCTGGTTAGGAAGGCTTTTATGGAACATTGTGAGAAAATTTAAACAGCATTTTCGCCTTTTCTGACGAGCTGTTTTTTCCTATAAAGAGAAAAATGCCAGCATTTGAGCCACACCACATTTGTCATTTTTCATTTTCAAAAAGAAGGAAAAAAAAAAACCTATATGAACCACATTTCTTTTTGTAGATCTACTCTGCGATCGCTTTCAATATAGAATAGTCTTTTTTTTTTCATATGGTAAAGATTTCAAAACTGATACGAGTCATTAAGTGACAACCGGAAGTTGATGAAAGATTTGGTGGCTTTTATATGATTTTAATAAAGTAGTCAAAAGAACTAAAGAACCTTAAGATAGCCCTTATACCATCTGCTGACAGTTCAAAAGAAATCATAATCTTCCAAAGACACCTGTTTATTTTCCGGTACATTAGCTCTTGACACTGTTAATCCTTTACCAAGCAATCCCATTTTTTCACTACCCCGAGGAATACCTTTTGAAAACATTGTTGGAAAAGCAGAAAATGCTGGTTTCAAGCGTTTGCTCTTTTTCTCATGATGTTTTCAAAAATACTATTTTCAAGGCCTTTGAAACAAGTAAGTTTTTTAAGGGGTAATTCTTTATTTGTATTTGTTTGAATGGATCTACAGTGTGCTACTTTGTTTCAATCTATGAAAAAAACTATCTTATATTTGCAGTAAAATTTTATTTTAGACCTCTGGAAAAGACTAATCAATTTGCACTAATAGGCTGTACCGAACGATCCCATATCTATAGGTAGTTTTTGATTTCATGCCAGAATTTCGCAGAGTTTGTGGGAATGTCACATGATCAATAACACACGTAAGCAGTATGATGATGTCATATCTGATGTGATAAATATAGACGGAGTTACCGATTACAAACGACTATCTCGTCATTTAAACGACCAAAATTGCACTTTTTTATTGAATGTAACCACAAAATTCATATGATTGTAGAGAAAAATATATTACTGTATTTATTAGTAATTTACAAGAAATTTTGATTTACAGCATAAAAAAAAGAAAACATTTGGGTCCCTTCAACGACCCTGAGGAAAAAGGCTTTGCGTTTAGAGGTTTTGGGGGGAAAAAACAACCTTATTTGCAGTATCACATTGTTTGACTCTTTTTCTCTCAACTTAAGAAAACCGACTTTTTTGTGATCTGAAAGAAGATTTCCACTAAGTTTGCGGAAGGTTTTGATAAAAATTTTGCATCAGGTATCGTAAGGTGTATATCTAAATTTAGGCCGCAAGTTCTGTGAGTGAGACAACGCTCGCCAGTGAACCAGATAAGCTCAAGTGGCAGAGCACAGGATTTGTAATTTTGTGATACTTCGATTTCTGGGTTTAGCCGACTAGAATTACATATACCGAAGTACTTTGGGTGAGATTATATGACCTAGATTCCTTGGGATGGTGCTATAGACTGAGCCCGTTAAAAACCAAGCGTTACTTGAGATGGGTTTCGTCCTGTATCTTGTACTATCTCTCACAACTTGAAATGATCGACAGCCTTCTTGGGACGTTGTCCATATGGACCGTCGTTGGTGATGATGAAATCAAAACAAACAAACGACGCTCGCCCACCAGGATGCTGCTCTTGATTAAAAAAAAAAGAACAAACAAAAAGACGACCTTCTCACTCTTCCCTAGCCTGCTGTGTCGCCAGACTTTTCGCCCAAAGAGTATTTTAAGGACGAAATGTAACGGTGTGTCCGACCTCTTCCTAACCAATCGCTAACTGTGGTTGACCTCGATCGAGTTCCACTTCGAACATAGGCTGCTTTTCAACAGAATGCTCTGATAAACCTAATGCGATCTATGCAATATCGGCACGTTGAATACGCCGCAGCAAATGGCGGATAAACAATATACCGATTTAGTCTCGACCTTCGTTCGTCACGTTATGTCATGAGGGCGGAAGCGCCAGTGGATAATATGTCAGTTTTAACTCTTCATAACAATCAAACTGTTCAATCGTTAATGCTTTAATGAAATTCAATAAATTGTCACCGATCCCCATTTCCGGTAGAGTTGTCCCTTTCAGTGCAATGGGCGAATACAGGGGCTTTTGCGGACGGCATAGATCAAGATCAGACTGCACAGAACGTGCAGTCTGATCTTGGATCTATACCGTCCGATTGTATAGCCTAGTCTAAAAAAATTTTTTCTCGGCTTCAGCAGATTGCATTTTCAGCCGTCAAAAGTGGTCAAGTTTATATTTGGCACTGACAGAGTCAAATGCGTAATACGCTCAGGAACTTTTCTCCCCTGGTAACTGTGGATTTGCATTTTGAGCCTTTGAAAAAAAAAAACACTGAAAACTACAATTTTAGAATTGTGTTGACTTAACTGCTTTGCCAACTTTTAACCTATCGGGTGGAAAAAAAAATAATAAAATGCATTTACACCCAAACAACAGCTCTTGAATGACCGAGAATGCCTTCATCAATGATCGGGAATAATGATTTGGATCAATAACCGTTTGCGAATCAATATCATACAGCACCATTACCCACATTATTCTAATCTATAACCAAGTTATTATTTCAATTCGGAATTCAATTGTTTCTAATAAGCAATCCGAAGAAAGGGAAGAACCGGAAAAGAAGAAAAAGAAGAAGAAAAACGTGAACACGCAATCATTTTTTTTTAAATTCTATTTTATTTTACATCTGTACACGTATTCCGATGACAGTGAAATAGACAGAGGATATTTGTTTTTTCGGTGAAAGATCGAAATTTGTTTCATCAGTGAACATCATCGGTAATAACGTTATTTTTACGAGTGGCGCAGCCACGAGAGAAAATGCTAACGATGATGTTCACGAGATGAAAATAAATTTCGATCTGTCACTGAAAAAAAAAATTCTGTTTATTCTATGCTTCTAACCCCTTTTTTGTTGGGAAATTCATTAAAATCCAGTATTGTTTTTAGTAATCACCGTGGCGTACCTCTCTCACATAACAACGCATTGCAATATTATGTAAAGCGCGTGAAACATAGGGTAGATGCGCGTAAATTACGTCATGTTTCCGTGTGGTTAAATGGCACGCACTGTTTACCTAGGTCAATCTCCGAGCAGAGTTGTCGTTTGTTACTCTCACCATACATCTCTGCAATGGGCTAAATGACAAGAATCTTGTCAAACCGAGGAAAGCATGTTTTGTTACTGTTTAACTGTTTCATGTGTAACATAATAAAGTAGACAAAGGAAATATGATTCTGGATACATTATAGGTGCATTAAAACTGATGAATTTACCTGTTTACAATGGAACTATTTTTTTCGAGCTTCTTTACTGATCAGAATCTTACGCCAATTGTTACAAAAATGGCTGCGCCCATGAATGATGACAACAGTTTTGACACACCGATGGATCTAAGTTTGTAAGATTAAAAAACAAGTTATCGTCCTTTAAAAGACTTTTAAGCTTTTCAGAAAATCACTCTTTTTCACATTTCCTACCACTAAGTCTGATTGGCCGTATGCTGTTTGAACAGCACACAAAACAATCGATATTGGTCTTTCTTTCACCGGCGTTTGTGTCGCCATTTTGAGTTATGGTCATGTGACGAAAATATCACCCGATGACGGACTACTTTCTGAGCCAACTACAGAGGTGAATGGGAATGATCCGTAGTGCAAGAGAGTGTACCTAGGTAACTAGTGCGCCGGAACAACTATTTTCGCCTTCAATTGAAGAGTTACGGAAACATGAACGGTAAATTTCACTGGTCGTAACCATGAATAACCTTATAATCCACCATTTTTTCCTGATAAACTACCGAAAAGCATGCAATAGGCTAAAGACATTTATTGATCACATAACTACCTTTGTTTTCAGTGTAACATAGGCTTTACGACTGTCTTTACTTACACACCTTAGAGATTAGCAAACGGTCCCGTCATTGGTCAAGTTTCCCATCTTGATCTAGATTGATTTAAATTTTCTGGTTAGTTTAAATGTCAAGTTGGCGATCTTAACAAAGCTTCACTATTCTAATCTTTAGATTTAAAACAAACGTGAACGTTATACATGAGTTTCTTTGGAACTATTTTTTGTCAGGGCTTAGACACCTGTCAAAGATGCGAAAAGGTCTCGTTCTTATAAATTTCAATACACAGATATAACCTATTAGGTGAAGCGAAAAGCAAATAAAGATGTTTTAAAAGGCATCAACTCCCACACGACAGCTCTAAAATGCCTGAAGATAAGCCCTGATCAATGATCCCCGTAAATAAATATTTGGATCAAGATTTCAAAATCCGTTTACATTTATCAAATCTAAACACTCTGTGTGCTAAATAAACAGAAACGGACATTCTAAGTCAGTCCTATAGGTGCAGCTATTGCAGTTTCAGTGTTGCCTTTGTAAACTTGTACTATCTGGCATAGAGGCGGACAGTGTAGACCCAAAATCAGACTGCACGTTTTGTGCAGCCTGATCTTGATCTCTGCTGTCTCTATAAGTATTTGAATTTCGGTTTTAATGCATAAAAGGGTAACACACCGCCAAGGAATTCAATACAATTAAAGATAAGATTAGACCCCGTTGGCTAAAAGCTATGTGTTTGCTGCTTATGTGAACATTATTGAAACAAAATTAGATTGCAAAGATCATGCAGACAGATCATTGTATGTACATGCAAACTTTATGGACCCAGCCCTTAAAATTACCCTTGAAACTTGAATGTCTGGGTCTTTTTTAGACAGAAAGTATTAAGTTCGTCCATTTTTTGGCCTTTACTCCCCAACAAACAGTCTAATGTTCTAATTACCCAAATAAAGAATGCTTTTGAAAACATCGTGGGAAAATAAGAAAATGCTGGTAACCAGCATATTCTCCTTTTTTCAAAATGATTTCTAGCCTGTCACAGAAAAATTCCCGTCATGCGAGTCACATTTTATGTGTCGTCTGCAAAGTGCTTTTAGTTTGAACCAGTCTGAAATTCTGTCATCTAGTAAAGAATGAAAAGGGTTAAAAATTGTAATTCCACAAATGATTGTCAGTTATTTCCTGTGTGAAACTTCCCGCTGTGAGAAACAATAAATCAGAGTGAGCTTGTTAAACTTAACTCTTTACCAGACGTCAAATTTTAGACTGGTCTAAATTCAAAGTATTTGCAGACGACAATTCAAAAGTGACGCAAATGACAGGAAATGACCCTGAAAGGGTAGAGAACATTATGGAAAATGGATTTTATCAGCATTTCCTTCTATTCCATGATGTTTCTTTTTTTAAACACCCTCCTTCTCCAGAGTCGTTATAACACGAGGTTGTTTGTTATAGAGTTAAATTGTAAGATGAATTAAATCAACTACAGTTAATAGTTGAAACCCAAACTCTGCGATTTCAACGTTCTATTCTTTTTCACTCGAAAAATCTTATTTTTTTTTCAGCATTTTCCTTTGTTGTTTTACCTTAACTTAGGGTAAAAGTCACGCCCGTTTGATTTTTTTCAACTTTATCCGCGCAGAAAGATTTTGGGTCAACATCTGGTTTTTTAATGCCCTTTTAAATAAGACGCAAATATTGCGAGTTTAACGACGTTTTTGCCAGAATTTCTCGAAAAAATGTCACAAAATGTAGATTCAAGATCAGGCTGCACTGCACATCACAAAAAGCAACTAAAGTTATAATGGGCGCTATAATGACATTTATAGTTTGACTGACTAACTAGCATTCATTTGTTTCCCGAATCACAGTGTGCCAAACTTTATCGTTCCTTTCTGAACCATATCTGTATTTTGTGGCGGGTAAAAGACTTACATCAACCTTAATATATAAGTTGTCTGATCTTGTTCCTGTTCTCTATACTGGTATCAATTCGTCTACATATATGATCCCCGATATTTTTTTTACGAAAACTATTTATGACATGGGTTGAATCTTTGCCAAATGACAAAATTTTAAAACTCTTCCAAGTTCAAACAACAAATCAAATGTGGCTCAGACGATGAAAAAAATTCTCTGAAAAGGGTAAAAAAAAACATTGTCTGAAGAAAAAAAAAAAAATGCTGGTAACCAGCAATTAATGAAACTCGTCTCTGATGGGGTAGGAACCATTCTAAAGGAAAAAGAGAAAAGTTGGTGGTAACAAGCAAATGATGAAAACTTGTCTCTGCAAGTGAGAAAAAAAAATGGTGGTAACCGGCACATGATGAAGCTTGTCTCTGAAAGGGGTAGAAAACATTCTAGGAAAAAGGAGAAATGAAAGTAAGCAGCAAATGATGAAACTTGTCTGTGAAAACGAAGTAAACATGTGGGGAAAAAGGAGAAAAATGCTGGCCACCAGCACCAGCATTTTCTCCTTTTGTTCACCACGTTTTCAAAAGGCTTCTTCTTCAGGGTTGTTAAAACACTGACTGTGTATAGTACAGGGTTTAATCTGGTTCAGAAATTTATACACGGACAATTAATCGCGGTCGCCCACCACTGTATCATTGTATGTACCATCCTTCCTAACCATTCATCGATAATCTGCAATAAAATACATGTACTTATTTTTTTTTTCTATCCCTTAAAGACCCTTCTACAACTATAGTTACTTTTGCGGCCAGTGTAAAACGTGCAGTCTGATCTTTAATCTACACTGTCCTTTATGCCGAGACATTCTGGACTAAAAGGTCCTGGAAATTGCAATCATACAGATCTAATCTCTTGACTTAAAAATAAGTGTTTGGTTATGCGAACGCTCAAAGGGTAATTTCATTCGTTAACTCTTATCAATCTACTTGTCGAAATCGAAAGTATTTGCAGACGACAAATTTAGAAGGAATGAAAAAAAAAAGTAAAAAAATGTGACTTGTCTTTAAAAGAGTAAAACATTGTTGAAAACAGGGAAATTGGTTGTTGCCAGCAGTCTCTCCTTTTACCATAATGTTTACAGACACCTGAATCCTTTTACCCGAGGTTATTAAAACTCTGGGTTGTTCGGTAAAGGGCTGAAGGGCTACGTTGCTTTACATTAAATGGCTTGCAACATGCGAAAAGGGACATTCGGACATTTGCGTAAAGTGTCGTCTCGGATCAGCCTGCGCACTCCGCGCAGGCTAATCCGAAACGACACTTTCCGTTTTTATGTAATTTCTGTTTTGCTAAAGTCTACTGTAGCACAAAATCTAATGTAGTCATAAAGTGCCGTCTTGGATTAGCCTGCGCGGAGTGCGCAGGCTGATCCGAGACGACACTTTACGCAAATGTCCGAATGCCCCTTTTCGCGTGTTGCAAGCCATTAATGTTAGGCTGCTAATCGCGAATTAGTGCGCTTTTGCAGACAGTGTAGATCCGAGATAAGTGCCCGTGCTTATAATTGTAAATGAAGACTTTGATCAAATAGGCAGAAACAAAGAAAAGCGCTAAAGTTCAGAAGTTATTCCATAAGGTTTATCAAATTAAAATTATACAGCTTTGAAAGTTCATGCTCAGCAGAGTTGAGCACGAATTTTTTTTTTAGGTGGGGGGAGGGGGTTAAGCTTTGACCCAGACTGCACAGAAAATGCAGTCTGATCTATTATCTACGGTATCCGATACAATGAGAATTTCTTTTTTCCAGTAAGAACACTTTTGAAATCACAATATTTGAGTTTGGACTGCCACCTGGAAATTTCATTTATCTTTTATTCAGAAGTTTAGGGTAAATGATCATTTCAAGTCATTACTTAAAAGCCAATTTTTTGTAGATTCGAAATTGTTTTCGCCTGAAAAGTATCTCAGTAACGAACAGTGTAGATCAAAGTTCAGAATCCTCGTCAGAAAAAGTTGACGAGAGCAAGCTGTCTAATCGATTTATAATCGCTGCTTATCAAGTGAGACAATCCTTACACTAGTGGACAAGGTGATTCTATTGTTCCTGTAATCAATCTATCATCCCTTTGAGCGGTCTGCACAACCTGTGCTGTTTTTGAGGACAGTACAGATTATGACCAGACTGCGAAGACTGATATTCGATCTGCACTGTGTAAACAAAAACCCATTTAAATTGCAATATTTCGGTGTTAGCTTTTCCTAATTCAAAAAGGTCTATGTCGTTAAACAGGCGCTCTTACGGTACAAGATATGTATCCTAAAGGTATTATTCAGATTGCTCAGCAAGACTCATTGCGTTTTTGGAGGCAGTATAGATACAAGATCAGGCTGCATGAACCCTGCACTCTGATCTTAGATCTACACTGTTCCCTACAGAAAACATTTTCGGTCAAAACCTACTAATAGCGTATTTAGACCTGACAAAAACGACAAGTGCATTTAAGGAATGATTAATAAAATGCCGTTTACGCCGCTTTCAACATCATTTCAGTCATATAACAGCCACTGTTCACATTTGTATGTCCTGGCTTTCACTATTACTATAGGCTAGGGCTCTGAAGTGTCTTGCTCAAGAACACTCACACCTCAAGGGAAAGACGTTTGAAGGGAAGGAAAATGGTGTTTCTAAATGCAATTAAAACATTTTGGGATAAGTAGAGTATAATGTTTGTTATCACCAATTCCTTTCGTCTCAGATTATTTTTGAAAAAACATGTAAATCTACCTGCTGGATAAAAGACTGGATAAAAGACTGGTTTAAATGTATTTACAATAAGACAAGATTTCACACTGGTCCAAATTCAAAGCTTTTAAAGACGACAAATTAAACGTGATAAAAATGATGTGATTTGTATAAGAAAAGGGTAAAACACATATTGCTGGTGTCCAGCATTTTGTCCTTTCCAACAAGTTTCAAAAGCCCTCTCCTTTAGGGTCGTTTAAACACGATTTGGTTTTGTAACGGGTGAATTCACAATCATATTCATCCAAGTTAAAACAAGAAATATCAAGAATACGATAGACGGCGTAAACTTGCTCGCAAATAGGGCTGCAAAATATATTCATATTTCTTACCAATCGCAAAAATTCATTTTATTATTCTAATAGATTATATCAATTCCAAAAAGTAGGTCAAAAGCCTACGCATTCAGCTACGCCGAAAAAGATGGTCCGGTCCTATTAATAGCATCCAAAAATAAAAGGCGATATCTAACAAAATGCACAGGAACAAATAGCTAACGACCGTATCGATTACTTTTTCAACCAATCATTGGCCACTAAAAATGTCAATTATCCGTGATTCTAATCAGGAGCAGTTGATGCTGGTTTACAACTTCCGGTGTACTCATAATTGGCCTGTTGAAGCTGATTTGTAGTGCTTGTATCCTGCTCTGAATGGTGTGTTACACAGATAAAATCGAGCTTAAAATGGTACAACCCTTCACCATATAAAGCCGTATTTTTGCAATCCAAAGATATATCATCATAGACTACTTTTTCCACAATGCTTTATATGCTGTCTTCGAGAACTCCAAGCATGTGAGCCATAATGCAGTATTCAATTTGCCGTCTGCGAATCTTTTTATATGGACAAGTCTAAAATTTGGTCGTCTAGTAAAGTGTTGTTGACTTCCACTAACGCAAATAGCTTAACTCTTGACCAGACGATTAAGTTTTAGACTTGTCTAAAATAAAAACAACAACATGTGGCTCAATTGCTGAGATTTGCCTTGAAATGGATAGAGAACATTGTGGGAAAAGGAGAAAATGCTGTTTACCAGCATCTCACAATGATTTAAGAAGCGTTAAAATTCGTGGATTGTGCGGTAAATGGTTAACCGTTTAAGAATGGATATATTTAGACAATACAAAATAACAAATATTCTAATTTCAAGGGTATTTTCATTTCAGTACATCTGAAAATAAATACTGGTCCTAGACTGTAAGTTCTAGTTTGTATTTTTGTGCAGTCATTCCTGTGTCATTATTCAATAACTTTTCAAGATAACATTTTTTGTCTAATTCTCAAGAATTTTATAAATTCTCTTAACTTTGATTGGCTAAAAATAACTTGTTTTTTTTTTTCTCAAAATTGTCTTCTCTTTTATTTTGGCTGCATTGTATCTGTCGTCTGCCCGTACTTTCAATTTAGACGAGTCTATTTCTTTGTTCTGGTAAAGAATTTAAGGGCACCAGACATCAGCATGCTATTATGACCGTAGAAAAATGAAATAAAAGTAGATCTAGTTTAAAAAGTCAAAAGGTCTCACAGATTCAGGTATTATCATCTCATAATGTCAGTCACTGTATAAACTGTACCACAGAATAAAGAAAAGAAAATGTCATTTGTTCCACAGTAGACATTACTAGTATGTCATTAAGGTTAGACTTAACCATAATAAAAAATGTAGGACAAATTGTTTTAAAAGAATTTCACACTTAGGCTGCAAAGTAAAAGACTGAGGTCTGTCTTACAGACAGTGAAGATTAAGATCAAACTGTATTGCCTTTAAACTGTCCGGCACAGAACTTAGAAATGGGTTTTACCTAGCCGCTGGCCATAGTTGGTGCTTTTCTTTTGGCAGTTTAAGTCTCTACAAGATGACAAAATTTTAGACTCTCCGAAACTCGGAGCATTTGCAGAGGACAAACCAAATGTGACTCAGATGACGTGATTTGTCTTTTAAAAGGTAGACAATGTTATAAGAAAAGAAGAAAATACCAGAGAAATTACTCTTTTTTCTATATGTATTCAAAAACCTTCTTCAAGATAATGTTTAACTCCAGGTTGTATGGTAAAGCGTCAACGCTAAGAAAAATAAGCGTTGGAAAACGAAGAAAAAGTCCAAAAGATCTAGGCATTGCCATTTAATGTCAATCATTGTATAACCTTACCACGAAATAACTAAAGATATAATTAAGAAATAATCTTCTTTCTATCGTGGTTTATCGTTCAATAAACCATGGTTGTGAGTTATGAGGCACAATAAATAATCCACGAGGGCGATAGCCCGAGTGGTTTATTCATTGCGCCTCATAACTCACAACGTGGTTTATTGAACGATAAGTCATGATAGAAAGTAGGTTATTTCGATTCTAACATGACCAACTCTTTATCAAAGGAAAACAAGTTCAAAGTTCATGTATAAGAGCGGATGCAGATAAAATTTCCTTGAATAAACCTTGGCTGTTCCATTTTCTAACCACAACAAAACCCCACTGACCGGTCGGTAAATACAAATAGAAATAAAACTGGTATAAAACCTTATGCATCCAACATAACATAAAAAAAAAATGGACCGTTTTACTATTATATTTCTTCCTTTCAAATGACGAAGAAGAATGAATGTTTCGTCAAACATTATCTAGAGTCGCAGTCGCTTCGAATAAGCTTAATATTACTCCAACCACTCCCAACCCTATTTCCAATGCAACACCGGTCTACTTTGATCTAACCTTCAACTTGAAAACACACTTGATTTACATATGTTACTGATAACATTTCATATAGTTCCATCGTTGTCAATTTTTATCAAAAACAGTTAATTTATCGTTAAATCCTTGAGGATTTTCCTGCCTCCTTGGTCAAGGAGCGGAAAATGACGATTTGTTTACGTCGAGTGATTTCCATTGATAAAAATATCGGAGGGCGAAGACATGGAACAGCCACAGGCGACTTACTTTATAGAGAATGACGTCACTCTATATAGAATGACGTAGATTTTACCACGCTTTCGTTGCACTGTGTTTATAGAGCCGAATTCACGTGTCATGTTAGAATGTAAATGATAAGTAAGTAAGTGGAACAGTCGTGGTTTATTCAATGGAATATTATCCGCATCCGCAATTTTACACAAAGTATGAACTTGTTTTCCTTTCATTAACATTTGGTCATGTTAGAATCGAAATAATCTTCTTTCTATTGTGGTTTATCGTTCAATAAACCACGTTGTGAGTTATGAGGCACAATGAATAAACCACTCGGGCTATCGCCCTTGTGGATTATTTATTGTGCCTCATAACTCACAACCGTGGTTTATTGAACGATAAACCACGATGGAAAGAAGATTACTTCTTAATTATACCACAGTGGACATTATGTCATCATGGATCGACTTGCAACATCATTTAGAATTTAAAATTCTTTAGCTGATCTATGTGCTTCAATACGCTTCAGCGGACAGTCTAGATTCATTATCAGACCTTACAGAACGCTAAGTCTGATCTCTAATCTACACTGTCCGATACACACATACATGTATTTTCTATCTCATAACTACTCATCTTTTCAGTGTAATACAACCATTACGAATTTTCTTATTTTACGCTTGTTTAAGATAAGCAGATAGGCACTATTTGGTCAAAGCTCTGTAATTACACGCCCATTTCTAAAACAAGGCTGACTCAAATTTTTCTGCTAAATGAACAGTCAGAATTGTTGATCATGACAAAGTTGTGAATTTTATCATCTACAGATTTAAAACAAAATCATTGTATGCAAGTTTCTTTGGTATTTTTCGACTATGATGTATACATACACCTCTCAAAAAAGCGAATAGGCTTCATGTAAATTTCAAAACACATTATGTTTTACACGCTATGAACTATTATTATTCAGATTTACTTATGAGATTAAACGAATCTTACATTCGTTGACTTTTGAGATAAAACTTTATAAAAGTCATGAACATAAAAGATATTTTAAGCTCGCCAAAGGGCTCATTAATAACATTTTTTTCAGGACTCGTTTGCTATGAGCTTGTCTCAAATACCAGCCAATGTCAGATCCTATATTTAGGTTTTTACTATGGGCTAGAGAAACTTTCATTCAATTTATTTGACAGTTTAAGGGCTTATACATATGGTGATATGGTTTGGTGATATGATTTGGCTGCGTCAGTGTGTCAACTGGCAATGTTTAGAGCAGACATGAAGCAACACTTAACTCTTTACCAAACAATTCCTATTTCTAACAACCCTTGGAAAAAGGCGTTTGAAAACATTGTGGGAAAAGCAGAAAATGCTGGTTACCACCATTTTCTTCTTTTCACACAATATTTTTCCCCATTTTAAAGACCAATATAATTCTTTGAGCAACATTGAGCCACATTTACTTTGTCATTTGCAACTTTTTTTCAAGCTGAATCTGAAAATATTGTTGTTTGTAGAAGACTTACGATATGCCTATATTACATTCCAAAATATTCATATACACATATTTAAAGGAACATAACACCATCCAGTATTTCTATACTGGATACTTGTTTACATGAGTCATGCTCTGACAAAGGAGATTTTTATGCATTTACGTGTTGCACGATACTAAGTAAGCCATCATATATTAACACCCATTTTGTCCAACAATCGACTGGATAATGATGTAGAATGGTCCTTTGGCATTCAGAAAATTGACCAATAGCAAAACGTATCGATCCAGCTCAGCCTGCGCGGTCTGCTGAGGCTGACCTGAGCCGATACTTTTTGCAGATGCCTCCTTTCCAAAGGGCATGACTCTTACACGAGTTACACAATGATCGGTTTTAAAGTATGCAGCTTAAGACATTATGTCATAATGGAAGAACTTAAATAACCATACGCCAAACTGTAAAGGAGTTCCCTTCAAAAGAATTATAAAGTGACTCCGTGGATTGTATTCAATTACGCTGATTTCATGCTCAAATGACTTGAGCACGCAAACAAATTATAAGCAATGGACCTAAACTAAATGGATAAGGCGTAATGAACAGTGCTCCTGCTGCTGTTCCTGCAGTTTCTTTCAGTTCTTAATTTTGGTATCACGTGTGTGAAGTCTTTACATCAAGACTTAAAGATATACTTCAAAAGTATAAATACTATTTTATGACATAAAACCTCCCCCTAAAGTGTAGTAAACCCATGACTTATTGTTGATAACACAACAATGTACTTGTATCGTTTTTTGGGTCCCGGTTCTAATTTTGAATGCGTGAGTCCGCAGAAACCAACCAGTATTGCTGCGATTTTTCGCGGAAAAATTACGACAATATAAGTGTGGCGTACACACTAAAATAGTTTCTCTGACCTACAGATTCAACAACGTATAATATTGCAATAGGTATTTAAAGTTAATTGTCATGTAGAAATAATCTTAAAGGCGCTTTGGCCGCAAAAAATAAACAACTCGGGAGGTCAAATTGCAATTAAATTTAATTCGTACGGTACATTTTTCTGCCCGCAGCTGGAACTTTGACAGATTGCACTGTGACACACATTGTTAGACTAATAATATGCATATTTTTAAACAGTATGAATTAAATTTGTCTTCAATTTGACCCTTACATTGTTTACATTTTGCAGCTAGAGGGCCTTTTAGAAGCTGCTTTATTCTAATTTTGATGTCGGTATGACGTCTCGAAACTATTCGTGTGTATGAATATATTTAAAACCGAACAACACCCGTAAACATGGATCTATAAACGATACAGGCTCAAGGTCATGATGCAGGACGCTTGCACGTTTGTCTTTTTTTTTTTGTTAAAGAAATAGATAAAAACCTCACGTCCATGTTAATAATTATTATTGTTATTAAATTCGTTGACTGAACTATATAAGATGCTTACCAAGGCTCACATCATATATATCTCAATCAACGAGTTTAATAAAATGATAGGCTAATACATAAACATTCATGTATGGTCATTCTTTCCCCATCCCCCCCCCCCCCCTCCCCCCGCAACTAACAGATTTTGAAAAAAAGTGCACATAAAGTCATTTATAGAAAATGTAATATTTGTCCGTATTATTATAAAAGCGGAAACATTTCAAGTTTTTTTTTGTTTTAACTCCTCTCAAGCACTCATTTAAAAAGTCGATTACCCATAATTCTGTTGTCCATTTTACGACTTCAGGTGTACCTGTCGTCGGACTTGCTGAAGATGATTTGAAGGGGTCGATACCAGCCTCAATGGTACTCTGGTTGTCATAAAACCATGCCAGCCATATAAAATAAAGCTTCTATAACTCTCTAAATGCATTTTCAGCAGATGGCTCTTGAAACATCCCGGTTACATTACGACCATCAATATGAGCGATGATTTTACTCCTGAACACAAAACAACATTGTGGATTTGGCCAAATTGGAATCATTTACTGTCGAATTTAATGTGGTGCTAAAATGATGAAATTTTGCTCTGGAAAGGCTGCAAAACATTGTGGGAAAAAATGAGAAAATGCTTGTAACCAGCATTTTCTCATTTTCCCACAACGTTTGCTACCATTTCACAGACAAATTCCATCAAATCGCAAGTAGTTTTCAAAAGCTTTCTTCCTCTGGATCGTTAACCCTGCTCCACAGGGATTTTTGCGGTAGGCATAGATCAAGACCCACCGCACGGAAAGTATATAAGAATCTCTATGAGTTTCAGTGGACTATTTTCAGCCGTAGAAAGATGTCGAGTTAATATTTTTTTATTTGAAAGAATTAGAGAGCTGAATAAATCGAATGAATCTTTCCTGGTCGGGAAGTAAGACCAAGTCGCCTTAATTTCAAAAGCATTTTGCCAGAATGTTGCCAACGTACCGGACAGTGCAGGTCTAAGATTAGACTAAACATATTGTGTAGTCTGATCTCGACCTATACTGTTTGCAAAAAGCCAATTTTGTCTACTTAATCCGAAAAAAAAAACCTTCAGATTTCTGTTCAGCGCCCCAACGGTTAATTGTTGGCGTTAATGACCTGACATGCGCAGTGTGTTATGGTTCGTTTTGACCACTTAAGCCCCAGACAATTAATGTCATTGGTTTAAATAGAATCGTGAGAGAGTGATGGCTGAAAATATTATCTAGCAAATTATAGAGACCAGCACCAGCACATTTTATTGAAAGTGATACCACGAGGGTAAACTCTTTACCAGACAATTCTGTATTTTACGTCCGTGAGGAAGCATGCTTTTGAAAACATCGTTGGAAAAGAAGACAATGGTGGTAGCCAGCAGTATCTCCTTATCATATAATGCTTTCTACCCATTCAAATACGAATCCAACCATTTGTGCCGCTGTGACCCATTTTTACTTCATTGTCTGCAGGTACATTCAGTATGGAAGAGTTTAAAATGTTTGTTATCGAGGAAAGAATTTGTCACACTACATTCCATGCACACAAAAAATGCTTCGTCTAGCAGTTGACAGCATTTGAAAATATTATATCAAAACAGGGAAGGTGCTCTTTGTAGGAGAATTGTCCTTTCCAAAATGTTTCACGTGTACTTGTTAGGATACGCTTCAATTTATGCTGACTGTCGATCATTTACAGAGACGTTTTCAAAGTCGCCTGCTTAGAATATATAGGTCTTAAAAGAGCGGGCATTTTTTGATAAATTTTATCAAACATGTCTTGAAAAATATGGTTTTCCGAGCCTTTGCCGAGCTTGATGACATTTTTGTCTACGAGTCTGATAAAAGTTTACCTCAAAAGTCCAAGAATGTCAGATTCTTTTTCATTAAATCACTCTATATCAAGAATTAAAGCCCATGATGTGTTAAAACATAGGCAAAGGAGTACTGTACACGTCCTAAAGTTTACATGAAGCCTATTAGCTTCTTTGACAGGTGTGTACATCATGGACAAAAACTAGTCCCGAAGAAACTTGCATATAATGATTCTGTTTTGAATCTAAGATGATAAAACTGGCAGCTTCCTCACGATCATCAATTTCGAAAGTTAATTCTACAGACAAAACTGCTTCAGCAATGTTTTATAAATAGGGCATATGATGGTGTACACAGCTTTGACCGAACAGTGCCTATTTGCTTATCCCAAACGTGTGTAAGATTAAAAAAAAAATCGTAATGGCTGTATATACTTCGAAAATTAGGGAAATTATGTGATAAAATCGCATTACCAAACAAATGCGACAATGGACCAGTTGACAGCTCTTGTAATCATCAGGGAATTCGTTGTACAATCAAATTTAAATTTTCAAAGTCATTTCGTACATATCTTCATTTCCCTCAAATATTTGCCCATTGTCACTTGTACCATTAGGGTTGTCTATGCTTAAATGTTAAGGTGGAAAATTGATTGATAGATAGATTGATTGATTGATTTTATGGTGTTTAACGTTGTTTTCAGCATTCTTTAAGTTCTAGCGCTGGGGCCAGTGCATCTATCAATGCTTTCCTGGAGTTTTTTTTTTTAAACTAGTTCTTTGCACAATATTCTTCCCAAGCCACTGGCTGCTTTTCCAGTATCAGCGGTGAGAGTCATGAATCCTGTCGCAATGACTATCACCAATCCTCGGAAAGACATCGGCCGAAATAAGGAGTCGAACCAGCGACCATGTTTGCTACTGAGGTGACAGATGCCTCTGCTTCTGGCTGGTTGCCTGCGGCTTAAGAGTACACTAGATACGTGCTATGTGTAGCTAGTCTCATCTGCTTTTTGTTGCGACTGTAATTGTCGTAACCGGGGAGTCAGTATGATGCATCAAACTTATTTCAGTAAAAATTATCTGTTAACCCTTTGTCACACATGTCCGAGTTCTAACGACCCTCAGGAAGAAGGCTAAAAATATATTGTGGGCAAAGGAGAAAATGGTGCTTATCAGCATTTTCTCCTTTGCCCACAATTTCTTTTGGTCCTATCAAGGATACATTTCATCTTTTTAGCCATCTTTGATTTGTCTTATGCAATTACTTTCGATTTGAACTATTGTAAAAGGTTCTCGTTTGGTAAAGGTAATGATAGCACTGCCCCCTGTAGACGACTTCTTTCGTATTGTACATAACCGAGCCCTAGAACCTCAGTCGGTAGCGTACAGGACTTGAGACCAGGAGGTCACTGGTTCGATCCCCGGCTCGGCTAATTTCTCTCCAAGGATTGATGATAGTCATTTCGACAGGATTCATTCCTCTCTCACCGCTGACCATTGTTTCGACGTTGGTTATGTGGGAAAGCAGCAAGTGGCTTGGAAAGAATACTGTGCGGATTACTGGTAAAAGAAACTCCAGGGAAGCATTGATATGTGCACTGGCCGCTGCGATATAACTAAAATAATGTTGAAAACAGCGTTAAGCACGATATGATCAATCAGTCAATCAATTAATCGTTTTGTACATAAATTATGAAAACATCACTGTGACAAATCGAGAAATTGTTTTCATACAATGGCACTTTACCAAACTACAAAATTTTGGATTAGCCAAAATTCTTAGCATTTGCAGACGATTATTCAAAAGTGGCTCAAATGATGGAATTCGTTTTTGATGATGATAAAAGGAAAAGGAGAAAATGCTGGTTAACAGCATTTTCTCCTTTTCTCACTATGTTTTCAAAAGCCGTCTTTGTTAGGGTCGTTCTGACTCAGGCCTGTGTGGGAAAGAGTAAAACCAACATGTCCTCCATTTCATTTCCCAGAATATTTTCAAATGCCGTCTTCTTCAGGGTAGTAAAAACAGAGTTGCTTGGTAAAGGGATAAAGCTAAGCTTTACCCATCTGAAACCAACAGGCTCATCTGAAACCAAAAGGTGGCACCTGAACAGTGGTTCGATCCGTTCATTATCTAAATTGAGTAGGATAGGGGAGATAGGGGTTAACATCCAGTATCTCTAGCGTCCACATGAGACAATGGGAGACTCTGGGGGCTTTTTGACGAATTATTGTTTATGATGGTATTTTGGTGGAGGGAATGTTATGTCTGGTTTATTATCCAAAGCACCGTTAAGAATGTGCTTAAAAGGCATTATGTTTGGTTACTGGACATTATATGGGCGGAATGGTCTCAGTTAAGCACTAGAATATAAAGTATTATCTAACAACCGTTTTGTTATGGAAGTTTTCGTTGTAAACCGTAGATGGGAATACGTAGTGATTATAGATACAAGTTTCTTTAGATAATGGTTCTGCGAAGCATGCGGATTGATGCAAAAAATGAAACCACGTTAACCTTAAAACTGCCTAATAGATGTACATTTCAATCAATGGTTTAAAAAAAAAAAAGTGCAGCTCGCTGAAAAGCCAGCACCTTCAGCACAGCTTGGGCTTCATATGGACTATCAGCAAAGACACATTTGTGTACCATTTATCTGATTTGATCACTTACGTCATTCCAGACAATTAATATCTTGGTTATGAAACAAGCACTGGCCGCCTAAACGTTGTGCTCTCGCCTTTGCTCACGGGAATATGTGGTTTCATGGTAACATGTCATTCCCTGGATATTTTATATCTTATACACATGCAGCAGTATCGATTCTCTTCGGCCATTTTCAATACTGTTTTAATCTGCTCTCATTTGAAGAAAAAAGGCCAATTTCTTTCCGAGGATTGATGATAGTCACTGCGACAGGATTCATTCCTCTCCCACCGCTAATCATTGTTTCGACGATGATTATGTGGGAAAGCAGCCAGTGGCTTGGAAAGAAAATTGTGCGGAGTACTGGTAAAAGAGACTCCAGGAAAGCATGGATAGGTGCACTGGCCGCCGCGATATAACTGAAATAATGTTGAAAACGGCGTTAAAAACTATACAATCTATCAACATTGAAGAAAAAAAAAAAAAAACGCGACATTTTTCATATAATCTAATACTATATAATCTTCGTTTACTGCTGATAATGTGATCATATACTAAGGATATATATAAAATCTAATTCAATGATGAAATAATGTACGAAACGGTATTAAGTTAAAAGCGTCAAGTCTTTATTTATTTATTTAGATTGTTTCATAAATCACCTAAAATAAGTAACGTTACATTATATTGAGATCCTTATGTCAAAGCATCCCTTTAGGCTTGATGCAAATAAAGGATAATCAAAGTATTGAAAGTACTGACAGATTAGCGAATATGGAATATGCGGCCTTTGCAGAGATAACATTTGTTTGGTTGATACAAGATTGAAAAAAATAGTCTAATCGCGGTTATCCAGTTATTAAATCCGAGCCGGTTCGGTCCGGCCCAAACCTGTAGTTAAGTCCGATCCGGTTCGATCCAGGGACTTTAATGCTCATAGTAATTTACTTGTCACAAAAGGCAATACTATGAAAGATATCTGTTTATTGATATTTGATTGTAAAAAATATAATAAAGAAAAACATAGCCAATAAATACGTAACATATCAATTTGATGATTTGGCGTTTGAATACTTTCTAGAGTTCACTTTTACATGAAATTTCCATGTTTTTTTCGCTTTCTGGCCGGTTGGACGAACTCGTAGTTAGACGACAACCACAACAGCAACAGAAAAAAAGAAAACAGGACGATGAAATCAGTTGCGTTTGGATAAGTATGGATGAGCCTGATTTGTATAGCTGACTGATTTAATATCATATTTAACAAAATTACGATTTTAAATATTTTCTGTGAGGCTGTATTTGATGACTGGGGGGTTTTTGTTTACATTTAGATCTGGGTCACTCTCGATCTTATGCTCGCTAGTCTAAGAAACTGAAGCACATTCGACACCCAGTCAAATACCATTATGTTTTTGAAAAAAAGAAATTCGACCTTGAGATAAAACTTTATTATACTGAAAAGAAATTCCTCACTATCTGATTGGATCTAATGCCCCGTACATAGAGTCTGTACACTGGCAAAATCCACGTAAAAGCAATTTCCCTTTCGGGAGCCCCGTATACATGACTACACTTTCATTACATCATCCAAAATGGCGGCGTCGATCGATATGAGCCGCCATCAAGACAAACATACCGAGCAACTTGCACCATATTATTTCTAGTTTCCGTTGATGGTTGTCATTAAAGCGGAAAGAATGGATATTTTTTGAAAATAAATTAATATACATGTAGTTACATATATTATCGTTTGTTGTCATTCTAAAACAAATACAAGTGGTTAAAACGAGCCATCCCTTCGTCAGGTAAGCAAATTGTGAAGTGTCGAAACTTATTCATTGTAACGTTAAAAGGATAACCTAATGGTCGTTTGAGGCAACTAATGGTCGTTTACTTTTGACAACAAATCATTGAATTGCATAGTCACTTACCTTGAAGTTGTTTAAATCCATTTTTAAATAAAAAATATAACGAATGTCTATTGCAGTGACATCATCAAGTTCATCCACCAAAATGCACGTTTTACCAAGGTTTTCATTGAATTGGGGCACTCTGAAAGGCAATTCTATGTCGTCAGCGTATTCAATTCGTGAGAACATAAAACAGGGAAATTTCGCTGAATACACATTGAAATGGTAAAACTTTGCAGTATAATAAATTTGTTGTACGGTCAGGTGGCAGGGGACTTGGAAACTTGTTCACGGCTGTGGCGAATCATGTCGCCACCTCGCCTTCGGCTTGGCGCGACATGATTCGCCACAGCCGTGACTACGTTTCCAAGTCCCCGCGACATGATTTACCACAGCCGTGAACAAGTTTCCAAGTCCCCTGCCACCTGACCGTACGGCTAATATTATTATACTGCAAAGAAATTTCTTGTGATCTAATTGGATAATATGCCCCGAAAGTATATATTATATACACTGGAAAAACCCACGTAAAAGCAGATTCCCTTTCTGGTGCCCCGTATACATGACTACACTTTCAACACAATGTGCAAAATGGCGGCGTCTATCTATCGATACCAGCCGCCCACAAGATAAACATACTGAGTAGCGTGCACCATATAATTACTTGTTTCCATTGATGGCTGTCATTAAAACGGAAAGAGTGAATTATTTTTTAAAAGAAATGAATATAGAACTTTACATGTATTATCGTTTGCTGTCATTCTAAAACAAATACGGGGCGGGGGTGTTAAAACGAGCCGTCCCTTCGTCAGGTAAGCAAATTGTGAAGTGTCGAAACTCATACATTGTGCATAACGTTAAAAGGATAGTTTAGTTTAAACATATTTATTTTACATCGATTGAGAAACAAGTTCTTACAACTTATACTAATCTCTCTCGATTCTGTTAAAAGGAAAACCTAATGGTCGTTTGAGGCATCTAATGGTCGTTCACTTTTGCCAACAAATCATTGAAATTCATAGTTACTTACCTTGAAGTTGTTTAAATCCATTTTTAAATAAAAATACGACGAATATCTATCGAAGTGACATCATCAAGATTATGCATCAAACTGCACGTTTTACCAAGGTTTCAGTGACGTCAGTTTCCAGTGACGTCAGTTTTCATTGACTTGGGGCACTGAGAAGGGAAATTGTATTTCGTCAGCGTACTCAATTTTTGAGACCATAAAACAGGGAAATTTCGCTTAACACACGTTAAAGTGGTAAAACTTTGCAGAATAATAAATTCGTTGTACGGTCAGGTGGCAGGGGACTTGGAAACTTGTTCACGGCTGTGGCGAATCATGTCGCTACCTCGCCTTCGGCTGTGGCGAATCATGTCGCCACCTCGCCTTCGGCTGTGGCGAATCATGTCGCCACTTCGCCTTCGGCTCGGGGCGACATGATTCACCACAGCCGTGAACAGGTTTCCAAATCCCCTGCCACCTGACCGTACAACTAATAATGTACAACTTCTCAAGTGGACAGCCTTTCGCAAATAACATCAGGCGAGCTGAACATCGATAGTATAGGATCTGAAAATGTGGATTTTATTCTTAATTACTATTATAGAGAATCTTACATGAGTGTTTGTTTATTATCGTTTTTATCAAACCAGTTGACTGAAATTATATGACGCAAGCTTTCTAACACCTTTTTGTCAACAAGTTGGATAAAAAATAAAAATGGCAATACATAAATACCTGTGATATTCTAGTTATCACATAAAACAAATGGCAGACAAACAAGTATCCTACGGCATCACCTCTAGCATAATACCGTTTACAAGTCCATGTTTGTAAAATGTAGTTTAATTTGAAATGTGTAGGGCCTACATACACTAGAAGATAGCTCTGTGACATTTACATCGAAAGTAGGATGAAACAGTATAAAGGGGGAGTTAATCGAAATATTTCCTTAATTTTATTGATTTTCATATATCTTTCGCTATTTTTCCTTGTTGTTATCAAACACGAAAACTATTAACCTTTCCACGCGTATTCATTTTAGCAAAAATGACGTCATACTTCCGCAGAATGGCGAAGTAGCACAAATTCCAGTACGCGCTGTAATTGGTTTTGCCGGCCTCACACGCTCATGATATGAGAATACATGTAACTACAACATGATCAGAACCGGGACCCAATAAACTGTAATTCACCGGTGTATTATCAAATATGTCATGGGCTAATTAAACTGATGAGAGAGGGTTTATGTAATGAAATGAAATTTTTGGCAAGGACGTCAAATACATACGCAACGAAGTTAAATCACTTCAAATGAAAGGTGTTTTGTGGATATTTTTAATTCAATTCGTATTGGATATCATATTTACATACAGGTAACTCCGGGGCGCCATTTCTGTTCATGGGGATATGAATGAATACGGAAAAGTTCTAAGCACAACGGTATCTGTGGAACAAAAACGATCTTGAAGCAGCGAACGGTGTATTCAGCATAAACGACTCCATCTAACTCTCATTTCGTTAAACCTGAAAAAACCTGTTTGATTTACTCTTATTCTGCTTTAGAAAACATCGGACAAACAGTCATTCAGGGAATGGGGACCCGGTCAGATGACCCACAACTTTTGTTTAGTTTTAAAACGAAAGTAGATCTTGTTGTAAGACGAAGATTAATTACAAGCCTTTAGTTACAATGAAGTTATCACACAGAGTATAAGACAATGTGTTACTAGTAATTACTTTGTACAATCATTTTTTATGTCTACCATTGTGCAGGTATATATGTACAGCAAAACTAGGATGATACATTCACACATAGACAGGGGGGCGCAAGTATTAACATATCAAGTCCCACGACACGGTTCACCCACGTAACCTGATTCTCATTCTTTCTTGAAACCGGAAGTAAATTCAATTTGCCACTGCTGGACACCCATGTCGAGGTAACAATTAAATAGATCCGATTTCCCACGTATGACAAGACAACCAATTACAAGGAGTTCCAGACATGCTGAAAACTGCGAACACAGCCCTTATACTGGTGATAGATAAGTGAACAATATATCGTCTCTGTTAATTTCTTAGTCTATAATTTACATAATCTGATTGAAAACATGTTTATTGCACTTAAAGCAACCCCGACGTAGTTTCCTGAAGCCTCGACCGAAAATTGTAGCTGTTTCAATTCTAATGATGAAAACCGTTGAAGTTTCAACCAGTTTTGGAAAGACAAAGATTGATTTTTTGATTTTTGATTTTTTGAGAAGGTTGTGGATACTTAAGAAGCTATTTTTGTACTATTTATCTCAGCTTATAAATACATAACTTTAATTTTAGAGCTACAATATATGCCCTTATTTGCCTGATTCTACCCGTATATTAATCAAAATCCATTACTTGAGTTGATGAATGACGTTAAACTTACTTCTCATGAACCAAATTGCATCTGTTTATGTGCCAAACTTTGCAAGCATTTTTTTTTTTTTTCTTGTGCTCATTTATGCAGAGACACGATGTTTAAAGCTAATGTTAAAACTAAGGCAAAGCTAATAAACGGAAGGAACTTAAAACTACTCTCAGATAATGGCTGGTAATACCTGCGTGTTTTGGTGTCACGACGGGCTTTTATAACTAATATTTCGTATTTAACAAAGAACATCATGTCAGTAAATATCAAGTAGCAGGTCTTTAATCTATTGAGATCATCTAATAAGCAATGCCTCTACGTAGACGATGTATATTGAATCGCTTTCAGCTGTAAACTCTCAGGACAAATTCTTTAGACCTAACTTTGGATTTATACATAGACAATTCCAAACCTTGTTCTGCTTCTATTCTAAGACAAGTCTATTGTTTGGATGAGACAGAATGTCTTAGCTGATTTGATAGATATTCTTCGAACTTGCAATCAACGCAATGTTTTAGAATCATTGGTGAATACGACGCCTGGTGGTTAGTCAGTTCATAAAGAAAAACAAACCAGATGTTAATTTCTCTTAGTTTTACATGTTCAAATACGGGCAAAATTGAACACATATGGATCTGACATAAGTTTGTATTTTAGATGAATGTTTTTTGAAGGGTTACGGAAAAAATGTTATTAAACATGCCTTTCGCCAGCTTAATAAGCTTTTTTCTCTTGACGGGTAAAATAAGTCTTCTTTTTTCAATAGCCAACACACGCCAAATCTACTCAATACTTTGACAAGAGTGTGCGTTGAGGACCAAAAAAAAGTGACATATACTTTTTGATCAGAATAAAAATACATGTAAATAAATTATGGCTTGGCTCAACAATGATCATCAGTTCAATTGACTGGGAAATTTGTGTCAGACGTTTTCAAAAAAAAAAAACAGCGATCAGATGTTTACAGTTATGCTTTATAAATGACGTAATACAATGCTCCTATGACGTCTTTAAATCTTATCTCAATCGCGCGTAATGGCGATATTACACTGAAAACCGGGGGATATGTGATAAAACTCACTGCATTAAAATGACTACTATTTCCTAATAACTCCTACGTTTCAACTGAATACAAGGAACTCGAGGTATCAAAGCCATATTTAGATACACTAAGTTGATACTGGATCAATTAATTACTTAATAACCACTTCAATAAGTACTGGATGTAGATCTACTAATGACAACTGAAATTGCACACAAGTTTGTTTTGATTCAAAACTGAAATATAACTTCACTGACACAGACACATAAAAATGAAAGTTTTACATATATGAAACTACGTGTACTGATTTCGGTGATCTTCAATGAATTAAAACTTCGATAATATATCAACTCTTATTTACCAAAGACCTCAAAACTGACATTTCTTACCAACTTTTAAATTCTTTACCCAGGTGAAAAGAAAAATACAGACTAAATTCAGTGTTAGACATCAATTGAAATCAACTGAAATCAGTTGTGCGATCCAGTATTATGGCGTGGTTCACAATTTTGTTCTAGATAATTGTTTCCCACATGGATCATTGTCACGTGACCTGATGAAGAAACGCTGTCTTTAATTCATCGGGGGCATTTAATACGGCAGTTGTACGGCCAAGCTTCCTTAAATTGACGACGTTTATTTCGTCCTTTCAAGTTGTATTCTCGAGGGGCAAAGTCATTATTCTGAAAAAAAAGATGAGCTTTATGCTTCGATAGGAATTCCAAGGATTGTTACACGATTCCACATTTCAGAATTAGCCATATATTGGCCTGAGACAGAACAGCTCAGCCGATCACATGGCAAGTATTTAGAATTAGAATGAAAATCTAGATTCCTTAATAAGGACAACAATTAGCGTTCTTCTTTTCTGTTACGGACAACAAGCATGTCTATGACTTAAAGTTTCACATACTCAAAAAGGGCTAGTATGATCTACCCAAATTAACATGAAAT
Source organism: Hippopus hippopus (assembly GCA_946811185.2). Taxonomy (NCBI): domain Eukaryota; kingdom Metazoa; phylum Mollusca; class Bivalvia; order Cardiida; family Cardiidae; genus Hippopus; species Hippopus hippopus. The sequence continues at coordinate 41,921,535 of OX328105.1, read as the reverse complement.
TGATTGCTCTATCCGTATGATTACGTCCATGTTTTATTTGATTTCAAGGAACGCTTCTTAAGGCGTCACATCCACATTCAATAATTCATGTTTATCAATAGCATTTCAGTTGTTATCACCATTGAATATAACCTAGTGACATAGTGTTCAATACTCTCAAAAGGTTTGTATCCATTTTGTGCCTGGACGTGCTTAGAACGACTGTGAAATTTTGCAAATGGACTATACCCTATACCAATATCAGACTGTACCAAGGGTACAGTCTACTCTTGGGCTTTCACTTTCCAATGATATTGGAATAGTCAGGCAAAAAAATAAATCTCAAAATTGTCATAATAAGCTCTTTTCTACAGACTCAAAATGTAACTTGGAGTCAAATTTTATTTAACACTTAAGGATAGGACACCCTAATGGGATTCTTGTAACATCGCCTTTCATCGCCGAAAAAAAACGTACGAATTCGGCTAAGAGTCGGGTAATACGTAATCGATCGGTCGATACACGCTGTTTCCTGCATCGATTACGGATTATCCGAGTCTTAGCCGAATCCGTTCGATTTTGGCGATGAAAGGCAATGTTACACGAATCCCATTAGGGTGCCCTATCCTTAAGGCATCAATATTCAATAACCTTAGACGTAATCAACGAATTTGTCCTACCAAAGTAGTTTTAACTGGTGTTATGTGCTTTTCAATTTAAAAAAAAAATGAGTATGGTAATATAAACATTGATGCTGATTTACAGAAAGATATGGCAAATTGATTCCTATGTAAAATGTGAAAAATATATCTATGAACTGCCTGTTTGCAGCGAACACCATCAAACTTAATTACAAATGTATGTTTTATACAAAGTAGGAATCCTTAGAATTCGAGAACTTCCCTTGCGCGAAGGAGAAATATTGGACCAAACTGAGCACCATACCAGTTAGAAAAATTATTAGAAAATTATAGATTTACTCCGGGTCGGTGCCTTAAAAACTTCTTTCATGCTCAACTCAGATGAGCATGAAATCTCAAAACTAAACAGAATAAGTATGACACTCTTCCCCGAGCAACTTCTTAACTTTTCAAGCTCCTTTTTCCTTCTTATGAAACGAAAGTCTTCATTTCTCATTGTCGTACTAGCAGAATCATTATATTGAAAGGCTGAGCACAAACTCAGTTGAGCGTGAACGCAGGTTCTGTAAGCACGGGCCCAGGTCTTTCTTAATCCGAATCATGGATAATTATTTGTGTAATTTTTACGAAGAGTTATTGAATGCTTTATACAGGATTGGTCAATAGATCAATAGAATTCAGTGGGGCGTACAGTATGAGTTTTTTGACAGCTATTTCGGCTATGAACCATACTTAGATATTTTATTCGATAATTCTAAAATTTACTCTACATTCTTTATGAATTCAAGCAGGCGGCTATGATAGAAATTAGACCCCTAGAAGTGTCGCATTTGTCAGACTTTAAACACAAATGATATGGAAGACGTATTTCATTTTGTTTGTATCTGTCCCTCCCATGATACCCCAAGAAAAATATACCTATGTAAAAATTGTATATAAGGCCGTCGTTTTTTAAATGTAATCAACTGATGACTATCGAAGTTGGTTAACAGCTCTTTAATTTTGTCAAATTTCATCAAAGATGCTCTAAGCCTCGGCAAAAAAGTGCCCTAAACCTAGAAGCCTAATTTATTATGTTCTTGTTTCTTTCTATCTAGCAGGCAACTATATATATATATACTTACTTCCAAAAGAAACGATACATACTTTGAAATCGTAAATTTTCAAAACGGGTTTACAAATGATTAAAAGCGGATCAAATATCGTTCTCTACGACGTCTCGCATGGCTGCACTTGATTTTGATTCATATCGGATGATTCGTATCTCCGTGACGTCATTCTTTAAGTTTAGGCGTGCAACCCGACTTGAACATGACCGACTGCATATTTAGGAAAACTGCTTAGTCTGTTTTACAGGGCTCATACCCACACATGTGAAGAAAAGATTCGAATCAGAAATATTGCGGCTAAATCAATGACGGCGATTATAAGCGTAAAAGGTGCATGAATCTAGTCAACGTCATTGTGACGTCACAGCTCATTTTGGTGTGTCGCGTGTACCTGTCAAACGTTAACCGGGACGCTACAGCACGCTAGGATAATTTGCTGATTGACTCCTTTCAGACATACCTCACTGACGGCACATGCTCAGGATGGCTGCATACGGTCGTCAAATTTACGTAAATGGCTCTTGACAGCTTCAGCAACAGCTGCTGAGACGTGAAGGGTTAAGAACAACAGAATTTGTGAAAATGCATTTTGTCAGATAATTTCGCTGAGTACGCCTTCACAGCCAGACATCATTACAACGTGCAAACGTTTACATTACGTCCCCGACCCAATAAGACACAGTGAGCCTGGCAACACAATCTTTAGACCCATCAGTGAGTGTTAAAGCTCGAATCAAATTTTCATTTGGAACGCAAGGATCAACGTGAGTTGATTCAACAACAACGCGCAAAACCTTTTGCTTACGCACGTGGCCGTGTAATGGAGACGGCGTCGCTATAAAATCGGGGTGTCAGTCCTTCAGCCATCTTGCAATGGCTCACTATTGCACGACGAAACCCGACATTTGTGCTTTTTCGGGTAAATGTTCTTTTACCAGTTGATGTTCCGTTGATGAGGGCCATTTCACGGCTAACGTCGTTCGATCACGTCATCTTTGGATGTCGCGTGGTTCAAATTTAGGTGGAACTTCTCCAACGGCAGCAAAGGGTCATTCCTCTTTATCGCATAGAATCGCCAGATCTCTCATGTTTAGAGCATCTATATATGGGACGTTGGTTTATTACGTTAGACGTGGTCAGTAAGCAATATTAGCCTGGTTAGATCACATTGTGGAACAGGATGGACCTCAATCCCTTAGAATGAAGTTCAGGCACATGCCCAGGAAACGACGCGTCATTCTTCAGTTGTGAGAGATGCAAATAATGGCCACCAAACATAAAGACAATCTGTGTAACTTTGTGTTGTGACCCCTACGCGATTCCAAGCAGTATTACGTCAGACGGTACAGTAAAATTTGACGTATTGCTGATGAAATTTACCACAGACTATTACAGGTTCGGGATATGTAACAAATAAGCTTCCCTCTTGTATTTACAAAAAGATTTCTGCTTTCAAATGTATGTATCGTTTCTTTTGGAAGTAAGTATATATATCTAATACTGACAAGTAAAATTTATTTCAAATAAGACGTATCTTATTACTCTACTGAAAAAACTACATATATTTGTCACTCTCGCCGTCATGTTTGCTCAAGAATTTGTAATAAATCATGTTTACTGTTGATATTGTATTTGAAACTGTGTGCGACTGTAAACTTGTCTTGAAATACTTTTCTGTTCTGCACTGTAATTGCTCTAGAATTTGAGACTGTTATGCTCGATTGGTTTTACGGGATTTTGTGTAACAATTAAAACATAATCAGGGAACTTAAATCTTAATTGCTAAATTTGTTAATTATAGTTAGCCTTTACATTAAAGTATAACATTCAGAAACAAGGGAAACTTTGAAAAAGGCCTTTCTCGTACGAAGACAAATACATATTCCCAATATTTTTTTCCGGAAAAAAATATAGAACATCCAATGCAAAAACCTATTTAGCTATCGAAATAAAAAACGTGAAGCAAGAGAGATAAATGCGACTCAGCTGAAAAAGAAAGAGAAACAGAGATTTTGTTGTTGTTCTTCAAAATTAGGTAAACTTTAAGTTTGAAATGCAACACTTATCTGATAGAATATTTCGAATAATTCTAGTACTGCACCGTAAGAATTATTTTGTTGTACAGGACAATCCCGGAATTGTACCGACGCATGTTTTGCACGAATCTTTATGTAAATGTATAACAAACAATACTAAATTAAAAGTTATTTCAAATTACAAAGCACAAATGTCGTCAGTATTATATGGACAACATAAAGGTAAGAATTTAGTTAACTATTCTGATTGAACAATGGTATTTGAGATAAAGCCTCAGGGTAAAATGGAAAATTTTTCATGGACAGAGAATGCTTCGATTTATGTTTTGATGATCTTAACCCTTAGGCTGCTAAGCACGACTCAGTGACCTTTTTCGAACAGTTTAGATCAACTTCAGACTGCACAAAACGTGTAGTCTGATCTTAGATCTTCACTATCTCCGATCAGAAGATATTCACCTCCCCCAAAAAACCTCTTTGAAGTAGCAACATTTAGGTATCTTTCTAAAAGTTTCACTTAACTTGTTTAGCAGGTTAAGGGTTAAAACTTTTGGTTTACAGCAAAGGCAGAAGGCGCCAAGAATGTTCACAAGAGATGATGGCGTTATAGATACAAATTCTAGGGAAAGTTACTGGCTCTATTTATCTTGTAAACATCATTGATAGCGTAACACCAACTTGCTTCTATCGTCCAAAAATATTTCTGATAACCCCTCTTGCCGTAGTTTATAAATGTCACGATGAAATAATAATACACACCAAGTCAACTGTTTCTATTATTTAATTCTAATTGTTAAGATGTCACGATGAAATAATAATACACACCAAGTCAACTGTTTCTATTATTTAATTCTAATTGTTAAGATCGAAATTGGTCTTTTCATTATTATCTCGCTACATACACATGTACGTAGAATAGAATTAGCATGTCCAAAAACCAAAATTAGAAGCTCTCGAAACAACCGAAATAGAGAAGCAATCTGTTGAAAGAGGAAGGGAGATGTGAGATAAAGCAATATACATGTACAATGTTATTCAGGTCAAAGATAAAGTTGTCTGTATTGACGCTCTCTTGACATTAACAAAGGTTACCCGAATTGACGTCTTGTACCTAGATGTGGCAACTGATCGTTTAAAAATGGCATGTATGTAGGTTTACAGTAAAGTCTACCTTGAAAAGTGGATTTTCGATAAATGAGGCGGCTAACCACCCCCTTTCCAGTAATTTCAATCGTCATGTTCAGTTGTAAACCATCCCCTCTTTCACTTTTTCCATACCATAGACGACACCAGAAGCTTTTGTGGACAGGGTAGATTAAGATCAGACTACACAGAACGTGCAGTCTGATTCCTGATCTACATTGTTCACTGCTATATTCTACGTTATGACCAAACTGTTTCTTGATCTTGGAGGGAAAATGTATTTTTTATTTTTGAGAAAATGCAATTCATTTATCCAGTAGTGAAAGAGTTAATCAACAAATTTGATTAATCTATCGGTGTTATTGCTATTTGGTTAAAACACGAATGCACATGCAACGGTACTTTTACATCATTTAAGTATTGTAAACAAAATAAACAACTGTAAATGGCTGAGAAACAAGTTAATACCGGAAACGGTCGTTTTATCGCCATATTGATTTTCTCTCGCTTTGAAATGTCCAGCCGTTATTTATCTTTTCGTCCTCTTGAAAGTTAACCATTATGTAGTCACCATTAGATACATTAAAATTGCAGTTTGATGGTCCTGTTTTTATAAAAGATTTAATGGATTATTTGATATCTAGGCACGATTGCTGTAAAATTAAAAGCATACAAACATAGAATTAGCATATCAATTCTGTTATTGGATGACAATCATATTCATTGTGTTTGATTGTTCATTCAATTACTTTAAGTTTTTCAAATGTTGTTGGCGATACAGATCGACTTGATCGTCATTCAAACACAGTTTTTTTTTTAAGTATAACATTGCATTTTAGTTGCTAAAACGTAAATTTACCTGTACAAGTAGCTTTTCTTTTTATTACTAAGTACGCCTCTGTAAATAAAAAAAAAAAAAAACCCAATTAGAGCTGGACATTTCCCTACGTTTTTTGCACATATTTTAATTCAAAACTATGTGAAAAAGCCCATCTTTACAGGTGAGCCTAAAATATCAGTGTGTGTTATGATTTTCTAAATTAAAAAAAAAAAAAAATGAGAAACGAAATATCGTTGTATGATGAATTCATTATCTTAGAATTTAGATATAAAACATTTTTTAGAGTCGTAAGTAATTTTCGAACCTTGCTACTTCCCTAACTGATTTCTTTTCCATCACGAAACTGTTTAGACCGTTGAGATTTTTTTTTAAAGAACACTGGTGTAGGTAGATCTGTACATAAATACTGACCGTCACAATGTTGATATAAGAATGGCCAAGAATTAACTATAGCTGATGCACCTTCTATGTCATTTATTATTTTCTTCATGTCCCCAACAAGAGTAATTAAAGGTCAACCTCTGATCATAAAGTATTCGGTAGTCAGATTGCAGTCAAATTTAATGTATACCCTGTAAAAGTATGGATATCATTATGAGTCTAACAATGTGTTACTGCATGGTCCGTCAAAGCTCTAGTCGCAGGTATACAAATGAATTGTAAGACTAGAATTATGGTTGCAACATGACAGACCATACTAAAACACATAATAATATCTATACGTTTAAATGGCATTTATTAGATTTGCTTGCATTTTGACTCCCGACTTATTTAAAATGTGCCGTTAGTGTTCCTTCATGAGTTAAGCCAAACGAAGGACTTATCTTATAGGAGTGTGTGGTGTTCGCGGTTGTGAGATAGATCCTCGGCGTTGTAACCAGAACGTCCCGAATTCGATACCCGGGAGCGGATGTCAACTTTGTGACTGTTCACTGGCCCACACATTCGGCGCGGGTACTGATGTAGTTTCCAGGAAGCAGAATCGAGAAAGATTAGTACAAGTTGCAAGAACTTGTTTCTCAATCGATGTGAAATACAGTAAATGAGTTTAAACTAATCCTACAGAAGTACAGTATACAAAGGCAAACATTATGATGATGTCTGTGTTGATAAGGTTATTGCCAGAAAGAAGTCAGTCAGATCATTTAATCTTGAGATCATTTCATCATTATTTTCGTGTTATTTATATGTAATAATGATTTATATAATAATGCATCCCCGGCGGCATTTTGTGAACAAACAACAAACATTCTTAACTCGTGGCAAGTATTTGATATCTTGTAACCACGACAAAATTATTTCGTGATCACGAGATATTAAGTCGTGGCCAGACGGTAATTATCCAACGAAAACAAATTTTAAAGTGTTATATGTCTCGTTTTCATTTACAAGGAAAGTCGAGTACACCGTTACTATTTCTTGGCGCATTTATATTAGCCATGCAGTATGAAAAGGGGGCTTAATGCATCTGCAAAACATATCGACCCAGGTCAGCCTGCGCAGTCGGTGCAGGCTGACCTGAGTAGAAACTTTTTGCTATTGGTAAATTTCCTGCATGTCAAAGGACTAGTCTATCTCATGATTCAGTCGGTTGTTAGAAGAAATGGATTTTATGGGTCCTTAATTATGAGACAAGGAAATATTGATGCATAACATCAATGGCGCCGCAAATCAGTTGTTTCTGAAATTGGGCACATTACAGCGGGTTAATTTTTTACGCCAAGGGCATCACTTGAACAAACTTCGTAGAGGTCCACGTGGTGATACTACATGACAAATATTTAAACTCTGGGCCATCTGGGATACGATCTGGTTTGTATCGATCTGGCAATGAAAGTGCGGTATTTTACATGTTAAAAAAACAAAAAATCAGTCCAAATAGAAAAACAAAGTTGGTACGGGCTCGATCTAGTAAACAATATGGCAACCTCCACAGGCACTTTTCAAAAGCGAATAAAAATATAGTGCCGCCAACCATGCGGCGCCACTATAAGTTGCTTGGTAAATGCATCGCGGAGGTACATTCAACCCCTTTTGGGTCATAATATATGAGCCACGCTCTGGCAAAAGGGGGCTTAATGTATCACCGTGATGCATGATACCAAGCAAGTCATCACATAATCATAGATCCATAAAATCCATTTTTGTCCAACAACCGACTGAATCATAAGGTAAAATTGTCCTTTGACATACAGAAAATTGACTAATAGCGAAAAGTTTCGGCCCAGTTCAGCCTGCGCAGGCTGACCTGGGTCGATACTTTTCGCAGATGCATTAAGCCCCCTTTTCACAGAGCATGGTTCAATTATATTTTCTTACCGCATGTCTGCCCAATGCTCTAACAATGCTCTAGGAATACGGCGTTTAATGCATCTTCGTTATGCATTATATGCATTAAACCAAGCAAATTTTCACATAACATGGACCTTTTTTCTCTAAAACCCGGATGAAATACAAAGTAGACTGGTTTATTGACATGCAGAAAAATTCACCAAAAACAAAAATTCACACGAATCGATACTTCTTGTAGATGAATTACACCCTTTTTTACAGATCTTGAAGAGTATACGTATACCTTCATTAAAATAAAAAAATGAAAAACCGGAAAAACTGAACGACATAAATGTAGAAACGGATTAGAGCTATTCTTGTCAAAGTAATGGAATAATATATTCCGAAGAATAGATTAATTATTAAGTAATCAGAGGTAATCATTCTCTTATCGCTTAATCCTTAGGCTACTTAGAGCGACTCAAGGCGCTTTTGCGGCCAGTGTAGATCAAGATCAGACTGAACAGACATTGCAGTCTGATCTTGGTCTATACTGTCCGATAAGGAGATATCCCCACCCCTCTCCCCCCCCCTCCGCAAAAAAAAAAAAAAAAAAAAACTTTGCAATAGCAATATTTGGGTCTTCTACTATTGGCTGAAAAGTTTCATGTAATTTACTTACCAGGATAAGGGTTAAAGAACCAAAGAACAAAATATAAGAAAAAACAAGCTGAAAATCTTCTGAGTCGCTTACAATCATTTCCGCTACAAACCTTTGAGATGTTTATATCAAAGATCAATGAAAGGGTAACCAAAGAAACATCTTTTATTTAAAAAGAATGAAATAAGTATATCACTATACCAAAAGAATTTGATACTGCTATCAGATATTACACATGACATCAGAGTCCGTACCATGCTTAAACACGTTTTCAGTCTTACTCTCCAGAATTTTCTGAATTTGAAAGTAACACAACTTCAGATTGGCTAAACCATTTGGTTTAGCCAATCAAAAGTTGTGTTACTTTCAAATTTTGAAAAATCTTGGAGAAACAGACAAAGAACAATCTTAAGAATGGACCCTTGTGTCATGATAAACTGTTGTAACTAATATTTCTTGTTCCAGATAATTGTATCCCTGAAGGATCATTATCACACTACGTGAGAAAGACACACGGTGTTTAATTCATCAACGATATTTGATACGGCAGTTGGACGGACAAGACTCTGTAAGATGACTACCTTTATTAAATCGCTTCTGGCAGAATTCTCATGATACACACCCTTGATTCAAGGCATGTAAAGTCAGTAATCGTTGTTGTGTTTAGTAACTGCTCTTCCGTTTTTGAGCCAATTGTTTAAAAACCAGTATCATGCTGTCACCCTATAAATGAGGGCTCAAACAAAGTGTTTGGAACTTTATGCATATTATTCTTCTCTTCACCTCTGCTGTGTATCCACAAACAGATACTTATTATTGTATACTTTGATATTGTCCCTATGCATTTGCACTAGATGAAAATGTGCAATATTTCTTCTTATAAAACATATTTTCTTCTCGCTGTGGCGTAAGCTGTATAATACTGATTTTGACATATTTCGTAATTCAACGAACCATTGGTAAGTGATTAATTGCAGTAACTGTCTTTTATGAGTTGGCATTGAAGCTAAAGTTTGCATGACGAATGAAAGTATGACAAAGTCCACACCAGGAAGAGCATGCGGAGGGGACTTTCAGTTTCGGCGATGCTCTGGAAAAGATATGTACCCTCAAATTAAGATGCGATTTTTAACTTACAATAGATCACGAAATAAATTCATAGGTTCAACAAATATATTTTACAGTCGAAAGATGTTTGTCTGTCTATCTCTGTTTTATTTTGTGGACTTTTTAAAACAAGAAATATCTTTAAAAACATAGAGGGCGTAAATTGGCCAGCAAATAGGCAGGAGCCCTAAGAATAAACATGTCTACATATATGACCAATGACAAATTTCTGTTTATTCATTTGTTATCATTACCAAAAAGTAGGTCAAAAGCCCACACATTCAGTTACGCCGAAAAAAAAACTAGTCTTCATTGAGGCTTATGATATCTAAACATGTATACCGCACTAACAAAAATTCACCGGAGAAAATTTTATGGGTACCCGAAATGTTTTGATGACAAAACTTGACAACTGTAGGTAAAAAGCGATTTTTTGTAGGCTACACCAGCTACCACAACAGGTTATTATTCTCAGTTGTTGCTACGGGTCTACTGAGTCGGTAACAAGAGTAAAAAACCCCTACTCTTCGGTACTTTAATTTTCTAATTTTCAAGTTTCAAAATAAGGCATCTTGACATATTTCATTGGTCTAAATTTCGCGAAATAAGTATTGATCGAAGATTCGACTGCACTCTCTATGCAGCCTGATATTGATCTTCACTGTCAGAGAAGCGAAGTACAATTGTTAATTGCGTTAATTGGTTTAAATGGTGCTATGACAATGTTTACTGTTTGCTTGAAGACATGCGGCGCCAAAGCAGTTGTAGAACTTGTTGGCGTTACAGATGTGATCTTGGGAAATGGTATCTTTACTCTTAACCAAACGGCAAAATCTATCACACGTCCAAATTAAAAACAATTGAAGACGACAAATAAAACGTGGTTCAAATAATAAAATTTGTCACTGATAGGGTATTATGGAAAAAAAATAAATGGTAGGGTAAAAAACATGATGGAAAAAAGAGAAAATGCTAGTTACCAGCATTTTCTCCTTTTCCTACAAAGCGCTCAAAAGGATTCTTCCTCAGGGTCTTTAAAAAACTTTATTATTATACCTTATCCTGCTTAATTAGTTAAAAGAAGTCTTCAACTCGATAAGAAAAACCCAAATGTTGTATTTTCAAAGTTTTTTTTTTTTTGTGCAAAATATCTCCTTATCGGTAGATCCAAGATCAGACTGCACGTTATGTGCAGTCTGATCTTGAACTACACTGTCCGCAAAAGGTTCTTGAGTAGCGCTTAGCAGCCTAAGGGTTAGGTAGAAGTTGAAAGATTTTAACAGTAAACATCAACAACAGCGTAACACCTCTTCATTCGTTATCGTCACACGATTCCGCGCCATTTTATTCAGGCGTTAGTCATGATTTTGACAGCGTCATAAAAGCGCAAAAGAAGTCTGAAAGTTCTTTTTTGACGGTTATCTAATTTTACAGTAATGTCAAGCCAAGAAATAGTACGTATCACGAAATATATTCAAAATAAGTTAAAGGATTTATCTTTTATTTGTGTATAAGCGCACATTTATGTCAAGCTTCGAAATTCTGAATATAATATAAAATTTGATATTCTGAATATAATATAAAATTTGATGTCTAAAAAAATACAATAATGTGATCAATCGAAAGAGACGAAATGAATAATAACAGAAAGGCAAGGAGAAAGACATCGAAAGAAAGAAAAAACTTCAATCTCTTCTGCAGTCATGTAGGAGTATGTGTAATACAGTATTTGGGCTGCACTACCTTGAAACTGCACTTAAATTGTCGTCTGACATCCCAGTAAATTTCTGTTGTTGTCTCACTACAAACACATGTTTTAACGACTCTAAACTGGAAGTAGCCTTTCGGAAATGTCGCAGAAAATTTTCCGACTATGTTCTCTACCATTTCTAAGAGGAATCGCAACATTTGAGCCATACATAAATAGAGGATATATGGTTTCTTTTTTTTATCGGTGTAAGATCGAAATTTATTTCATGGAGGAACATCATTGGTAATATTTTCACGAGTGGCGCAGCCACGAATGAAAATATTACTACTGATGCTGTTCACGAGATGAAATAAATTTTGAGCTTTCACTGAAAAAAAAAAATTCTATTTATTTCATGCTTCTAACCCCTTTTTCTATGGATTTTCATCAAAATCCAGTACAGTTGTTTTCGGCAATTCCCCCTGGTGTACGCCTCCACATAGCAACGCATTACAATATGACGTAAAGCGCGAGAAATGTAGGGTAAATGCGCGTAAATTACATCGTATATCCGTCTTGTTGAATGGCACGCACTGTTTAACTAGGTAACTAGTGCACGGCAACTACTGTTTCCGGCTTCAATTAAAGAGTTAGAAAAAAATAGTGTTTCTACTGGTCGTAACTATGAAATATCAAACCATATTCCACCATTATTTCTCGATAAACTACCGAAAAGCATGAAATAAATGGTCGTCTGCAACAACTTTCAGTTTGGACAAGTCATAAATTTTGTCGTCTGATCAAGAGTTAAAAACACCGACAGTATTATCCCATGCTTTCGGGGGTTCACATCATTTCCTGTGCACTGATAATTGATCTTTTTGTAAGGATTTGTAACACCCATTCTACTCTGAATGCAGCATTTTCGCGATAACAAGCAGCACGAGATAGCTGTATTTCCGGTAACAATGACCGAAGTAGGTCGATATCGAATATACTCTCCATGCTTATCAAGAACAACTTTCTGAATCCTATCAGACGGCAAAAGTTTAGACTCGACCAAATTGGAAGCATCTGCAGACGACAAATTCAGTATGGCTCAAATAACATGATTTACCCTTTTAGATTTCTATCTGAAAGGACATGTCGAAGGGATAAAACGGAGAAAATGCTGGCTACTATTCCGTATCTGAGTCTCAAAATGATTTGATGGTTTAAAAAAGAATTAGTGGAGTGTCACGATCCTAGAATATTAAAGCTATACAATACGACCAAAATTTTAGATATGTCCAAATTAAAAGCATTTGCAGACGACAAGAAAAAATATTACTCAAATATTCCAATTCGTTTTTGGTAGGGTACACAACATTGTGGGAAAAGGAGAAAATGCCGGTTAACAGCATTTTCTCATTTTCCCACAATGTTTTATAAAGGCCCTTTTTCTCAGTGTCGTTTAAAGACCATATCTAAGACTTTAAAAAGATACGTCTTAATTCTGTTAGTCCAAAAGGCAACATTGACCACTGAGTGCACATAAGCCAACATTGTACATATATGATAATCAAAATAGAAAAGCAACATGAAGAATTATTTGTTTCGTTAAACTATGCTTATTCAAATAAAGAAAGTTCAAACAAATAATGTTTAAACAAAAGCTCGTTAAAAACTATTCATTTAAGAAAGCTTGTTTTCAAAGATAAATTTTGAAAAGTTGTCTTAGGTATGACGCCTCTTCACTGCAAAAAAATAATTCACCTTTAGTTCAAAGACAATTTTCACAAAAAAGGTTTGAATGAAAATGGCATTTCAACGTAGGCAAAATATTCAATTAATTGAACTCAAGTGTTTAAACACCGATAAGCATAAAGAAGCACATTTTTATCATCAAAGCAATGTCGATGAAACAAACAATTGCAAAGTGCCCAGTAACAGGCTAACTCCGGAAACAGTCGTTGTCAGGGATCAGCAGGCGCCATATTGATTTTTGATTCTCAAACAAATTTATCCGCCGGTCTGTATTTCATCTATTGATGGTAAATCAACATGGGAGAACAATTATTAGTAGATGAAAAGCCTATATTATTACGAATGAACATTGTGATTCATTATACACAAATGCATTGTTTACTCTCTGTTCCTTAGAATGAGAGCTGTGAATTCGAAATGCCGTAATCTAATGAGGGCGGGCACAACACAAAAACCGACTTCTTTACTTTTTTTTAAGTTTCCTTTAACTCATTTACTGCCAATGGCGGGTTAAGTAGCTTTAGCGGACGGCGTTGATCAAAATTAGAGTGCAAAAAACGTGCAGTCCGATCTTGGATCTACTCCGTCTGCTATATAATACCATACTTTAACCAAAAACTATCTTGAATTGCAGTGGTTGTCTACTTTTAGACCTGGAAAAGGTCGAGTCTATTCAATTGGCAGGTAAAGAATTAAAGTTTTCCAGCTCTTTTGAATACTGTAAGAAATGTTTTCTCTACTGCGTCAATATTCGAGAAAAACTATGAAAAACATATGCAGAGTGAAAAAGGGTTTAACGAATCTGCAAAAAGTATCGAACCAGGTCAGCCTGCGCATTCCGCGCAGGCTGACATGGGTCGAATTCTCTTGCTTATTGGTAAGTTTTCTTTATGTCCGAGGACCAGTCTATCTAATGATTCAGTTGGTTGTTAGACAAAATGGATTTTATGGATTCGTGATCATGTAATGGCTTGCTTGGTATAATGCACCACGGAGATGCATTTAATCACACCTTGTCAGGGCATGGCTCATATTTATATATGTATCTACCCTTGTTTTCAGAATAACACAGCCATCACGAACTTTCTTACACTCGTTTGAGATAAGCACTAGGTGATGTCATATAAGATGTCAGTTCAAACTGGAGTACTCTGTCTGATTATCGCTACCGTTATTATTACCGCCTGCGGACATTCGATGATCTCCCCATGACTATGAATTGTGCAGATAATCTAATAATAGGCTTGTTTTTTGCGTGACGTCACAATGTTGAAAACGACGGATTCGTGCATTTTTAGACCAATTCAAATACAACGAAGTGATTTCATATACAAGTGACCTTCTCGAACCGCTCGTGCCATCAAAAATACATTGCGAACTTCAATAACCCTTGTTATTGTTAAACTATTCTCCAACGTCATTGTGAGTAACCCGTTTGAAATTTTGTTGTCAATATTTTAAAAGATGGCTCACAAAGAGGAAGTGATCAAACCGAGGTTATTTGAATTTCGGTAACTATTTTTAGTCACTTACGTTCGAAAACCGATTGCAGCGACATCTACTTTACCCCACTGAGAGATGGAATAAGTAGATGTCGCTGCGATCAGTTTTCGAATGTCCCAAGGCCGTCATTTTTGACAATGTAACATCCGAATGATAGAAAAGGCAAAAATGAACGGGCTGGAACCTAGGCTATCAGAGAAGTGCATCGCGTTTTCTTTATGGAAATTCTCTCGTTACTCTGTATGATTTTGTATAATTATAGTTAACAATCATAAAGTCTTAAACAGTTCATATGACGTGGTGAGCGAGCTCACTTACTATTCTAGATCAAACAGTAATTCTAAAAATTCTAAAGCTAGGCATCTAATCAGCAGAGACCTCACCCTTCAGCCAATCAAATGGCTAGTCTATGAAATTAGGATTAGAACAGCATTGATAATTGTTCGTGATTAATAGACCACAGACAGATTAGTAGCAGTCAGGAAAATTACTGAGAAATATCAGATCTACTTGACGGAAATAGATGGATTTTATTTTTGTCTTGACATAATTGGATAAGTTCCGTGGAAATCATGCCAGACAATTTTCACTGTTAATTTTGTATCTGAGATAATACGAAAGTCAAAAACATATTCCGAAATGGTCATTTCCTAGATATTTGTTAAAAAGATAAATTATTTCTTTCACTCGATAGAAAAATGTCTTAATCATTTCGATTTTAGACCAGGGTCAGTATTCATCAACCATTCTTAAGAATGTCTCTGTCTTATTCTAAATTTAGAAAGAAACACAAGTTCTGATTGGCTAAACCAAATGGTAAATCAGAACTTGTGTTACTTTCTAAACCTGTAATTAAACTTGTCCATAAGAATGATTGGTGTAAACGGAACCAGATTTGCAAGGATATCTCACAAAGTATATGAGTGCAAACGACTTTATGAGTACTAAACCTGCAAAGACTATAACTGGTCTCTTTGAAGACAGCTTAAGATTTAAGGGATCATGGAAATATTATTTCGGTTCTTTCTAAATGCTATGATAGGATCTAATAAGTGAAAGCGGGACATAAAATATCAGAATTATCGCTTCCAATTCCATTTGTGTATATCTCGCTTTTTGAACTAAAGTTTACTGAAACGAATTTTTCTCGAGCTTGTAAACAAATACTTACCGTTTTCCCGGTATCAGTATACCATTACCTAACAGAACGAAGGTTACCCTCGTGGTTTCACCATTATTACGAATGTGTAATACGGGGGAAAAACCCGCTGTTGACGTTAAGTAGAGAATAGAGTTTACTCAGAGTTAGGATTTAACTAATGAGGATAATGACTGCCTTTGTTTCTTATCACCAAAGCGAGACACAGTTCTTTTTTACGGATATTTCCTTCTAACGTCTTAATTGATAAACGTAATGAATTGAAGAATATCAAGTTAAAGAGTAATTAACATGAAACTTGATAGAGCCAGAGGCCATAAATTTTCGATGTTTGTTCATTCCTGCCTCATTGAATTCTCGTAGGACACCAGTATATTCTAGGAATCCCAAAATAAACCCTTCGGCTGCCAAGTGCGATTTAAGGTCCTTTTGCGGACAGTGTAGATCCAAGATCAGACTGCACAGAACGTGCAGTCTGATCTTGTATCTACACTGTCCGATAAGGAGATATTCCCCCCCCCCCCAAAAAAAAAACCTTTGAAATAGCAAAATATGGGTTTTTTACCATTGACTTGAAAGTTTCATATCACTTATTCAGCAGATGAAGGGTTAAATGATCTCTGCATAAAGAAACGAAACAGCTAGAAGATAGTGTTTTTAGCACACATGACGCCCTTATAGTAACAAGTATGCAGAATTTAATCCATCACTCAAAGCTTCTGTTCTGGTTCTCTATATTTACTCTGTACCGAACGACAAAATTTTGGACCAGACCCTATTGAAAGCAATTGCAAACGATAAATTAGATGTAGCTCAAAAGGTGAAGTCTGTATTTGATAGGATAGAAAATATTGTGGGAAATGGAGATAGGTAAACTTGAGATATTGCTGTAACCTTCTACGCTTAAAGGGCAAATACCACAGGGTTCGTTGTTTGCCAAAATATCCAAACAACACTTTGGTAATAAATGACTTTGCTTGAATAGTGTGAAGGAAACGAATACCGGGTACATAATATTTCATACTGTTATTCCCTTTTACGCTGTAAAACAGCTAACCCTTTGGTTGCTAAGCGTGACTCAAGGACCTTTTGCGAACAGTGTAGTGCAAGATCAGACTGCAAAGAACGTGAAGTCTGATCTTGGATCTACGCTGTTCGATAAGGAGATATTTTTCTCCTAAAAGTACCTTTGAAATGGTAACATTTGGGTTTTAACCATCGTCTTGAAAGTTTCATTTTCCAAGGACTGATGATAGTCATTGCCACAGGATTCATTTCTCTCTCACCGCTGGTCGTTGTCGACGATAGTTATGTGGGAAAGCAGCCAGTGGCTTGGAAAGAATAATGTGCTGAGCACTAGTAAAAGAAACTCCAGAAAAGCATGGATAGGTGCACTGGCCGCAGCGATTCAAATGAAATAATGTTGATAACAGCTTGAACACCATGCAATCTATGAAAGCTTCATTTAACCTACATGTATCTAGCAGGTTAAGGATCAAAACCTGTACCGAAGCTTATTTTATCAATTGTCCGCCCAAAATTCGAAAAGTGTTTGTAATACGTGTTATAAAACATAAAAAGAAAATATCATAAAACGATACCACGCAGGCAAGAAATGATCATATGAATTTTGGATATTTGTTTTTCTCCTCTAAAACTCTTACTGCACTGGATAAAACAAAATGAAATTGAAGCGGAGTATTATCTGTTTAAAGACAAAACAAAACAAAAGGAAACGGTAAACCCTTTATCAAACCAACCCGCGTTTTAACTACGCTGAGTAAGAACCTGAGTGCATATGAAAACATGAGGTTGAAAACAATGGCTTAGGGAAAATCTTGTGCGAGGTACCAAACAAACAAATGAAGGATGACTACACGAAAACACGCGAAATCTTGCAGCGACACGACATATTACTGTTTTCAAAAGTGGTCTGCTGCAAAATGAAAAAAAAAAATGTCGTTTTGTTGAGATAGATAGAATCTGATATAAGTTGGCTTACAGTTAACGTCGTATTAATCGAGTCAAGAAAAACGTCAGTGGTAATCGGGCCTTTGGCGAGCTTAATTTTTTTTTATTCGTGGGTTAAAAATTTTCTTTTTAACTCAAAAGCCATCGAATATGAGTAGAATACTTGTAGAATCATTAAATTTTTTTCCCGAAACCTACATATTTGTGAATGAGACTGCTTTGACATGAGTATACGTTCGGGGACAAAAACAGTAAAGAAAAACCTGACATTCCAATGTTACTTAATTTTAAATCTGGAAATAAAACAAAATTAAGTTCTACCACGATCATCAATTTTGACAGTTAAATTGATCGACACGTGATTGGACGTGTTTTTGTTAACAACAGACGAGAATACAATGCTTTGATAAGTGACGTCAAATGACGTCACAATTTCGTATCTCAAACATGTGTAAGATAAGAAAATTCGTAATGGCTATAATATTATATGGCCTACAACACGCGAAAAGGGACATTCGAAAGTTTGCGTAAACGGTGTCGTCCCGGATCAGCCTGCGCATTCCGAGCATACTAATCCGAGACAACACTTTCCGTTCTTATGTAATTTTCTGTTTTTTACAAGTCTACTGTAGGACAAAATCTAATAAAGTCGTGAAGTGCCTAAACGACACTTTACGCAAATGTCTGAATGCCTCTTTTCGAATGTTGAAGGCCATGTGGAAAACAAGGGAGCTGTGTGATAACATTCAAGTATATTTAGACGGAAAAAATTCGGAGAAAGATGACAATGTGGTTCCAAGAATACGCCCTATATAATAATGTGCAGTAAGATCTTGAAAACTATGCTGTCCACTGTAGCAACTCAACTCTTTACAAAACGACAAAAAGTTGATCTTGACTCGATCACACTGTAAGCGTTTGTAGACGACAAATTCAGCGTTGCTCAAAAGAATATATTTGTCTTTGAATATGTAGAAAAAGAGGAAAATGTTGGTTCCTAGCATTTTCTCCTTTTCAAACAATGTTTCCAAATGCCCCTTCTCCTTCAGGGTAGTTAAAACACGGTATGGTTCAGCAAAGGTTTAATTTTACAGCTCGCTGAATTGGCTCATGTTAGTCTACTATAACAATAGGTCCTTTCGAAAAAGAAGCCATGACATTACTACATAACAACAAACAAGCGATTCTCGGATAAAGGTTCTGTAATAAATCACAGACATTTAACACGACAATTAGAAGAACATGATACCATAAATTGGCGACGTTTATTCAATCTGGTCCCATAGAATTCTCGTGGGACGTCAATAATTTCAGGAGTGGCGAACCTGATACGTTACTTGTGAACTAACAGTCGTTTCGAAGAAACTGAGAAACTAGTGTATTCTGTATCATCAAAGTTATATACGACATCTGAGGATTTCATTTAAAAATTATTTAAGCAATTCTCTGTTAAACGATGGCTTTATGCATCTGCAAAAAGTATCGACCCAGGTCAGCTTGCGCACTCCGCGCAGGCTGACCCGGGTCGAAAACTTTTGCTATTTGGAAATTTTCTGCATGTCAAAGCACTATTTTATCTCTGAATCCATCCGGATGTTAAACAAACTGGATTTTACGGATCCATAATTCTGTGATGACTTACTTGGTATAATGCACTACTGAAGTGCATGAAGCTCTTTTTTTTCCGGAGCATGGCTCATTACTCCCTTCCATGATTTCGTAATTTTCGAAGAATTTTATTGTTTTGGAAAATATTGATGTCCACTGTCTGCAGAGCTACTTTATTAGTCGTACGGTCAGGTGGCAGGGTACTTGGAAACTTGTTCACGGCTGTTGTGAATGATGTCGCCCCGAGCCGAAGGCGAAGTTGCAACATTATTCGCCAAAGCTGTGAACAAGTTTCCAAGTCCCCTGCCACCTGACCGTACAACGAATTTATTATACTGCAAAGTTTTCCCATTCCAACGTGTGTTAAGCGAAATTTCCTTGTTTATGGTCTCAAAAACTGAGTACCCTGACAAAATAGAATTTCCCTTCTGAATGCCTAAATTCAATAAAAACTGACGTCACTGAAACCTTGGTAAAACGTGCAGTTTGGTGCATAATCTTAATGATGTCACTGCGATAGACATTCGTCGTATTTTTATTTAAACATGGATTTAAACAACTTCAAGGTAAGTAGTTCTATGAATTTTAATGATTTAGTGGCAGAAGTAAACGACCATCAGTTGCCTCAAACGACCATTAGGTTATCCTTTAAACGTTATGCCCAATGTATGAGTTTCGACACTTCACAATTTGCTTACCTGACGAAGGGGTGGCTCGTTTTAAACCCCCCCCCCCCTTGTATTTGTTTTAGATAATACATGTAAAGTTCTATATTAATTTACTTTCAAAATAATCCATTCTTTCCGTTTTAATGACAACCTTCAAGGGAAACTAGTAATAATATGGTGCAGGCTACTCAGTATGTTTGTCTTGTGGGCGGCTCGTATCGATCGATCGACGCCGCCATATTGGATGTTGTGTTGAAAGTGTAGGACTTCATGTATATATATATTACGGGGCTCCCAAAAGGGAAACTGCTTTTACGTGGGTTTTGCCAGTGTACATGATATATATGTTATGGGCATATTATCCAATCAGATTACGAGAAATTTCTTTGCAATATAATAAATGCGTATGTGCTACAGTACTTAAATAAAGTTTATTCCTTTGAACTTGTGTCATAAATGGATTCGCCTGAGAAGGCAACTGGGCCTAAAATTATTTCTTAGAAGTACCTAGCTTTACTTTTTTACCCCCCAACCCCACCAACATCTAAGTAATAAAAGGGACTGTATTTAAAGTTTCTAAAGAAATAGCCTGTGATCGAAAAAGAGTACATTTAATTTGTTGATAAATTCAAATTGATTATCCTTCCTTGGACCAATTCAAATTACATCCAACAAAATAACCTGTTGCGGTACTGAATATAGTTTTTGGTAGTAACTTTTCACGTGGAAAACTACGCTATCTAATACATTATCATAACTTATTTAGAATCGCCAAACTAGAATCTTCCAGATGTGATTGTCAAACATGTGTGTTCCTTTTTCATCCAAAAGAGAACTTCAGTATTTTCCGCATAGAAAAACTGTGTATGTCCACAGAATCCTTTCATCATTATGAGCTATTCTGCAAATACGAGAGTCATTTATTTAATTGTGTCACTAATAGGCCTCCATACCACATGACCATATGTATCATTTTGAAATAACGGTATTTTCATAAGC
This sequence comes from Hippopus hippopus, assembly GCA_946811185.2. NCBI lineage: Eukaryota > Metazoa > Mollusca > Bivalvia > Cardiida > Cardiidae > Hippopus > Hippopus hippopus. Next base: position 41,900,403 of record OX328105.1, on the reverse strand, counting down.
AAGTCGTTTTGAATAGTGACACGAAATTTTGTTTTGATAGAAAGTTATTGAAAGTTAAAGTAGGTGCAGTCATATACACTGGCTATATTACTGAGTGTACAATGAACCAAAAAGCAAAGCTTGAAATTAGGGCTTATATTTAAAGTCGTGTTAGTCTAATTTTTTCAGTTTCACAAATGTTTAGTGAATTATGTCAGATACATGGGGCTTCTGCGGTATCAAAACGGCCAGTTTTCAGATGGTATAAAATTTTTCAAGATGGTACAACTTACTTAAAAGATGCCCCCGTCCTGGTCAACCCGGAACTGCAGCATCCAAAGAAAATGTTGTTGTGTGGCAGATTAATTAAGCAGGATGCCAGGCTTACAGTGAAAGAAATAGCTAAGAGAGATGGCATATCATTTTTTTGATTTGCGATCGATGGGTCCCCCACAGATGAACAAGAGACTACTCGTGTAAAAATGACCGAAATTTTTCTTAAAAACTACAAAAGTTGTGACAAACGCAGAATATCAGAACTTTTCACAGGTGATAAAACATGGATTTATTATTTTGAGCCCCTGAGACGCATGAATAATAAACAGTGGCTGCGCAAAGACCAAGATAGGCAGATCATAACAAAAAGAATAAAAAGCGCGTGAAAGGTTTTATATGCCATATTTTTTAATTCAGACGGTAAAATTGCTCAAAGTCCGTATCGAACGGCCGAATGGTAAATAGGCAAGTTTTACAAGAACAATTTTCTTTCAAAAGAGAAGAAACACTATGAAAAACGGAGACCTAGAACCGGATTAAGGGGCCTGTGCCTTATTAATGACAATGCAGCTGCTCACAAGTCTGAAATTGATAAGAATTTCCTCGAAACGGAAAAGGTGGTACAGCTTCCCCATCCACTCTATTGTCCCGACCTCAGCCCATGTGATTTTTTTCTGTTTCCTTTAATGAAGAAAACACTCTCTAGACGTCGATATGGCTCTAAAAGTGCCTTGGGAAGTACCATTTTTGTGTGTGTGTGTGTGTGTGTGTGTCTGCTGGGTATTCCTAGAAAAGCCTATTTTGCAGCCTTAACAGACTGGATTTCCAGGCTTGAAAAATGTATTTCTGTCAAGGGAGAATATTTTGAAGGGATGAAATGAATGAAATATATGCATTTAATGCGTCTCATAGACACCCATTGACGCAATTAAATGAACGACCCCTGTAGGCTTCAGAAAAGTTTGAAATTAGTCTTCAAATCCGCTTTTAAAGCTTTTGAATAGTCTACAGGAGCGCGAATTTTGAAATTGTTTACTTACTGACTGACATGTCACCGCTGTTTGAATTTTAAAAAAAAATCACTTTGATATTATTGCTTATGCTCTATACCTAGTACCATTCCATTAAAGGGAACGATTCAGAATTTTATACTCGCACTATAATTAAAAAAAAATCATTTATCACTGGATTAAGTTGTGCGACAGCCGGGAAATCACCAGAAGAAAGACAATTATAAGAAAAAGTATTTTTCAGTGGTATTCCCTTCATGAACTTCTCAGCCTGTTAAGGTATTTTTAGATTTCGCACCGGGGTTTCTTATAGCCATGTGGGAATGTCACATGACCAGTTTAACAAGCGTCCATTACGAGGATTCGTATTCAAATCAGTTTAATGACGCCATCTCCCATGTAATAAAAGTAAACAGAGTAACCGATTGGAAAATGACCATCCCTTGATTTTAACGCCAAAAATTTCATATTTTTACTGAATGTAAGGGTACAGTTTACATGATTGCAAGGGGGGAAAAAAATCTACGTTGAGTAGTATTCACTGTTATTACATTCTGTTACTAATAATAGTAACATTTTCTACTGAAAATGGTGTAATATCAGTGTCACGCGAAGGCAGATATGGCGGGGCAACGGCCTGATATCTGATATCCTACCCGTTGACAAGGTATTTGTTCTAAATCTATAGCAATCGAACACTCGCTCAAAACATCCAGTTTGAAAAAAAAAATGGCTGAATCAATCCACCACTCGCTAGCGGACAAATCTTCAGAACTACAGACAATGATTGAATCGTGAAACCAGCAACGACATGATAAGTAGAGAATAAATTGTTGTTGTCTTGCACTGGGAAAGTTTATCGGGCAAGGCATGGTGTCTACATGTATATGCTAGTAGTTCTACGAATTTTATCCGCTGAGCCGGGGGAACCGAGCCTGATTAAATTTCAAGTCCAAAGCATCAACCATCTTCTCTATTTATCCTGTTTCTCATTTACAATCCATTACATACCAAATTGAATATTTGGCTCGGAAAAAAAAAAACATATAGACATATTTTTAACTATGAATAAAGATAAAGAACTGTTTATTTAAACTGTCCTTATACTGTATATGCAACTGCGATAGTGAAGATGAATGATGCATGATTACGTCATGAACGTGACGTTTACCCGCGGAAAAAAAGTTTTGTCGAATGAAGACAAGAATTTCTCTGTTTTAAGTGTTTAAACGTGTTAGAAAACGAAAATATCGAGCAAATGATCCATGAATGTAATAAACAGGCTATTACACGGTTGATGAGGGCCGGAGAGTGATATCGGCCCGCCACCTCGAAATCTGCCCTCGGCTAAAGCCCTCGGGACAGATATCTAGGTGGCGGGCCGATATCACTCTCCGGCCCTCATCAGCCGTGTAATAACCTCTATGTATTTTGTAAGAAACTCTACTTTGCGTAATAAATACTAAATAGATCCCTTTAAATGACTGGTATTTGAAAAAAGTATAACTAATTAATTTTTGAAGATACAGAAAAAGCAGTTAAAATGGCTACTTGATCCATATATCATATTGCGACAGTTAAACTTCACGATTTACTAATTTCACTGTTGGAATGTCGGTCTGCATGTCAAGGATAGCAATTTTTCAACCCTTTACACGGCGACAAAACTTTAAACTTATCGAAATTGTAAGCTTTTGTAGACCTTAGTGGATGATATTTTTCTCTGTAAGGATTAAAAAGTTGCGAGAAAAGAAGAAAATGCTGGTTATTAGCATTTTCTTCTTTTCCACAATGTTTTCAAAGCCCATTTTTGTCGGGGTCCTGAAACACGGGATGGCTCTATAAAAGGTCAAATAAGTGCAGGAAATTTCAAGGTACGGCCCAAATTATTCTCGTTGCTACATCTTGGTAGATCGCCATATCAGATTTACGAAGGTTTCTCTGGTACATTTTATTGCTAGTATCATATATATAATAAATATGTGCTTGTCCAATTAGGGACATCCTTATGCACGTATTTATGTGTTCTCTGTGACACACATATCAGTCATCAATTATATTTAACGATTGTATTACGGAATTTGCCAGTACATATATCTGAGAATCGAGTAAATATACATTTTAGCCACGCTAGGACAACAGGGGGTTCAATGCATCTCCGCGATGCATTATTCCAAGCTAGTCGTCACGTAAATGGCTTGCAACACGCGAAAAGGGGCATTCGGACATTTGCGTAAAGTGTCGTCTCGGATCAGCCTGCGCATGCCGCGCAGGCTAATCCGAGACGGCACTTTACGACTACATCAGATTTCTGTGCTACAGTAGACTTGCGCAAAACAGAAAATCACATAAAAACGGAAAGTGTCGTTTCGGATTAGCCTGCGCGGACTGCGCAGGCTGATCGGAGACTACACTTTACGCAAATGTTCGAATGACCCTTTTCGCTTGTTGCAGGCCAAATACGGGTCCATAATATCCACTTTATCTAATAGCCGACAAAATCTTAAGGTAGACTGGTCCTGTGACATGGAGAAAATTGACCAATAGAAAAAACTTTCGACCCAGGCACGCGAAGGCTGAACTGGTTCGAAACTTTTCGCAGATGCATTTAATCGCTTTTGACAGAGCATGGCTCATTTGCTTCATCGTACTTCTAGAGGACAGCATTTAAGAATATTCTAAAAAGCACCAGACCTTGCTCCGTTCCAACATTTTTTTTAAAATCATGGTATTGAAAATTGTGTTTCTTAAAATATCTATTTTAAGGTACATTTACTTGTACTACATTAGGTGTACGGTCAGGTGGCAGGGGACCTGACCGGACAACTAATTTATTTTACTGCCAAGTTTTACTATTCCAACGTGTATTCAGCGAAATCTCTCTGTTTTATACTCTCACGAATTCAGTACGCTGACGAAAAAGAATTTCCCTTTTGAGCGCCCCAACTCCATGAAAACTGACGTCACTGAGAACTGACAGCACTGAAACCTTGGTAAACGTGCAGTTAGGTGCATGAACTTGATAATGTCACTGCGATGGACATTCGACACATTTTTATTTGAACATGGGTTTAAACACCTTCAAGGTTAGAAACTATGCATATTAATTTTGTTGGTAAAAGTAAACCATTAGTTACCTCAAACGACCATTAGGTTATCCTTTTAACGTTACAATGTTTGAGTTTCGACAAGTCACAATTTGCTTAACTGACGAAGGAATGGCTAGTTTTAACCGCGTGTATTTGTTTAAGAATGACAACAAACGATAATAATTTTATACTAGCAATATTCATTTATTTTCAAAAAGAGTCCGTTCTTTCCGCTTTAATAACAACCAATACGGGAAACTAGTAATTATATGGTGCAGGCTCCTCAGTATGTTTGTCTTGTGGGTGGATCGTATCGATCGACACCGCCATTTTGGATATTGTTGAGTTGAAAGTGTAGTTATGTATACGGGGCTCCCGAAAGGGAAATTAATTTTACGTAAATTTAGCCAGTGTACAGGAATATTATGTTCGGTGCATATTATACAATCAGGTGGCGAGAAATTTCCTAGCAGTATAATAAAATGATATGTCTTAACCCTTCAACATGCTACGCAATTTTAGACCCGTAAAAGTTCATAGATGACTGCAAATACGATATGGCTGAAATGATAGGAATGCCATTGAAAGAATAGAAAACATTTTGGGAAATAGAGAAAATACTGATACCAGTATTTTAATCCTTTTTCCCACAGTGTTTTCAACGCCAACTTCCTCTAGGCCGTAAAAGCACAGGGTCATTTGAAAAAGGGTTGGAAGGCATTTTAAGTAGTGATGCAAACTAACCACTGAATAAAATTCTGAAGTATCATAATAACGTTGTCCAAAGATGGGAAAATTCTCTATTGATTACAGTCCTTTATATGACATCGGTTGCACAACGAAGCAAAACAAGAAGAAACAAACCTGCCATTTTAACTTATGTTGAGCATTAAATACTAAAAATCAAATTTTGAGTTGTCATTGTTTGATCAAGTGCATCTGTACCTTAAATACATACTCATATGACGTCTTGCCTCCATGTTTACTTAGTGCCACAAAAGGCTTTCTTTGACATCATGCATCTATTTATTTACACAGCACCACAGGCTGAATAACTCAACTTTAGAAATATTTGAATCAGTGTAAACATTTCATGTTGATAATGTTGACATTTTCTTCTGAAACACAACGAATTCAAATATTTTCAGCATAATATACAGCACGAGAAAGGAACACAAAATGAAGGAAAAGATGGTTCTTAAGAAAGACAGAATGTTCATTGATTTTCATAAATATTTTCTCGTCAGATAAAATGTTCTATCCTCTAAGAGCAAGTTGAACATTAGCTAGTTGACAAATGTCTACATGGCTTATACACTCGAGGGCAAATCTCCGCCTGCAGGCTTGACTCTTTACCAGAAGATAAGATTTTTTACTGGTCCAAATTGAAACCATTTGCAGACGACAAATTAAATAATGCTCAACTGGAGAGAGTTTTCTTTAATATGATAGAAAACAATGTGGGAAAAGGAGAAATTGCTGGTTACCAGCATTTTCCTCTTTTTCTTCTGTGTTTTCTAGAGCTTTTTTTCACGAGATCGTTTAAAGTGGGGATTGTGTGTTAAAGAGTTAAGTCAGAGGAACAATATCCTAATGTCCATATGTACCAGTGTCCCAGAGAGCAAACTCTCTCTGTAAACATAATTCAGAATCATTGTCCTAATGTCCACATGGCCAATAGCTCAGAGGGTAAATGTCCAGCTGCAACCGTATGTCAGTGGAAAATTTTCAACATGGCCAATGTCCTAGAGAGATATTCTCAATCTGCAACTTCAAGTAAGCTTACCATTGTCCAGATATCCACATGGCCAATGTCCTGGTGGACAAAACTACGTCTGCAATCTAAAGTCAGTGGCCCAATGACTAAATATCCACACGCCCAATCGTATTGGGCAAATGTCCAGCTGCAACGTTAAATCAGGGAACCATTGTCCAAATGTCAACGTGGCCATTGTCCTGGTTGGAAAATGTCCGTCAGCAATCAAAAGTCAGTGGACCACGGTTGTAACCAATGTACTGCTTTTTTGGTAAGAAACTTAAAAAAAAAAAAATGATCACTGTTGCTTATTGGCTGTTGATATCGTTCATAAACCTGCAATCAACTTCTCGACAGCGCTTGTCATTATTTATGACTTTTATGATATTTATATAATTTCTTTTAATTTTTTTTGTGCCTTAATCTATTTTCTCTATTCTCATCCAGTTGTTTCTGGATAGCAGAACTTTGTATTATATTGAAGTCTTTTGCTTCTAAATATATGTATCGAACTTTTGTTTGGTGTTTTACAAATGGTTGGACTAAAAAATCAAAGGACTGAAAGTCCTGAAAAGCGGATTTGTTGAACAGTTGCAAGCTATGATTTGATGTAAGAAAATTAAAATCTTTTATCACATGTAAAACTTGTAGATCTATAAAATGTAAACAAATAGATTGAGCAAGGACAATCTTACGTGATCTGCCATCAGAGGGATCGAACCTGGATTTTCTAACAGCACAGTATAGTTTATCAAACCAAAAATCTTAAGCATTGGGTTAAAGAGGAGCCCTGTCCAAATTCTGCTACAAGTATAATTACCTCCCTTTAATAACTGAGGCAAAATATTGAATTTCTTCTGTGGGTATGTCAGCTGAAGTTGAGACATTTCTATCGGATACCTCAGTCTGTTTATATGCATTATTACCTACTTCATTTAACCTGACCCAGGTCAACATCATTTACCTAAATTAAAATTCTATTTTTATCCTCGGCATCACACGGGAATGCCTTTGGTTTTGCCCCGAATGGTCACGGAAATAATAGGTACGGTATGCACCAATTAGATTGCTTACCTGTACCTTCCCGTGTATATATAACTTCCCAAATAATAGTGGGAGTTCTATTTATATACCTACTTAAATAATTAGGATAAAGGTCAGGATCAGGTTAAATGAAGTATGCAATAACTGCTTTAAGTCAATACATTCGCCTCTTCTCTCTACCAAACAACAGCATTTTTAGACTGTTTCAAAATGAAAGAATTTGCGGATGACAATTAAATATGGCTCAAATGCTAGGATTTGTCTTTAAAAAAAACATAGAAATGCGGAAAAAGGAGTAAATGTTGGTTACCAGCATTTTCTCCTCTCTCCGCATTTTTCTTTTTTTTTTTGAAGACCTCTTTCTCAGGCTTTTAAAAATCGGGATCATGTGGTATAGGGTTATTTGACTGGCTTGTCTCATTCTGTCTTTGTTACAAAAATTTACTGGTCGTAGCAACTCATATAAAGTTACCCTGGTATCGAGAAGAATCTGTTATGATCAGACTGGACGGCTGATCATAGTCTATTCTTTCTGAAAAGAACTCAAGGGACTGTATCCAATATTCATTTTGAATTCAGTTCTGATTACAAAAGTGGCAAATTTACCTTGACATCTAATTAGCTCAGACCGAAAATTTCAACCTGTTAGATAGCTAGATATTGTGTCTCACTGTCAAATTAAAACAGTATTTGGTGGAATTGTTTGCAATACAGGACAGAACAGAACAAAAAAAAAATACAGTCGGTAAATACAGTCCGGCAGATGAAATTATTTTATCAAAACTTTCTCATGCTGTAGACTGAGTAGCAGATAAAAAGTTAAGGTCCTGTCCTCATTTATACTAATTATTATGTCTGAAACAAATCTACAATAATTTCAGATTGTAATTTTTCACATAGAAGGAGAATTGTTCGGCAATAAGGAATGATGGAACGGTAATAGGTAGGTTAGTTTTCAATAAATGGAAATGTCAGTTAAATCTGTCTAGCAGTTTGACCCTTTTCCAAACCAATCCCGAGTTTTCACGAACCGAAAGAATGAAATGCTTGCAAACATTGTGAGAAAAAGGAGAAAATGCTGATTACCAGCCTTTTCTCTTTTTCTCACAATGTTGTTTACTACTTTGTCAAAGATTTCTTTTTTTTAAGGTGTTAAGCGCCATTTCAACAATCTATCGTTTTCACCGCGGTGGTCAGTGCATCTATTCCTGAAGTTTCTTCTACCATTACTTTGCTCAATATTCTGCCAAATACCCAAGCGCTGAGACAGGAACGAATCCTGTTGCAATGACTGTCATGAATCCTTAAAAAGAAATTCGCCTCGGATTCGAACCACCGACCTCCTGGTTTTAAGTCCTATTCCCTACCGACAGCGCTACCGGGCTCGGCTAACAGAGAAGTCTGATCAATAGAGTGATATCTAATACTTTACCTGCAATTGCTTTCTAAGATTTTGTCTTCTTGTAAAGGGCAAAGGGGTCAGCATTTTGCAGTTTCCTACTTCGAGTCATTTATCACTTTTGATCATGTCTCCTATTTTATTTCGTTCCCTTTCTCTTTCGTACCCATTTTTATGTAACTTACCATGATTTTTTGTAGTAGGCTAAACGCACACTAAACCCTTTTTCATGTTCTTTTTCGTAGTAGTATTGTCGAATTCAACTTTGTCCTTGTTTAACTCATTACCAAACGACAATATTTTAGTTTTGTCCAAATCGAAAGCATTTGCAGACGACAAAATAAAAGCAACTGAAAATTTGAAATTTGTTTTGTGAAGAGTAGAAAACATTGTGGGAAAAGGAGAAAATGCTGGTTACCAGCATTTTCTCCTTTTCCCACAATGTTTTCTAAAGGCTTCTTTCTCAGGGTCGTCAAAAGTAGGGATTGTGTGGTAATGGGTTAAAGATTATCTGTTATATAAGAAAAATATTTTAACTGAAATCTTATATGTATTGTACTGACATAAGAAACTCCAGGAAAGTATAGATAGGTGCACTGGCCACCCCGGTATACCTGAAAAATGTTGAAAACGCTATTAAATACCAACCAAAAAAACAGTTATCATGCTACTGCTATCAATGATAAGATTATTTTACATAAAGACTTTCCGTAGAATAGTGTTGTAGTAAATGATTGCGTCATAAAGTTCGAGAACAAAAGTATCTAAAACCAACCCTTAACATTCCCAGAGCAACTTGATGCGTTTTAGTTAGGCAGAGTTATATAAGATCAGACTATAATTGTTTGATTATGCGTTTGTTTATCATCGCCATCGGTTGCCCGAATGGGCACCCCCCCCCCCCCCCCGCATCCGATTTTTTTTATTTTCTTTTTGTTGGAGAGCCGATAGATTGAACCCAAGGCTTGCAATTTGAAAACAACAGATACGACATGTAGTTTGATCTTATACTTACACTTTATAATGTTTTAAGATTGATCTGTCCAAACTGTTTACAAGAAACCGAATTAGACTCTAAAAGGGCATTCAGTTTTGCAGACTAAAATATCTATTTCATTACCAAAACATTACGTGTTTCACGACCCAGTTGGACAAAGCTTTTGAAAACATAGTGGGAAAAGGAGAAAATGCTGGTCACCAGCATTTTCTCCTTTTCCAAAGAAATTTTAAAAACCCGTCCTCTTCAGATTATTTTGGACTTGCCAAAACTTTAAAGCAATTATTGTGTACCAGCATTTTCTCCTTTTCCCCAAAACCATCCTCCTCAATTCCCTCAAAAAGCAGGGTTGTTTGGTGGAGAGTTCAGGATGATGATTGCTCGGTACACACATTTGATTGATTTAAATAAAGGCTTCTCGTCTTTGACAGTAAGGCTTCATTTGATTATGTGTTCTTGCGGTCAAAACTTTAGAACAATGCTCAAATAACTCCCACACTTAACAAGTATCGCTCCCCCCTTTTTTTATAATCTACAATCTTTTATGAATATTTCTCTTACAGCTGAAAAGAACAGAATGTTTTTTTCAAGACATTTGAAATAATAAAAAAAAAAAAGAAAAATAGATCATTATCTTTTAGACACTTTTGATTGGTTTTGTGTTTTAAAACAACACAATTCGGAAATTTATAAAATAAAGTCGTCTTTTAGAAAGTCACTAAGCCGGGTAGCTCAGTACAGGGCCAACGCACTAGGTTTGAAAACCAGATGTCGCTGGTTCGATAATCAGCTCGCCAAATTTCTTGACGGGGATTTATGATAGTCATTGAAACAAGATTCATTCCTCTCTCAACGCCGATTATTGATTCTTTGATGTTTATGTGGAACAGGCAATGGCTTAGATCTATAAAGAATGCTGTGCAAAGTAGATCTACTGGTAACACAATTTAAGTCTTATCAAAACTGAAGTTAGTTTGGTTTCAAAGACAGATCTACCGTATTTTGAGGAACATTAATTTTGTCTTCTGCAAATGCTTTCAATCTTGACAAGCAACAATTTTATAGTCTGATAAGAAGTTTCCTAGAATAAGAAAGGACGACGACACAAAACCGTCTTATGACGTCACAAAATTTTCCAGCAAAGATGTTTAGGCAATATTACGCAGAAAGCAATGAAGGTTATGTGATAAATATAGAATCTGGCATAAGGTGGCATTTGAGATAAAATTTCATTAACTGAGTCTGGAGAACTGTTATTTGCAACATTATAATTTACAGGGATAATTGAGCCATGCTCTGACAAAAGGGGGTTTAATGCATCTGAATGATGTAATATACAAGGCAAGTTATCATATAATTACGGATCAATAAAATCAATTTTGTATAGTCTAACAACCCGCTGAATCCTGAGATAGAATGATCTTTAGACATGTAGAAAGTTTACCAAAAGCAAAATGTTTTGACCCAGGTCAGTCTGCGCGGACTGCGAAAATTGAAAGCAGTTGCAGACGACAAATAAAATGTAGCCAAATAATGAGATTTTTCTTAACTCTTTCCCAAATGGCAAATTTTGGACCGGACCAAATTGAAAGCATTTTGCAGATGATAAATTAACAGTTGCTAAAAAGATGATTTTTCTATATGATAAGGTAGAAAACATTGTGGGAAAAGGAGAAAATGCTGGTTACCAGCATTTTCTCCTTTTCCCACAATATTTTCAAAAGGCTTCTATTTCTGACCCGTAAAAACCAGGGATTGTTTGGGAAAGGGTTAAGGAAAGAAAAGATTGTGGTAAAATGGAGAAAATGCTGTTTACCAGCATGCTCTCCTTTGCCAACAATCAATAGTCTTGAGTTTTTAGAGGCGTTTTACCTCAGGGTCGTTCAAACTCGAGATTGTTTGGTAAAGGGTAAAACTACGCATTTGATAAGCCCTTGGGCTGCTAAGCGCGACTCACTGACCAATTGCGGACAGTGTAGATCAAGGTATTAGACAGTGTAGATTTTAAATTGACTGCGCCTTCTGTGAAGTCTGATCTTGATCTATCATGTCCGCAAAAGTATATTATCATGCGCTTATGATCCAGGGTGTAAAGTCAGTTTAATCAACTCATACTAATTGACGTTTCTAAGTTGAACTCTTTACCAGACGACAAAATTTTAGACAGGTCCAAATTCAAAGCAGATGCAGAGGACAAATTTATGTTGCTTATATGAGTAACAATAAAGCCCAACAGTACAGAAAGCCGGCATTTCAGTGCATTGTAGTTTATATCATACCATTTAAAAGTATGGAAATTATGGTGAAGATGACAATCTGTCATTGTACAGTCGGTCCAATAGTCAGCTGCTGACAGAAAAAAATAATTTCTAAACTAGGTTAAAACCTGCCAGGTAGCTGCGTCTTTTGTTTACTTTTTGCCTGATTTAAAAATCTTTTTTCTGCCAGCGACTACTATATGGCCCGACCACACGATAACAGACTCTCATCTCTACAATGTTTTTCATACTTTAGAATGGTATGATTTAAATTTAAATGTATTATGATACCTGCTTTGATATTTTGGCCTTTAAAAGGCCTTTAAATGTGTCTTTGAAACAGAAGAAAACACTGTGGAAAGAAGAGAAAATGCTGTTTTCTTTTTTTTCGTACGATGTTTTAAAAAGTCTACCAACTCAAAGTCTTAAAACATGGTTATTGTTTGGTAAAGGGTTTGTATTTGTCGATGACAAGGGTAGTTGTTCCGATTACTCTGACCATATGGCTGGCACTTGTAAAATTCTGACATTAATGCCAAAGTAAACTGGTGTCGCTTTGAAGTCATGAAATACGTGTGGATTATTATCAGTGTTAGGTCAGTCCATAACTCTTCAGAGTCCTCAAACTTAAGTCAGCCGGAATAACTCAAGTACCAAGGTGTGAGACTTGTAAGCGAGAAATATTTGGACACTTCAGGATGTGGGTTCGATTCCCACGGCTGGTCCACAGGCGCTTGGTGTTTGACACGCTTCACCCTCTATAACCTATTATGTATATATGAGCCATACTCTGAGAAAAAAGGGGACTTAATGCATTTGCGAAAAGTATCGACCCATGTCAGCCTGCGCAGTCCGCGCAGGCTGACATGGGCCGAAACTTTTAACTATCTTTAAATGTTCTGCATGTCAAAAGATCATTCTACCTCATGATTTGGTCGGTTGTTTGAAAAACTGGATTTTATGGATCCATAATTATGTGATGACTTACTTGGTATGATGCATCATGCAGATGCGTTAAGCCCCCTTATTTCCGGTCATGGCTCATTTATATGAGCCACGCTAAGGCAAAAACGGATTTGATTCATCTCCTTGATGCAAAATACTAAGCAAATCATCATATAATCATAGATCCATAAAATCCAATTTGTCTAAAAACCGAATGAATCCTGAGGTAGAATGGTCCTTAAACACGCAGAAAATTTGCCAAAAGCAAAAAGTTTCGACTCAGGTCGATACTTTTCGCAGATGCATTAAGCCCCCCTCCCCTTTCACAGACCATTGCTCATCTAAATAAGACAAGTAAGACAAGTTGTCTGAATCTATCAGCCGTACATGCCACCCCCCCCCCATCTTTTCTTAAGTAGGATCGAAAGGGTTGTTAATTTTTTCGTGTGTTACGGTAATGTATCTTCGATCTAATACATAAAAATGGAACAAACCTATAAATAGTAAGCGAGTAATTAAGGTCGAAAGTTTGGAGGTAGACAAATGTTTGTTTTCTCACCGCAAGATGGAAAGTTTAATACCGCAGTGAATATATTGAAGAAATTTGATTGGTCAATAAAATTTGAAATCAGTTTTGGATTAGCGATGTCTTGCTTAAAATAGTTTTGACCTATAATTATGCCATACTGCTTGGTCAAAGTATTTTAACACCTTCAAATCCATACTTGCGAGTTTACCAACTGAGCTATAGGGCCAACCGATAATTTTTCGTGTTAACAATGTATTTATCGCATTTGATACAATAACGGTTATACCGTCGCTAACAGAATAAAAAGTTTTACATTTAAAATAACAAAAAAAAAAAAAACCCTCGTGTTTTCTACATTTATTCCTAGCTAGGTCTTAATGTAAGAGCCATAGTCGTCTACAAATGAAAATTAGTAGTCTTTATGATTTTCTTAAAAAAAAAACGAAATGTTGTTTAAAGTCCCTTTAACTATTCAAAGATTAGGTAGAAATATAATAGAAGAGTATACGCTATTTCTGTACATCAAATACATTCCTGTTTAACTCTTTATCCCACGACGGATATTTAGAATGAAAGTCTTTGCCTACGACAAATTAAACACAATTCGAACCGTGGTTCTTTGTTCTTAAAATGATAGAAAGCATTTTGGAAAAAGGGCAAAATGCTGGTCACCAGTATTTTCTCCTTTTCCCATAATGTTCATAAACTATTTTTTCTCTGGGGTATTCAAAACGCGGTAAAGAGTTAAAAGGGCCATTTCAGGGTTTTTTTTTTTTTCCGTCTATATCTCATTTTTTACAAAGTATCGTCCGGATATATGAAAGGAAACACTGATCGGACAACAACCTAGGCTAGCTATTGCCTATCTTAATTCAGTGGTAAATCATTTTTGAAGTTTGCTGACCTTTTAAAAGTCTGAATATCCCCCTTTAAATAATTCAAGATCTAATACACAAACGAGAACCATACGCCATGATAAATGTTATTAATAGCAAGATTTTGAAGAACTCGTGATATTTTACGACTTGACTAATCTTTGTTATTGGTGAATCAATGAAATTGTTTCACGTATTGTACAAAACCATAAACATTAGTGTGTGGCTGTTTTGGGGAGAACTTCAATAAATGTTAATGTCAGTAAGGTCAAATCCATAACCTTTCAGTTTCAGTAAAAATGAAATAAACACGAAAACAATAAGACCACGTTCGTCTTTTGTTATGAAACAGTCTAGCTTTTTTTTCTTCTGTAACCACGGTTCTGTAACAAATTACACTCATCGAGACTTCTAAACGGTAACTTTAAAGCTGAAATTCCGCATAGATCTGTTTATTTGCATGCGCTGGTCAGAGAGTACGGAGCCCCTTACGTGTCATGTGTCACGAATTTATTATTCCGTTATATAACGAAAAACTAATTCAATAAAACGAAAAAGTAATTCGTCATGACGAAATATTCTGTCGCGAAACGGAATAATAATTCATTTTAAGAAAATGACAATTTGATATAAATTATCGAAATAGTATTTCGAGAAAACAAAGAGGGTATGTATGGAAAAATTTTTGGTTTTCGTCTCCATGAATCGACTGCCCGATAAGGATAGCTATTTACTTTTTATTGAAATAGGATTTTTGCTAAAAAAAGGAACTTTTATCTCATTAAAACGAATCATTGCAAAGTTTTATCGAGATTATTGCGAGATAAAAAAGTATCACTTCGGTTTGGCGAAATATGCTTTTGTTATAACAAATTTATATTTCTTTTTATCGGATTGGTATTTTGTTATATGGGTAAGAAATGTGTGACACCTACGGGGTTCCGTAGAAGAGAAGCAAGTCGTTTGTTTTGATATTTTTAGGATAACAGACCAGTGTAAAACCATGCTCAGCCCCAGTCTGAAATAAGTCATCGACTTTTTACACGAAATGGATTTATTTAACCTTTTTTCACTCAACACTCAAAATTGAAAACAAATAAAAAAAATCCCATATTAACCACTCTTGGAGGAATGGGCTTTCGAAAACATTGAAGGAAACAGAGAAAATGTTGTTTACCTGCATTTCTCCTTTTCCCAGAATCTTTTCTACTCTATCAATGACAAATCCCTTCATTTGAGAAACAGCGAAAGTTTTGTCTGCAAATGTCTTCATATAGAATCTGACATGTCTCGGCATTTGAAAAAAGATTTTATTAAAGAAGTCTAGAAACCTCAAAAGCCAACCAATGTGAAATTCTTTTTATCACATAACTGTAGGCCCTATATATCAAGAATTATAGTTCACGATAGGCCTACCTGTACATACTCGTATGTATTGAAGTTTACATGACATATATGTGCTTGTTTTACAGGTACATAACGGGCGAAAATAGTTACAAAGAATTTTGCATACAATTATTTTGTTTCGAATCTAACGATGATAAAATTCGCAGCTTTGTCATGATCACCAATTTTTGACAGTCAATTTTGCAAATCTGGGTCAGATATATCTTAGAAATGAGGCGTATGATTACAGACTGTTGATCAAGTAATGCACTATTTGCTTGTCTCAAATGTGATTAAGATTTAAAGAAAAAAATTAATGGCTATATTACACTGAAGGCAAGAGAAGTTGTTTGGTAAAAATACTATAAATTTATTTTCTTTGCAAAATAACAAAAGATACCATCAGTAAACAGGCGAAGTTTAGCGTATAAAAAACGGGATGATTATGTGGCAACCGGGAACTCCGCTAATGTTTAGGATACTAGATATGTTGTCATCAACGGGATAGTTGTTTTGCAACCGGGATTCCGCTTATGTCTAGGAGGCTAAATATGAAGTCATCAACAGGATAGTTCTTTTGCAACCGGGAACTCCGCTAATGTTTAGAAGACTAAATATGACGTCATCAACAGGATAGTTGTTTGCAACCGGGAACTCTGTCTATTTTTCTAAGACCAGATATGACGTCATCATACCTGTTTACATACGATCCAGCATCATAGAGGCGTGTTACTAAAAATATGACATTTCCACAAACATTTTAGCGAAATTCTGGCGAGGAGTCTGAAGTACCATAGGGACTTACTATCACTTGAAGGAAATACTATGTTGTTTTTCTTTCACTTCCCTATTTCATTTAGTGATGGTTTACACACCATTTTATCTGACTAAATCGGTGAAAGTTGCTTTTTTTAAAGATTGGTACGATTATAAAAATTAATGGCACGTGAAAAATTGGAGAATAAATCCTGTTGTAGTGACAGTCATCAATCAATCGAAAAATTCTTTGCCGTGATGTGAATCGAACCCCCCCCCCATCCGGTTTCAAGCCCTGTATATCACCGAGTGAAATACTGGGCTCGGTTAACAGAACTCTGGGATAAACCCACCACAAACTGAACACTTATCAGAGATGAGAAAATAATAGACGTGGCAAATGAATGTTTTTGTATGTGAAAGGATAGAAAATATTATGGGAAAAGGAGAAAATGCTGGTTACCAGCATTTTTTCCTTTTTCCACAATATTTTCCAAAGGCTTTCTCCTCAGGTTCGGGGGTGCCTGGAAAACGGCTAAATCGCAGTGTGCACAATCCTATGCTTCTACGGACAGTGTAGATTAAGATTAAAGTGCACGGAACGTGAATTCCGATCTTGGATCCTTATTATCCCATATTCTGTATATACTCCTGGTTGTAAAAAATCTTTGAAATCGCGATATTTGTCTCTGCTTTCCTGGCTTGAAAATGGCCTGCAACAGGCGAAAATGGGTATTCGGACATTTGCGTTTAGTGTAGTCTCGGATCAGCCTGCGTATTCCGCGCAGGCTAATCCGAGACTACACTTTTCGTTCTTACATAATTTTCTGTTTCGCGCAAGTCTACTGTAGGACAAAATCGAGTGTAGTCGGAAAGTGTCGTCTCGCATCGGCCTGCGCGGACTGCGCAGGCTGATCAGAGACGACACTTTACGCAAATGTCCGAATGCCCCTTTTTGCGTGTTGCAGGCTAAGTATGAATATTTCTGGACCATGTGTTTTTTACCTATTGCCATGGTATAACTGAAATAATGTTGAAAGCAGCGTAAAACACCATTCCATAAATGTTTTCAACCGACCTGCTTCCGTGCAACAATCACGTAAACAAAATCTTCTCTTATATCAAATGATCCTGTGTTTGACGACACTGAGGAAGAACGAAGGCTTAAAAACATATTATTACAAAGAGAAAATGCTTGTAACCAGCATCTCCTCTTTTTCCACAATATTTCTACTCTTTGAACATAAGATGTCACTATTACATTTGGTTTTTCGTCAGCTAATGCTTTCAATTTCTATCAGTCTAAAACTTTTTCATGAAGTAAAGAGCAAACCAAGATAGCAATAATGATTTTACCATAGCTTGATGTCATCTTCGTTTGATGTCTGAAAAATAACTCGCACACGAAGAGACACAAACAGCACGTGACAAAGATTCCCCATCCCCTACTTAGACTTTGAAGAAAAAGACAAAACATCTATAGTTTTACCCGTCCAACATTTCCAAAGTTCATTTTCCATTTGAACTCACCGGTCCCACATTTTCCTAGTTCATTGTATAATGTTGATCTCACGACATCAGTCTGTTTGGAAAGCAGTTGTGGGAAAGTTCAAAGAGGAGATGTAGCCAGAGTTTATAGCCAAAGCAGACTCATTTGTTCAGTTCATAACGTACAGGGTTTGAAACCTAAGAGTCTCCATTTTTATGTCAAGGCTTGGTCAGCCGAGTCCAGTATCTCAGTGGATAGAGTACAGGGTATCAGGGGCCGCAGAATTGTTTCAAAGCTTGGTCAGCCGAGCCAATAGCTCAGTCGATAATGTACATGGTTTGAAACCAAGGGATCTCACATTCGTTTGAAAGCTTGGTTATCCGAGCCAGAAGCGCAGTCGATAAAGTAAAGGGTTTGAAACCCGAGGATCTAGAGTTCGTTTAAAAGTTTAGTCAACCAAGCCAGTGGCTCAGTCTACAACGTACAGAACTTGAACTTGATCAGTCGAACCAGTTGCTAAGGTCCATAAAGTACAAAACTTGAAAACAAGGGATCTCGAGTTCATTTCTAAGCTTGGTCAGCCGAACCTATTTGCTCATTCCGTAGCGTAAAGGGTTTGAAACCCAGGGTTATTGGATTCGATTCTGAACTCTCGAAATTCTTTCCGAGGATTGATGAGAGTCCAGTAACTGCAAAGTGCACTGTTTATCTGATCTTTACAGCTTCAGACTTTTGGGAAATAAGATATGCCAATATTATAAGTAGAAATATAACCAAGTTTTATCTTTTGTTTGTTTTTTTGTTTGGTGTTTAACACCTTTGAAACATCACTTCGGATATATCGCGGCGACCAATTCACATATCCATCCGTTTCTGGTGTTTCTTTGGCATTCTTTCCAAGCCATAGGTTTACACACTACCAAAACTATGTCCAACGGTGAAAGAGTAATCCTGTAGCAACGTACGGCGATTGAAATCCACGGGCCATTGATTCGATACTTTCCCGGCCAAATTCTTTTCGAGGATAGGTGATGGTCACTGCGACACTACCCATTTCTCACTCGCATGGAGCACAGAGCAAAACCTATCACCTGAAACTTAAGATCATGGGGAATAGCTATGGCTAGAGTGTTACTCAGTGAAAGTTTGAGCTTGTTTCAATCATCAAACCAAATATAAACCAAATTCATCATTCAGTTTGGAAAATATGAGCTCTTAAAAAACGTTTACGTAAAACGTTGATGTAAAATATCAAAGTCTATGACCTTGACTTTAAGATTATGAGTTTGGAAGACGATATTGTTGAAAGAACTTTTGACCTATATCTATCATCGTATCAAATATGAACCAAATATTGTTTGGAAAATGTGAGCTCTTAAAAAACTTCGAAGTAAAACTGATATACAGTTTCTAAGTCTATAACCTTGGCCTTAAGATCAATTGCGTGGCCGGGGTATTGCCGGGAAAAAAAGCTTTGGATTTTTAATTATCATAACACCACATTTGAACCAAATCCAGCGTATGAGTTTGAAAATGTTAACTCTTAAAAAGTTAAATGTAGACGCCGATTCCAAAGTTAACGTTTGTGCAGTGGCTCTTCCTGGTCTCCGTCCAGGCGAGATAAAAATGATATTAAGCAAGCCTTTGTTGACCTTAAATAGAGGATCTTACATGAGTGTTTATGTATTATAACTTTTATCAAACGAGTTTACTAAAATTGTATGACGCGAGCCTTGGCGAGCGTCAAATACATTTTAGTCAACGAGTTTGATAAAAATGATAATAAATAAACATGAGTGTGAGATTCTATTTATCACATAAAACGAATGACTGACAAAAAAATATCCTGCCTCATCACCTTTTGCCTATATACCGTTCACGGATCCATGTTTACAATTGCAGTTCGGTTTCAAATGTGTACATACACAAGTAGATAGCTCCATGACATTTACATCAAAAGTAGAATTAAAACAGTCTCTAGAGGGGGTAAGTGCTACTAATTCAGCAATTTCGTTGTTTTTAAAAAGCTTTCGCTGCATTTATTGCTTTTTATTAAACATGAAAATCAAAAACTGTCCACACGCATACGCCTTAGCAAAAACTACCTCATTTTTCCGCGAATTGGCGGAGTAGTACAAATTCTGGCATTTACCGTGGTTGGTTTCTCAAGCTGCACGCGCTCATGACTGAAAATTGATCAGAACCGGGACCCAAAAAACGATAATACACTAGTGTATTATCAAAAATAAGTCATAGGTTTAATTCACTGCCGGGGGAGGTTTTACGTGATAAAAACATTTCTGTCTTTGTCGAAGATTTTAATCAAACTTTACCTCGATTGCCAACGAACGTCAGATTCTTTATTTCACATAAATGTATCTACAGTTCAAGATGTGTTAAACACGTGTATACATGTATTTTGAAACTCACGTGTAGCCTATTCGCTCAATTAAGGTAGTAGACCCCTAAAGGTTCTAGTGCAACATGGAATAAAATTTCGATAAATAAGGATTTATACTTATATAATACTTTTTCACATTTTTAACCGACCAGAAATTCCTTTAATGTCTGTCTTGAAATTATTTGTTGATACTTTTGTTAGTTTCCTGAAAAGGGAGGTAATTATTATCTCCCTTTGTAATGAGAATATAGTGGTTTTAGATCTATAGATGATACTTCTAAGGAGAAAAAAAAGGGAAAAGTGGCTCGGTTAAAGTAGTACAATAATACTCATTTTTAATCATAGCAAATTTTGTAGGATAATATTATAGTGGAAATAGCTGTTTTCCATTAGGTGTTCTGCTACCTTAATAGGTGTGTACATCACAGACTAAATTAGTTCTAAAGGAAATTGCATGTAGTTAGCATGTTTTCAAAATGATAAAATTCACACTTTTGTCACAATTATGAATTTTGATATTTAATTTCGGAGAGAAATCTTGAGCGAGCAATGTTTTAGAAATGATGGGTATGATAACAGAGCTTTGTCCAAATACAGCACATTTTACTTATCTGAAACGTGTGTAAGATAAGAAAACTCGTAATGGCTGTATTACACTGAAAACAAAAAGAGTTATGTGATAAAATCTTTTCAGTGATAAGAAGTTTAACAAAATCTTTTTTAAATGACAAGAAGTTTAACAATTTTACTTCTCGCGATAGAGTGATCTCTTTTCAGCGCTGGTGTACTCCATCAAATAATGAACTAACCCATTCCGGTCACTACTCTTATAAAGAAAAGGTCATGATATTATTGCCGAGGATCTCATCTATTTAACGTTTTACCCAACAATCCCGTGTTTTAACGACCTTGTAAATAAGAGACTTGGAAACATTGCTCACATGATGAGATGTGATTTTAAAAGAGAAGAAAACATTGTAGAGAAAAGGTGAAATTGCTTGTTCTCCACTCTCAACAACAACAACAACTTTACCTTTTATTCTCCCAGTGATATGTACATCAAACATGGGGCTAAGACACTTGACATAGAAAGATTTAGCAGTCTGGTGTACTATAAATACAATATCAATGATTATTAGAAAGAAATAATGATAATAATAATGAAACATCTCTCATAGGAAAATTTTATCCTGTGAACAACAGTAACAAGGAAATTTACCATTTCACTACAATGTGTTCTACTCTATCAGAGACAAATGTCATCCTGTGAACAATACTTTATTTTGTCGTCTGCAAACACTTTAAATATGGACGAGTCTAAAGTTTTGTCGTTTAGTAAAGAACAACTAATGACCACTGGGGATCATTATTCCTTTGGGATCAATTTACTTCGTTACACCGTCTTTAGTTATATAGACAGAAAGAGTTAGCCCTTAAAGGTGGCCATACAGGCTTCAAAAATGATTCCTCGACGAATAAAGTAATGCTGTACTATAGCTGGCAAACCATCAGTAGAGGAGAAATACAAAAAAAAAAAAATATTTCAGTGGTATTTTCTTCATGGTCTACATAGCTACTTTTTAAGTATATTATAGCTTTTGCACCAGGGTTTGTGGGAGTGTCATGTGGTCGAGAACACGCGTCGATTATGCGGGATTACATGCAATTGACGTCTTAATAGATCTCTCAACAATAACATTATGCTTCCGATTGCATATCGACCAAATCGTTATTTGAACACTGAAATTGCACCTTTTTACGGCATGTATATCCGTTTATTTTCTGTACGTTTGCAGGAAAACAATATAATTATGTTATAACATTTATTATAACAGTATTAACAAAAATGTTAATTCACGGCAAAAATATCGAAAAAAAAAATACTGCTTTCAGCTGCTAGCGAAAGGAAAATTTTCGGCCAATATATTAAATTAAAACCAAATAATTGTATTTCCGAAGTCCTTTTCGAATAAAAATCTCGCCGTTTCAGGTAAGAAAGATTTTAAGTTTGAATATGTAAATATTGCATTTTAAAAGTTGTTTCCTAAAAGAAAGATCTGAGCCGGTGCTATAAAACTCAGGTTCAAACTCATATGAGTTTGTGCTCAAACGTTCAATATCATTAATCCTTCTGCAAGTACGAAAGTAAGAAATAAAGATTTTCATTTAATAAGAAGGAAATAAGGAAAGAGGAGTTCGAACAGTGAAATAGTTGCTCTTTGAGGTGTATCAAATCATTCCTGTATAATTTTGAAATTTCATGCACAGCTAAGTTGGGCATTAAAAAGTTTTATGAGCACTTCTCGAGAGTTATACCGGACAATCTGGATCCAGGATCGGATTGCACGTTCTGTGCAGTGTGATTTTGGATCTACACTGTCTGCAAAAGCTCATCGAGACGCGTTTTGAAGCCCACGGGTTATAGAAAAAATTGAGATTTTTGCAGTGACATCTGTCATTAGTACGTCAACACTTGACCAGATAAGCTCTTGTTTTTACAACCCTGAGAAAGAACGGAATTGAAAACATTGTGCGAAAAGGAGAAAATGCTGGTTACCAGCATTTTCTCCTTTTCACACAATATTTTCAAATCTGTCAGAAGCAAGTCGATCATTTCAGCCACATTTGATTCATCGTCTGCAAATGCTTTCATTTTGAAAAAGTCTTGGATACTGTCGTCTGGTAAAGGCTGAAGTAGTCAAGAACAAAACAGAATCCTACGATAAGCCAATTTAGTCTGGTAATTGAATAAAAGCCGGTTGATCTGGTATTTTCTGTGATACAGGCATCCACATTAAAAGCTTGCTAAATGTCGTTTTGCGTGTGTTGTCAAGCTATAGGAAAAGGACAGTCAATCGAACGTGTAATTATCGTTCTTCTTTGAAGATACATCCTTACAGCTAGAGAGAAAACATGCTGCTAAAACTTGAAAGTGTGTAGAATGGCTCAGCTGTTTAAACATAGATAAATTACCCAGATATGTAGCGTATTGCTTGATTGAATGGTGTTTTACGCGGCTTTCAACATTATTAGAGTCATATCACGGCGACAGCTCACATATTCATGTATTTTCTAGGTTTCACCAGTACTAGGCTGGGGCTCTGAAGCGTCTTGCCGAAGGACACTCCAACGAAAAGCCCAGTGGATGCAGTAAGGCTCGAACCCGGGGCCTCCAGGTCACGAGTCCTACACTTTACCATTGAGCAACGCAGGACTCCTCCATACATGATGTACGGGATAAAGAAATTCAAGGAATTTGTCTATATTTAAAACCGGAAACGGCAACAGCTATTGCTTTGAATGCCTCCAAAACATGAAATGCGTTGTTTATCCGTCGTAATCTTCGCACTCTTGCAACCATCAGGGGCAACATTTGGCATGAAGATACAAGAATGATTATAGTATCATAAAATAAGGATTAAATGGGTTTAAAATGGCTTACAACTGCTTGATAACGAGTAAAGATGTATCTTTTAATGCATAACCGAGCCCAGAGCTCAGTCATTATCGTAAAGGTCTTGAGACCAGGGGGCTTGCTGGTTCGATTCCCCAGTTCGGCCAATTTCTTTCCAAAGATTGATGATCTAATCATTGCAACAATGTTCATTGTTTCGACTATGGTTAAGTGGGAAAGCAACCAGTGGCTTCCGAAAAATATTGTGCCACGATATACCTGAAATTACCAGCATCTTCTTCTTTTCCCACAATGTTTTTTTAAAATATTTATTTCCCTGTGTCCTTGAAACAATGGGTTGTTCGCTAAAGGTACTAACCCTTTACCAAATGACAAAATCTTAGATTTATCCAAATTGAAAACATTTTCAGACGACAAATTAAATGTAACTCAAAATATGAAATCTGTCTATCATAGAGTAGAAAAACAAATTGTGGGAAAAGGAGAAAATGCTGGTCACCAGCATTTTCTCCTTTCCCACAATGTTTTCAAAGCCGTCTTCCTCGGGGTCGTTAAAAGTCGTGATTGCATGGTAATGGGTTTAACATTATTTGGCACGTTCTAGGTGACACTCATTCCGAACAAAATATAATTATCTTCTGAAAATTGCAAAGCCCCCGTGATGTAAACAATTACTGGAGTAATTCTAACAAATGCGATACTATAAACTCTACTGACATTTTAAAAAGGAATAAAAAGTCCGCGCCAATAAATAGTCCATGTGTATAAATACATAAGCAGGTGCTTGCCTAATGGTTCTAACAAATTTGAATATCGGTAATATAGAAGGACGTGGGTCGGTGAAAAGACTTTTGAGTGGTTGTATGACGTGAGACGCTGTGATTCTTGCTATATTAGTGGTTGACTGGAAGGCCTCGCAATCAGAGAGAAATACTGAAACAAGTGGCAACAATCGGTTTATTATAAACTGTTCAAGGTAATGAATGGATACTTTTCGTAATTATAAATTAATGCATGGTGATTTTTTACATATCCGTTCCTTTTTTTTTTAAGTTAAACTTTTTCACTGCAAGCAAAACAAATTGCGGCATTCTTAGATCTAGAGATAGATTTCAAATGCAAGTAAATAATGATTTTGGGTAATATATTACCATACGGTGCCGGCCGGTGTAGATCGAGGATTAATCTGCACGTTCTGTGCAGTCTTATCTTGATCTACGTTGTCTGCGAAAAAGCAGTTGAAGTAGCCATATGTAATGAAAGAGATACTTTATTTGTCTGTTTAAAGGGACATTAAACCTAATTTTGTCTTGCAAAGAAAATCTTAACAAAGATGATTTTCACACGGTTGCAAAAAATGGCTTTAAAATTAAGACATAGATATAAATAGATAAAACATAGAAATACATGAAGAAAACACAAGGAATTACCGAGATGTTTTTTGTATTTTACTAGAAAATTCCCATACCGTTACTGACGGTACAGCCGTAATTGTATAACAAGGGCTAGATACATTTTAAACGCTATCAAAAATGTTTAGGTCGGCTCGATAGCGCAGTAGTATCTGATTTTGCACGTTGTGGGTTCGAGCCCCAGGGGAGGCATTTTTAATTTTTTTCCCTTGTCTAAGGGTAAGGAGTCACACCGTTATGATTTTTCCTTTTCAAGTTTTCCACTCACTTCTGATTCATGTGAGAAAAGCAGTAAGTGGCTTGAAAAGAAAGTTGTCTCTGAGAAAGCCAGGAAACACATGCATAAGTGCACTGACCTTCGTGATATGACCTGGGCAATTAAAAAGGCTTTAAACTCTAATACATGTACGTGTACATGTCCAGCATATTTAGGATGAAAATCTGGTTTAATGCCCTTTTAACAATCTTGATGGTCTTTCAGGAAATTTCTTCAGCTCAGAAATTAACTTTGTACCAAACGACGAAATTGTCTCGTTTGACCAGGCGATAAAATTTTAAACTAGTCCATATTCGAAGCATTTTCAGAGGACAAGTCGAGTGTACCTCAAATGATAGGATCTATCTATGACAGGCAAGAAAATATTGAGGGGAAAGGAGAAAATGCTGGTAGCCAGGATTTTCTCCTTTTCTCGCGATGTTTTAAATTCCCCTTCATCAGGGTGGTTGATACATGTTGTTGTGCTGTGAACGGTAGAATACATTCAAACCTCGAAAACTCCGGGTTTTTCAGTTTGGATTTTCAATAACAGAGCGAAAAGTTAGGTCAAATTATAAGTGTTTTTGTAAAATTGGAAAAATCACATACAGCTTTAACCCTGTACCACACGATTCCGAGTTTTAACGACCCTGAAAAAGTAGGCTTTTGAAAACATTGTGGGAAAAGAAGAAAATGCTGGTAACCAGCATTTTCTCCTATTCCCACAATTTTTTCTACCCCACTCAAAACAACTGTCAATTTTTCAGTAACATTTTTTTTTGTCGTCTGCAACTGCTTTCAGTTTGGACAAGTCTGAAATTTTGTCGTTTGGTAAAGAGTTGATAGAGATTGATAATTAGGCCTTATGCTTAGCTCGACTAAATGCTCCTTTTCGGATGGAACAGATTAAGACCCGTATTCATCAGCTATTCGTAAGAACATTCTTAGTCTTATCCTCAAGAACTTTCTAAATTTGAAAGTAATGCAACTTCTGATTGGCTAAACAAAATGGTTTAGCCAGTCGGATTTGTGTTACTTTCTTACTCTAGAATAAGACTAAAGATGAAACAAAGAATGGTTAATGAATACAGGCTATGATCTTAATTAGACTACACATAACATGTTATGTATGCTCTTCTTTGAGGGTAGTAAAGATCAGATTGCAGAGAACATGTCATATGATCTTGGATTCACGCTTTCTATAAGTTGAATAATTTTTGCCAGCAAAAGAGTCTAGAAATTGCAGTTCGCTTTTTAGACGGATATTTTCTGCAAACCATTTTATAGAGGTAAATGTAGCTTTAGAGATTATTTCACCTAAGCCTTATGCTAGTACTGCAGCTTATAAATGTCAGTCATGAATAACATGAATGTTCCTTTATCTCCTTCCAGTACAAAGTATATAAGCCATGCTTTGTGAAAAGGGGGTTTAATGCATGTGCAGAAAGTATCGACCCATGTCAGCCTGCGCAGTCTGCTCAGGCTGACATGGGTCGAAACTTTTTGCTATGTGTAAATATTCTGCATGTGAAAGGACCATTCTACTCTGGATTCAGCCGCTCGCCAGACTAAAACGGATTTTGTAGGTCTATAACCATGTGATGACTTGCTTGGTATAATGCATCACGGAGATACATTAAACCCCCTTTTGACAGAAAGTGGCTCAAACATACTCGACGTGTTTAATGGCTGAAAATACGTCCACTGAAACTGTCAAAGGTCTGTTAACTAACAGGCTTTAATAAACAAGCGGACGATATAGAACAAAGATAAGATTTAACGTTCTGTTTGGTCCGATCTTTATCTTTGCCGTCCGCAAAAGCCCGTTATTTCGCTTTTTGCATTGGAAGGGTAATATACCCCCAACTAAGTTTTTGGTTGTAATTGCGTTGTATTCAAATGGTATTTAAAACAAAAATGGTGGCTAAATTGCACCTTTGATGCTGTTAAAGATATTAAGGATCTAACAACAATTGGTTATTTGAAATGAAATTTTTTTAAATGAGTCTAGAAAAAATGTTACTAAACGAGCCTTTGGCGAGCTTGATAAACATTTTTTGTCGGAGAGATAAATAAACATTACCTCAAAAGCCAACGGATGTCAAATTCTTTTTTTTACAGAACTGTATCTCAAGAATTAATGTTGAAGGTATGTTACAACATAGGCCAACATGAACAATTGCATTGAAATTTACACAAAGCCTACTCGCTTGTTTGATAGGCATGTACATCCCGGACGAAAAAGTTTTAAAAAAAAGACGCATAAATTGATTTTTTTTTTAATCTAATGACGATAAAATTTGCAGCTTTATCACGATCGTCAATTTTCTCAATAAATTCTCAGAAGGAAAATCTGAAGTCAGCATTGTTTTGGCTTGCTACACGCGAAAAGAGGCATTCGGACATTTGCGTAAAGTGTCGTCTCGGATCAGCCTGCGCAGTCCGCGCGGGCTAATTCGAGACGGCACTTTACGACTACATTAGATTTTGTGCTACACTGGACTTGCCCAAACCGAAAATTACATAAAAACGGAAAGTATCCTTTCGGATTAGCCTGCGCAGACTGCGCAAGCTGATCCGAGACGAAACTTTACGCAAATGTCCGAATGCCACTTTTCGCGTGTTGCAGGCCTTTTAGAAATGTGGTGTATAATTACAGAGCTTCGACCAAAGAAGGCACTACTTGCATCTCAAACGTGTGTAGGGTATGAAGAATTAGTAATCGCTGTATTACATCGAAAAAGCGATTAGTTATGAGATGAAAAATACTCCTTCCTTGATTTCTGAGAATTACTTTCGGTTTAACCACAATTTTCGAAGATTCAATTGTTTATTTGTTCTTTCAATTTTAAGCCTTAGACTGCTAACAGCGACTCAAGGACCTTTTGCGGACAGTGTACATCAAGATCAGACTGCACAGAACGTGCAGTCTGATCTTGGATCTACACAGTCGGATAAGGAGATATCTGTTCTATCAAAAATACCTTTGAATTAGCAGATTTGGCTTTATACTACTGGCTTGAAAGTTGCATTTCAGTTAGTTAGCTGGAAAAGGGTTGTACTCTTAAAATGTCGAGGTTTATTTAGTTGATTTAAAGCTTTGGATGTATTTTACTGTACAGCTGCCAAGGAGACTTTGTTTAATTTTCATGGACGTTGTCGACCAAGATCAGACTGCACAGAACATGCAGTCTGATCTTGGATCTACACAGTTCGAGAGTTCGTGACAATTTCTATCAAATTAGAGTTAAAATGGCAACATATGAATCAATTCTTTATTGACAGATAAAGTCCAATATATTTGTTAAGCACTCTAAAAATTAATTAACTGTTTACACTTAGGCTGTTAAGCCTAAACTAAATGCTCTTCTGCGGACAGTGTTGATCAAGATCAGACTGCACAGGAAGTGCAGTCTGATCTCGGATCTACACTTTCCAATACGGTGAAATTTTTTGCCAAAAATGACTGAAATCGCGGTATTTGAGGATTACCCCTCATTTCTGAAGTTATTTATTTATCTAGCAGTTAAAGGCTAGGAGTTCTAGATAAACGAAACTGACTTTTTTTTCGCCAGTTACAATCGTTGATTTGTTACAATACGGAGGATTTGGGGTGGGGGCAATAAATATATATATAAGAACATGGCGACAAATATTATCCTTTTGTGCAAGAAGACTAAACTTAAGATTTTAGATTAAAACAAACTGATTGATTGTAGACTGTATAGTGTTTAACACCGTTTTCAACATTATTTCAGTTATATCGCGGCGGCCTCTGCACCTGTCCATGCTTTCCTGGAGTTTCTGTTACCAGTACTCCGCACAATATTCTTTCAACGCCACTGGCTGCTTTCCCACATAACCATCGTCAAAATAATGGTCAGCGGTTAGAGAGGAAAGAATCATATTGCAATGACTATCATCATTCAATTCTAGAAAAGAAATTGGCCGAGCCTGCTCGGTTCCCAAGAGTTATGAAACAAACACGGAAATACACGAGGAAAAAAGTTAAAGGCTTGGCGTTATTCCATAACCATTTTTCTTACTTATCTAGAGTATTTTCAATAATCTAGCCTTTGCAGAGACATAGGCCAAAGCAAGGGGCTTTGCGAACAAAAAAGATCAAATTTAGACTGCATGGAAGGAGCAGTTTGGGTTCGTTTTCATCTACCATTCTCAAGATTATTCTTAGTCTTATTCTCAAGAATTTTCTGATTTGAAAGAAAAAACTTCTGATTGGCTAAACCGAATGGGATCGAACCAGCGACCTTCTGTCCTCAAGTCCTGTGCACTGAACTATCTGGGCTCGGCTAAAAGAAATTGAAGTGCAAGTTCGTGCCGGTAAAGTTCATTTACAGACACACGCACTGTCGCCATTAGTAAGTTAAGTGCTTAAAGAGCGTTGTGGCCTCCATCCCAATTTTTTTGTTTTAACTCTTAACCAAACGATCCACAGTTTGGGCGACCCTGAGCAACAAAGCTTTCGAAAATATTGTTGGAAAAGGAGAAAATGCTGGAAATCAGCATTTTCTCCCTTTCTTACAACGTTCTTTGTACCCTTTTCAAAGACAAATCTTTTCATTTGAACCACATTTAATTTGTCGTCTGCAGATGTCTTGGATTTGGATCAGTGCTAAAGTTTGTTGTCTGCTAGAGAGTTCATTCCCAGTCCATGGCACGGACTTACGTATTAGCCAGGCCCTTTATGACGCAGGCCAAACCTGATTTATCCATTTTCGACTTTTCACGCAATGTTTTAAAACCCCTTCCTTTCAAAAAGTCAATAAACCACATCATTGTTTGGCAAAAGGCTAAACTGCACTACAAATTGAAAGAAAATTTCTGAGCAACAGTTAAAGCCAAAAAAAAAAGCGATTTCAAAATCTGATTTGAGCCATGCCCTATGAAAAAAAAAAGGGGGGGGGGGTATTCATCTGTAAAAAGTATTAACGGAGGTCAGCCTGAGCATATTTTATGCTCTGCTGAGAATGGTTTCTTTCCATCTAACGCTTTACCAAACGACAAGATTTTGGACTTGTCCAAGGTGAAAACATTTTGCAGACGACAAACAAAACATAGCATATTTTATACTCTGCTGAGAAGGGTTTCTTTCCATCTAACTCTTTACCAAGCGACAAAATTTTGGACTTGTCCACATTGAAAGCATTTTGCAGACGACAAAATAAGTGTGACTCAAAACATAAAATTCATTTTTGAAGGGGTAGAAAACTGTGGGAAAAAGAAGAAAATGCTGGTTTACCAGCATTTCCTTCTTTTTCCGAGAATGTTTTCAAAAGCCTTCTCTTTCATGGTCGTTAAAGCTTGGTATTAAGTGGTAAAGGGTTTTACAAAACAAGAAGATGTCATGTAATTATAGAGAAACCTGACTGTGGCAACAATCGTAACGATAGAAGCAACTTAACCTTTAAGATAATGATTATAATCAAAACTGCCTGTGTTCTTTATTTCATAAAACACGTTGTACCGATTTTTGGTTCGACTAATGTTACATTTAATGAACTTTTAGACCTTAAATCATTGTAATATCCTGTGCGGGATCCTCTGCCACTTGACTGATTGATTGATTGATTGGTTGATTGTATGATGTTTAACATTATTTTAGTTACATCGCGGTGGCCTGTGCACAACAAATCACGCCTATTAACGACCTTGGGGAAGAAAGATTTTGAAAACATTGTACGAAAAGGAGAAAATGCTGATAGCCAGCATTTTCTCCTTTTTTCCACTATGTGTTTTCCCTTTCTAAAATAATTTCAACCATGTGAGCCACGTCTAACTGGTCACCCGCAAATGCTTTGGATTTGGACATGTCGAAAATTCCATCTTCTAGAATATTTTTATAGACGCATCTAAAAAGCTGATGAACGTCAGATTCTTTTTATCACATAAAGATAATTGAGAAATTCTAGTTCAGAATAATCGCAACCATATTTACATATGGGATGTTCCATCTGACGTCACATAGTGCTTTTCCAAAACATGTGTAAGATAAGAAAAATCCCTAATGACTGTATTACACTGAAAACAATGGAGGTTATGTGATAAAAATAGTGAAAAAATACTATCGCTATGAAGTAATGAAGAAAGACAGGAAACGCAGCTGTTGAAATCTCGGTTATTAAACAGGTTTTGATATGAGAAACGCTGGGATTTATAGAAAATTAATTTCAAGACTTAAGCTGGTAACCGAGAAATGAGATGAAATATGGAATTTTCCAATAGAAGCCTTTTCATCATAGGTTTATATTACCTACACACAGTTTTCTTGTCTGAAAACTTCACTCAGTAACATATAGATTATGTTTTTGACCTACCACTTAAATTTTTACTAGGCGACAAATTTCTAGACTTGCCAATTTTGAAAGCATTTACAGACGATAAATCAAATATAGCTCAAATGACAGGAATCGTCCATAAAAGGTTAAAATACATTGTGATGAGGAGAAAATGGTGATGATAAGAGGCACTTTCTTTTTTTTTCACAATGTATTCAAAAGGCAGATGGTTAGATAGTGCAGCTATTGCATAGAAGAACCATTTCAAGATAAAAAAAAAAATATATCTATAATTGTGATGTTGACGATGAGGTTAGGGTTAGGGCTGAATCATCATCATCATTATCATTATCATCATCATCCACTTAATCACCAGTCTGATTTTACAAGTAACAGATTTGCTCGATATGAGCAATGTCTAAATTCATCACTACAGATTCTCTGAATGGTTTATACACGAGAGTGTAGAATAGAGCGTCGGCACCGAGAGGTTTCGGTTGCGAATTTCATATTGAGGTAGAAAAAACTCTGGAACTGATAACAACACGGCACAAGTACTGGTTAAAGTTTCCTGGAAGCAACCATCGAGGGCGATAGATTTAAGTTGTAAAAACTTTTGTCACAATCAATATAAGATAAATAGCTTTAACCCTTCAACACAGAATCTCGAGTTTTAACGACCCCGAAGAAGAAGGCTTTTGAAACATTGTGGGAAAAGGAGAAAATGCTGCTAAGCAACATTTTCTCCTTTTCCAACAATATTTTCTACCCTAGGAAAGACAGAAATCATCATTTGAACAAAAGTTATTTTTCACGTCTGATAGTGCTTTGAATTTGATTTCCTTCAAAATTGCGACAGGATGGTAAACACTTAAACATAATACATCATGCTTTAGTAGCATCAAAGATCGGTTTTACGGTAGAAATGACGTAAAAAGACTGCATCGTATACTCGCCAAATCATTCAACCTCTAATAAATTGTCTTGCCGCTTTCCCGCAGACGGAAACACGGATGACATCAGGTAAAATGCCTCGTCAGAAAATTTATGATATGTCGTTTCGTTCCACGCGAACTTCGTTCCTTAATCCTTTTTAAGCGTCATTGGCGAAAACAGGAGAACGGGTTTTTGCGAACGGCATAGATCAAGATCAGACTGCATAGAACGTGCAGTCTGATCTTGGATCTATACCGTCCGCTCTTTTCGTAGAGCTTTATAATATTTAAAAATATTTCTGAGTATCTGTGGATTGTATTTTGAGAGGTCGAAAGAGTTTAATTAGATATATAGCGGTGTATGGCGCTGCGACAGTTAATGCTTTTGTCCTTGTATCCTTTAACACAGTACTTTTGAAAAGAATCCTGATCAGACAGCGTAGATAAAGATCAAGCTGCACAGAACGTGTAGTCTGATCTGGGATCTTCGCCATCTACTACTTCATTCTAGACCAAGACAAACGGGTATCCATGTTTGCAAGGAAATAGTAGTTTTAGCCGACGCAAAAAGAAAATCGCATTCTGATGTGTAAGGCGAAAGCTATGGATTACGTGGTTTACATTGAAAACTATAGAATTTTCCTGGTCCCTTTAGTTTTTATTACTCGTATGGTGTAAATTAGCTTTTAATGTCACAGTCAGCGGAAAGCTATGCAGAACACTGTTGGAAAAGGAGAAATGGCAATTTGTTCCTTTTCCATTTATGTTTTCTGTACTTAAGTAAAGCTGTCGTGTTTCCCCTTCCTTACTATTTCTTTTTCCTTTGTGTTATATGGTACAAAGGGTTTTATCTCTTCACAAAAAAAATCGTGTTTTAAAGACCCTTGATATAAGCTTTTTGAAAACATTCTGAGAAATTGATAAAATGCTGTTAACCAGCATTTTCTTCTTTTCCCAGAATAGTTTCAAAAGTTCTCCATTTTTCATAGTCGTGGATAAACCTTTGTCTGTGATAAAGTGTTTTTCAAAACGTTTTGTACCATTTCAAAGAAAAATTCAATTTTTGGAGATACATCTGATTTCTCGGCTGCAAATACTTTCAATTTGGACACGTGTACAAATTTGTTTACTGGTATGGAGTTTTAAACAAAAAATATCTTTTAAAAAGATAGACGTGTAAGACTTACTAGAATATAAAACACTTTTGTGGTGCAACATATATACGATGGTTACGAGCATTGTTCGCCTTTTCCAACAAATTTTTCAAACGCTTATCCCCCAGTCATTTAAACAAGGGATTGTGTGATAAAGGGTTGAAAAAAATTAATGGAAATTAAGTTTGAAATCCCATCAGAATTTATTGTCTGCTTCAATGAGACTGACGTTACCGTTACAAGCAAATTTCTACGGCACCAAACTGTTAACTCTTTACCAGACGACAAAATTTCAAACCTGTCCAAATTGAAAGCATTTGCAGACGACAAATTCATTGTGGCTCCAAGAACTTGATTTGTCTTTGAAAAGTTAGAAAACATTGTGGAAAGAGGAGAAAATGGTTATCAGCATTTTCTCCTTTTTCTCAGAATGTTTTCAAAGGTCTTCTTTTTTTCCACAGAGTGTGATTAATGAAAAATTGATGAAAATAAAGTTGAATTCCCATGTGAATTTATCGTCTGCTTCTATGAGACAGACGATACTGTTACAAACGATTTTCTATGGCTCTAAACTCCTTACTCCTTACCTGACGGTCGGGCCCAGGTAGCTAGCCTGGGTCTAGGCGGTAATAATCGGTTTATCACTCCTTATTGCGGTCCTCCTTCACAGCCCATACAAATGTGTGGCGGAATTAATACCTCGTTTTTGACAAAGTAACGTACGAATATAGAACAGAGCAAAACAGAACTTTATTACTTCAACTTGAACTACATAGCAGTTCATCGTTACATACAAAAGACAATATAGCATACATGCAACAATGACATAATAAATTAGAAGGAAAAAAAAAAAACACTAATGATTTTTAATATGGTTTGTTTTCTCTGAAATGTTAGGATTTAATTTAAATTTAACTTTGATTTGATTTGCAGAAGTAACGCAAAATTTAAATCGGAGGTTTTAAAATTCAGTTTCCACTTACAATGTATACTATAGTATGCATGTCCGTTCACTCTATTCAGTGAAAGTTCATGCACATATATAAATAAAGATTGTATGAAATTACTTTCTTGTTACTATGAAACAAATATGCAGTAGTCGGCTTCGAAATTATCATTGTATAATGTAGTCATATATAAAAAGAAAGAAATATCGGGCTGGAACCCAGGCTACACGGTGGCATGCATGACTTGAGGACAGATGTTTACTGGTTCGAATCCCCAGGTCGGCCAATTTCTTTCCGAGGATTGGTGATAGTCATTGCGAAAGGAGTCATTCTTCTCTCACTTCTTATCATTGTTTCGACGATGATTTTGTGGGCAACCAGCCAGTAGCTTGGGAAGAATATTGTACTAAGTACTGATATAAGAAATTTCAGGAAAGCATCGATAGATGCAATGGCCGTTGCGATATAACTGATATAATATTGTAAACGGTGTTGAACACAAAACAATCGTTTATTCAAACTTTAAGGCTTGGTCAGACCGGCTAACGGATATGTAACGGGGGGGAAACGGACAAAAATATGCAGAATTTGGTTATCCGGTGACAAAATTCATATCCTCTGCCGCTCGAGGCTCACGCGATCGGTGTGTGGAGCGAGGAAGCCACACAATGACCGCACGAGTACCGCACATGTAACAGAAAAAAAACGCACGTTTAACGGATATGTACAGGATAATAAATGGTCTATTAACGGATATCACCGTACGAGTAAGGGACTTGTACCGGATAAAACGGAAGTGCAACGCATGAGAACCGGACAAAACGTACGATGAACGGAAATGTACCGAACACCAACGTACGAGGAACGTACTGGTCACGTGACATGCCGAGGGTATAAATTGTCAGATGCATCCAAAGTCTATCATTTGCATGTCTCTGTCCGTTTTGTCCGATGGAAAGTTTTGAACATGCTCAAAACTTCCCACCGGACGGAACGGACATCGCCGGACATCGCCGGACAAGTAGCGGATTCACCGGATAAGAAATTTTAGAATTGTTCATGTCGAAAGTTTTTGCACACGAAAATCATTTTTGGTCAAATTATCTTAAGATTTGTCTTTAAAAAAGGAAAGAAAACTGTGTGGGGAAAAAAGGGGGGAATTTTCTCCTTTTTTTTCTCCCCCAAAGTTTTTGAAAGTCTTCTTCGTCGGGATTGTGACAGCACAGTATTATTTGGTAACCAACATTTTCTCCTTTTCTCACAATATTTTCTACCCTATCAAAGATCGTTGGCTAATTTGCACCAATTTGAATTTGTCGTCTGCAGATGCATTAAATTCGGAATAGTAAGCAGGATTTATTCTTTTTCACACAATGATTTCTAACCTATCAGAGATCTTTGCCAAATTTGCACCTTTTAAATTTTGTCGTCTGCAGATGCTCTCAATTTGGAAGGGTAAAAATAAAAACATTGTCGTTTGGTACAGAGTTAAGTAAAACACTATTCAATTAGGTTACCACGAAGATGTCTTTTGTTACTTCCCACACAAAAAAATCTGCTATACCCATGACAAATCGCTGGAAGATTTTCTCCCTTCAACAACAATTCGCTGTCCCTTGGGGCTCAAGTATTTCAATATGTCTTAACCCTTTACATCACTATCCCGAGTTTCAGCGACCTTGTTAGAGAAGACTTTTGAAAACATGGTGGGAAAAGGAGAAAATGCTGGTAACCAGCATTTTCTCCTTTTCCCACAATGTTTTCTACCCTTCAAAAGAGAAACCCCATCGTTTGACCAACTCAAAAAGTTGTCGTCTGCAAATGCTTTCAAATTGTACAAGTCCAAAATTTTGATGTCTGGTAAAGGATTAATACCTATAGGAGATCATGTTATATAAGTTCAAAAGTTACAGACAGTTTAATTACTTTTTTATATCCTTCTTTATTTCATACTTTTCTGTAGTTTATCGAGAAATAATGGTGGATTGTGGCTTGATATTGCATGGTTAAAATCGGTGAAAAGAATCGATTTCGTATTTTCTAATTCTTCAATTGAGGGCGGAAACAGTGGCTCCCGCGCACTAATTACCAAGGTAAACGGCGCGTGCCATTCAACCAGAGGGATATATGACGTAATTTACACGACATTTACCCATCATTTCTCGCGCTTTACGTGACACATGTATTGTAATACATCCTTATGTGGAGAGAGGTACGCCACGGGAATTTACCGAAAAAAAAAACTTTACTGGATTTAGACGAAAGTTCCCACAAAAAAGGGGTTAGAAGAAAAAAAAATAGAAAATTTGCTACGCCACTCGTGAAAATATTACCGATGATGTTCACTGGATAAAATGAATTTCAATCTTTCACCAAAGAAATATAATGTATTTTCTTTTTAAACTTCAACCCTTCTGTTCCATGTACAACTCCGCCGTCCCCGTGTTTGGTGGCCGGGCTGCAAAACCCTGTAAATAATGGACAATGTAAATGTGAGATGAGATTGCATGTTTAACTCGGCTGTTGAAAGGAAATGTCGAGGTATTGTCATAGCTATGTCGTCGTCTTGCCTCTGCTGCGTCGTCGTCATCCGGTCATCGTCATCGTCATACAATAAACATTGATATTTTCTCATATCTCTGTTATTACTGAAGATTATAACGTTGAATGATTGATTGATTAATTGTTTGATTGATTGATTGATTGATTGGTTGGTTGTACGTCTCTTTCAACATTTTATCGGTCATATCACGGTGACAGCTTACTAATTCATGTATGCCCTGGGTTTCACCAGAACTAGGCTGGGACTCTGGAGTGTCTTGCCAGACAACACTGCCACTAGCGGCCCATTTCTTCCAGTGAGGCTCGAACCCCGGCCTCCAGGTTGGAAGTCTTATACTTTACCACTGAGAAGGACCCCAAAGATTATAACCCAAACCTGAGCT
Organism: Hippopus hippopus; assembly: GCA_946811185.2. Classification (NCBI taxonomy): domain Eukaryota; kingdom Metazoa; phylum Mollusca; class Bivalvia; order Cardiida; family Cardiidae; genus Hippopus; species Hippopus hippopus. Next base: position 41,862,854 of record OX328105.1, on the reverse strand, counting down.
ACTTGTTAGCTCTGAAATGGTGAACCAATTCTAGAAGGGCATGTTACCGTAAAAATATTTGTGACACAGTTATGGCCCTTTTTTTTAAACTCAAAATTTTCGCACAAACAGCAACTGTAGCTGAGCAATGGCATCCGCATGTGGTGCTCTTGTTTTATGTACCCTGCATGCATTGCCTAATAGAGGGTTTATCATGTTGATGCAGAGAATGGTTCATTCAGACTTGAACAGGCAGGTTAAAAATGGTTTACTTCTCGGTATCCACTTGGCTCCGTTAAAATCATTACCACAAAGCAAAATCTTGTTACTAGCCCAAACTGGAGACATTTGAAAACAACAAAGTGAATGTGACTGAAAAAAACAACCGGAAAACCTTTTAGTAGCATTTTTCAAACCATGTTTTCTAAAGTACAAGCGTATTCTTTCTCATTGTTTTTAAAACTAGTGATAATATGGTAAAAGATTAAACATGTACATTGTTAAAACTGCTAAATTAAACATCTGTTTTTAACTAAGATAGTACTCTTACGATCAACAATAAGTTATGTGGTCACTGTTTCCAGCGAAACTCAATACAGAGGCCTGGACCGGATAGAAATCGCGATTTTCTTTAGTCATGCTAATTCAACCCGCTTCACCTGTATAGAACCCCGTCTAAGATGAAGACTGGTCTAGCACATGAGTAGCAATGCTATGGACAGACGTTATCGTCTTATAAGAAAATGCCTGTCGTTTCTTGTTTATTTCCATCAAAACAGAAGAAAAAAAATCAATAAATCAGTCGGTCATTTAGTACAATTAATCTGTAAACCAATGGAAAGTCAGCATACAAAAATGTTTTGACCTTTGCTCCTGATATTTTTCTTTTTTGTGCGTGCGTTTCATCAGATGTGAAAACGGAAAATTGATAATAAAACAGCTGAAGTTAGGACAAATTCGGATGTTCTTACAGCAATTTGGTGTAGGATAGTAGTCAAGGATTGAAGCCTGGAACACAATTCTTTGGGTAAATATCGGAATCATTCAAGCGCGGCGGATATCTATTGCAACTTGTGCAACGTTTACGGTACTTTTATGATCTACCCCGGGGAGTTTCCCATTTCAAAACTGGTATAAGTCATGATTTACCTGTCCATGTCGCAGGAATGCTGAGAACTGTTTTTTCCATGATGGCTGATTTCAACGAGATATATATATATTGTACAGGAAAAATATGGTCTGCGAAAATACAAAGACAGATGTACTTAAATCACAGCTAAAACCAGTCCTAGAATGAGAAATTCCTACAGCTAAATATAAGTAAGCCTTGCACAACAAAGCTAAATAAGCCGATAGACCGCACCGCACTTGAATTGTTCTGATTTTTATTTCAAAATTTGTGTTCAATGCTACTTTGAATCTACAATGTCTGAATAGTTTATGAGCTTTCAAATTAGCACAGCTTAAAGAAACGAGACAGCTTAATTTTACATCGTCTCTGTAGCATCGAGTTCTGTAGCTTAGTAGATACGTACAGTGCTTGAAAACCATGGGGGTCGCTGGTTCGAAACCCCTGCTCAGTCACTTTCTTTCCGAGGATTGATGATAGCCATTGTGATAAGATTCATTCGTCTCTCACCGTTGATCGTTGTCTCTACGATGGTTATCTTGGAAAGCAGCTGGTGACTTGGAAAAAATATTATTCGAAAAACTGGTAAAAGAAAATCCGGGAAAGCCGCGAAGGTGGAAGAGTGCACTGGCCGCTGCGATATAACTGAAATAATGTTGAAAACGGCATTAAACACTCTTTCATATCCGGAACAAATAAAGTGGACGGTGAAATGCTTTCATTTACATTTCTGTCCTGTCAACATAGGATTGTTTACAGGGAACAAACTTTCTGAGATACACCGTGTTTACTTTGTCTGAATGTTCTTTCTCCTTGAGACAGAAGAAAATATCGAATGAAGTATCCGTCTTTAATTCACTCAGAGAGAATCTCATTTCTATGTTTTGTCATAATAATACTTTGTATTTGTCGCTCTATCAAACAATCTCGTGTTTAAGCGACCTTGAGGAAAGAACCTTTGAAAACGTTGTGGGGAAAGGATAAAATGCTAGTACCATCCTGTCGCAATGACTATCATCAATTCTGAAACATTAGCCGAGCCTGGGATTCGTTTCAGCGATCACCTGGGTCCCTATTTACCAACCATTCTTAAGAACATTCTAAGTCTAATTCTCAAGAATTTTCTAAATTTGAAAGTAAAGGGTTAAAGCATTTCTTGGAACCCGGAAGTGTACCAGAACGATTTTCCTTGCATCATTTTAAGACAGACAGAAAAAAAATGCCATCGTCCCAAAATTCTTGAAAAAAAAGGGGATGACGGTACTAAAAGAGGTGTTAAAACCGTGGCTGTTATCCTTGTTTATTACTCGCGAAAAAAGGTCTAACTACCCTAAATCTGTAAGTCTGCTTAGAGCGTCTCCTACACACGAGTAAATATGTTGGTTTATTATTCGGAGCCGACGCGCCATTTTTTCGAGTTAAACCCTTTGTTAAGTAACCCTGCGTTTTAATGATCCTGAGAGACAAGGCCTTTAAAAACATTGTGGAAAAAGGAAGAAAATGAACTCGCATTTTCTCCATTTTTCCTCAATGTTTTTTTTTTTTTTTTTCTCTTTTAAGTTCGAATCTTTAGTTTGTTGCACGTTTAATTTGCCGTTTGCAGATTCTTTCAAAAAGACAAGTCTAGAGTTTTTTCCTCTGGAAAACAATGAAGACATTGGTATTTCCTGCTGTGAGACAACATTACGTTGTATTGCTACAGATCACTTTTTATCAATATTGTGGCAGGAAAAGAACCAGGTCGTTACCAGTCATTAATCTGATTTAGACTTTGTTTTTCGGAAAATCTTCGCTTGTTTGTTTGCTTGTTTTTTAACGCAGTTTTCAACATTATTTCATGTATATTGCAGAGGCCAGTGCACCTATCCATGCTTTTCCGCAATTTCTTTTACCAGTGCTTCGCACAATATTCTTCCCACTGGCTGGTTTCCCACATAATAAGTGTTGAGACATTGACCAGCGGTGAGAGAGAAGTGAAACATGTCGCAATGTCTGTAATCAATCCTAGGAAAGGAGTAAGCCGAGCTTGGGGATTCAAGTCGGCGACCCCCCTGATTTCGAGCCCTGTGCATTGCCGACTCAGCTACCGTGTTTGGTGAATGAAGAATATCGTTCAAATGCTGAAGCTTGTCTTTGAAAGGGTAAAAGATATTAGTGGAAAAGGAAGAAATGCTGGGTCGTTAAACCCCAGGACTGTTTGGTATAAGGTTAAAGATTATACCCACGACATTTAGCTCAGCGTAAAATGGAATGGATTGACCCGCGCAGCTGCTCGATCATGCTTTAAATATGTTGTAAGGTCATATTACAGTTCCTAAATCTTCGTTTAACGGCTATAAGAGCACCCATTCTGTGTGTAAAATTTATTCCGTCGAGAAATCAATTATACGAATTATCAAGAAAGATATTGATTTAATTTTAGTTGTTGGAAATGTTTGCAGGTTTCTGTATCCGTTCCCGAAGACACAGAGAGAGAGAGAGAGAGAGAGAGAGAGAGAGAGAGAGAGAGAGAGAGAGAGAGAGAGAGAGAGAGAGAGAGAGCTTTAACGTTTATTACGCGTATCTTTGAAAAAAAAATGTATATAATAAGATTGTATTGCAAATTTTTCAAGGCTATGTCTCCTTTTGATACGTCGACCTGTCTAAACTAATGCTAGTTTAATGATGCCTGTAAACCCGCAGGCATCTAAGCGCGACTAAATTTCCTCTTGTGGATAGTGTACATCAAGATCAGACTGCACAGAACGTGCAGTCTTTTCCTGGATCAACATTCTCTGATATGGGGATCATTTTGCTGCGAAGGGAACTTTGAAAGTATAATATTTTGGCTTTACCTACTCGCTCGAATTTATTCATTTAGCAGTTTGAGAATGATGGCTTTCGAAAACATTGTCGGAAAAGGACAAAACGCTGGTAACCAGATAAGCATAACTAGATAACTTCAAGTTGGAGGTCCAATGACTCAAAAACAGATTCAAAACAGAGAAAATGGAATAGAGAGGACAAAACAGAAATTGAGTTAACGCTGCCATGATATTAGATTTAACGCTTTACCATACGGTAACGACCTTGAGGAAAGAGGCTTTTGGACACATAGATGGAAACAATATGCATATACATAAGAAAAGAAGAGAAGTACAAAATTAGTTAATCTGCAATTGAACAGGCCAAACTATGAATGTATTTCCAAGTTCGAATCTATTAAAAAGCCTTTGGAGATAAAGAAAAAAAAATTCTTTGTAAGAATATTGGAGCACATTTTGAAATGTACAAGTTGCATGTACATCGATTCAATTATTGGATGACGTTTTCAAAAATATGTAAGTCATATCAAGGCGACTGCGCACTTACTCAAGTATGCCATAGGTTTCACCAGTTCCAGGCTAGAGCTCACAAGTGTCTTACCCAAGGACCCTCTCATGGAAAACCCAGCGCTTCGAGTGAAGATTGAGGGCCTCCAGGTTACAAATCCCTTCACAACAGAGCCTTGTACGATCTCTGCCTGTACTGTACCGGTAATGGATTGAAATGCCACTAAGTAACCAAGTTAACTCTTTACCAAACCCTTACCTTACTTTCATGACCCTGAGAAAAAGAGCTTTTGAAAACGATGGGGGAAAAGGAGAAAATGCTCGTAACCAGCATTTTCACCTTTTCCTACAAGGTTTTCTATCCTTTAAAAGAGAATTTCTTCTTTTTGAAGCACTTGATTGCTTTCAATATGGACAAGTCTGCAATTTTGTTGAATGGAAAAATGTGTAACCTTTTATTCAAAAAATCACGACTGTTAACGACCCTGGGAAAACGACTTTTGAAAGTAATGTGGGATCAAAGAAAAATGCTGGTAAAACCAACATTTTCCCCGTTTCTCATAGTTTTTTTCCTGTCCTATCAAAGACAAATCTCACCATATAAGCATATTTGACTTATTGTCAGAAAACGCTTAGAATTTGGACCAGTCTGAAATTTTGTCGTTTGGTAGAGAGTTAAGGAAACGGATTTTAGAGCAAGGTTAAGGTGCATAGAATACCTTTCTTTTTTTCACAAAAAGTACATTTGTGTGTGTTGTTTTATGTCTGTTTCGTTCTTGGAAAATAGGGGTTTAGTAGAAACATGCTCGTTATGTATTTATGTTTCCAAATATTCCCTTGCAAGAATAGGATTGAACTTCTAACCCCAATAAGTCCAAGTCACAACTAAATCTGAAAAGCCATGTTAAATGGAATTCTGTTTCTATCTATAAATAATACAACCACCATTTGTCCATGGTATTCAAAACGGTAGAGTTATTCAGAGTCGGCCAATTACAGTGTTGACAGTACTTTGATTTTACTTGTCGCAGGAAAAATCTATACCCAAGACTAATCAAGTTTAACAGACTTGTCGTTTTATGTCTGATTCATTTTTTCATGGTTTTCTAGATTCAAAGTGATGAATTCCCCATTGGACACCACAGATTCAGTGATAAAATCACATTAAACTAGTCAGACTGCGAATCTTTTGATCTTTTTCACTGATGTAAATATAACTAACTTTCCTGTATGGTTGTATAATGGTAGACTTAGAAAACATAGTTCGGTTACTAAAAACCAGTCGATTGGTGCCGTAAAGCCCTTGTAATCAAATACTTGCAATCCTGTGATGGCTTCTGCACGAAAGTTTTTGGCTGTCATTTGATATATGGCAATTACAGTTATTCTCCAACGAATGCAACAGTTGCAACTTTTTTTTATTATTTTATTTTTTAATTTACGCTTTACCAAACGACAATATTTGAGACTAGTCCTAATCCAAAGCATTTGCAGACGACATACTAGATCTTGTCCAAATTTTGAAATTTATTCTTGAAAGGTTAGAAAACATTGTGGGAACAGGAGAAAATGCTGCTTACCAACATGTTCTCCCACAATGTTTTCAAAAGTCTTCTTTCTGAAGGACGTTAAAAGTCGGAATTGATTGGTAAAGGGTTAAGATTTGAAAGCATTGTGGGGAAAAGAATGTGCAGTCTGAGCTTGAATACACACTGTCCGATTAGGGGACATTCTTTCCAACCCCCCCCCCCCCATACCTTTTGAATAGCAAAATTGGGATTTTTACTATCGGCTGGAAAGTTTTATCTAACTTCTTTAGCAGGTTAAGGGTTTATGTTTGGCAAAGTTATCGGGTATCAGCAAATCTGTTGTAATTGTAACATCAGGAATTTGATATTTTTAGAATTTGAAACAATTGAATAATCTTGACGAACCACAGTTTTTATTTTGGCTTTCTTTAAACTATCGATTATAGATAAATAACTACCCTATTTTCATCACAAATATAGCAAATAATTACCTCCCTTCCGAGAAAATGTTCAGAAACACATAAGAATACTTCGTTCAGATGACTTCTTTTTTTTTATCAGAGGTTGAGAGCAAGCTCAAATTTAAATCATGTATTTATTTCTATCTATTTATTTACTTATTTAGTTATATATTTATTTTATCAAAGCTTTACTAATAGCATTACCCATATTACCTTAATGGTTTAAATTATTTTTGCTTCGTACGTTACGATAATATTGTGTTCAACATTGTTTCACTTAATCATTCAGCGAAAACAGACATTTTTATGTCAAAAGTATTAAATACAATGTATGAATGCAGGCGTAACGCGGAATGACTAGAAGCGATTAGCTTAATTGGATTGTGGGCGACTTTTATTGGCTTTTATTTCTTTATGGGTCAATCAAGGATCGCCTACTGCGTCTTTTTTGTCAACTGTTAATAAAGCAAGTAGATAGGGGGCGACAATTAAAACATAATAGAGCAAAATCAAATTTTGAAGAGTTTTTATTTTTCTCCTTAAACTTATTGTTTTGCTGCGAATTAATTGTTTTAAAACAACATCAAAGCAACAAAATATAATTTCTATGCAAACTTGAAGACACTGAACGGTTATAAATAGTAAAACAGTGCACAGTTGGTATTTAATTACCAGGTTGGTTGCTTTGCAATCGGTAACCCCGTTTATCTTTTCCCCCCCAGATCAAATGTGACGTCATCGTACTTATTTGAATACGATCCAACTAAATCAGCACGTGTTATTGATCACGTGACATTCCACAAAACTCTGTTGAGATTATGAAAATTTGAACTGAAGACCCCCCCCCTTTAACCCTTTACCAAACGACAAAATTTCAGACCTGCCCAAATTGAAAGCATTTGCAGACGACATTTTAAACGTGACTTTAAAAATAATGTTTCTCTTTGGAATTGTAGAAAACATTGTGGGAAAAGGAGATAATGCTGGTTACCAGCATTTTCTCCTTTTTCCACAATGTTTTCAAAAGCCTTCTTCTTCGGGGTCGTTAAAAGTCGGGATAGTGTGGTAAAAAGTTAATACCTTTATTATTATTATTATTTCTAATCTAGACTTTTTGACGAATTCAATCAGCAAACTTAGCAAAGAAAAACCAAATATGATCGAATACAGTTTGTCGTCAGAGACAGTCAAAGTTATTTTGTGACAAATGGAGAATTAACGCATAAACGCTTCACCAAATCTGGTTGATAAGAGACCCACGAGGGACAGATATAAATCAATAAAAGGACAAACACTTAAAGGTCAATATTATAACATGCCATTGACCGTTTTCCCAAAACATTCTAGGAAGTTATCTAGTGCAGCGGAGAAGCTATAAATATGATGATAATGAACAACTACCAACATTCAAACATGTAAAAATATCATTTATTCGTTCGTTCGTTCGTTTGTTCGTTCAATCAATCGATCAATCGATCGATCGATCGATGAATCAGTTAATCAATCAATCTATCATTTTGAATAGAGGTCACTGGTCAAATCAAACATGTACAATAACCATATGAAAAAATTAAACAGTACTAACAATAACAGAAAGACTACTCTGCGTCATCATCATCAACGTCATCATTATTGTCATCATCTTCAACAATAACAAGATCGTCCCGTATAGCTCTATCATCGTATCCGTCGTCATCACCATAATTATCATCCTGTCTTTTAAAGCAACATAATGTGGACACGACTATACACGTTTTTACTGGTGTTTAAGATAACCAATACCAAATAAGTCATCGTAGAAAACGAAAAGCAATTCCTTGTTAATAGCGTTTAAACAAACTCTTTACTAAACAATCCCGAGTTTTCACGACCCTTAGAAAAAACAGTTTTTGAAAACGTTGCAGGCAAATGAGAAAATGCTGGTAGCATTTTCTCCTTTGCCCGCAATGTTTTCTGCCCCATGAAAAGAAACCGTTTCTCGTTTTGAGCCAAAATTTATACATGGTCTGCAATTGCTTTTAATTTAGACAAGTCTAAAATAAAGTGCTTGGGAAAGTGTGAACCCTTTCGTAGTCAAGTTGATAGATTCGGCATCTCTAGCGAGTTAACAATATGATCTAACCACCTACGTAGATATTTTTTCCTTTTGTACAAATTTTAGTTAAGTAGCGGATGTCGACCCCAGACTAATGTGCAGGTTCTGTGCTGTCTGATGTAGACCTGCACAGTCCACAAAAGCAATTTAATGACTCCAAACGATGGAAATATTGAACACTGTAAATGCGTTTTGTTCGTTGTGGGGTGCCCCACGCGCACGTTTATTTAAGCCAATAAATTTTTGATGGCGCGCTCACAGAGGTATTATAAACAATATCTTGATAGAAATTTTCTTAATTAAAAATCATAGAACAATAAATAGTTCTATATCGTGTGGGGGAGAAGCTGGAGAGAGAAAGGGAATGATGCTTAGAGGCATTTTTACTGGCAGGTGATGTACTTTTAGTGGGTACAGTCAGCATGAATTTTGGCTGTGAAGTTTTTTTTTTGTAAAACACGGCTAGATACTACATGGCCTGCAACACGCAAAAAGGGGCATTCGGACATTTGCGTAAAGATGTCGTTTCGGATCAGCCAGCGCACTCCGCGCAGGCTAATCCGAAACGACAGTTTCCGTTTTTATGTAATTTTCTGTTTTGCGCAAGCCTACTGTAGCACAAAATCTAATGTAGTCGTAAAGTGCCGTCTCGGATTAGCCTGCGCGGACTGCGCAGGCTGATCCAAGACGACACTTTACGCAAATGTCCGAATGCCCCTTTTCGCGTGTTGCAAGCCACATTATATATTTTTTCACTGCAAGCGTGTAGAAAATGGATAATAATATTCACTAAAAAAAGGTGCAGGTTTGGCATTTATATAGGGGTGTGATCCTTTTGCAATCAGAAACTCCATTTTTTTCCCCAAGAGACCGGATATGACGTCATCGCACCTATTTGAATACGATCCCAAAATACACACGTTTGATATTGATTCTTTGACATTTCAACAATCCGTTTCAAAATTAGCGCACAAAATATTTAGGTAGTAGACCCTTAATGGAAAACAGCTATTTCCACTACAGTATTATCCTACAAAATTTGCTATGATTAAAATGAGTATTATTGTACTACTTTAACCGAGCCACTTTTTTTCTTTTTTTCCTTCTAAGAATTATCATTTATAAATCTAAAACCACTATATTCTCATTACAAAGGGAGATAATAATTACCTCCCTTTTCAGGAAACTAACAAAAGTATCAACAAATAATTTCAAGATAGACATCAGAGGAATTTCTGGTCGGTTAAAAATGTGCAAAAATATTATATCAGTATAAATCCTTATTTATCAACTAACAAGAAATTTTATTCCATGTTGCACTAAAAGCGTTAGGGGTCTACTACCTTAAATTACTTTCAGAGATTGTACATATTCTACGATTATATTATATTATATGATATCTCGTAAAAGAGAAAATACTTTGTTTTCATTCTTACACTTCTCTTTCTTATTTATTGATTGTCTGCCAGTTATTAAGTCTGTTTATTCAGTATTAAAACATTTTTGAAGTTCGGTATGATTGTTAAAATTGAAACATCCTCCCCTGTTTTAAAGTCTGCCCATGCCGTGTGTCTTCCAGATTATATTGATTTCATCACCTAAAGCTTACAAAAAGACACCTTTCGCAATCAAATGCTGACTTATAGAATAATGTAAGATAATTGGATGTTTTTCAAACTATACTGTGTATATGAACGCATACAGTACGGCCTAGTTTAATCGTTTTCACGCTTTATTTGCCGTCGAATGGCAAGTACGTGTGTGATTATAACTTTATTTTAGGAGGGTAAAACATGAAGACAGTTTTTAAAGCAACAATAGACCTGAAACAAGTTTCTTTTTTGCCTTCTAATGTAAGTAATGCTAAACAGATGATGACCTGTGGGTGAGAAGAATCAAGTAATGGGTGATAAATAATAATCGTAGCCACCGGCCCTTCACAACTTAAAGAGAACTTTTAGTGACTATGAAAGTAGACTTGATTAGTAAAAGAAATCGTCGAAGAGAAAGAAACAGGTTTAACTTTCCCTTTCAGTGACAATGTTATCATCCACCTTTGCTATAACAACATACATGTACTTAGATCCCTACCTTGTTCAAAATGAACCGTTACTCGTAAGTCGGGATCAGCGTAAAAATTTTGCAATGCCAGCACATTACCTTGACGTTCTGGCATGAATGAAGTTAGACTGAAGTCAGAAAACCAGTCAGATATATTGTACTATTTTTCTATACGGTAGCATGCTATATTTCAGCGTAATCTTGTAAAAGACGTTCCATATTTGTAATATCTTGACTATGATCTTTATTTATGTTGAAAAAGGTATTATCTTCCCTACTGTGTTACAGTCAGATTAGTCCGTCTTGCATACATTGTATAAAAACCTTTTAGTTTTTTAGCGTATTTTTTTAAATAATATTTTGTTTGTCTTCTTTGAATAACAACAAAGTTTTACAGATCAATCTGGATTTTTTTTTTTAATCATCTGAATTATTAAAAGAATTGTGAATAAACCTTATAGATAATTCTGTCATAAAAACTGAGCTCTTTACCGTACGACAAAATTATAAACTAGATAATAATAAATGGCCTTCAACACGCGAAAAGGGGCATTCGAACATTTGCGTAAAGTGTCATTTCGGATCAGCCTGCGCACTCCGCGCAAACTAATCCGTAAAGAGCCTTTCCGTTTTTATGTAATTTTCTGTTTTGCGCAAGTCTACTGTGGGACAAAATCTAATGTAGTCGTAAAGTGCCGTCTCGGATTAGCCTGCGCGGACTGCGCAGGCTGATCCAAGACGACACTTTACGCAAATGTCCGAATGCCCCTTTTCGCGTGTTGCAGGGCAATTATAGTCCATATTGAAAGCATTTGCAAACGACAAAACTGCTAAATAAGTTAAATGAAGCTTTCAAGCCGATAGCAAATGTTGCTATTTCATTTTTTTTTTTTGGGGGGGGGGGGGGAGAGATTAATATCTCCCTATCGGACAGTGTAGATCAAAGACTGAACGTAATATGCAGTCTGATCTTGGTCTACAGTGTCCGCAAAAGGTCCTTTATTCGCGCTTAGCAGCCTAAAAGTAGAATGAAGCTTGAATTTTAGGATTTGTCTTTGAGGAGAAAAGATTGTGGTAAAAGAGAAAATTATGGTTTACCAAAAGCCTTTCTAAAGGACCTTACTGACCTCGGAATAACTCTGTAAAGGGTTATACTGTTATAAAAATTGCATAGAAAATTCAAACCAGTGGTAAAAATCAAAATATTGAGATTTCAGGGTTCTTTTCATTGGAAAAATCTTACCGTATCGGACAATGCTGATCAAAGACGACACTGCACGTTCTGTGCAGTCTGATTTTGATCTGCACGGTCGAGAAAAGGGAGCTGAGACGCGCTTAGCAATCAAAAGGGTGAAAATTAAGAGAGTCCCGAATTGTATTTGACGTCACGTTGTTAATTCTGCAATCAAATCATCATAAAGTCTCGAGAGTGGAAACAGCTTGTTCCTTCGGAATTAAAACGGTAAACCAACATGATCATTTTATTGAATTTTAAGTCAATACAGCAAAGATTTGTACATAATCAGCCTTCGAAGAGAGACGACAAAGATTAGACTATACAAACGAGCAGCCTAATCTTGGTCGACTCTTTTCGCGAAGGGTTATAGAGGTTGCAACAAGTAATAAATTGACCGAACTTTAGTGTAGTTGTCAATATATTGCCAAATCTACGGTAGTACAGACCTGCCACCACTTACCAAATGACTCTGGTGTACATTTTCATGGAAATAATATCCGATTTCGAGCTACTTTAAAATTATCGTAATAACTTTTGTCATGTCAAGAAAAACTTTACCCAGAAAACAGGAAACACCTTCATAAATCTAAATCTAGAAAAAAAAGAATCAATGTGGGTGATATATAATTATATATATAAAGGGGGTTTAATGCATCTGCGAAAAGCAGCGAGTCCGCGCAGGCTGATCTATTTCGAAACTTTTTGCTTTGGTCAGTTTTTCTACATGTCCAAGGACTATTCTTCCTCTCGATCAAGCCAGTTGTCGGATGGATTTTATGAATCCAGAATTATGCGATGACTTGCCTGGTATAATGCATCACGGAGATACTTTAACCCCCTTTCGCCAGAGCGCTGCTCATTTAATGATATGTAGAAAGGGATTACAAGATTGCTGCGACTACCTTTAGACTTTTTGGAACCCCTCGGCTGATTGAACGTCTCAATTCCTTTTGCTAAAGAGTGCTCGGGGCCCTCCGAATGTTTCTCACGAAAATTAAAAGTAGGTGGCAGTGAAGAGCTGTAATACGGGAAAAAAAAATCACAATAAGTTATTTAAGATTATCGTGATATTTTTAGGATAACTTGATTTCTGCCATAGTTTTTGCGAAATATCTGCTGCTATTATTATCTTGTGAGTGACGGCAGTTCTATGCCACCATACAAACTAGAAATCGGTCGTAAACGTGGGTCGTTAACATTGTTTTTCATAATAAAGATAAGGAAGCGTGAGAGTAATTGATTAAACCTTTATTAAACAATTCCGTGTTTTAACGATCCTGAAGAAGAAGGCTTTTGAAAACATTCCGGAGAAGGTGAAAATGATGAAAACCAGTATTTTTTCCTTCTTCCCAAAATGTTAAGTAGCCCTTTTTTAGACAAATTCAATCATTTTAGGGTCATCTGATTTGTCGTCTGCAAATCCTTTCAATTTGGAAAGGTGTAAAAAGATTGTCGTCATATAAAGAGTGACATACAGGTATTTGCTGTGCACTAATTTTACTTTTATAGGACATCGTTTAGATTCTTGACGTTTTTCATCTCCTTTAAAGCTGTCCAAGAAATTGAACATGCTGTCATTGTTAAAGAAGTTCTACAACTTCTATTTATGTTATTAGTTTAAACATATTTATTTTACATCGATTGAGAAACAAGTTCCTACAGCTTATACTAATCTCTCTCGATTCTGCTTTCTGGGAACTACACCAAACTCGCACCGAATGTGTGGGTCAATTAATAGACCCAAAGTTGACACCCGTTTCCGGGTATTGAACTCGGGACCTTATGGTTACGAGGCCTACTCTCTACCTCAAAACCACGGACACCACACCATTTATGTTGTTTAACATGCTATTATTGTGAAAGAAGTTCTACAACTTTTATTTATGCTGTTGAACATTCTGTCATTGTTAAAGAAGTTCTACAACTTATTTATGCTGTTGAACATTCTGTCATTGTTAAAGAAGTTCTACAACTTATTTATGCTGTTGAACATTCTGTCATTGTTAAAGAAGTTCTACAACTTTTATTTATGCTGTTGAACATTCTGTCATTGTTAAAGAAGTTCTACAACTTATTTATGCTGTTGAACATTCTGTCATTGTTAAAGAAGTTCTACAACTTATTTATGCTGTTGAACATTCTGTCATTGTTAAAGAAGTTCTACAACTTTTATTTATGCTGTTGAACATTCTGTCATTGTTAAAGAAGTTCTACAACCTACATTTCATCACTAACATTAACCTTAACCAGTACTCGCGCCGTGATGTGGTTGGTTCCAAAGATTGACCTATCACAGGATTCGAGTCGAGTACTTTTGTTGTGAGAAGCCGATGCACTGTTTTTACACTGCTTTCTCCCACAGGTAACATAGTTAAACAATGGAAAGGAAGGAAAATGGAAGGGAACAAATGTCCTATAGAATTTTCAACATAGATTTTTAAAAACTGTGTGGTTTTCTTTTCATGACCAACGTTAAATCAACACCGTTTATAGTATTTACGTCTGATATGCTTTTTCGAAGGAAGTGGGCCAAAATCAGCCTCATTTCCGTAGTGCCTGATCATTTTTCGTTTAAAAAAAAAAAATCAAAAAGCAGTCTCCCTCAGCCTTATCTTTCTGTTTTTATTTTCGTGTTTGAAACACATAAAGAAATAAAGACAAGCTTTTATCACATAACCTCCCTCGTTTTCAGTGCAATATACCCATGGCGAATTTTCCTTTCTTACACACGTTTGAGATAAAACATTGTGTGACGTCATGCGTTACGTCATTTTATACTTCTTTCAGAAGTGAATCGAGTTTTAGTTATGGAAATTACCGTGTGTGCACATATAATATGGTAATATGATAATATGGTTTTGTATATTCTGACCTGTAACTTGTGAAATATCGTCATGTGATAAAAACAATCTTACAATTTTTAGCATTTGAGATGGATTTTTTGATAAACTCGTCAACAAACTTGTTTTTAAGCTCGTCAGAGGCTCAATTTATGCGATTTTTCTAGACTCGTTTAATACAATTTATTTCAAATGCCAGTTTATGTCAGATCCTATACCTCTGTGGGAAATTCAAAGCCGGGAGAAAGAAATATACGTTCAGTCAATCCAATCCAATAGTTAACTCGTTGAACAAGACTTAGTGTTTCATTCAGTCAGTATCCTATCCACTTTAGCAGGTCTTTGATCTCTATGGAAACCAGATCTTTACAACGAAAAGATCAAGGTTAATTTTACCCCTTACAAAACCACAGTTTTAGACCTGTCCAAATTGAAAGTAAAAGAGAGCTGAGCCACATTTAGGAGCCTTAGGAATGTCTCAGTGATTCGTCTGATTTCATCAAATTTCTTACCACAAAAGAACAACGATTTGTGGCCATTGATTGTATTTGCTATGCCCTGTATTTCAATTAAAAGGCAGGTGCTATCTGAAAGTCACCTGCCTTCTATATAATTATAGAGGAATATCTATTTGATGTTGTCTCATAGCATCTTGGCACAACATGTGGTCCAATGTCTGATAAACAGTGGTTGGAGGTCTAACGTAGCGATCATTGAAATTCTGATTGTAATGTCAAATACTCATTGTTTCCTGCCAAGTTCATTACAATTCTATTAGGGAAATCTCAAAGATTAAAGCCAAGCTGTATTTTGAGGACCAGCGGTCTACCTTGGTTTTCATGAATTTGTCGTGTGCCTTGCATACACTTTTTTGCAGATTTCTGTTCATCGCGATCGAGATCAAACAACCATTATCATTCTTCGCTTGGATTTTTAATGACTGCATGTACATAGGCTATTACAGTGGTCTGATTCAACCTTCAAAGCTCTCTTACTTTGTATTTTGCAAAACGCTAAAATGTCGTCATCGTTGTTGTATTAACCCTTTACAACAAAATGCCGAATTTAAACGACCCTGTAGAAGAAGCCTTTTTAAAAACATCGTGGGAAAAGGAGAAAATGCTGGTTACCAGCATTTTCTTCTTTTCCCACAATTTTTTTTCTAGATTATCAAAGAAAAGCCACACTGAAATTGCCGTCTGCAAATGCTTTCAATTTGGATAAGTCTAAAATTTTGTCGTGTGAAAAAGGGTTAAGAACAATACCAAGTTTTACACGATAGGTACATGTATAGGAGCCATGCTCTGTGAAAAGGGGGCTTAATGCATCTGCAAAAAGTATCGACCCGGGTCAGCCTGCGCAGTCCGCGCAGGCTGACCTGGGCCGAAACTTTTCGCCATTGGCCAATTTTATGTTTGTCAAAGGACCAGTCTACTTCATGATTAAGTCGATTATTTAAGAAAGTGGCTCTTATGGATCCATAATTATGTGATGACTTGGGCTGGTATCCTGTATCACGGAGATGCATTAAGCCCCCTTTTGCTAGAGCATGGCTCATAGGTAATTTTAACGTCTGGACATAAGCTGCGCTCTGCCAAGAGGGGGTTACATGCATCTGCGTGATCCATTATACTAGTCATGAAATCGCTTATGGAGTCATCAAATCCATTCTGTCTAACAACCTGAAACTGAAGGTAGAATGGTCCTTGGACAGAAAATTTACAAATAGCTAAAAGTATCGACTCGTGTGAAATCGGTTGATACTTTTTGTAAATGCAATTAACCCCCGTTTCGCAGAGCATGGCTTCTTTACAAGTTTTGACTATTTCGCGCTAGCGGGGGTCAGTAAGTTTCCTAATCAATTATTAATGTTTCCATATTTACTTATCTACATATTTAAATAAATGTTGAACTTTTAGTGGCCTTTGGTCTTCTCGTGTGAGACTCTTAAATTTCGATACTGTAGATCATAGTTGGTGATTACCCTTACCGTTAATGTCGAGTTCTGTACTGCAAATATTTTCTTTTATGCATGCCATGGCTACTGATTGTTTGGTTGGTTTTTTCGCCAACTAAGGGTCTACACTCATATCCTTATGGATATTCTTTATAACAATGTAAAAAAGAGGCCATCTAGATGTTTTTATTCAAACCAAACTTTAAAAATACATCCATATTTTCATTCTCGTTTTCAGCCAGTTTTAAACTCATTTCATCTTTATTTTATTAAATCAGTATCATTCTTGTATCTTCATGCCAAATATTGCCCCTGACGGTTGCAAGGTTGCATAGGTGACGACCGATAAAAAAAATACTTTTCATTTTCTGGAGGCCATCAAAGAAATCGCTGCTGTGACGTTTCGGGTTTAAATCGAAGATTTCCGACATATGTTTTATCCCTTACACCACATATATCGGTAATTTATCCATGTTTACACTGCTGACTAAATTCTGAACTATTTCACAGTGTATCAAATTTTAAACAAAGTTTTTTTCTCTCTAGTTTAAAGGATGTATCTTTAAAGGTGTTTTATCACTGAATTTAGTAACAGTTTGCTGCCCATCAATGAAAACGAAAAAGAAAAGTAAGAACTTTTTTTGCATTGTTATTTCTTTCTTTATTGTTGAAGCTTGTGTGGTACAGTACGACATATTTTGTTGGGAGTTTTAGTACAAAAATGTAATATGTTGCGAAAAGTACGGACTAAACAAAGAAAAGTACAAGTATCCAGCGCTAAAATGCCATTGACATCTGAAGAAGTTTAATAGAAAACCGTTGCTAAGCTAGAAATCAAAATTCAGTACGACTCTTTCAGTCAACTTGAAAAGCCTTTTTCGGATAGCCTAGATCAAGACCAGATTACACAGAACGTGCAGTCTGATCTACACTGTCCGCTAACTGATGCTAACCTATTACCAATATCATCATCACTTGGTTTTGGAAATTTAATTTTAGACCTCGAAAAAGGGTTAAAATTCTTCTATTGGTCGAGAAAGTGTTAATGCTTTACAATACAATCCCGTGTTCTAACAAACCTGAGGAACAAATATTCTGGAGACACTTTGGAAAAAGAAAAAAATGCTGGTGACCAGCATTTCCTCCTTTTCCTGTAATTCCTTTTTTTATCTTTTAATAACATGTTCCAACATTTGAGTCAGATTCAAAGTGTCGTCTGCTAATTCTTTCAGTTTGAACAAAGTCTAAAATTTTGTCGTCTCGCAAAGAATCACAGATTTAACCCTTAACCCATTCCCGAATTTAAGGACTCTATAGAAAAAGCATTTCGAAAACATAGTAGGAAAAGGAGAAAATACTGGTAACCAGCATTTTCTCATTTTCCCACAATGTTTTCAAATATAGATTCCATCATTTGAGCTATATTTATTTTGTCCTGTGCTAATGCTTTCAATTTAGACAAGTATGAAATATTGTCGTCTGGAAAAGAGATACAGCTTTAAAGACTCCGATGCCAATCCCAATATTTGCTTTTATTGTACGAGAGCACCATATGTTCGTACAATATTGATACAGTTTTATGGGAAACAGTACGCCATAACGACAGTGATTTTTCCCCCAACAGTCATAAGTCGTGTCATATATACTCGTCTTGAGCAAGTAATAAGCCGCCCTTAACTTGATGATGCCACTATACTGAAAACCTGAGTCTGCATTCACCAACCATTCTTATGAACGTTCTATAGTCTTATTTTCCAAGATTTTCTAAATTTAAAAGTAACATAACTTCTGACTGGCTAAACTAAATGGTTTAGCCAATCAGTGGTTATGTTACTTTCAAATTTAGAAAATTCTGGAGATACTCGATTTAAATATTTGGCACTGAAAGATTTTAACCCCTTAAATAGCCATTACAAATACGAGCGTATACAAATAAAGTTCAGATTAATGTGTGTAGTAATCTTAGAGCTTTTTCAATCAGAGCATCAAAGTATAGTGGGACAGTGAGCACTAAAAGCTAGAAAAGCGAGCGCATGTCGGCCACAATCTCTATCTCTTCTCGTGTCTCTCCACTGCCAACTGCTACGAGGTGGTAATTGTCAAAATGTAAAAAGTAGTCCGATTTGAAATATGACAGTATTTGATCTTTGGAAACTGAGTGCAATTTTGTTATTTCTTCGGGAACTATTTTATACCTGTGACCACATATAAAGGAACATGGAAGGGCATTTTTTCACGGTGAATGTTCAAGGGTAGTTATGTCTGAGGTGAAAAACCAAAAACGCAATCGGTTGAAGTTCCCCCTTTTTAGCCTCTTGTGAAGATTATTGATGATAAAAACAAACAGTAAAGCTCTGGGTTTGCCAATAAAAGTACCACAAAGGGTCAAAGAGGGTGATTTTCACTCTATTTTAATGTAGCAAAAATCAGTGGTGTGAGACTTTATGCGAAACGTGCAGTCTGATTGGCTGAGTGCTCCGCTATTTTAAAGCCCACGAGACTGGTTGAACTTCTGCTTTTAATTATTACCTATTTACCACACGACGCAGTTTGAGACTTCTTTAAATTCCAACCTTTTGTGGACAATAAATTATATGTGGCTCATTGGTGGGATTTTCCTTGAAAGGGTGAAAAATATTCTTGCAAAAGAAGATAATGCTGGCCACCAGCATTTTATCTTTTAGCCACAATGTTGTCAAAAGCCTTTTTTCCTCCAGGTCATTGAAAGTCGAGATTGTGTGACAAAGGGATAGAGCAATGAGGCATTGTCTTTCATGTCAATGGCAAGCATTTCAAGTTTGATGTTTATTTCACATTTGATGCCCTAAGAATTTTTAGCGACCAATTTTTGCAAGGGAAGAGCTCCGTTCTTCACAGTTTAGCATATCTGTAAATTATTGGCGTGGATTTAATATTTCAGTGGTAATTACATGGCACTGGCACTTTCAAACCAAGAAAAGGAACAAAAATACATTCAAATGATGTTTTATACCGAATTTCTCTTCGGAAAAAAAAAAGATAAAAAAACTGAACCATCTGTCCTTGTCACATGATACAAAACACAAAGCAACTATGTGGGATTGCGCACTCGTTGTCTCGGTCGATTCCGTAAAGATTTACATTTAACTTCGCCCATATCACGGAAGCTTCCATTTGGAAAACTTTTCAGTCACATGATATTTAACATGGCGGCGCCCACGAAAAGTATCATTAGTGACAACAACAACTAAAGTAAAGCGGTCTATTTCCGGCGAAGAAATGTAAAGTGTGGGTACACATCACCCATCGTAATACAACCGGGAGATTTGATCAACGGATCACCCGAGGTTTGCCAAATATGGAACCACTTTCAAATACCTACGATGACGTCACATCTGGTATCATAAAAAAGCCGGAATTCCCGATTTGAAAACGAGAATCCCGCCATTAAAACACCAAAAGTACACCTTTTTACTGACTAAGAAAAAAACTGAATGTGGTTTACAATGATAGAATTTGTTTTCGATACAGCAGAAAACAAAGTTGGAAAAGGAGAAAATGCTTGTTACCAGATTTTTTTCTTATTCCACTAGGTTTTCGAAAGCGCTCTTTCTTAGGGTCGTTAAAACCCAGGATTGTGTGGTAAAGAGTTAAGTGTTTTAATAGACCGGGGTCCGTATTTACCAACCATTCTTAAGGACGTTCTTTGTCTTATTCTTCAAGATTTCAACATTTGAAAGTTACACAACTTCTGATTAGCTAAACCAAAAGGTTTAGCCAATCAGAAGTTGTGTTACTTTGAAATTTAGAAGATTCTGGAGAATAAGACAAAGAACGTTCATAAGAATGGTTGGTGAATATGGGTCCAGGTTTCACTTCAAAATGAAAACACCAGATCATCCAAGCTTAGCTTTTTCAGCTTCACAGACGGACACAGAGGCTTTTTGGGAATGAGATAAGACTACACAGAGCGCAGTTAATGGAGCTAATTTCGAATCTTGATACGGAGTGCATAATGATTCAATAATCCATGGCTCGTATTCACCAACCATTTTCATTTGAATTTTTTCTCTAATTTATAGATTTAGAGGATGTGACACTATTTCTGATTTGCTAAACAATAAGAATTGTGATACATTCAGCTGTATAGTCAATTCTTGAGAATTAAACTAAATGTCATCGAGAATGGTTGGTGTTAACCTACAGTGTCTGCTTTGTTTAAAAAACTTATCTAACCTCCCTTTATCAACCTGAACACACGTTGTGTCTAAAATCAAATCTATAGTAATCTGAAGTTAGTAACAAAAAAAAAAAAGATATTTCGGTGATTCGTCTGACTTTGTCAAAGCAACTTAAGTCATGAATGGTACTCTAAATCTTAGGTAGAACCAATTGATCCCGCAGGGTTGGTTGTGGCAGATGATTTTGCAATGAGAATCTAATAATTATAATTGCATTGTCCCATACATTGTCAACATGCACAGTCTCATTTCCGCGGTAATTGTTTTATCAAAGGTCAATTACGTAATAATTTAAGCGATGGGGAAAAAGAATGAAAATTTTACGTCGAATTCACAAAAATAAAAAAGAAGGTTATACGTTGTTCAAATTCTAGGTTCTAAGATATGCAATCTGATTGACAGAGGCTCTCTGGCTAGCCTTGGGATTTGAGTTTGATTTAGGATACATTGTAAATGCTGCCACCGATCTCGAACACCAATGCTTTACTTTTTTCGGAGGTCCTACTTGGCGCAGTGGTGAAGTTATGGGATTCATAACCCGAAAGCCATGGGTTCGATCCTCACTCTTGTGGTTTGGCGGCAGTGTCTTTGAGCATGTCACCCCAGAGACTTGTACCAGCACTTGTAAAACTCATGACACACAAAAATGAGCAAGCTGTCGCTCTGATATGACAAAGATAATGTTAATTTAAGCGGCGCTAACCACCCTTCAATTTACTTTTTTTTTGGGGGGGGGGGGGGGGGAAGAGACAAAATACCATTCATAACTGTTTGACCAATTGGCCCGATGAATAATTAAAATCATATTTCTTCGGCAAATATTGAAAATGTTCAATATTAGAGTCATGAACAACGCTTCAAAATGCAAATATCAAAATTCACCTCGCTGATTTATTACTACCAGGGGCCTTTCATTTGAAACCGTTTGCGACCTGCAGGCCAGAAAAATTGGAAATGAACTCTTTACCAGGAGAGGAAACCTTTTACTCAGCCAATTTGATAGCATCTGTATAAATTTACAACAGATTTAATTTGGTTCAAATAACAGGAATTGTCTTTCGACAGTTAGAAAACATTTTTGGAAAAGGAGAAAATGCTGGTAACCAGCATTTTCTCCTTTTCCAACAATGTTTTCAAAAAGTTTTTTTTTTCCTTTTGGGTTATTCAAACTTAGGATTGTTTGGTAAAGGGCCAATGTTCTTTTTTTTTTCTTCTTCTTCTCGGGTTACGCGAAGTAATAATCATTTTGTTTCTTCCGTTTACATGGTAACAGAATTGAAATAGAGCGGAATGAAGAAATTGTACACCTTTCAACATTTTTAAGGCGTAATCACAGCCACGTGATTTATTGTGAAACCTTACAGAAAAAAAAAGACGTCGAGATTTGTAGTGTGCATTTTTTCTACTTCTTTTGGGGTCAAAAGGTGGTCAAAAATTGATTTCACAGTTCAAAGTCAGTGTGGATGGTGTTTGTTGTGCTTTGCGCTCTAGCTTTAAACTCTTTACCAGACGACAAAATTTTAGACTTGTACAAATTGAAAGCATTTGCAGACGACAATTTTAATGTGTTACCGAGTCCTGTAGAGCGGTAAGTTACGCACAAGACTTGAAACCATGGGGTCGCTAGCTCGAATCCCCAGCTGGGCCATTTCTTTCCGAGGATGGATGATACTCAGTGGGACAGTATTTATGCCTCTCCCACCGCTTATATGGGAAAAAAGCTGGTGGCCTTGGAAAAACATTGTGCGAAGCACTGGTCTAAATTAACTCCAGGGAAAGCATGGATAGGTGAACTGGGCGCCGTGATATAACTGAAATAATGTTTAAAGCGGCGTCAAACAATTAGAAGAAATATTAAGAAAAATGAACTTGGTTCAAATATGGAGTTTGTCTTCGATTGTACAGAAAAAAGTAATATTGGGAAAAGGAAAAAAATACCGGTTACCATCAATTTCTACCTTTTCAACAACGTTTTCAAAAGCCTTCTTCCTACAAGTCATTTAGAGCCAAACATATATGGCCTGCAACACGTGAAAAGGGGCATATGGACATTTGCGTAAAGTGTCGTCTCGGATCAGCCTGCGCAGTCCGTGCAGGCTAATCCGAGACGGCACTTTCCCTTTTTATGTAATTTTCTGTTTTGCGCAAGTCTAATGAAGAACAAAATCTAATGTAGTCGTAAAGTGCCGTCTCGGATTAGCCTGCGCGGACTGCGCAGGCTGATCCGAGGCGACACTTTACGCAAATGTCCGAATGCCCCATTTCGCGTGTTGCATGCCATATAGGCCTATTCGATCTGTTTCGACGGCTGAAATACAGTCCGCTGACGCCATGAACGTTCCGTGCAGTCTGATCATAAGCTATACCGTCCGCAAACGATCATGTTTTCGCACATGGATATGAAAGGGTTGCAACACTGTATTGTTTGTACAGCTTTTTTTTCAGACCTGCCTCTCTCGAAAGACGAACTTCATTTTCAAATAGGCAACAAAGTACAGTCTTTTCTTTCAAAAATCTTTAATACGTCAGTAACTCTTTTATTCCGGCATTCTTTATGGGCATCATCATTTTATTAAATATTAAATTACTTGAACATAGATTAAAAATTCAGAACCAAAGAATTTTGATATATTGAAAAAAAAATCAAGAGCACAGCATGCTGGTGCCAACGCTCGACTGCAGATGTTTTTAGACATAGGCTGATTTTTTAGTGTAAAGTCAAAGTCGAAAAACGGGCGTGGCTGTTTAAAAAATTTTTGATGGTTTCTTGACGCTGAGGTATGGACTCCCCTTTCGATAGTTAACAAGTAGTCCGAGTTTGAAATAAATGAACCATGCTCTGTGAAAAGGGGGCTTAATGCATCTGGGAAAAGTATCGAACAAGGTCAGCCTGCGCAGTCCTTGCAGGCTGACCTTGGTCGAAACTTTTCGCTATTGGTCGATTTTCCGTATGTCCAAGGACCAGACTACCTCATAATTAAGTCGGTTGTTAAAAAAAGTGGCTATTATGGATCTATAATATTGTGATGACTTGCTTGGTCTCATGCATCACGGAGATGCATTAAGCCCCCTTTTGCCAGAGCACAGCTCAAATATCTTTGATAATGAAAGAGATATAAAATATCAAAGTTTTTGCACCATGACAACGACGGTGTTGACGCAGACGCAGACAAGGCTATGACGATACCTCGACTTTTTCTTCGAAAACAGGCGAGCTATTAACAAGTGATTAGACTATAGAAAAGCCAAACTTTTTAATTCTTCTCTTCCCAATATTTGCAGGTATCAATTTGTCTTTGCTTAAATCTCAAATCAAACAAGACTATATTCAACCAAAATAGAAGGAGCGCAAGGAACTGTTTGTGGTGGCATATTTCTGCCGCGAGATACGAGATAGCTATTGCGATAATTTAAGAGAACTATCTTGATAAAACAAAGTTTCCTGGAAATATTAATTAGATAATAAAAATTTTCACAATAGAAATATCGCTATAATTCTAATTGTTGTCATGATTTTTTTTTTGCTTTCGTGCCAATAACTGACATTCACGGTATCTATAATTACATACGGTTTCGGAACATCTTCGTCTACTACCTTATGAATTCTCTTTTTCCATGAATGGTTTTTAAGTTGTTCCTAGGAGGCATTTCGAGTCGTCTTTGTGATTTTACAGACTTCTGTTCACTTCGAGTCTTGTCAAAATTTATCAATTAAGCTACTATTGTTAATGATTCGAATTTTTACTTACTTGCAATCTTGTGAAGTCAAAAACTACCGAGTTCATCCAAATGATGAATTTTCTATTTATAGATATCGAGAAACAGAACAATCACTATAATTTTATCTTGAATGTCAGCTTCGTTCACGATCGAGAAATTTTGCGTTAAAATATTAAGTTTATTTTTTTCTCCAAACTTTCCACTATCTCGATAAAATTTCCAGGAAACTTTAATTCATCGCGATAGTTTTCAAAAATTATCATGATAACTATCTCGTATCACGTGGCAGAAATATGCCACCATAACTGTTCAATTTACCGCCGACAAACAATCAAACAATTTATTTTCTTCATGAAAGATGATTTTTTAAAAATATGGAGAGAAATGAAGCGTCAATGACGCAACTATGACAAAGGCAATTAGGAGCCAACACTTTACTTTTGTTAGTGCACACAACTAATATTGGAATTCTGGTTTCAGTTTGAGATACAAAAAATACATTGCAGCAAAACGATTTGGTATGAAAAAAAAATCTAACGGCGTTTACGAAGTTAAATTGATCTCCTATTAATATTTGATCACTCGATTTTAATTTTAATTTCAAAAACAAAATGTTACACTCTGAACAACCAGCATTTAAAGGTTTATATTATTTATTAAACGCTCTGAGTTAGTAAACAATTGACTCATAGCTGTCAAATCCATGTCAGCCATGCTGTGTGAAAAGTAAGCTAAATACATCTGCGATAAATGTAGACACAGGTCAGTCTGCACGGACTGCACGAGCTGACCTTTGTCGGTACTTTTTGCATTGGTAAATTTTCTGCTTGTCTAAGGACCAGTGTGCCTCATGATTTGGTCTGTTTTTTAGACAAAATGGATTGTACGAATCCATAAGTATGTGATGAATTTCTTGGTAGAACGCACCACGGAGATGCATCAAGTCTCCCTTTTCCCAAAGCACGGCTTATATCTTTTTGGCCCATAGGGTATAAAAATGAGCATAATTCACACCTTTTTTATATATATATATATATTTTTTTTTTTTCAGACAGACGATGTCTACGAGTATGCAGATTTGTGTTTACATAATGGCCGCCAGTCTGTGTTTATCACATTTTACACATGCCGGATACGTGGACTGTTCGATGGAGTGCTTGTTTGCGGCATTTCGTAAACCCCCTTTGTGTCAATGCAAAAACACTCTCAAACTCCATTGGGGAAAACGTGCACCTCGCCTTCGCTCCCACACGCTTCCAACCTTCCGATACGGCAAAAGAGCTACACCGTTTTTGAATCAGGGTTACAACACAGAACTCGGAGAAAGGTTTGTACCATTGCCTTGAAACATGGGTCTGTGAATGCACTCGGCAACCATTAAAAAAGAATCTAATTCTGAATTACAAGCATTCAGGGACCGTATTCACCATCAATTCTTTATAACATTCTTACTCTAATTCTCAAGAATTCTAAATTTGAAAGTAACACAATTTCTGATTGGCTAAACCAACTGGTTTTTCCAATCAGGAATTATGATCCTTTCTAAATCTACGAATTAGACTAAGAAGGAAATTTAGATTAGTTGATAGGGAACCTGAGTGACGGAGATCAAGCTTTTTGGCCGTTAAGACAGATAGTATTGTAAATTAACAAAACAATAAAATGGTTGACGAATACGGAATCTGGTGGTGCTGTCACAGATATGTAGGATCTGACACAATTTGGCATTTGAGATATTTTTTTATGAAACGAGTCTTGATAGAGAAAGCTATTGAGCGAGCTTCTGGCGAGCTTTATAACATTTTTGTCTACAGACGAGTTCAAAAAAAAATTATCTCAGAGGTCAACGAATGTCAGATAACAAAAAGACATTTCACGAATAAGAAGTCAGATTATTCAAAAACCATGGATACACACTTGGTAATTTCAAGGAATGAAACCCAATTTATTTCTCTGCAAGAAGTGTAAGATGACGTCACATATGACGTTACATAAATTTTTTTCGCTGTCAAACGTGTGTAAGAGTAAAAAAAATTGATAAAGGATACATACGAGGGGTTTTAAAAAAAAAGTAATGTAGATTTTCTGAATAATTTTACTCTGCAGTGAAGCTTGGTAATAGAAATTGTGTCATTTTGCTATCTGATCACCGAGTTTGGTTTAGTTCTGATGACTATGCGCAAAGTAATAGGCTCTCAAGTAAGTCATTTCCATGAACCCAGGGCACGTCAGCTTGGTTTATGTGACGTCAACGACGGCATTGTCTCTTGGGTGATGAACGTCGTGTTGTAGAGAAGTTCTTCTCAAAATATTCCCCGTTAAGTTGCACTAAAGCAAGTGCGCGACAAACAGAAGTCTTCCTGGGTGTCTCTTATATCATCCTCGTATGCTTCTGTTGGAGTTTTTCCAAGATCTTTGTAAAATTTGATAACTGAACAATTTTCAGTACTACTCGTTGCCACAATGACGTACCATATTATCGTTGGTACCAGTGAATTTAAAAAAAAAAAACTACGTCATTTTTAGGGAAACGTTGTAATGACGCTAAACGTCATGTTGGCGTAATTTCAAGCAAATTTATTGGTTAGCTACTATTTCATAAGCTGTTAAACTACATACAAATGGGGTTTAATGCATCTCCGTAATGCATTATACCGAGCAAGTCATCACATAACTATGGATCGATGTAATTTTGTCTAACAACCAAGTCTTGAGGTAGAATGGACCTTTGACATGCACAAAAAAGACCAAAAGGAAAACGTTTCGACCAAGGTCAGCCTGTGCGGACTGCGCAGTCTGACATGGGTCGATCCTTTTTCGAAGATGCATCGAACCCCCGTTTCACAGAGCATGGCTCATGTATATTCATATCAAAATTTACATGAATTTGGACTGTTCGCTTCTTTGATAGTTAGTACATACGTACCAGACGAAGTCTAGTTCCTGATTACGTAAAATTCAAAATCGCTTTTTCTATCGGTCGTATTCTACACAACCTCGCATCCGACAGGAGTAATATTTGTATTTGACATGAAGCCACAAGAATGACTATACAGGTCTAGTTTGATAAATTGAAGATGAAATGGGTTATAGTGTTAATAAGTTGACTAAAACTGAGCAAGATTGCAACGGTAAGATATTTGAAACACACAAATCCTTTTGGTACTAATGATGGTTCAAATTATTGGATCAATGATACTTTTTAATAGACCGGTAGTACAGATAAATGTCCCTGATTGCGGTTTTAGTTTTTGACGGTTACGGTGCACACTAAACGTCCAAATATGAAAAGAAGCATCTTAAGGTCTACGGCCCCTAACTCTCATAATAAAAGACGGAAGCTGCCGAGATAGGCCGAATAGCCTTTACGAAAACGTCGATGTTACACGATATTAACCGATGAGTTAGTGAGTCTACGGCCCCTAACTCTCATATTAAAAGACGGAAGCTGTCGAGATTAGCCGATTGGCCTTAACGAAAACGTCGATGTTACACGATATTTAGCGATGAGTTAGGGAACGTAATCCTTAAACGTCTCGTTATTGAGACTATTAGACCGGATGAAACCTTTTCCATTTCAAGTTCGAAAAATGAAAAGTAGATGCATGCTTTCGAGATACTTTTAAAAAATAGAGAACTTGAATGCGTCTATCTTGTCGATGATTTTTAGCTGTTATTTTGTTCATCAATATTTGACGTTTACGAAAGTAATTGTGACAATTCATTTGTGAGATTGAGTTTTGTATTTCAATCAAGCAAAGCTGAAAGTATGTATTCGCAGCACGTTTCTTCCTGATTAACGAATTACGGCATTTTCTCAATCTAGAAATGATTTCCATCAAGCCCAAAATCAAGTTATGAAAAACTTAAATGGTTTAAATGAAATTGAAATATGATGTCTTTTGGCTAGAATAACTACACCTTTAACTCTAACAAACCATCACTAGTTTTAACGACCCTAAAGAAAGAGACTTTCGGAAACATTGTGGAAAAGAAGAAAATGCTGATTACTGACATTTTCTCCTTTTGTCACAACTTAACTGCCTTTTTTAGATGGAGCATATCATCGTTCATGATATTGATCAATAAGTCATCATGAAAGATCAACAGATGAGAAAATCATCACAACATCCTGCATTTTATGTATTTTATGAATTTTTTAATTTAAAAAAAAAGCAGTTAATTTATTTTGAAAACCTCGATAACACCCGCTTCCACTTGATATGCATTTAAACAGCCGCTGGGCAAAAACAGGTCATAACCAATTCGGAGCATTTTAATCATATATGGAGAAAAATTAGAAACAGGAAATTGGTTGACGCATTTCCTGGGGACTTTTGACTGAACCTCTTTCCAAGTTCATGTTAAATCCACAAATTAACGCTCCCATTTCCGGTCGTCTTAGATCTCGTTTCCACTAAAATGTCATTTGTTGCCTTTCGAAATTGAAAGTGATCTGTGTTTGTTTCGGGGTAATTCTTACAAAAAAAAAAATGCAGAAAGTTTTGCAATGATTCATTCCTTTAAAATTTTACAATAGCTTCGATAAAATGTGCCCGCCCGGGTTGCTTATTGGTTTGCGTATCTGACTCGTTACTTTAGTTGCGGGTTCGATACCTGGTAGAGACAAACTTTCTTTTCGGCGATTTTTGGCCATTGACCTCTGATGCATGTGAGAAAAAGTAGTCAGTGACTTTGAAAGAAAGTTGTGTCAGTACTGGTGTGAGAAAGCCAGGAAAAATATAAGTAAATGCACTGACCACCGTGATATGACCTAAGCTGTTAAACGGCGTTAAGTTCCAATACAAACAAACAAATTGATAAAATGTACCTTTGATAACCCATGCATAAAGTGAAGTAACTTTCACACACAAGGACATCGAATCTCCGAATTAACACAAATTTTGATTAGTTCCCTGAAAACTTTATTTTTACCGAAAACAGAAAAAATATTATCCGTGCGCTTTGAAAAGGGGTTTCAATGCATCTACAAAGAGTATCGACTCAGGTCAGCCTGCGCAGTCCGCGCAGACTGACCTGTGTCGAAACTCTCTGTTTTTGTTCAGTTTTCTGCATGTCCAGGGGTCATTCTACCCAAGGATTTAGTCGGTTGTAAGACAAAATAGATTTTATGGATCCATAATTATGTGATGACTTGCTTGGTATAATGCATCACGGAGATGTATGATACCCCCTCATGCCAAAGCATGGTTCATGTGTATATAAGCAGCTCCCCAGAAAAGGGGGTTTATTGCATTTCCGTGATACATTATATAAAACATCTTGTTACACGATTATGGATTTATAAAATCCATTTTGTCTTACAACCCATTGTTTCATATGGTAGACTGGTCTTTTGACATGCAGAAAAGTGACAAATGGCAAAACGTTTTAACCCGCGTAGGCTGACCTGGGTCGATTCTTTTGGCAGATGCACTAAACCACTTTTTCACAGCGTATGTTCATTATATACTAGTATCATATGGCTTGCAACACGCGAAAAGGGGCATTCGGACATGTGCGTAAAGTGTCGTCTAGGATCGGCCTGCGCAGTCCGCGCAGGCTAATCCGAGACGGCACTTTACGACTGCATTAGATTTTGTGCTACAGAAGACCTGCGCAAAACAGAAAATTACATAAAAACGGAAATGGTCGTTTCGGATCATCAGCCTGCGCAGTCCGCGCAGGCTGATTCGAGACGACACTTTACGCAAATGTCCGAATGCCCCTTTTCGCGTGTCTCAGGCCATATATGATCAGAACACTAAAAGAAAGGCTTTTGAAAAGGTATCCGGTAGATTATTGCACAAAATGACAGGGTAGAATCTACATGGTACAGTTTTACTTTTTCCGACTAAAAGAAAAACGTTCATACAGATGAATGAAAGCAGTTGCTCCGCCGGATCTATTATTAAAATAGATCCCAATGTTCAATTACTCTCATTTATCTCTCGTGATATTATTTTTCCTGAGTATCTGACCCCGGGGGTAAGGCTGGTTTAGTCCCAGGGCTAAGAACGAAAAGTTTTGATGGAGATCCATTAAATACTGTCACAAATATCAATGCTTATGGTTTTCAACAAGAATATTTTTAACTGGGGATCTTTCAGGCTTTTTAGCCACTTAAACCCTGTGTTGGGCCATTTTTTTCCAGGGCTAAAACCGGAATAATCGTGTTAAAGTATACCATAGATCTTGACCTTGCCATTCAGAGCAAGAAGGCCTATTAAAGTATTCTTACATAATTCTGTAATATAATTATCAAAGGTACGGACGATTTATGAAGGTCGCGTGTAATATGACACCAAACTACAATATTTAATTGCCTCATAGCAATAATAAAGTTAAAATCATGACCAGGCGCGCCAGATTTACGACATTCCATAAAGCAACGATATGACGTAGTTTCGTTTTCTACCGCCATAAAAAGTCTCTTGTTTGCACTATGGTTATACTTTAAAAAGGCCGAAC
This sequence comes from Hippopus hippopus, assembly GCA_946811185.2. Lineage (NCBI taxonomy): Eukaryota > Metazoa > Mollusca > Bivalvia > Cardiida > Cardiidae > Hippopus > Hippopus hippopus. Next base: position 41,831,844 of record OX328105.1, on the reverse strand, counting down.
TGCGTTAATGACGTAACAAGTCCTTATCTGAATGTTTTCTCCCCTGTAATGTGTCTGATTTTGTATTTTTACAAGAAAAATAACATAAAATCATTTCAAGGTTTTTGTTGATCTTCCATCAGTAAAGTGCAGTAAATCGGACAGTACATAGTATTGATCGTAGGCGAAGAAAAAAATTTATAGGTCCGTATTTATGCTTTATTTCTAATAATTCCACGCAGTACATATGGTTGGAATCTGTATGCAAAATATTTATCAGATTTCTACAGTCTATAGAGATAATGATGATTGTAAAATAGCCAGCGCCATGCTGGGTTATTGTGTCACAAAGCCGTCTCAGCTGGATAAATTGCCATTTCTGCTTGGCGCCATACTTTAAAGGTAACAATTGTCATGTCGAGCGCTAATGTATTACCACCCAGACGTAACAATACGGTTCTTTCGAGGGAAACCCAAACCATGCCTCACCTTGAGTATTTATCTGAATAATTTCCCCATCAGTGTTATAGCGATACTATAAGGACACATTTTATCTACCACAAGCTGCGATAACACTGTGCACAATAAGTACCTTTAACTCTGAACAAGACGACAGCATTATTAGAACTGTCCATATTGAAAAAAATACGTGGTCGTCAAATGTAAAGTGCCGAAGTCGAAGGCGATCTATGCTTTATCTTTGAAAGTGTAGAAATTTGTTATCATTTATCAGCTTACCTTTTTCCCTTAATTCTAAATGCATATTAACTATATCAGCCATGTAAATTTTATGCGATGTCAATCAATCCGACAATAACGGAACATTAACGCTCTACTGTATGTTAGATATTTTCTTTCTTTCGATTATCCTACCTTGAATTATAATATAAAGTTCTTGTTATGTAAAAGTTATCATTACTAATGTTATCTTTTTTTACTCCCTAACTCCTTTTCTTTCCTTCAAAATGAGCTTGCTTTGTCATGCCTTACGTAGTAATATAGGGGCGATCTATAAGATTTTAGCGTGCGCAATCGCCCCTGTCTATAATAGATACTGTTTCAATACCACATCAGCTAACATCAGTTAAGAACTTTGTTGCGAATCAAAAACTACTTGTTGTCCTATTTAATTTGAGAATATCAAGTTTGTTTTTCTGATTGCTGACCATTACTTACTTCTCACTACTAATAATCTACCCCTGTATACCGCTTGAAATCTCTGGGAAAGAAAAAATAACAGCCTGTATAGAATAAACGGTTACCACATCAGCTAACACCAGTTAAGAACTTTGTTGTGAATCGAAAACTATACTTGTTGTCCTATTATGTGAATATCAAGCGTGTTTTTCCAATTCATGACCGAAACTTAAGGTTGTTTTTGCGATCGATGACTGTTATTCACACCGCATTACTAATAAACTACCCCTAAATACCGCTTGAAATCTCTTGGAAAGAACAAATAAACTGCACCGGACTATTTGTGGTAAGTGAGTGTATGGGTGGCGAGGTGTCCATATAATCAGATCAAGGCCTGTGTTTGCCAACCAATCCAAATAGCATTCCAAGTCTAATACTAAAGTAACTACGCACTGAATAACAGATACTAATTAACAAAGTAACACAATTGTTGGCTAAACCAAACGGTTTAGCCATTCAGAAATTCTGTTACTTCAAAATTTAGACAATTTCTCAGAAAGGGTGGTGAAAACAGGCCCAGAACTGACTGGATAAACCTTGATCTTGCATTAGTTCCATCTGTAACTTACGACAATTGTTTGACGTACATGGCATTTAGGTGCGTTTTTCCATGTTAGACACGTTATGTGAATGTCCTTTGCGACAAGACGCTAACGCTTATTACCGACACCTTTCGTGCGTCACTTACACCCACAAAAGCCCATGCAATTGATAAATGCCCAAGTCCAACGCAACGAGACCATCTACGAATTATCAGGGGATTTCTTGAGTGAAATAACTACCTTATTAGGTATTAAGGCGTTTTAAATGCCCACTACCGGCAAGGCATCCTTTTTTTTAATATTTTTCTTTTGTGATTTCTTTTCTACATTTTTTTCAAATGTTAGGAAAAATTTTATGAATAAAAATTAACAGATTCAATATCACGCATCCTATCCAGTGAGCGTGCCTCAACCTTTTTTGCACAATATTCTATGATATATTTTGTGCTTTTTCATACATTTATGCCTGTAAACCACTATGGTCTTAAAGTTTCTTTTGACTGAGAGTGCCAGCTTGAAGAAATATGTTTCCATTTTATCATGAAGAAAAAAAGATATCAGGTGTTGAGACAAGAGTTCGTTTTAATATAATGCTTTATTCTGGTCCGTAAAGAAGTGTAATATTGATGAAAGAACGATAATATTTCTAGCGAAAGATATTCATAAACACAAAACTTCAATTAAAGCCTTTCAAACATCCTACAAAGCACATTAGGGTTGTAAAAAAGTCTGCAAGCTCTTTCGGGAACAAATATTCTGTTTCTACCGAATGACCATTGTTACCAAGGGCATTGTGGGTAATCACTTCCGCTGGCATCTTGATGGTTTTGACTTCCCTTGGGATTCCATATTGTGAAAACCTTTTTTCACATTCCCCTTTTTTATGAATAAAAAGAGCAGATAAAAGATCTAAACTGGATTTTTGCTTTTGAAATAAAAGTATGAAACGCTTTAATGTGATTGTTCAGATAAAGTTCTGATAAGGCATAGACGTAAAAAGTGTGCATTTTCGGTGTATATATACACATAATTCAGCACCTCTGGGAATATGGCGTTTAATGCACCTTCGTAATGCATTATAATGATCAAATCGTCACATTATATGTATCCTCTTTTTTTTTTTTTCCTAGAAATAGGCTAAATCACGTGATAGAAAGCTCTTTTGACATGCAAGAAATTTACATACACCAAAAAGTTTCGATTCAGGTTGGCCTGCGCGGACTGCGTATGCTGACATGGGTCAATACTTTTTGCAGATGCAACACCTCTTTTCACAGAGCGTGACTCTTATCTATTGACGTTATCCTTACCCTAAAAAGCAAAGTCACAAGTGTCAGTCTAAAAAGCCATTCTGGTTCTAGTCACTTCCATCCGGATATAATTTTTGTCTTCTTCCGCACGGACAAAGGTTGAGCAGAGTAGTTATTGGTACCAGTAGCTTTGCTATGACGCTTCCGTTTTCAACAGCTTTCTAGCGCAGAATGTACTTGAGTTATGATCTGAGAAAAAGGGGTTTATAATGCATATGCAAAAAGTATCGACCCATGTCAGCCTGCGCAGACTCTGCAGGCTGGCATGGTCGATACTTTTTGCTACTTGTGAAATTTTCTGCATGTTCAAGGACCCTTCTATACTCAGATCAAGTCGATTGTTGGACTAGATGGATTTTGTGGACCCATAATTACAATGGCTTGCTTATTATAATGCATCGCGGAGATGCATAAATCCTCCTTATGCCACAGCATGCCTCAGTCACAATTGAATAAAGAAGTGAAAACGTAGCAAGAAATTGGACCAGTCAGTAGAACTGAAAGGTTTTCTCAATGTTTTAGAACATCAAAAACTGTTCCGAGATTTTGACTTTTTACCATACAATGAATTTTAAAGTTAGTAGGTAACTTACAGGGCTTGAAACCCAGGAGTTTCGATCAACCAGCTCGGCCAAATCTGTTTTGAGGATTGATGATAGTCATTTAGACAGGATTCATTCTTCTCTTACCGGTATACATGTTCATTATTTAAACGATGGTTATGTTTGAAAAGCAGCCAGTGGCATGGAAAAATTGTTGTGCTAAGTATTGGTTGAGAGAAACTGGATGAAAGCATGAATAGGTGACATGATTGAAATAATGTTGAAAACGGTGTTTAAGTGCAAACAAACGAATATATCAACGTCATCTTAAGCAAAGTTTATGATCAGTTAACCCTAAACCTGCTTTATAAATTATATGAAACTTTCAAACCGATAGCAAACACCGATATGTTGGGGGTTTTTTTAAGTCACGGGGGTGTATCTCCTTATCGGACAGTGTAGATCCAAGATCAGACTGCACGTTCTGTGCAGTCTGATCTTGGTCTACACTGTCCACAAAAGGTCTTTGAGTCGTGTCTAGATGCTTAATGGTAAATTTGAATCTGTGACATTTCCATACTCTACATGTCAGTGTTCATAATTGTGATAAGACAGAAATCCATTACTCTTTCCAAATTAAGAAAAAAAGGACCAATTAGCGACTTAGACAGCTTAGAGCATTATAAGAAGGAAAAAAATGTTGAGAAAACCAAAAAAAGATTGTTTAAAATCTAATTAAATTCCTCCCGCGCATAAAAACTTCCATGACACAGGCTCAGTGAAACTCAGTAACTCACAATGCTTATAGCATCATAAAAGAAAAAAACGTTAAGAAAACTGTAAAAAAAATATCTGTTGTTGAGATGTTAATTAGCCCTTTAATTTAAGCGCCTTACACAAGTTAAGATGCCTTTGCAGTCAATGTAGATTAAGATTAGACAGCACAAAATGTGCACTGTCCACCGGTTTGCTAAGGCATTCTAAATGGGAGAAAATAAAGTGAAATTCAAACTATCTCTCTTGTTAGATAAAAACCGAGGTAACCAAATTTCAAGTTGGTCCTTTTATTTGATTTCCTTTTTTTTATCCTTGCTTTACTAAGAGATGTTGCGATTATTATAATTTGACTTATGATGTCTATGTAAGGTCTTCATCATATCTGCAAATCGAATTTCACACACTATTACCATTGAAATGCATCAAATACATCAAATTTGTGGTTTGATAAATCTTTAAGGAGATATTGAAACCTGAACATTCCTAAATTGTGCAAAGAATAAAAGGATAAAAACCAAGTAACACCTTAGTCAGGACCTTGTCAGTAGTGGAGAGCTATCAAGGGACGTAACTGTCTTTTGTCTCCCATTAAAGCAACCTTGACATTACACATGAGTCATGTTTTGTGAAAAGGGGTTTAATGCATCTACAAAAGGAATAGACTCATGTCAGCCTGCACAGACTGCGCAGGCTGACATGGATTGAAACTTTTTGCTATTTGTAAATTTTCTGCGTGTCCAATGACCATTCTACCCTTAGATCAAGTCGATTGTTATACTAAATGGTTTTTATGAATCCATAAGTATGCGATAACATTACAGAACGTGCAGTCTGATCTTTGATCTATACCGTCCGCTTGTGCAGTCAAGCCTATACAATCAAAATCTTTGTAGTTTCAATGAATTGTATTTAGAGCAGTCGAAGAGGTCTAGTTTGTTTATTTGGCACTGAAAGAGTTAATGTTTTCTACCCTTACAGAGACGAATTCTAATATTTGAATAACATTTCCCTGAAGAAGGAGGATTGAAAATGTTGTAGAAAAAAAGGGGAAAATGCAGGTGACTAGCTTTAACTGCTTGTACCCACAATGTTTTTTTTTTTCAGAGACAAATTCCAATATTTTAGCAATTTCTAATCTGTTGTCTACAAATATTTTCGATTTGGACAAGTCTAAAATTTTGTCATCTGATAATAAAAAAAAAAGTTCAGATGGGCCCAATCGATGTGTGAGAAATGGCAAAAAGTCTGGACGCAAATTGTATTTTTGAAATGCAAGACAAGACTTGGCTTAGGGACACGTGAGTAATGACATACCAAATCAATGTCATTAAAACATTTTACGTTGAATGAGAAATATGTCCCTTGGCGGTGGCATACCACGCTTATCGAATTAGAGTTCAGCCTACAAAATAATATTACAGTGCAAATTGTCGCTTACAATCACATTATCTGAGATGTTTTACCATCCAGCTAGGTGACTTCAAGATTCTGAGAAAAAAAAGACGGCAGCATTTACTTGTGTTAAAACGTTAACGCCTTTGCCCGTATTCACCAACCTTTCTAAATTACATTCTTAATCCAATTCTGGATTTAGAAAGTAACGCGATTTCTGATTGGCTGAACCAGTTGGTTTAGCCAATCAGAAATTGCGTTACTTTAAAATTTTGAAAATTCTTGAAAAATAGACAAAGATTGTTATTGACCCGTAGGTTGCTAATTGCGTCATACTGACCTTTTACGGACAGTGTAGATCAAGATCGGACGCACAGAACGTGCAGTCTGATCTTGTATCTGTCCGATAAGGAGATATTTTTCCCCGGAAATAAGTTTGACATAGCAATATTTGAGGTTTTACTATCGGATTGAAAGTTTCTGTTAACTTATTTAGCAGGTTAAGGGTCGAGAATGGTTGGTGAATACGGAATACGTCTAAAACTTTCATTTATTTTTCGTTTTCTTGGTCGTCTTGTCGAAACAACACGTGTTTGTGCTTGTTTTTAACAAAAAATATCTCTTCGTACATTCAAAACAATCAAATTTGGAAAAATTACTATGGCTGTTTGGTTTAGACTTACCCGTTGAAAGTTATCAGAAAGCGTGACACTCGCAAAAACTTCAAGCCGGCCACTCAGTATGTTCCTTTTGACCAAATAAAAGGTGGGTAAGCTAAATATCATGCAACATACGATTTAGTTATGGTACTGTTGAAGAAACAATTTTCGATTTAGAAATGAAAAACATGTCATTCTGAAAAAAATAAGATTTAAAACATTTCATTTGCGCATGCGTAGTATCTAACAGCGAAAACAAGTTAAAAACAGAACAATACACGACTGAAATTTTGTCCAGAACCACAAAAACTTCGAAACATTTTTTCGCAAAAAGATAATCCGAGCTTAATTGTGCAAAGTTGTAAAAGTTTTAAAAAATTTGTATTTAATTTTAAATTTTGAGCGAATGAACCTTAACAAAACTCTTGCTCGTAAACAACTCTATGAATTCCTTCCGGTTTTGGGCTAGGTTTTCTCTTTTTTTTTCACTTTTCAGTTTATTCTGGAAAAAATATCAAAACAGATGACCTGTCTCCTTCTTAGACAGAGTATGCAAATAAAGGTCTATGGAGAATTACAGCTTTAACTATTTATCCGACTACAAAAAATTGAACATGCAAAAGTTGAAAGTTTGTTTCAGATGGCAAATTAGGTATGGTTAAAGTAATTGAATTTATCTCTGAAAGGCTAGAAAACATTGTGGGAAAAGGAGAAAATGCTGGTGACCAGCATTTTCTCCTTTTCCCACAATGATTTCAAAAGCTTTCTTTCTCAAGGTCGCTAGAACTCGGGACTGTGTGGTAAAGAGATGAAGTGATAAAGTGGTCCTTTGATAGTTTTGTCGAGTGCATATTTTTTTATTAGATAGACCATACAAATGTGAGTCCCCATAAGGTTTATTTTTTCATTCTAAGAGTTGTTATTTCAGCAATCTCTATGTCTGTGTCACGTTCTCGTTCTATAATTCCACCTAATACATTGACCCGTCTCATACTCGCTTTTTTTTTTTCGGCATAGCTGAATACGCTGGCTTTTTATATACTCCTTGGTATTGATATACTCGAATGAATAAATAGTACTTTGCGATTGGTCAAAACTGGTGGCATATTTATTCTGCGGGTCCCTGCAGGCCTATTTCGGGTACATTTATGTCACCAATTTACAAGCTTTGCTACCGCTAATCGATGTCCCTAGGACGCTTATTCACACCATTGTAAATGAATATGACGAGGGAAAATCCTTTTCTTGTTCTAATTGGTAATTTAATACTGTTAGGCGTCATCCTAGAACCCATTACTGTATGTCTACATGTATTTCAGACACATTATTTTGACACCGAATGCTCCTTTTCGACCGGTGATTAGGACTAATTCTTGTCTTGAAAAGTATACCTAAATGAAAAGTTCTCTTCTTACTAATGTGCAAAATATTGAGGAAATATTGGCATTTGCTGGCGAGGTCACTTTTCAGTATTTCTCTTCCTTTTGAACCTCAAAATAGTTTCAATGTTCATATTCCATTCCTCTTACGCCGTCAATCTTTTTTTGAAAATATTTCTTGTATTGAAATGTTCGTGCTTTGGAAACGTCTTTACATTGATCTGTTACAAAAAATCCCGAAAATTTAACGAACCTTAGGAGGAAAGCTTTTTGAAAACTTTGTAGGAAAAGGAGAAATTGCTGATAACCAGGAAACCAGGATCCCCCCCCCCCCCCCCCCCCCCCCAGTTTTCTACCATTTTGAGAACAAATCTTTTGAAACTTAAATTGGTAGGAAAAGGAAAAAATGCTTGTAACCCGCATTGTCATTTCATCATTTCATTTTGCCCACGAAGTTTTCTACCATTCTAAAAACAAATCTCATAATTTGAGAAAAAGTAATTTGTCACCATCTGCAAATACTTTCAATTGGATAAGTCTAAAAATTTGTGTTTTGGCAAAGAGTTAAAATTACATAGGAAATATCAACCACAAATCCTGGATCTCAGGTCTAATCATATTTTCTTGATACATCATTCACGCTAATAATCATTTCTGGAAATGATATTACAAAGATATTATAAAACTGACCTCTTTCGACGGCCGAAAATGCATTTCACTGAAGCTCAAACAGATTCTTTTTCTCATTTTATAAGTTTAAGTAAACAAGCGGATGGTATAAATCCAAGATCAGATTGTAAGTTTCTGCAAAATGCCCATGTTTTCGTCTATTGCTCTGAAAGGATTAAAGAAAGCAATTCATCAGTGGAAACTCTGATACGTGTGAAAAACGGCTTTAAATTTCATCTTGCCGATGAAAAACAGAAATTTCAACCTTTGAAAAAGCTTTTAGTAAAATTGGATTAACAGAAACGTTTCTGTAGTTAACTTTGAGGTTTTCTCTGGATTTTATATTCAAAGAAAGACAGACTATTAATCAAGTCATTTGTTATTCATTTGAAATATCAGAATAAAATACAGAATAAGTCATTGACTTAAACTGCAGGGTTATTCGTCATCATCAAGAAAATTAAACATAGGTCTGTAACGGTATAGGTCAGTGACACATATACGAGGGGTTTTAGCGCAGACTACAATGCTGTTGCAGATATTTTTCAAAAGAAAAGGGGAGAAGAGAGAAGGGAGAAGGGAATTGCAAAAAAATTAATGAATACATGGGAAAAAGTTGGGTACAGATATTGGACAATTCGAAATATCATTCACTGGTACCGGCCCACTGTCGCAGAGTACTTAAAGAAGGGCGGAGGTTTAAACCATAGTTGTTGTTTGGAGTTCCCTACCGTAATGGCTAGGGCTCTGATATGTCTTGCCCAAGGGCACTCCCACGAAAACCCCAACTTCTTGAGTGCGAATCGAACCCGTGACCTCTTGGTTTCATAATTCTACGCATTCTGCCGTGAGCCACGCAAGACCCAAGACGTTTCATACGATAATATCATTTATTGGTACCGGCCCACGGTCTCAGAGAACTTAAGCAAGGGCGGAGATTCAAACCATAGTTATTGTCATGTACTCCATACAACAACGGGCTACGGCTCTAATCTTTCTTGCTTAGTAGCACTCCCAAGAAAAACCCATCGTACCACAGATCCCAATGTTTCAAATTTCTACGCCTTAATCAGCGCGCCACGCAGGACCAAGACGTTTTATACGATAATATCATTTATTGGTACCGGCCCACGGTCGCAGAGAACTAAGAGAAGGGTGGAGATTCAAACCATAGTTGTTGTCACGAATTCCATACAACAACAGGCTAGTGCTCTTATGTTTCTTGGTTAAGGGCACTCCCACGAAAAACCCAAGCGTCTTGGTTGCGGATCGTACCACTGATCCCAATGTTTCAAATTTCTACGCCTTAATCAGTGCGCCACGCAGGACCCAAGACGTTTCATACGATAATATCATTTATTGGTACCGGCCCACGGTCGCCGAGAACTAAGAGAAGGGCGGAGATTCAATCCATAGTTGTTGTCACGAATTCCATACAACAACGGGCTAGGGCTCTAATGTTTCTTGCTTAAGGGCACTCCCACGAAAAACCAAAGCGTCTTGAGTGCGGATCGTATCCGGGACTCCAAGGTTTCAAATATCTACGCCTTCCTCACTGAGCCTTACAGGACCCAAGGTGTTTCATACCCCTGAATCTACGTAATAAGGCTTCAGTACCAATCTGCTAAAGCTATCAATTCTTGATGTACTTGATAACTTAAATATTATAAACTTTCACAGCATGCTGGTGTAGTCACGCCCTGTATGACTTTAAACCGTTGATATAATCCGTTGTAATCAGTAAACAACCAACCTGGCAGACTAAATAAACAGTCAAATGTATCTCCTCAATATCACATTATTTGCGTTACCCTTTCTAAACTCTGGGTCTGTTCAGCCATTCAAAGAATATTCTTTGTCTTATCCTCAAGACTTTTCTACATGTGAAAGTAAAACAAGTTCAGATTGGCTAAACCATATGGTTTAGCCAATTCATATTGGGTCACGTTCTAAATCTAGAGTAAGACTAAGAATGAAAGTAAGACTGGTTGGTGAATACGGACCCATGATCCTCCTCCATACGTTATTTATATATTTCCCTTTGGGATATCCCGTGCAAGATCGGGATGTTCAACTTTTCTCGGCATATTCCATACAAGATGTGATGTTCGTCTTCTCTCGGCATATTTCGTACAAGATCGCCAAGTTCGACTTCTCTCGACGTACACCGGTCATGTTCGTCAAGACTGATAATCATGTACGGAATATGCCGAGAGAAGCCTGCGGATATAGACGTATAATGCGGACAATATCATTGAATAATGCCCCCGGTTTCTTAACCTATTAACAAACAGCCCATGTTTCTAAGGACCCCGAGAAAGAAGAATTGTGAAAATATTGTGGGAAAAGGGGAAAAAACTTGTAACAAGCATTTTCTTTTTCTTAAATGTCTTTTGCCTTACCAAGATAAATCCCATCATTGAAGCCCCCTTCAATTTTTCGTCTACAGATACATGTTCTTATAATATGGGGGAATCCGATTTTTGTAGTCTGCTAAAGAGCTAAGGTATATTGGCGTTAGGGTACGGCATTCGGAAATCCACGGGTGATCCGTTGATCAGCCCTTGGCTACATAACAATCGATGATATCCATATCCGCCGTACATTCTCCACAGAAAATAGTCCACATTACTGTTTGTAAAATAATACGAACACTGTTGAAAAAGAATACAAAATAAATCACACCTTTCAATCAGTCTATCTAAATATGTTTAAGTTGACAAAAACGTGACTAATCATTTGCATTGGTCATTCTCAGCGATAGATTGATAGACATGAATAATTTAATTGTATATATTGTTGTCGTTGACTGATGCTTTTAATTGGCGCCGCCATGTTTAAGAACATGTGACTGAAAGCATTTAAAAACGGAAATCTCTTATTACGGACGAGGTTACATGCAATTACGGAATCGGCTGAGTTTTGATGAGTGAGGGCACGGGTGCGCAAAACTGATGTATAACCTTATTCATGGCAATTTTTTTTTCTGTTCAGTTAGTTATTACAGGCGTTAAATTTCACTTTAATTGTCTAGCTTCTGACACACTTGAAAGGTAAATGTTAACTTTTGTTCTCACTCATCGGGAAACAATGCGTGTTGACATTTCACGTGTCAAAATGCACTAACATATACATCTGATTTGTGCTACTGTACTGTAAAGGTCAGAGGCAGATAACGATGATAAAATATCATAACTGATAGATACATGCCTTTACCAGACGAAAAAAAGACTCTTCCGTATTGAAACCAGCTGCAGAAAACAACTGAAATGTGGTTCAAATGAAGGAAGTTCTTCTTGAATTGGAGGTAAACATTTTGGGAAAAGGAGAAAATGCTGATTACCAGCATTTTCTCCTTTTTTCCCAAAATGTTTTTAAAGATCTAATTCTTTAAAGTCGTTAAAACACGGTAACGAGATACCGAAAAAGTCTTGAACGCAGAAATGGCTGTTGTGGACAGTTTTTTGCTAGATCTATGTCGGAGACAGTTAACGGCCATTGTCCACATTTAACCCTTTACCAAACAATCCCTGGTTTTTACGACCCAGAGGAAGAAGCCTTCTGAAAACATTGTGGGAAAAGGAGAAAATGCTGGTAACCAGCATTTTCTCCTCTTCCCACAATGTTTTCTACCCTATTAATAAGCAATTGCACCATTTGAGCCACAATGAAGTTGTCGTCTGCAAATGCTTTCAATTTGGACAGGGCTAAAATTTTGTCGTCTGGTAAAGGGTTAAAAAGCATCAAATGCAAGCCTCTGATCTAATTTTCAAATTCGATTTTCCGTGATAGACGCCTCTCTCTCTCTCTCTCTCTCTTCCGTGATAGACGCCTCTCTCTCTCTCTCTCTCTCTCTCGAAAAGGGGGATAGATGTTTCTGAGATACTTTGAGAGTTACCTGTCCTATTGGTATGGTTCCCCCTTTTGATTGCTGACAGCTAGCCTGAGTCTTTCATTACTCAAGATATTTACCTATAACTGGGACTAGTTGTTACCTATCAAAGACGGCCGGCAACCAACTCAATTATTTTGACGCAGTTATCCTCCTAATTGTTGGGTGGAATGGACATGTCCTATATTTTTGAGTCACGCTCAGGCAAAAGGGGTCTAACGCATCTCAATGATTCATTTAATCTATAAATTCCATTTTGTCCAACAACCTACCATAATGTAGAGTGAACCTTCGACATGCAAGAAATTTACAAATAGCGAAGTTCCGACCCATGTCAGCGGAGTGTGCAGGCTGACATGGGTCGATTTTTTTTAAAAATGCGTTAAGCTTCTTTTTCACAGAGTATGGTTCATTTCTAAAAACAACCACACCAAAACGTTGCCACTCTACCATTTTAGATGTTCTGCCGAAACCACAGCTTTAGAATTTTTGTTTTTTTCGTTGTTATTTTTTTAACACCTTTTTCAATATAATTTCAGTTATATCGTGGCGGCCTGTGACTTATCCATGCTTTCATTGACTTTCTTTTACCAGTACTTCACATGATATTCTTTCAAAGCCACTGGCTACTTTCCCACATAACTATCGTCAAAACAATGATCCGTGGTGGCCGTAAGATTTACCCGAGTCATGCAAATTATTATTTCCTTAACGGGATACATAGCCTCATAAGGTATTCTTTGGATTTTGCGTCGGAGTTTCGAAAAGCTTGCGGAAATGTCACAATATCAATAAATAACACGACGCGTTAGATTCGTATTCAAATCAGTGCAATGACGTCAAATCTGGTGTAATGGGAAAAACGAGTAACAGCCCATAAAACAACTATCCCGTGATTTGCACGCCGAGAATTGTTCATTCGTTTACAAATGTAACCGTGCCGTTACTTTACGGCTGCAGAAAAAAAACTATCAGCTTGAACTAAACGGTATTTTACAAGAACTTTTGATTTACGACAAAAACAGAAGAAAAAAAAAACTAGTCAAACCCTTCAGTGTGTGGTTAATATTTGTGTAACATTTTGACGGATTTATTGTATTTATCTAACATTTTGACAGTGGTTTGTAATTCTTTTACTACAGTTTGTTGATAATCTGTCTAGAATGCAGTATAGATAAATAGTTTACGCACGACGAGTTGTAAACAGCTGTACATAGCATGTTCACGCATGCCTCTCCCGTCTTTTTTACACCATTTTGATAAATTATTGCATCACTGGTGTTTATGATAAGGGGACCAACGCCCGTTGGTGGGTGAATCAGATAACCTGTGCGTCGCTCTCAAAAAAAAAAAATGGGGTTTAACCCAATACTACACAAGCCCGACTTTTAACGACCCTGAGGAAGAAGGCTTTTGAAAACATTGTGGGAAAAGGAGAAAATGCTGGTAACCAGCATTTTCTCCTTTTCCACAATGTTTTCCACCCTATCAAAAACATACTCTGCAAAGAAAATAAATGGTTTGACGAAGAATGTTATTTAGTTAGGAACAAATATAAAGAGGCATTGCGACTATTCAATGTAGACAAAAATCGCGAAAATAGAGCGAGTTTGTGCGTAGCAAAGAAAGAATATAAAAAATTGATTAAAAAGAAAAAAAATATATTCTTAGGTAAGCAATCAGAGAATTTTAAGGCATTGAGAAATCAGAACCCGCGTGAGTTTTGGAATTACTTCAAATCTAAAAAGAATTCAGTACAATCTGTTCTATCTATCGATGAATTTAAAACCCATTTCTCTTCGATATTGAATGATATTAAAACGGTGTCTATAGAAGAGGTTGAGTCACTTAACGACAACTTCAGTATGTCTGCAAATACTTTCAGTCAGTTAAATGATCCATTTTCGTATGTTGAGGTAGAATCGGCGATTAAGAAATTGAAAAGGAATAAAGCCGTTTGTCCGGTAGACGATATTATTAATGAATATATCTTAGAGTCACGTGATATTTTGTGCGGACACATTACTTCTTTATTTAATAGAGTGTTTGACTCGGGGATTTTTCCAGAAACTTGGGCCAGAGGCTATATAATACCATTACATAAAAAAGGCGATATAAATATGACAACTAATTACAGGGGAATAACTCTTTTAAGCAATTTGGGTAAGCTTTTCGCAAGCGTTTTAGATTCGCGAATAGAAAGATGGTACAAAGAAAATGGCATATTATCAGACGCACAGTTTGGATTCCGCAGAGGAAGGAGTACAGTTGATTCTATATTTGTTTTACATCAGTTGATCGAACAGTTTATATGCAGCAAAAGACGTTTGTATTGTGCATTTATCGACCTTAAAAAAGCATTCGACTCTGTATATAGGAATGCGTTATGGTATAAGCTGTATAATATGGGGTTCGATGGTAAAATTTTAAATATTTTCAAGTCTATGTATTCACATGTTAAATCATGCATCAAACTTCATAGTAACGTTTCAGATTTTTTCGAAATTTCAGTCGGATTATTCCAAGGTCAAAATAATTCACCAGCACTCTTTGCTCTTTTCCTAGACGATCTAGAATTATATCTACAAGATAGAATTAATTGTGGAATAGATCTGTACGAGCTTTGTATAATATTACTTTTATTTGCAGACGATATGGTTTTAATAGGCAATTCCCCTCAAGATCTCCAACATAGCTTAAATAAACTATTTGATTATTGCACAAAGTGGGGCTTGGAGGTAAATACGGCTAAAACAAATGTAATGGTTTTTAGAAAAAGAGGACCAGTTTTTGAAAATGAGAAATGGTATTATAACAACGAAGAGCTGGTAATCAAGGATAACTTTAATTATTTGGGTGTAACATTCAACTATACGGGGTCTTTTGTTTTGAATAATCAATGTTTAAAGGGGAAATCATTGAGGGCGATGTTCACTTTAATTAATAACATTAAGAAATATCAAGTTAAACCCGATGTTGCATTAAGCCTATTTGATTCATTCGTTGCTCCTATATTGAATTATGCCAGCCCCATTTGGGGTTTTCACAAGTCAAAGGAATTAGAATTAGTTCATCTAAAATTCTGTAAATTAATATTGGGAGTACGAAGTAGTACAAGTAATGTAGCTGTATACGGAGAATTGGGTCGTTTACCTCTGTACATTAATCGTTATGTGCAAATAATAAAGTATTGGCTAAAAATAGTAAAGTCTGACAATATCATTTTATCGGCAGTTTATGAAAATGCAAAAGAAAGATTGAATCAAGGTAAGAAAGGGTGGTTGTACAATATAAAAAAGTTACTAGATGATTATGGATTTTCCTACATTTTTGATAGTACAGACCAAATACATGAAAGTATGTTCATTTCTGAGTTCAAACAAAGAGTAAAGGATAATTTCTATCAAAAATGGTTTTACGATTTACACTGTAATCAAAAATTGAAATTCTTATATGTTCATCTTAAAACTGACTTCAGTATGGAAAATTACTTAACTTGTATCAATTCATTTAAAATAAGATCAGCCATTTCACGATTGCGATTAAGCGCACACAACCTAAATATTGAGAAATTAAGATATGGCCGTGATCGAAAGGAAAGATCAGAGAGAACTTGTACCCTATGTAATAGCGTTGAAATAGAAGACGAATTTCATTTCTTGCTCAAATGTTCCAAATATGATGATTTACGATCGCAATTTATCAAAAAATATTATTATCGTCGTCCAAGTATGGAGAAAGTACTTCAGTTAATGAGGGTGAAAAATAAGTCAGTAACATTTAAACTAGGAAAGTTTATTCAACAGGCATTTAGAAGAAGGACTTCGTTACAGGAATCATAAGCTTACTAGTATTGTTAATAATAATCCTTTGGCTGCTACGAAATGGAAATTTCCAGTCAGCGGTAATGAATAAGTTTGTTATCTAGTCTAAACATATCTGAAAACGTGGACCAAAGATCAGACTACATGTGTTATGCAGCGTGATTTTGTCCTATTTATCACGAGATCACAGTATTTAGTAACGCTTCTTCGAAGCATCCCAGTGGTGGCAAGTATCTTTAACATTAACTTGGTTGTACATAAATCTTTACAATATGTTTAATTTTGTGTGGGTATTTAGGTTCAGTTCACTATTCAAATATACATGTACTCACTCTTATCTCGGGGAGAAAAAAGATTTTTATTGTGTGGACCAAGGATCGGACTGCGTGTTCTATGTGGTACGATTTTTTCATCGTTTTCCCCGACATGACAATGTGTCCCTTGTCTAAAACAGAAATTGATTAATACGTTTGAATCTAGTGAGATTACCATAGATATGTCCTATACCGCAATGATAGTGTGTGTATATATATCGCAGGAATTTGTGTGTATATACAGATACTGAAATTGTAGTTATACTGTTTTTAGGTATATTCATTCTCCATGGCAAGTCCTAACTTAAGGAATTATACTTAGTCCACAACAGTGTTTTTTTCGATGTTAAATGCGGGTAGATTTGTTTATTGTAAGTTTATGTGTGTGTGTGTGTGTGTGTGTGTGTGTGTGTGTGTGTGTGTGTGTGTGTGTAAGAGAGAGAGAGAGAGAGAGAGAGAGATGGAGTGAGAGAAAATAGAGAGAGAGAGAGAGAGAAACTCTATTAAGTACCATGCCATTTGTAAAATTATTTTGTATATGACGATATACATGTGTATGTATAAGTCAATAAAGATTCTGATTCTGATTCTGATTCGTATTGGTGACCCGTAATTTGTCATCTGCAAATGCTTTCCATTTGGACCAGTTTAAAATTTTGTAGTTTGGTAAAGAGTTGATGCACTTGGAGCAAGTTGTCGTAATATATGGATCCATTTTATCTGGAAAAAACTTTAGATTCATGGTAATTTTATCATTTGACATGCAGAATATTTACCAACAGCAAAAAGTTTCGACATGGGTTGATACTTTTTGCAGATGCATTAAACCAACTTTTCACAGAGAATGACCCAATTATTATTTGGCTTGCAACACGCGAAAAGGGGCATTCGGACATTTGCGTAAAGTGTCGTCTCGGATCAGCCTGCGCAATCCGCGCAGGCTAATCCGAGACGGCACTTTACGACTACATTAGATTTTGTGCTACAGAAGAATTGCACAAAACAGAAAATTACATAAAAACGGAAGGTGTCGTTTCGGATTAGCCTGCGCGGACTGCGCAGGCTGATCCGAGACGACACTTTACGCAAATGTCCGAATGCCCCTTTTTGCGTGTTGCTGGCCATTTGAGCATTTACCCTTTCTGTACTTGCATTTTTTTTTCCGACTTTCTATTTTTTTTTTCAAATTGCATAAAGGACAAATATTTGAACGAATAGGAAAATATCTGTTTTTAACAGAAGAGAAATTAGGAAATGTGGGGAAAGAAGCAATAGCTTGTTTGAACCAATGACTGCCTTTTACCACAATGTTTTCCTGGCTAAGGTTTCAAACGCAGGGGCGTAAAGCCGTTATCGACGACTATGGGTAAAATTGTGCTCATCAGATAAGTTTGAGTGTCCAACATGGCTTACCTACGGTCTACGTATCGAGACCTTTAAACTCTGTTGCGAAGAGGACATTCATTAATGTACCCTGACCTTGGTCTAGTACCTCTGGTGCCTTATTACCGTTTTACTCTGTACCAGGATGACAAAAATTTAGACTTGTCCAAATTAATGCATTTGACAATAACAAATTAAACGTGACTCAAATGATGGAATTGTCTTTGAAAGGATAGAAAATCTTGTATTTATTGCGGTTTGTTTTTTCCCTTTTGCATAAATGTATTCCAAACTTTCCTCCCGAGGTCGCTAAAACGCTGGTTTTTTGGTAGACGGTTAAGTCTTTACCACATCACAAAAATATAGACTTGTACCAATTGACAGCATTTGCAGACGAAATTTTTAATGTGATTCAAATGAGGACATTTGTTTGTGATAGGGTAGAAAACATTGCGGGAAAAGGAGAAAATGCTGCTTGCCAGCATTTTCTTCTTTTCCCACAATCTTTTCAGGAGGCGCTAAAACGCGAGATTATTTGGTAGAATGTTTATTCATTTATATTATCATTTAGTTCCATCTGAACGCCGCTGACGCTGCTTCTCAGTAAATCATATTTCATAACGCCGTGAAAGTCAACTCTAGTGCTTCATGTTAAAATATTGAGAGAGTAAATCGTTTAGTTGCTGTAATTAATTGACAACAATAATAAATATTGCAGTGTTATAGTGCAGCTGGGAGTAGTAAAAGCTGACCTGGCATGCTCACAGGCACTTGACTATTTTTAGCTCCACTGGCCGAAGGCTAGATACCTTGTGTCATTGCGGTGTGTCCGCCATGCATCCATGCGAGCGTCTATGTGTGCATGTATTAACTTTAACTTCAAACATCTTCTCAGAGACTAACGATCCAATTTTGACCAATCTTCACAAAAACGATCCTGCAGTGTGTCATTGTCCGCTTCCAAATTTTTAAAAAATATGATTTCATTTAAAATTACATAAACTCTCTTTACCATAGGAAATAATTAAAAATCTTCTTGAAAACCGCACTTTGGAATTCTCTACAAATTAGCATAAATAATCCTTTGACAGACCTCTTTCAGACCTCTTGGTATAATTTTAATCCGGCAAAGGACAGGGCTGCTGTGGGCTTCGTACAATTAAAGTTCACAACAAGCTATAACTAACTTAATAATGATCAAGGGAAATTATTCTATTTTCTCATTAAAGATAGATTTTTTACCTTTTATCTCTCTTGACCATATTTACTATTACTAAACGGATCGTGTTGTATTTTTAGTTTTCTGGGTAGAAAACGTTCAGTTTGAAGTCGTAATGATTCATTTGCTGTACATGGTGAGATTGAGAGTATTAAATATTGTACATGAAGTGAGGCTGTGAGGCAAAGGAGCGAAACAGGGCAGTCCTGGCCATTTTGTTTAACGACTTTTTTTCCGTTCCAGTTTAGAAATATGGGGAGAAGACGGGTTTGAGATTAAGAAAGAATATAGAAAAATCTTGTTTCTACGGTTTTCCTTTTACATTTATTTTCACTATCGTCCATAAATAAACGATTAGGTATACAAAAGCCTGTTTACCATTGCAAGTCTGCTCAAGACAATCTGATAAAGGTACTCTTTCGTTTTGCATTTATTACCCTCGATAAATAGGAAAGATTCCCAAATTACTTTTTATATTACATATTATATATCAAAATAGATCTATCATGATGGAGGGATTTGTTTGTGTGTGTGTGGGGGGGGGGAGGGGGGGGGAGGGGGTTTAGAATATGATAAGAATGCATGTAACGTCAAATTCTGTGCAGCCCAGCCTTATCTTTGTCCTCTTTCAAGAGCCTGTGACGATTTTACCAGATGGGGAAAAATATACTCGTCCAAATTAGAAGGATTCGTACACGACTCGGTTTGTCATTGAAATGATAGAAAACATTGTGGGAAAAGGAGAAAATGCTGGTTACCAGCATTTTCTCCTTTTCCCAAAATGTTTTCAAAAAGAAGACTATCCTAGGGTCGTCTTATAAACTCGAGATCGCTTGGTAAAGGGTTCAAATCTTGCTCCGAGCGTCAAGGATAAAATAGTGACACATAACTAACACTTCCTGCTTGTCTTGTCCTGCAAAAAATGGGGATCACAGGGAAATGCTTTTAGAAAAAATAATTATCGTCTGTTATCGCCTAACGTTAATCACGTGATAGCATCTGATGACACCGGAGTTTCCATGGCGCCGATCCTAATCTAAAACAATAGAATTTATACGATATAACGTGATGGTTTAACACGTTACCTCATAGAACAAATTTATGACAAACAAAATTCAAATTTATCCTATGAATAAATGAGTAAATTTGAGCCATGCTCTGGCAAAAGAGGGTTTCATGCGTATCCATGATCCACTATACCAAGCAAGTCATCACATAATCATGGATCCATAAAATCATGTTGGTTCAAAACTGACTGGATCTTGAGGTAAAATGGCCCTTTGACGTGCAGAAAATTTAGAAATAGCAAAAAGTTCGGACCAATATCAGCCGCCGCGCAGAGTGCGCAGGCTGACATGAGTCGATGCTTTTCGCAGATGACTTAAGTCCCCTTTTTCACAGAGAATGGCTCGTTTAGAAGCAAAATATAGAAACAGAACATTGAAAGATTCACATACAGAATTTGGTGTAGTTCCAGCTCTAACTGCTCATTACGTTTCTTTACGACTACATTAGATTTTGTGATACAGTAGACTTGTGCAAAACAGAAAATTACATAAAAACGGAAAGTGTCGTTTCGGAGTAGCCTGCGCGGAGTGCGCAGGCTGATCCGGGACAACACTTTACGCAAATGTTCGAATGCCCCTTTTCGCGTGTTGCAGGCCATATTACAGATTTACAGCAGACGTCTTTCTAAACATCTTTTAAAAAATACTGATCGACCACATGAATTGACGTTTTGAACATAAATACAAATAAAAGTGATTGTGACAGAATTTTTTGACATGTTACTTTTATCAAGAAGGGTAGCTGCAACACACACACACACACACACACACACACACAAATTGTCGTCTGCAGGGACAAACTACCATATCTGCGTTTTTAAATTATCTTTTTTTTTTATGTTCTGAATAATTGACGCTGTAATACTGGTGAAGAGTTGACAGGCTCTGCAAAATATTTACACTGTAAATTACAAAATGAAATAAAAACGTTTATGTTATGCTGGGATCAGGTGATATCTATTGAAATAAAATGCTGCAGGTGCGTCAAACATATGGTTTTGATTTAACAGTCTAATTGCATCACTTCATTGCATTTCGATCGGCAACTTTAGGACAAATAAAATTAACCCTTATCCTGCTAGATAAATCAAATGAAATCTTCAATTTGATAGTAAAACCCCAAATATTGCTGTTTCAAAGTTATATAATATAATATCTCCTTATCGGACAGTGTAGATCCAAGATCAGACTGCACGTTCTGTGCAGTCTGATCTTGATCTACACTGGCCGCAAAAGGTCGGTGAGTCGCGCTTAGCAGCCAAAGTGTTAAAAGAAAAATGCTGCCTAATTTCTGAAGAAGATTTAATGTAAAGATTCGTGATCTCTGATTTGGAGTGTTATTTATCAAAGCCCTTTAACATATAACAAAATGTTCGACATGTCCAAATTGTGAGCATTTGAAGACGTAAAAATAGATTTGACTAAAAGATTTAATTTTATCTTCGGAACGGTAGGAAACATTGCAGTAAAAGGGAAAAAAGGATGGATTGTATCATTTTTTCCTACTCCTAAACAAAATTCGAAGGCTATCATCCTTAGGGTAGCAACAGTCAAGATTGGTAGGGTTAACAGGTGGTTATTATGAATACATTAAAAAAAAAACTTACTTTTATACCTAAAGTGGGATAATGTCTATTGACTTAAGACACTGGATAGAGTTTGAAGGGTATTGGCCAACGGTAGCAACCCCGTGTATATAGGAGAAATAAATGATCCTGCAAAGAGGGCACATGAAAAGATCCGCAGAGGTCCGCAGAATAAATCGTTGTCTGGGCATGTCATATTCTTCGAAGATTCGACATGTTTGCTATGACGCATCACCCATCTCATATACAGGGGGAAAGTAGGGCTTATACCGAAGCTATTACCCAAGCCTGTAGGGGTTGTTTTAACAAATGACCGGTGCATAGATTACATGCTACCTGATCATAGCTGAATGAATCGCACCAGTTAGGTTTTATTGAGTAAACGGTTATTTTATTTTGAAATTCAAAGTATCGGTTGTCGTTTTGAAAAGTAGTCCGGTTCTGTACCTATGCATATAATGCCCAAATCAGATAGATGTGCATTTGAAGAACGCCACCTAGCGGAAGATAATGCAGAATAAATATGTCCACATTTCGACCATTCATTCATTTGAGACTATTACCAAGATTCAGGTCAAAAGCCGACTTGTACAGCTGCGCCAAAATATCGTGTTACCTTTAATACCAACCGAAAATAAAACAAACACATGCTGTATGTGGGCCATACATTCCAGTTGTGTAGTGGAACGGCGATAGTGTGTCACTGGCTAAGGGTCAAACTACATGTTTTTTTGTGAACATATCGTCGGTTTACTTCCAAAACCTCGTAACTACAGCTTGTTACAAGCTGTAGTTACGAGGTTTTGGAAGTAAACCGACGATATGTGAATTAAAAGTTTATTATTTCATGCTTTTCGGTAGTTTATCTAGAAATAATGGTGGATTATGGTTTGATATTTCATTGTTACGACTAGCTAAAAATGCCGATTTCATATTTTTTAACTCTTCAGTTGCAGGCGGAAACAGTAGTTTCTGCGCACTACTTACCTAAGTAAACCGCGTGTGGTATTCAACCAGAGGGAAACATGGCGTAATTTACGCGCAATAAACCTACGTTTCTCGCACTTTACGTAATATTGTAATGCATTGTTATGTGGAGGGGGTTTGCCACGGGGAATTACCGGAAACTACCGTACTGGATTTTGACGAAAGTCCCAACAAAAGAGTTAGAAGCATGAAAGTGGCTGGCTGCGCCACTCGTGAATATATTACCGATGATATTCACTTGATGAAATAAATTTCGATCTTTCACCGAAAAAAAGTAATCTCTATATAAATTTTAAAAACAATAGAATACATGCCTAAATATAATAAATTTAACCATACTCTATGAAAAGGGGACTGAACGCATCTGCAAAAAGTATCGACTTATGTCAACCTGTGCAGTCTACGCAGGCTGACATGAGTCGAAGCTTTTTGCTCTCAGTCAATTTTCTGCGTGTCAAAGGAACACTTTACGTCCAGATCCACTCGATTGTTAGACAGAATGGATTTTATAAATCAATAATTATTTGATGATTTGCTTGGTATCATGCATTATGGTGATGCATTTAGCTCCTTTTTCCAGGGCATGGCTCAATATTATTATTTTTTTTTTTCCTTTATTTTTATTAGAATCTCATTCATATACAACAATATTTACAAATGACAAGAAGTAAATGTACATGACCAATCTCATCTTTTATAAAAGTAGTGCATAAACATTTTACACATTTTAAATGAGTAGTAAGATTCATTTGCTAATTGTGCCATAAAACTCAGAGAAACTTAAAACGTATTTAAGAGTTTTATATCCAGTTACATGAAAAGGAGTGTCGCTTGGACCGTTTTGGGTGTTTTCGGTCTAAATTAGCAGCGAAATTATGTGAAGTTAAAGTAACAATAAAGCCCAGAAGTAAACAAAGCGGGTGTTTAAATGCATTGGAATTTATATCATACCATTTAAAAGTTTGGAAATTGTTGTAAAGATAACAATCTGTCATTGTACGGTCGATCCAAGTGTTAGTTGCTGACAGAGAAATTAATTTCAAAACTAGGTTAAAACCTGCCAGGTAGCTGTGTCTTTTGGGTTTTTTTTGCCTGATTTTAAAATTCTTTTTTTCTGCCAGCGACTAACATTATGGCCCAACCACACGATAACAGACTGTCATCTCCATAATATTTTTCATACTTTTAAATGGTATGATTTAAATTTAAATGTATTATGACACCTGCTTTGATAGTTTGGCCTTTACTGGGCCTTTAAAGAAACAAATAAGCATGGAAATAAAGTATTGTTATTTACAGAGATAAATGCAGTAATCCAAAATTCGTTATAGCTGTTCTGTGTGTGCAGAAGGCGAAAACAGTTCGATTTTTAGTTGCCACAGTTTTTGTTTTCTGAAGTCTAACTTGTAGACCAATTGCATGGTGGATAGACAGGGCAGTGAGCGTATAACAGTGATTATAGGTGGATGATTGAACACCCTTTAGATCTGTCACTGAATGAGACAGATCACCACTCTAATCTTTGTCTACGTGTACTTCAGGTTGTCAATATTTGTGGGACTTTGATCCGGTGTGGAGGAGAGAGTGAGAGAGAGAGGGAGAGAGGTTGTTGCTTTATGCCCATTTTACCGTTAATCAAAAAGCCCAAGTTTAACGTCCCTGTAGAAGGAGGCGTTTGATACACATAATACCTGGTTACCAGCATTTTCTTCTTTTCCCATAATCTTTCTAACCATTTAAAGACAAATCCTATCAGTTCAGTTCTATCAAATTTGTCGTTTGCATACGTTCTCAATTTGGGCACTTCTATAATTTTGTTGTCATGTACAAAGTTAAAGGATCGTTTTTCGTTTTTCGGTACTAGACCTTATAAATGAAGCAGTTTGCAATAGACTGTGCACACTGTTTTAAAAAAAATATTCTTGGGTAGGAATGTCCAATATACAAGCGTTTGTATCCTTTATCGATAATTGACAGATCAGCAAAGGGGATCATACAAGATTATCTTTTTTTTTTCACTAAATGGTATTTTAACATTTTTCAAGCCTTACTCTATTACCATATCTATAAGTTTACATGTTTTTAGACTCAATATTTTAAGCATCATCTACCATAATCTTGAAAAATATATCAAATTGAAAATTTCACTTTCGTACAATGTGTAAAACAACGAGGAAAATGAGACAATTGGTGGCGAGGTTAAGGTTCACCATTTTTCTTCATATTGAACCACAAAGAGTTTAAATACTTATATTCCAGTACCTCAAACGCCGTCTATCTTTTGTTTTTTTAAGGATATCTTTTGTAGAAAGTACTGTATGATATTACAAGACTATATTCGCCTCTGTTTTCAGATTGGACACATTGCGATCCATACAAGAAGCATTACAAGGCGATTCCATGGAATACGACGTGTAAAACACTGACCTGTTGGCCATTACTCGTCCAGCCATCTTTTCATTGAATAGAACCGGCAGGACGGTGGCATACTATACTAACTTCACACTACTAAAATCACAGACTTTAAGGCCATCACTCTTCCTACTATCTTTTCTTTTTAGAACAGGCAGGACGGTGTCATACTATTCTTCCTTAGGACTACACTTGTAAAAACAGACCTGTAGGCCATCATCACTAGTCCAGCGATCTTTTCATTGAATAGAACAGGCAGGATTGTGGCATGCTATACTTAATTCAAACTACACTTACTTATATCATTTAAAAGATTCATTCTGTATCATTTTTATTTTCATTTTCTATTTAATAAAAATCATTTTGTATGTTTAGGCCTCCGCACAATGGACAGAACTATCGACCAATAACTTAATTCCGTATTTCAAAGATCCTAAGGAAGAAGGCTTTTGAACACATTGTGCCCAAATTTTTATAGCCCTTTCAAAAATAAGCCCCATCACTTGAGACACATCTAGTTCGTCGTCTGTAAATTCTCTCGATTTGGACCCGTTTGTCGCCTGGTAAAGTGTTAGATCAAATCATTTCTTAATGGAACATTTTAAATGCTAAATTATTTCTAAAATTTCTTATACTTTGAATATTTTTGGTTTGAAAAATAAAGTTAAAGAAGAATTAACACTGTTTGTTACAATTTACATTACACTTGACCGAAAACACTATCTACACTTAGTAAATGTCCTGGCAAAAGAGTGGCACCTTGACTGATGCAGGAAAAAACTGAAATATTTCTATATGGTGATGCTGTAAATGGCTCTATTTTACTACTTTTGTCATCTCAAGTCTGTGTTCCTTTATGTTAAAAAGTTGAAATTTTAAAGACGTCAAATGGAATACTTGTAACACGGTATTCTTTCAGAAGGTCGATTCCATTTTTGTCGCAAAGCCGATTGGATCATGAGTCCTTTGACATGCAGTAAATCTACCAAGAGCAAAAATTTTACCAATGATAAATTTACCAGTAGCAAAGAGTTTCGTCCCAGGTCAGCCTGTGCCAACTGCGCAGGCTGGCTTTGATCGATACTTTTTGCAGATGCATTAACTTACCTACTCACAGAGCTGACTCGTTTTTATAGCATGATCGCAAAGCTACAACATATATATTGCTTTATCCAGCTGTACATTTTCTTTTTGAACCAGTCGATATCATTATTCTCACTTTATATCATGCAGAAGAAGAATTGATGCCATTTCTTATGCTTATATATTTGTTTAAATTGTTTAGAGGTAAACTCGATAGCGCTTGATAGAGCATCTCCTTAAGGGGACCGTTTTAGATATTTTTGCTTCGAATTAGATTTTTTTCTTTAACACTGATAAGTACTACGAAATATATTTTTTCTCTTCAAACTGAAAGAAACCGGAGGGAAACATGCAGGAGAAAGTTCCAGATCTTGCGTTCAAATGACGGATTTGCAATCAGAAACTCTGTTTATTGTCATGATCAAATAGGACGGCATGGTGCTTATTTGAATAACATCCGACATAATCGCTGCATTTTATTGATTATGTGATATTCCCACAAGCCTCTTCGAAACTCTGGCGCGAAATCTAAAAATACTTTAAGAGGATACGTAGCCCTATAAGGAAATATCATTGGAAAACATTTTCCATACATTTCTCTGTCTTCTTTACTAATGTTTAGTCAGCTTTAAAACAACAGTGAAGAATCAATGTTGAAGTTTGATGAAATTTTTAAAACCAGAATAGCGCGCCTTAATCCTTTGAATGCTAAAAAAACATTTATTGAAAATTTCCGGGTTATAGTTAAAACTTAAATATTCCGACTTCACACTTCTTTTCGCAGGAAAACCACCATCGTATCGGGCAGGGTAGATAAAAAATCAGACTGAAAGGTACTTTGAGTAGCCCGAAGTTAATTTCTTTCTTTCTTTCTTTTCTATTTTGTTTCTTTTTAATTATGTTTTCTTCTTTCTTTCTTTCTTTCTTTCTTTCTTTCTTTCTTTCTTTCTTTCCTTCCTTCTTTCTTTCTTTCTTTCTTTCTTTCTTTCTTTCTGTCTGTCTTTCTTTCTTTCTTTCTTTCTTTCTTTCTTTCTCTTCTCTTTTCCACTTTCCTTCTCACTTTCCCTTGCAAGTGTATGCTTTATGTTCATATCGGCTGACGATCATCGTATAATATAACACAATATATCTCCATTACATTTTTTCTGAATATATTTCCTGAGTTTCTATATAAATAAAAGCTAAAAGAAATTAGTGTTTGTTTGACATACTGTAAAACCTAAAAGGTGAACACCTCTGCCAAACTACAAACTTGTATCGAGCAAACATATTTTGTATTCCTAAAGGAGACAATTACATGACTGAGTCATGCTCTGTGAAAAGGGGACTTACGGTAATGCATCTGCGAAAATTATCGATCCAAGTCAGCCTGTGCAGTTCGCACAGGCTGGCCGGTGTCGATAATGTTTGCTTTTGGTAATTTTTCTGCTTGTCAAAAGACCAGAGTACCTTATAGTACAGTCGGTTGTTATATAAAGTGATTTTATGGATTCATAATACGTGTACTGTGATGACTTGTTTGGTATCATGCGTCACGGAGATTCATTAAACGGCTTTTTTGAAATGTACCTGTACTGGGCAAGCACCTTTCTTAATTCCTTAACACGCCACAAAACTTTAGACTCGTCCAAATCTAAAGCTGTTGTAGACAACAAATTAAATGTGGTTCAAATCTAAAAGGATCGAAAACGTGGGAACTGGAGAATTTGCCAGTTACAGGCATTTTATCCTTTTCCCACAATGTTTTCTAAAGCCTCCTTCCTCAGGGCTGTTAAAACATGCGATTGTTTGGTTAAGGGTTAAGCAAACACTATTTAAGTGTCGTTCAGGCCCGATTTCACGAAAAAAAGGAAGTCTCTTATTTTACTCAAATTCGCTAACGGACTTGTTTTTCGATATAAGTTGAGGTCGTTATTTGAGAAGCATTTCACTACCATTAGCAGACTTAAATAAAGTTCTCAAATCGTGAGCTGACACGATGTTTTTGACTCATCTCAGCAAACTAATGGACTTAAGTCTGTTATCTAAATTAAGTCCGTTTATTTTGCTTAGTTGAGTCGGAAATTGATGTGTCCGCTATGATGGTCACCAACATTTTCTTCTTTTCCCGCAAAGACTTCAAAGCATGCCTCTTCTTGGTCGATAAAACACGAGGTTCTTTGGGAAGGGGATAAACACGTTCAAAAATCCATCCATCACAACACACAACAACTACAACAACAACAGCAAAAACAATCTGTTCCATGTCCAAATGTGAAATTGTGACAGACTTTACAAAATACATAAGAATAATTCAATATGATGAATCGTTTATTATGCCATACTGGGGGAATCTGGCAGGTCGAGACTATTTTTAGCATCGCGCCATTACATGTATGTCAAAGCTAATATTTGAATTTCATGGACCAATCAGATTCATTCAGTACATTCACTGCGGTACGAAACTTTCCATCTCACGGTGGGAAGAGAGAAACATGTCTGCTTCCATAGTTTCGACCTTAACCCTTATCCTGCTAAACACTTAACTTTCAAGCCGATAGTAAAAACCCAAAGTATTTTTGAAAGAAAGACATCTTCTTTTCGGACAGTGCAGATCCAAGATCAGACTGCACGTTCTGTGCAGTCTGATCTTGATCTGCACTGTCCGCAAAAGGTCAGCGATTCTCGCTTAGCACCGTAAGGGTTAAATACTGGCAAAATCTAAGTGTCTTTGGTACATATACATACAATACGTGATTAGCAATACCTAGGGAGGTAATCAATCTATGATTGATTCAATGATTGGTGTTTTAACGCCGCTTTCAACATTATGTCGGTCATGTCAGCTCACATATCCATATATGCCCAAGGTTTGAAGAGTATTAAGCTGGGACCCTGAAGTGTCTTGCCCAAGTACACTCCGAAGAAAAACCCGTTGCTTCCTATGATTGATTGACTGATTGTATAGTGTTTAACGCCGTTTTAAACATTATTTCAGTTATATCGCGGCGGCCAGTGCACCTATCCATGCGTTCCTGGAGTCTCTTTTACCAGTACTTCGCACAATTTTCTTTCCAAGCCACTGGCTGCTTTCCCACATAATCATCGTCGAAACAATGGTCAGCGGTGGGAGAGGAATGAATCCTGTCGCAGTGATTATCATCAATCCTCGGAAAGAAATTGGCCGAGCCAGGGGTCCTAGCCAGGGATCGAACCCTGGACCCCGTGTTCTCAAGTCCTGCACGCTACCGACTGAGCTACCGGGGCTCGGCTGCTTCCTATGAGGCTCGAACCCGGGAGCCAATAGATTACGAGTCCTACACTTTACCTCATAGACACGCAGAACCCCAACCAATCTAAGAAAAAGGCAGTCGTATGCTCTGCGTGAACGATTGATTGTTTTGTGTTTAACACCATTTTCAACATTACTGCAGTTATATCACGATGGCAAGTGCACTAATCCATGCTTTCATCGAGTTTCCTTAACCAGTGCCGTGCATAACGTTCCTCCAGAGCTTATGGATGATGATTTCCCTCGTTAACATCGTCGAAACAACGTTCAGAGGTAAGGGAGGAATGAATAATGCCGCGACATTCATCTTTGTACAGAATTTGGCCGCGATGGGATTGATTGATTGATTGGTTGATTGAGTAGAGTCTTAAGCCGCTTTCAACACTGTTTGTCATATCACGGCAACAGCTCGCTTATTTATGTATGTCATGGGTTTCACGAGTACTAACCTTAGGCTCAGAACTGTCTTGCCCAAGAACGCACCCACGAAAAAATCCCAGTGCTTTCAATGTAGCTAGAACCCAGGGCCTCAAGGTTACCAGCCTTACACTCTACCACTGAGCTACGCTGGACCCCTGCCGAGCCAGGAAATCGAATCTGTAACTGCTCTGGGTTTCAAACTTTGTACGCTACTGACTGAGCAACCAGGCTTAGCTCAATTGTATGATATTTAACCCTTTACCACACAATTCCGATATTTAAGGACCGTGACGAAGACTGCTTTTGAAAATATTGTCGAAAAAGAAGAAAATGCTGGTAACCAGCATTTTCTTCTTTTCCCACAATGTTTTCTAACCTTGCAAGAACAAACTTTGCCATTTTCGCCACCTTTAATTTGTCGTCTGCAAATGCTTTCAATTTGGACCAGACTAACATTTTGTCGTCTGGTAAAGAGTTCAGTCTAGAATATTTTGGTCATATCAATACGTTCCGCAAGGTGTGTTTTTCTATAGATGCTATCTACGAGCAATCAAGTGGTTGGTGGGAGACAAATGCTTGTTGCAATGTATTCTGCGAAATAATCTTTCCCAGCCAAGTACATCAGACCTCCAGAGCCACTGACTGCTTTCCATTGTTTCGACGATTTTTATTTGAATAAGTAGCCTGTATATTGGATCGAAAGCCCTGATAAAAAGTACTGGTGAAAGAAACTCGGGAAAGGCATGGATCGGGGCACTTGCCGTCGAGATATAAGTGAAAGATATTTGAAACGGCGTTAAACGCCAACCTTACAAGCAAGTGCTGTATTCCTATATTGAAAATGGCAATCACGTGCTTGGTGGTGGCAGACAAATACCTGTTGCAATGAATTCTTCGATATCAGCTCTCCTAACCCATTGGTGTATGGCCTCACTCGTCACAACTCCGCCGATTCCATAACTACATCTAACCTCGTCTATATCAAGGAGGTTTCCATTTTGAAACACAAGTACTGTTAGTCACATGGTCTTAAATGTGGCGGCACCCATGTAAATTAATTAGCAAAGGCATCAACACCTATCAATCTGTCGATGAAAACTGCCGACGGAATTGATAGACCACGTTAAAATAGAATGTACGAACTATTTGTCAATGTAAATGTATGTAGAAAGCTTTCGATAGAAAATTGTGACTCGTGGTTTCTTTTTTTAAGTGAAGCCTTACAATTTTGAGAAAAGTAGAGCAAAGAAATTTACGGCAAAGAAATTTACGGTGTAGGTGCGAATCATCTATCGTAATACAGCCGAGAGATTTGATCAACGGATCACCCAAGTCTACAGAATAAGCATGGCCTATGAAAGGCCAGCTTCCGCCGGTCTTTCTGGCCTCGCTCCACACCATTGCTTCAAGGCAAAAGTATGCAAAAGATGTCTCATTTGAATAATATCACATCAAGCACTTCCGAACGCTAAAACACAGTTTTATCAGAAAGGGGGAAGGACAGTTTTGAAATGTGTTAATGGTGTTTATATGATGACTGCTTAGAAACTGAGTGCAATTTCGATATTTCCCAGGAAACTACATTGTAACTATGACCACATTAAAGGACAGTGGTCTACAACCACACTCATGAGGGCTTTCTTTTAGTGTAATTTCTGTCGAGCCTCGGTAGCGTAGTCGGTAGCGTACTCGTACAGAACTTAAGAACATGGGCTTGCTGGTTCCAAATTCCGGTTCGACCATTTTTTTCTCGAGGATTGATGATAATAATTACGACAGGAACAGGATTCGTTCCTCTCTTACTGCTGATCATTGTTTCGACGATGGTTATGTGGGAAACCAGTCAGTGGCTTGGGAAGAATATTGTGCGAAGCACTGGTAACAGAAACTCCAGGAAAGCATGGATAGGTGTACTGACCGTCGCGATATAACTGAAATAATGTTGAAAACGGCGTTAAACACAAACCGATCAATCAACTAATCAACAAATAATCAATCAATCAATGCTAATAAACTTTTAGGCCCTTCAATACTAAGAGTAGTTGCACACGTCAAACTTTTAATGGTGAATCAAATGAAGGGTTGGATTTAGAAAAGATTGTGGAAAAAGGAGAAAATGCTGGTTACCAGCATTTTCTCCTTTTTTCTACAATATTTTCAAAAGCCTTCTTCCTAAAGACCGTAAAAACGACAAACTGATTTGCAAAGGGTTAAATCTGCACCCATTAAACCTCGCATTGCAATCAGAGACAGAATTGACGGGTCCTTGGAGAAAAACTTCAAACACTTTACGATGTTGTAAACAATCACGCTTGAAAAAGCGAGCTTCTAGAAATTGTGCAGCCGTTCGGTTCCCAGGGCTTGAACCCTTAATATGTGTAGATGTACTTGGCAGAAGGTTTTCACGTTCGGTTTGTTTTTTTTACGTTGGGTTGTTTGGTTGTTTGGTTGGTTGGTTACTTGGTTACTTGGTTGATTGGTTTTTAAACGCCGTTTCATACATCACTTTAGTGATATCAAAGCACCCACTTCACATACCATTGTGTTCCTGGAATTCGTTTTACCAGAACTTCGCTCGACATCTTTTACAACCCCTACCTGCATTCTCGCAAAAACATCATGCAACAAAGTTCAGCCACAATGACTATCATCAATCCTCGGAAAGAAATTAGCCGAGCTGGAGATACAAACAAGCGCCCCCTCCCCCTTTCAAGTCCGATAAGCTAGCAACTGCACTAGTTGGCTTGGCTGAAAAGGTTGAAAACATTGCTGGTTACCAGCAATTTCTCCTTTTCCAACAATGTTTTCAAAAACTTTCTTCCTCAGTGTCATTAAAACACGAGATTGTTTGGTAAAAGGTTAAAATGGCGGGCTACAAGACGCAAAAATTTGGAGGATGACGCACCGGAATTGCAAGTCTTGAACTGTAACTAATTCAAGGGAGATAACATTGAAAGTAATCGCGTAATCCAAAAACAGGTTACTTCCCTTCTTACCTGGAAAGGAGGTGGGTAGGCTGGACGCGTTGATAAGCATCAAACTACACACAAAAGGCAGTCCAATCTAGGATATTAATTACTCTACATTTTTTCTTCATTGTGGGGGAAAACGATACAAAATGAACAGGAGTGTGGGCTATAAAATGTTGTTCAATGAAAAGGTTTTTGTAATGAACTATTCGCCATTTTAGATACTATGACTATAGTCCCAAAAAACAATTGCGCCGAATTAATCTCGGAAAAGGTATCATTTTCTTTGAAAAACCTGCCTTTCCCGCCCTCCCCCCCCCTTCTCTCTCTCTCCCTCTCTCTCCCCCTCTCTCTCTCTCTCCCTCTCTTTTTCTCTCTCTCTCTCTCTCAGTCTTTTTATTGGTTTGTATATATCAGAACTGCTGTTGGACAGTGTGAGAAAAGTAGAAAATGCTGATAACAAGCATTTTCTCATCTTCTCATAATGTTTTCTACCATTTTAAACACAGAAATCATATTTGGAGCTGAATCTAATGTGTGGTCGGCAGACTCTTGAAAACTACATGGGAAAAAAAGA
Organism: Hippopus hippopus; assembly: GCA_946811185.2. Taxonomy (NCBI): domain Eukaryota; kingdom Metazoa; phylum Mollusca; class Bivalvia; order Cardiida; family Cardiidae; genus Hippopus; species Hippopus hippopus. Next base: position 41,798,394 of record OX328105.1, on the reverse strand, counting down.
AAATACTGGCTACCAGCATCTTCTGCTTTTCGCAAAATATTTTCAGAAGCGTTTCTACGACATCAAAATAGAAACCATTTTTTGAACTACATTTAATATGTTGATGTGTTGTCCTGCAAATACTTTCATTTTTGTTCGAGTCTAAATTGTACTCAGTTTTTGTAAAAATCTACTTTAGTCACGCTCTGTGAAAAGGTGGTTTAATGCATTTGCAAAGAGTATCGACTCATGTCAGCCTGCGCAATCCTCACAGCCCGGCATGGTGTCGAAATCTTTTGCTATTAGGAAATTTTTCGCATGTTAGAGGACCATTCTACCTTATAATTCACCTGGTTTTAAACTATAGTAAATAGAACCATATTATGCCTAAAGTTGCTTAATATAATGCATTAAGAACATGCATTTAGTCCCCCTATTCCCAGAGCGCCGATCAACTGTTTTTTCTTACGATTACACAGAGAAATAATGCCTCATTTCTGTGTAATAGGGCCTTCGGACATCTGTGTAAAGTGTCGTCTCGGATCAGCCTGCGCAGTCCGCGCAGGCTAATCCGAGACGGCACTTTACGACTACATTAGATTTTTTTTCTACATTAGACTCGCGCAAAACAGAGAATTACATAACATAAGAACGGAAAGTATCATCTCGGATTAGCCTGCGAGGACTGTGCAAGCTGATCCGGGGCGACACTTTACGCAAATGTCCGAATGTCCCTTTTCGCGTGTTGTAGGCCATATAAGGGTCTCTCATAGTCTCATAATCCGCGGATTGTAGACCCACACGAAGATAAAGATCCTTATCTACGTTTACCCATTCCTGTGCATAATATTTTCGGACAGAACTAAAAGAAAATGTTTTATAATTTACGTAAAGGGAAAAAATATACATTTGCAGAAAAAGGGGTGTTTTCGTGTACAACAGCATAAAAAACATTGTGGTTTATAACACGTAATTACTCCTTTTGTCACTATGTTGTCCAAAATTATGTCAACTGTTGAGCAGAAAGAGTCAATTCTTAATGTGAAAGGTTGGAAAAAATGATACCAGACCAGGGGCATAGCTAGCCCAAAATAAAGTATACGCAAAAGTAATACCGAGGGGTGGGGGGGGGGGGGGGGTGGCGGGATTTCCAAGGAGGATCTGGAGGGGCCTCCCCTAGAAAATGTTTGAGTTGTAGAAGCTATTTGGTGGCCCCTGGTGACATTTTTTGCAAAATTGTCTTTTTTTTTTTCAAAATGTAGGCAACTGCGTTCTTGCGTAAAGGCAGCTACGCCCTGCATACGACCACCAAGTACGGCCTTGTTTTAATTGTTCGTATTGCATTTAACGTTGTTTTCAACATTATATCAGTTAAACCGCGGCTGCAAGTGTACCTATCCGTGCTTTCAGAGAGTTTCTTTTACTGGTACTTCGCAGAATATTCTTCCCAAGCCACTGGCTACTTTCCAACGAAACAATGATCAGCAGTGAGAAAGAAATGAATCCTGTCGCAATGGCTTTCATAAAGGCTACTACGCCCTTGTGCATAACGTTTTAAAGTCGATGTAGGCAAGGTGAAATTTTAAGCAACTGAACCTTTTTAAAACAGAGATAGCATAACAGTCGTTTAAATGACATTTGTAGAAATTTCGATCGGCCGCTTTTGGCTTCACTTACCGATCTGATTGGGACTCACTTAAAACATGGCACCCTTTTTGTACGTCTATTTTTCCTTCGAGTTCTAGAATACAACGAAATTGCTTTGCTTGTTAACTGTTCATAGATACAATATACAAAACAATACAAAATACTTCATTTCACTTCTCCAAGACATAAACGTGCAAAAAAGAGGAAATGAAAGAATATTGTTCACATATGTATATAGCATTTACCATAAATCTGCTTCATTGCGAGTTGACAAATTGATTTTGACGAATCTTTCTACATGTTTGTTTGTTTGTTTGTTGGTTGGTCCGTTCGTTCTTCCGTCCATTTTTTGTGTAGACATTAACCCCGATTTCAACATTTTAGGTTATGTCGTGACGACCAGTGCACCTATCCATGCTTTCCTGGAGTTTTTTTTTTTTTTTTTTTAACCAGTACTTCGCTCAATATTCTTTAAAAGCTATCGAGCTTTTGGGCTTGGCTCTTGTAGAAGTTAATCTAATTTCTGTAGAACATAGCCATTCGTTTTACAGTGTTGTTGGTATCATAATCTCAGACCAGCGCGGTAAAATGTGGCTTAGATGTTGGGGTTTGTTGTGTAAGGGGTACAAAACATTGTTGTAAAAGGAGTAAATGCTGATCGCCAGCAAATTGCTTCTTACCTGGGGGTCAAGCCCGGTAGCCCAGTGGATAACGTACGAGACTTGAAACTTGAAACCGGGGTGTCGCCGGTTCGATTCCACAGCTCGGCTAATATCTTCCCAGGGACAAACGATATTCCTTGCGACAGGTTACATTCCTCTCTCAATGCTGATCATTGTTTTGAAAATCCTTGTTTGGGAAAGCAGCCAGAGGCTTAGGAAAAAAGTTTTGAGCGAAGTGCTGGTATAGTAAACTCCAGGAAAGCTTGTATAGTTGCACTAGTCCCCGCAAAGTAACTAAATTAATGTTTAACACGATTTTTAACACCAAACAAATAAATCTGCTTAAAGTTCACTGAAATAAAGGGTTGTTCAAAAGATGGTTAACAGAATTTGCAATATCATCCAGCCGGTATACCTAATTGAGAGACTTATTTTTGAAATTCAAATGTTAAGGGAGATCGATATCGATACGAATATCTTATCAATAATTATTGATCATAAAACAAAAAACATGATACGATAACTTTGGTCTGATTAAATTGTTTTATTATTGTAGTAATATTTTACTCTTAACCTGGCGACAAAATTTTAGACTTGTCCTATTGAAAGCATTTATGGACGAAATAATTATTCAGTGTTGCTCAAATTAGGGAAGTTATCTCTGAATCAATGCGTAGGAAAACATAGTGGGAAAAGGAGAAAATGTTGGTAACCAGCATTATCTCCTTTTCTCACTATGTTTTCAAAAGCCTTCTTCATAAGGGTTGTTAAAACGAGGGATTGTAAGGTGAAGGGTTAAACTAAATCTACGCCAAATATTGAAATTCATCCTAAACTTTAAGCCTTTTAACAGAAAATATTTTGAGCATTTGCGGAACGTGTAGAAAAGATTAGACTGCACAGATCTAACTTCCAAGTAGATGCAGTCTGTTCTTAAATGTAGATCTGCCTTGTATACTTCTAGATACTTTTGCTCCAAAGAAGGCTTGACATTCCGGTATTTCTTCTTTCTTTTTACGCTTTTTTTCACATACACCTTTAAAAACACTCGGCTTGTGTGTATGTCGGATTTATATAACCATTTTTTGACGGGGCATGAAATTAGATGTTGATTTTTTTTACGGGGGGAGAGACAGACAGACAGACAGACAGACAAACAGAGAGGGAAATTTGTAAAGGCGTGATCTCAGAAAGTTGATATTTTCTAACGAAAAAATGAAAGCACGTGATATGTTAACCCCTAAGTGGTGGAGAACAAAAGAAAAAAAAAATGCTGGGGAAAAAATGCTTCCGGTGAGACTGGGAAACCACGACCTCCAAAACCAAAATAAGCGAATGTACCAACTAAGCTATGAAGACAACAGATATGTCCCTTATTATGCATTAATGGCTATACCGTTACTAGCTGAATAGGAAATTCTAAAGTAAGAATACAAAAAATATCAGTGATTTCTCGTGTTTTCTATATTTATTTTCATCATGTTTTTAATTTAAAAGCCACCTTTGCACACAGATAAAGGTTGGCCGTCTAAGATTTTCACAATTAAGACTGAAACAAAATCTGGTTCGAAACCCGTTTTGGGTCATTATTTTTTTTCATTCTGAATTCTTAGCCTATCCATGTAGTTCACTAAAACGTTCTGTCTCAGCCAATCACGTGACAGGTTCTGGAATAATGAACCAGAAATACAGAAACTCTTGTCCAGAGCACCTTTTGGACTCGGGCTTTCTAAACCCAAGAGTTTTCCATAAGTTGTTGCTCTGACAAAGTCGCAACAAAGGGCAAACACGGCAAGCTAGACAAATACGATATAAGCGCCCAAACGGAGCAACTAATGTAGGCAAACAGACGAAGGGTATCCGACCTTTCGATGAAAATGCAGCAACCCTAGCTGATAAACCCACACTGGTATCCAAGCACTTTGCCCTAGCAATGTTATTTGTATTCATATTATGCGAGCCAACATAAAGTCCAAGAGAACAAATCAACTGACTCTAGACAAGTCCTGATAGAGCATTACATTTGAATTTAAGCAAGGCAATGGTCAGATCATTATTCAAACCGATGTGTTAATGATGAATTAGAATTTGTTTACAAGAAACTTCTCGAAAGTCAAGATAAGAGGTCGTCAGAATATCTACAATATACCTTTGATACTGTCAAACCTCAAAACCATACACTTTGATTTAACGAAATCTGTCACCTTGGCTTATCCAGTGAAAAATTGATCACTCTTTTTGAGATGTTATCTGGGGTGTCATACGAGGAAGTAAAGAATCTTTCTACAAACATTCCAAACTGTATTAAGAAAGCACCTAGATGAACACTCAAAATCTGCCTACTAGAAATTCCTTTTAATATATACTGAACCAAAAACGAAACTTCCCCTGTGTTTAAGTGCAAATGCAATGTTATTAAAAAAAAAAATCAAAATATCAGATGACCTACATATATTCGGGCGAACGATTTTGTGTCCGATAAAACAAATTTTAACTCGATTGAAAGCATTTTGCAGAAGAAACCCGCTGAAAGCGATTTTCACGTGCATGCACGGACCAGTATAATTCGTGTATATTTTTTGAAACCTTTCAGTCTAATTTTATAGACTTTCATGTCAATAAGAAAAAGACGTTGAAAAAAATTAAATTCTTTTTAGTTTTCTTTATTTTTGATATGCCTAGAATTCCGCAAAATTTACGCGAATGTGCCATTGGCATGCTTAATGCTGGTATGACGATGAATGCTGTTGCTATGAATACTGGATGTTCTACTCGTGCTATTCGACACCTTAGGCAACGTTTTCAAGCAACAGGGCATACGGAAGATCGACAACGTAGTGGACGTCCTCGCGTCACGACGCGCGGCCAAGACTGCTATATTCGGAACACCCACCTGCGCAATCGCTTTCAAACTGCCACAGCCACTGCTGCTAACACCCCTGGTACACATAACAACCGTATATCTGCCCAAACTGTGCGCAATCGCTTGCGAGAGGGTGGGCTACGTGCACGTCGTCCATAAGTTGGTTGTGTTTTGACGCGACGTCACCGCGTAAATCGTGTTAATTGGGCACGTACACACCAACGCTGGCGCAGACAACAATGGAATAGCGTTCTTTTCTCTGACGAGTCCAGGTTTTCCATTCATCGAGGTGATGGCAGGGTTCGAGTATACCGTAGGAGAAATGAACGTTATGCCGACTGTTGCGTACTTGAACGAGATCGTTTTGGGGGTGGGGGTTCTGTCTTGGTCTGGGCGGGCATTGCACATGGCTTTCGCACTAATCTCGTCGTTATCGAAGGGAATTTGAATGCACAACGCTACCGAGATGAAATTCTTGCGAGGCACGTTATCCCACTGTTTCAAAATAATGCCAATATCGCTCTTTTTCAGCATGATAATGCCACAAGCCATACAGCTAGGGACAATGTGAATTTCCTCAGGGCGAATAACATTGCATTTATCAATGACTGGCCTGCCAAAAGCCCTGATCTGAATCCCATTGAACACCTTTGGGATAATTTGGACCAGCGTGTTAGACGTCGCCCTATTCTACCGTCAAACGTCATTCAGCTAAGACAAGCCTTAATTCAGGAATGGAACAACATTCCACAAGCCGAAATCAATACACTTATCCGTTCTATGCGCCAACGATGCCAGGCAGTCCTTCATGCTGAAGGTGGTCATACCCGGTATTAATTTGTGATTTTGGTGAGCGACCCCTCCCGCATTTTAACTACCATTTCACTACTTTTGGATAAACCCTCAGCAATAATTTTTTTCACACAAAGTCGCAATAAAATACTCTTTCAATGCATATAAATCTAGTTTAATTCTGATTTTCATATTTGTGTATATCTGCACTTAAACACAGGGGAAGTTTCTTTTTTGGTTCAGTATATATGTTTTCTTCCTCTTGCACTGAGTCCCGGTAGCGCATTCGGTAGCGCACAGGACTTGAGAATAGGGGCTCGTTGTTTTGTATCCCCAGAACGGCCAATTTCCCATTGCGACAGAATTCATTCCTCTCTCACCGCTGATCATTGTTTGACGATGTTTATGTAGGAAAGCAGCCAGTGGCTTGGGAAGAATATTGTCCGAAATACTGGTGAAAAGAAAACTCAAGGAAAGCATGGATAGGTGCACTGGCCACCGAGATACAATGTAAATAATGTTAAAACGGCCCTGACCACCATACAATCAATAAAACAATCTTACCCTGGGAAATCAACATATGCTTGCTTATCACAGATGCTTGCTTTATAGGGGTGGACTCCAAGATAGGTTCTACTGTACACATTGGCACGTTCCCCCAAAAATAGGATTTCTTCACGTTCCTATATGACACAACTCTAAATAAAATTGTGGGAAAGGAGCAACTCTTTATTAGATGGCCATAACGTCCCAAATGATGTCCCCAGATGTTCCACATAAACGCCGTTGGAACAATGTTCAGCAGTGATATAAAGCTGGATTCTGTCACAATCACTATCATCTACCCTGGGGAAAAATAATGGCCGTGCTGAAAATCGAATCAACGACATCAGAACAGAGGTTTCAAGCCCTATACGTTACCGTCTGATCAACCGGGCTCGACTTGTCTAGTGTAGGACATACAAGAATACGCAAAGGGTTTGATGAACCCAAGATCAGATACTAGTTTAAAGTAACAATAGCAGTCAAAAGTAAACAAAGTGGGTGTTAAAATTTATTTCAATTTAAATTATACCATTTAAAAGTATGGAAATTATTATGAAGATGACAATCTGTTATTGTACTGTCGGTCCCTGTGTTAGTCGCAGGCAGACAAATTAATTTTAAAACTAGATTAAAACCTGCCAGGTCACTCTATCTTTTGTTTACTTTTTGCCTGATTTTAAAATTCATTTTTCTGCCAGCGACCAACCCTTGGACCGACCATACAATAACAGATTATTGTCTTCACAATAATCCTCATACTTTTAAATGGTATGATTTAAGTTTAATGCATTTTAAAACCTGCTTTGATTTTTTTGGTCGCTATTGGGTCTTTAACGTAAATTGAAATATCAACAAAGTAAAATTTGTTGACTTTAGGTTTTTATGTGTTTTCAATGCATTTGTTCCACTTGATATTTTAACATATGACATGGCTGTTTTCTTTTGTGAGATAAAGTTCCTAATCGTTATGATTTTGATGCTTTTTCTTTTTGCAAGAATATCTAAGTGAACGTCGGACAGTGCACAGGCGCATAGCCAAGAGTATGTTCAAGGATCAACCTACCTCATGATTTAGTCAGTTGTTAAAAAAAAAGTGACTATTATAGTTCAATAATTATGTGATGGCTTGATTGTTACAATGCCTGGCGAAGATGCATTTAGCCCCCTTTTGCTAGAGCATGGCTTATATTTATTGTTATCTTTAAATGCTTTGAATATGGACGAGGCTAACAATGGGTAACAAATTCAAGCACGAGAAGGGGGCATCCTCTGATCTATGCCAATGACAGGAAAATATCAGACTTGATGAGTTTTGTGAAGTCTGATCCTCATTCTCACTCTTCAAGGCTACAGTTGGAACACTTTTGACAGAGATCAGAAAGAGAAAACTATATGCACATTCAAAATTCGCCAGCCACTTGGCTTTTGACAAGTAGATGTTTTGATGAGTTGCCATATTTTACCTCTGCATAAAATCAGATGTTTCGAAGTTTTTTCAAAGACTTCCCGTTTGATTTATGCTAAGTTAAATTCTATAAATTCTATTGTGTGTCCAGACATTTTAGTTTTGCCCTTAAATTGGCCTATTCAGATTTTTGGTGTGAATCGACATTTCTTATAAAACACTTGTAAAAATCACAAAATATGTATTATCTACAAGCGTAAAGAAATTGGATGGTAACTTTCAGGACAAAATGTGCGATTTTGGTGTCTTAACACCGCAACATTGTCCGTTTTGCAACGGGGAACTCCCTCTGATTGTATGAGACCAGCTGTGACATCATCACACTTATTTAAATAAAGCAATCGACCCGTGTTTTTTGATCATATGACATTCCTACGAACCTTCGCGAAATTTTGTGCGAAATCTAAAAATACCTTGAAAGACCAGTATCACTCTGGGGGAAGTACCATCCTTTATTTTAAAACTCTCTCTCTCTCTCTCTCTCTCTCTCTCTTTCTCTCTCTCTCTCTCGTTTCTCGTTCTTTTTAATGGGTTTAGAATCTATTGCCGGTCACTAAATTAGGTGATAAACTTATTTGAAGTTTGATACGCTATCTATAAAAAACCTGAATAACCTCTAATTAACGCTTATGCTGCTAAGCGCGACTGTGGGCTTTTGCGGGCAGTGAAGATTAAGATCAGACTGCTTTCCGATACGGCGAGATTTCTCCGTTGAGCTCAATTGTTAAATCTTTAAGTATAGGTTTTCACTATTGGCTGGAAATGTTAAGTTTAATTTATTTATTAGCTTAAGGATTAAGTATATGCCAACGAAAGGCATTTTCCATTCGTATTTCCGTTAAACAAGATAAAGACTTCTTTAAGAAACAAAATGAAATAAGCTTAAATCATCAGGGATACTGCACCTTATCTAATCAAGCTATATTTGCGTAGTTTTACAGACAAATAAAAAATCTACTTGTGTAAATCACAGATAATATTCTGATTGAAATTGTGTAACAACTACTTGTATGTTTCAAGTACCTTGAGCGCTTCCCTAATGAATCCTGTAAGTAACAACACCTTTTCAATACGCGGAAAACAGTATGATTATTGCAATAATCATACTATAAAACATCTACCAATTGATATGTTAAGAAACCTTAAGCAGCTTTTTGGAAGAAAACCTCGCGGAGTTTGTTAAATCTAGAAGAGCGAAAACGTTAGAGACCTAGACATGGCTGTGTCGTGTTTCGGTGAAGCGCCATGGGGTATGGCGGGAACAGCATTCCGTGTTTATCTAATCGTTTGTCTGTTTGTTTAATCTTTATAATGTCAAACAAACTGAATATTTTCGTACTTGAAAAAAAGCAGTATTACAAATTAAAGCTAGTTTTTTTAATTGGTGTTGAGAATAATTTGACATAGTTGACACTGTAGATCCAGGATCAGGCTGTACTTTTTGTGGTTGATTTACAAAAGTCATAACACGAACCAAAGATATGACAAGTCCTACAACGCTAAATAAATTTAGGATTTAACCTAAAAGTGCATGTATTTAATACAGTTTCTGTATTTAAGGAGTACTCTTTGTAGTTCACAGCTTATCAGACAATTACTTGTTCAACCACCCTGAGGAATAAATCGTTTGAAAACAGTGTGAGAAAAGGAGAAAATGTTGGTAACTAACGTTTTCACCTTTACCCAGAATGTGTTCTACGCTTTCAATGATAAATTTCATCATTTGAAGAACGTTTTATTTGTCTTCTGCAAATGTTTTAAATTTGGACAAGTCAAAATGTTTGTCGTCTGATAAAGAGTTAACCATTTCGTTCTATTGATTAATGCTTCAATAATAGTCTTTATTTATTCTAACTCTTTACCAGACGACAAATCCTAGACTTCTCCAAATTGGAAGAAATTTGCAGACGACAAATTTACTGTGGCTTAAACGATGGAATTTGCCTTTAAATGGGTAGAAAACATTGTGCGAAAAGGAGAAAATGCTGGTTACAGCATTTTCTCCTTTTCCCACAATGTTTTCATAATCCGAATTTCTTAGGGTCGTTAATACCCGGGTACGTTTTGTAAAGGGTTTAGTATACGGCTTCTGATAGCAACGATCTGAGTTAGTATGTGTGTAGTGCTTATAATATAAACTGTGATAGTCTAACTTGAAGACGTGCGAAAGACGTGGAATCAAGGATAATTTACAACAGTGTTTGTGTCGTTATTTTTTGTGCTTATTGGGGAAAAAAAAAAAAGCACACTATTTTTTTTTTCAAGTTCTGAAGTGGAGTAAATTAGCTTGTCTTCTGTCATTCTATTTTTGTGTTATACAGACATTAATGAAGACTTATAATGAGGAGTTCAGGGTAAAGTAAGTAGAATATATTCAAGTTTTACATATAAATAGAGGATACTTGTTTTTTTTCGTGGCTGTCACGAGTGAAAATATTACCGATGATGTTCATTCGATGAAATAAATTTCGATCTTTCACCGAAAAAAAAAACAAATATTCTATTTATTCCATGCTTCTAACCCGGTAATTCCCCGTGGCGAACCCCCTCTGCATAACAACGCATTACAATATGACGTAAAGCGCGAGAAATGTATGGTAAATTACGTCATATTTCAATCTGGTTGAGTGGCATGCGCACTTTCCGTAGGTAACTAGTGCGCGAGAACTACTGTTTCCGCCTTCAAATGAAGAGTTAGAAAATAAAATCGGTATTTTTCACTGGTCGTAACCATGAAATATCGAAAAATATGTCACCGTTATTTCTCGATAAACTAGCGGAAAGCATGAAATAATATACCATTTATGTGCATGAAATATAAAATATAATATGAGAAGTGCCCTGTTAAAAGGAGATTTATTGTATTCTTATCAGTGAATAACTGGGAATTCACAGTGAATTACACCACTAGTGGTGATAAATTGGTATCATCACTAGTGACGATATAGTTTTAGAATGTTTGTCGGAACTACATTTTTCCTATATTGCTCATATTGTAGCATTCTTAAAATTATTAGAATAAAAAAGAATAAAAAAGGGTGAATTAGGAATATAATAAAAAGGATATTCAACTGTTTGTGTGTGATATTAAAAATCTGTCACTCGAATGGGGTTTGATGCAGTTAAAAAAAACTCGTCCTTCGGACTTGTTTTTTCAACCGCATCACACCGCATTCTAGTGACAGATTTTTAATATCACAGACACAACCAGTTAATGCAACTCCATGATGCATTAACCCTTACCAAACAATCTCTGGTTTTTACGACCCTGAGACAGAAGCTTTTTAAAAACATTGTGGGAAAGGAGAAAATGCTGATAACCAGCATTTTCTCCTTTTCCCAGAATGTTTTCTACCCTGCTGGAAACAAATTTCAATTTTTGAGTTACGTTTATTTTGTCGTCTGCAAGTGTTTTCAATTTGGACCAGTCTGAAATTTTGTCGTTTGGTAAAGAGTTAAACTAAGCAAGTCATCATGTAATTATGGATCAATAGAATCCATCTTGTTTAACAACCGAATTTTGTGGTAACCTTATCCTTTGACATGCAGAAAATTTACCAATAGCAAAAAGTATCGACCCAGATCAGCCTGCCCATCTACATTAAACCCCCAGTTTAACCCTTTCCCAAACGTCGAATTTTGGACTCTTGCTATTTCAGAAACATCTGCAGTCAATAGATTCAAAACTGTGCAAATGAACTTGAGCTCTCTGATAGGGTAAAAAACATTGTGGGAAAAGGAGAAAATGCTGGTTACCAGCATTTTGTCCTTTTCCCACAATGTTTTCAAAAGCCTCCTTCCTCAGGGTCGTGAAAACAAGGGATTGTTTGGTAAAGGGTTAAAGAGCATGGCTCCTATAGATAACGTATAGCTCTAAAAAGTAAACTCTGATGTCTTGGTTACCGCTAGAAAATTAAATAATTCAAGTATTTAGTTCATATGATCCAAGCTCTGTAAAAAAGCAGTTTAATGCATTTGCAAAAAGTATCGTTCCAGGTCAGCCTGCGAGTCGGAACTCTTTTCTTTGGTAATTTTCTGCTTGTCAAAGGACCATTCTACTTCAGGATTGAGTCGCCTGTAGGACAAAATGGATTTTATGAATCCATAATCCTGTAATGACTTACTTGGTATATAATGCATCACGGAAATGCATTAAACTGTCGCTAGAGCAGGTCTCATTTTCAATTAAATATGTCCGATTTGAGCGTCCATCATTGTAGATTCGCCTAGAAAATATGCCTATGTGCGCGACAGCTGATTATTTATTACTTTTGTTTTCCGGTCAAAGTATTAAGATAACAATTTACACTAATACAGGTTAAAAAAAAAAGAAAAATCAAATTGTTTGATATTCCAGAACGATCCGGTTTGTTGTTGTTGTTGTAAAAAAAAGTCTACCGATTTCGAATAAATAAGTCGGTTCGATGATACATTAATTTGAGTCATGCTCTGCGAAAAGGGGGCTTAATGCATCTGCAAAAAGTATCGACCCAGGTATGCCTGCGCAGTTCGCGCAGGCTGAACTAGCCCAAAGCTTTTTGCTTGGGTAAATTTTGTGCATGTCAAAGAACCCGTGTACCTAATTATTCAGCCAGTTGTTACAGAAAATGGATTTTATGGATCCATATTTATAAGATGATGTGCTTGGTATCGTGGATCACGGAGACGCATTAAGCCCCCTTTTGCCAGATCATAGCTCATTTACACATGCAACAAGTCATCTGATTTCCTTTTTAAACTTAGCGCGGGAAAATACATGGTCAAACGATCGAATTAACAAGTAGATCAAGACACTGCTCAAACTTTAAGTGAAAACAATGGTGATTTTAAGTTAGCGTTAACAAATTGAAATCAACGAAAGATATAGACCTATGATCTTCCTCATAATTCGATAAATTCTGATCTCGGTCGCCAAAAGCGATAAATTGGTGAACTATCGAAAAGTTGGGGAAATCGAGAAAGTTGGGGAACCTCAAGGGAAAAAATCGAGCTATCAACTTTCACTAAGATTAATTAGAGCTACTTCGCTTGATCGATCGATCGATCGATCGATCGATCGATCTCTCTCTCTCTCTCTCTCAAATTTTTAGGCTAGTAGAAATTGAAACCATTTGCAGATGACAAATAAAATGTGGCTCAAAGTATAGAATTTGTCTTTAAAAGAAAGAAAAAGATTGCGGGAAGACAGAATATGCTGGTTACCAGCATTTTCTCCTTTTCACATTTTGTTTCAAAAGCCTCTATCCTCAGGGTCGTTAAAAATTGGAATTGTATGTACTCGTAAAGACTTACCTCTTTAAGTGCAAACAATAACATGAACTCTTTCGATTGCACAAGATACAATCCACTGAAACTCAAACAGATTTTTCATCTGAAAGGCTTGACTAAACAAGTGGATAGTATAGGTCTAAGATTAGACTGCACATTCTGTGCAGTCTAATCTTAGACCTATACCATCCGCACTAGCTTCTGTTTTAGTCTATGGGGCTGAAAGGTTTAAATATCGAAACTGTTCTACATTTAGGACAGGTCACTTGTTATGAGTACGAGGACACTACGGAGTGGCTTCCACGAATAGAAAATTTAAGTCTGATAAAGAAAGCAAAGACATGTTGGGGCTATAAATAATCTTAGCATCAAATTTACCCATGATTGGAAAAAAAATCTAAACAATTTGGTCCCATCCGAGTCATTAACCCTTTTCTAAGCAATCTCGAGTTTTAACGACCCAAGGTAGGATTTTGAAAACACTTTGGGAAAAGGAGAAAATACTGGTAATAAGCATTTTCTCCTTTTCAAACAATTATTTCTGTCCTATCTAAATACAGAATCTTACCATTTGATGGATATTTAATTTGTTCTCTGCAAATGCTTTAAATTTGGACCAGTCTAAAATTTTGTCGTTTGATAAAGATTTAACTACCCGCTTGACGGTTTAATGGGTTCGAGTCCGGCCGAAAGCAATGGCCCACGACTCCTGCGTGAAGCATTAGTAAGGGCTTTAAAGCGTCATGATGGTGAAGCTGGTGGGGAAAAAATTTCAGTTTGGTCAAGGAAACATACCCATGTAAAGTGTCGCTGTGATATGAATGGAAATATTAAAATGACATAGAACTCGTAAAACTCAAACAATATCAGAATTTATGATTCGCCTGATATTTTTAGTCTTAAGTCGCTTTTAAGGTTGGGGGCAATTTTACATGCTTTCAAACTAGCTTTTTAGGATAGGGGCTGCCGAGTTTAAGCGACCTTACGATTTAAAATAAACGGCTTTTTCCGATATAGTTTAGAAATAGGCCTGTGCGGAAAAAAATACTGATAAATGAATCGGAGTCATGTTTTGCAGGTAATTCAATAGATCGGTTACCTCCCCTTATACAGCGTAATAGGTTTATAGGGGACCAATTTAGTTATACATTGAAGATAAGATCCTTAAAGCCAGTGAGAAAAAACGCTGTTAAAATTTGATTAACTGTAGAATGACTCAGAATTTAGTCAGCCGTGTAAACATAGATGAATTACCGATATATGGTGTAAGGGGTAAATACGTATATCGGAAATCTTCGATTTTAAACTGTAAACGTCACAACAGTGATTTCTTTGATGGCCTCCAGAAAATGAAATGCATTTTCTATCAGTCGTAATCTATGCAACCTTGTAACCGTCAGGGGCAACGTTTGGCATGAAGATACAAGAATGATTATAGTTTGATAAAATTAAGATGAAATAGCGTAAGAAAACTGGTTGAAAACGAGTACAGATTTATCTTTAATAGACCTTCTAATATAACAGGTTGTAGAGGGCAAAGTTTGTAAAATAACCAAGTGTCTTTGTCTATACATAATTGAACTCTGTTCTGGCAAAAGGGGGTTTAACGCGTCTCCGTGATGCATAACACCAAACATGGCATCACGTTATTATAGAATTATGGATCCATAAAACCAACTGGATTATGAGGTAGAATTGTACTTGGACATGCAGAAAATTTACCACAAAACAAAAAGATTCGACACAGGTCAGCCTGCGCGGACTGCGCAGGCTGACCTGGTCGATACTTTTTTCAGATGCCTTAAACCCCCTTTTCACAGAGCATGGCTTAGATATATTTAGAAAGAGTATAAATATCAGACCTATCTTCTCAAGTGGCTCTCCAACTAAATTCTGTCTTAGAAACGAGTATATTTGTCCGTGGCACGCCGGGAAATAAATCCTAAAGATCAATACAGACAGACGTGTGGAAGGGTTTAATTTATTAATCTTTACCCAGCTTGTGAAAAAAAAAAAATGAATAACATCATTGTTCAGAGATATACCTTTTTAACCCTTTGTCAACCAATTAATGTTCTAATGATCCTGAGAAAAAGGGCTTTTAAAAACATCGTGGGAAAAAGAAGAAAATGCTGATAACCAGCATTTTCTCGATATCTTATAATGTGTTCTACCCTGTCAAAGACTAATCCAATCTATCTCTTTACCAAACAGCCAAACAATCCCGTGTTTTATCGACCTTGAGGGAAAGCAATTTTGAAAGCACTGTGGGAAAAGGAGCAAATACTTGCTACTAAGGCAAATATTATCTGACCTACATATAATTTGTCGTCTGCAAATGCCTTCAATTTGGACTTGTCTAAAAGTTTTGTAGTCTAGTAAAGAGTCTAATCTCATCCATTGATGGATTTTCCGGATATTCTAGACAGAGTTCAGCCTGCAATCCTAAGATAAGCCTGCGCATACGTGTCTGATCTTTGTCCACTTCTTTTCTTTATCCACGGTACCAAGAATATGATTCTACTAAATGCGACAAAAAAATAAGGAAACCTATTTTTATGGGGGTCAGCAAAATGAGTTAGGCCACATACGCGACAATCACTCGTCACAACTCGGCCGATTCCGTACCTACATCTAACATCGTCTGTATAATGGTTGTATCCATTTGAACTGCCAATCACGTGATCTTATACATGGCGGCGTCACTGTAAGTCGTTTAGCAACGACATAAACAACCTCGATGAAGTTATTCACATCTATCTATCTGTCGGTGAAAACTTCAATCGGAATTGATAAACCATGCCGAATTATGCGACAATACTTCTTATTTCAATTCGTGGAACTCTTCAAGTTCAAGGCGAGTTTAGACCCTCTACCGGGACCACGCGTGAACAAAAGTTTATGGCATCATAATACAATGGCCTGCAACACACGAAAAGGGGCATTCGGACGTTTGCGTGAAGTGTCGTTCCAGATTAGCCTGCGCATTCCGCGCTGACTAATCCGTGACGGCACTTTCCGTTTTTATGTAATTTTCTGTTTCATGCAATTCTACTGTAAGTCAAAATCTAATATAGTCGTGAAGTGCGGTCTCGGATTAGCCTGCGCGGACTGCGCAGGCTAATCCGAGACGACACTTTACGCAAATGTCCGAATGCCCCTTTTCGCGAGTTGGAGGCCATATATGAAGTACAGTGGACTATGGACTTTGGAATCAATTACCAGATGATAATAATTTAGACTCTTCCATATTGAAACATTTACAGACAAAAAAGTTTTTCATATTCTTTGAAAAAGACTTCATGAATCTGCAAAAAAAAGCGACCCATGTCAGCCTGTGCA
The DNA here is from genome assembly GCA_946811185.2 of Hippopus hippopus. Classification (NCBI taxonomy): domain Eukaryota; kingdom Metazoa; phylum Mollusca; class Bivalvia; order Cardiida; family Cardiidae; genus Hippopus; species Hippopus hippopus. The sequence goes on along the minus strand of OX328105.1, from coordinate 41,781,830 downwards.
GTCCGGGCAGGCTGACGTGGGTCGAAACTTTTCGCTGTTTGTAAATTTCTAGATTATCTTTTGAGATACGTTTAACTTGCGGCCTGAAAATGATTTCAATTTAATCAAGCCTAAACTTTGTTTCATTTGGTAAATGGTGAAAATAATGGAGGATACTTTTAAGTAATAAAAATGAGAAACAGAGGAAAATCGACAATGTAGAATTTTGGTTGAGCCAGAAAAAAGGGAAGGGGGGGGGGGGGGGAAAAGCAATTGGGTAGCCATAGCTATTTTCTCCCTTTTTCCCACGAAAATGTCAGCCGTAGGCTGATAGATGTTTTCTCTTTTTTTTTACAAACTTGAAGGGATAGGCTGCTTTATTTCAAATTTGTTTACTTTTTGTACTTGTGCTTCGCTAAAGTAAATTGACTAAATTGCCCAATGAATATGTAAACTTGTATGCAAATTAAAAGGGGAATGGCAGTTTGTGTACCAAAACGGTTTGGCATGCCGCTTCTTGTTATGTACAGCATCCTATCTCTGATGATATAGATCTACCTTAGAATGGTATTTTATCACATAACATCCCTTGTTTTCAGTGTAATATACCCATCACGAATTTTCTTATATTATCTTATGTACACGTTTGATATCACAATTGTGTGACGTCAATTTTGACGTCGTTTTGCACTTATGTCATAGATGTACGTGTATGTCATAGCATAGGCCTCTGAAACTCCATTGGTCTATCAAGGGATAACGAAATTTTCATTATCGGACACTGTTACTATAAATAGCACATTGGGGATTCCCTCTGTATCGTATATTAAGTAAGACAAGGCGTGCAACGAAATCGAAGAAAATTTGACCCCCATCCCCTTTCAGAGATAATATTTAAACGAAAACGGATAAATGAACCTAGTTACCGTAGCAGATGGGTTCACTAATGATTTTTCTTCTGCACCCTGACCTTCGAAAGTTCCAAACGGCTCTTGCCATCAAGCAATAGCTCTCATCTCAAAAAAATTAAAAAGCTTCCATATTTTCCAGATCGCAACGCGCTAACGTCACACGATTTGTAATCCTGCAGTGAATAAGGATTAAATTCTTTTTTTCAAACATAGATCGAAAATTTTTTTGTTGGTGTATCGATGAAATTATTAAATTAATATTTTGTCCGATATAATTTATCTTTTCATCCAGTTTCACGATTTGCATCTCCCATTTCGCATATTTTCAAATGCAGTTTTACCGTTCATTGGTCAAAAGCTTTGGCGCGTCTTTTGATAGCAAATTCAGGTGAGTTATAATTCGCTGCGTCATAACGACTTGTGTGACGTCAGCGCATGGCGATCCGGAAAATGTTGAGCTTTTTAATTTTTTTGAGATAAGAGCTATTGCTTGATGGCAAGAGCCGTTTGGAACTTTCGAGGATCAGGGTACAGAAGAAAAATTATTTGTGAACCCATCTGCACCGGTAACTAGGTTTATTTATCCGTTTTCGTTTAAATATTATCTCTGAAAGGGGACGGGGGTCAATTTTTTTCGATTTCGTTGCACACCTTGTCTTACTATATACGATATAGAGGGAGTCGCCACTGTGCTATTTATAGAAACAGTGTTAATGAAAATTTGAATATATATTCCACGATATACAGGCAATGCACCAATATGCTATAAGTGTGCGATGATCAACCAAGGACAATTTTAGTGTTCCGTGATAGACCAATAGAGCTTCAAAGGCCTGTGGTCATAGAAATGGGATTTTATGGATATTACCGAGAGTGCAACTATAGATGTTTTTGCTTTTTCTGATCTATAATTTGTGAAATATCGTTATGTGATAAAAAGAATCTGACATCGTTGGCGTTTGAAATAAATTTTGTTAAACTCGTCAAGAAAAAATGTTATTAAGCTCGCCAAAGGCTCGCCTAATAACATTTCCTCTAGACTCGTTTAACAAAATTTTATCTCAAACACCAACTCATGTCAGATCCTATATGGCCTGCGTTACGCGATAAGGGGCATTCGGACATTTGCGTAAAGTGTCGCCTCAGATCAGCCTGTGCAGTCCACGCAGGCTGATCCGAGACAGCAATTTCCGATCGTGTGTGATTTTCTGTTTCATGCACGTATACTGTGGGACAAAATCTAATGTTGACGTAAAGTGCCGTCTCGGATTAGCTTGCGCGCACTGCGCAGGCTGATCCGAGACGACACTTTACGCAAATGTCCGAATGCCCTTTTTCGTGTATTGCAAGCCGATGTCTGCTGAATGAAAATACAGCTAAACATGTTGGGCCGAAAACAAAAGTGGCGTCTTGATATCCTAATAAGAGGCGGCACTTTATCTTAAATGTATTCCATCGTTAGTGACTTGAAACTATTAAAACACTTGTAGTCTTCGTTAAGCACGACTTTCAATGACTTTTACGGATAGTGTAGATTAAGATTAGACTGCACAGAAAGTACAGTCTGATCTTGAACCTAGACTGTACGATATCTTCTTAAAAATTTTCTGACCAAAAAAGGTTTGAATCGCAACAGGTGTATCTGGATCTTTCGGCCTTATCAACTATTTTCCATTTCTCTGGTAATCTAAGGCCTAACTTTGGAACTTGTATTTCAGACTGATCCACAGTTGCTACAAAAAGAAACACTGGTTGGTTGGTTGGTTGGTTGGTTCGCTGGTTGGTTGATCGATCGATCGATCGATTGGGTGGGTGAGTGGGTGGGTGGATGAATGGATGGATGTGTAACGCCGTTTTCAACATCGTTTAGCTACATCGCGGCAGCCAGTGTACCCAGCCATGCTTTCCTAGAGTTTCTGTCACCAATACTTCGAACAATATCCTTCCCAAGCCACTGGTTGTTTTCCTACATAACCATCATCGAAACATGATCAGCGATGGGAGTAACATGATGAATTCTATCGCAATGGCTATCATCAAACCTCGGAATGAAATTTGCCGAGCTGGGGATTCGAACCAGCGACCCCCTGTAAAATAAAGATGCTACGTGGGTTAGCCTATGGGCCGAGTTCCATGTGTCATTTGATTAGAATTCGAGAGAATGGTTATGGAAAATAATGGGCCGATTTTCCTGAATTATTATCATTCAAGGTTATCAAAATAACACTTTAAATCTTTACCAAACAATTCCGGGGTTTAACGATCCTTGGAGAGAAGCCTTTTGAAAACATTGTGGAAAAAGGAGAAAATGCTGGTAACTAGCATTTTCTCCTTTTCCCACAATATTTTCTACTCTATCAAGGACAAATTATGCTATTTGAGCCATCTTTAATTTGTCGTCTGCAAATGCTTTCAATTTGGACCGGTCTAAAACTCTGTCGTTTGGTAAAGAGTTAAGGCATTATAATGGATCTATTTTTTAACTACCCTTCAACTCAGTTCTCAACCCCTTGCGACACAATTCCGAAATCTAATGACCCCAAGAGAGAAGGCTGTTAAAAACATTGTGTATGATCAGAACTGTTACAATTTTGAGAAATGTAGAAAAAGCTAGGTAACAGCATTTTCTCCTTTTCCCACTATGTTTTATATCTACCCAAAGACCAAATCCACCACTTGAGCAACATCTAATTTGTCGTATGCAAATGCTTTTGAATTGGTCAAGTCCAAAATTTTGTCGTCTGGTAGAGTTCTTTACTGCACTTCTTTACTGTCTGAGATTGAATATGAGAGGAAGCACACTTTATGCCCACGTCAACAAAAATATTAAATAAAGAATATTTTTCACAGATTTTTATTTACTACACTGATCTTTTGTCGGCTTTTGCATAAATTCAGTGTGAATGAACTTTTCAATTTCTCTACCCAACAGTGAAATGTTTTGTTTATTAGAATTGGCTACATTATTTAAAAATGAAAAAAAAGTGGAGAAAACAGCACCCTATGTAATCAATTAATTTAACCCCCTCACTTCCTAATTTTTTTTTAAAGAAAACAAATGTAGAGTAAAATTGTTCCACTAAAATTTAGTTGGCCTGGAGTAGTTTACCTTTAGTTTATGGGGTCATCGCCAAGACGACGTGTAAATAATACAAGGCATTCTGGGATATGATTCTACTCAGTTCCTGTGTGTCAGTCAACAAAAAAATGTCTCTACACTGTTAGAATGTAGAATTTTCGGAAAGGATTTAAATTTGGATTGAAGACAATAAAAGGTTAACTTCTTTGTTAATTTACAACTTCATTTGATCACCTGTAGGTAACAATATGAAGGCTAAAGTTAGTTGAAAAAATGTGAATTTCCGAAAATGAACTCGTCTATTCATGAAGTTGTTCCACTGATTGCTTCCAAATGAGATCACGAGGCCTTGACATTTGTCCAAAAAGCTGTTTCTCTGAAGTTAGTGAATCTTTAATGCATTTCATAGAGCGTGTACTGTACAAACAGATTTCATGACGCTGTTACAATACGGAATATATTCGTAACCAATAAATCTCGTCCATTCACTCAGTCGATAACCGTCTTACTCTGAGCCTCTGTGTTATCTCCATACCGAACAACAAAAGTTCAGACTCGATCAAATTGAAATCATTCGTAGACAGCAAATTATATATTGTTTGAAAGATGCTTTTTAGATGGTAGATGGTAGAAAACAGAGAAAATGCTGGACCTTTTCTTATCTTTGCACCTTACAAAAAAATTTAATAGACTGATTATTCCTGGTTCCTGGTAGCGCACTCCCAAGTCATCATCGGCATTGATTGTTAGGATGTATAGAGTTGAAGTTGAACTCCCATAAAGGTCTATATGTAAATTCATGAATGTATAGATAGTATAGTATTGAAGAGTTCTGGTTAGTATGGCACAAAGCTGTTCCATGTGTAAACTTTCCTATTTTTAACCCTTAAAGTGCCTTTCACAACTATAATTGCTTTTGCAGCTAGTGTAGATCAAGATCAGACTGCACAAAATGTGAAGTCTGATCTTTGATCTATGCTGGCTCGTTTGCTGAGACATTCTAGACAAAAACAACCTAAACATTGCACTTATTGTATTTGTGTCTTATTTCTAGATTTAGAATGTCAGTTGGGTTTATTCAGCGTTCTAAGGGTTAATAGAGATATCCCCCTTTTAAACTCCTTTTGCCACAATGTTTTTGCAATTATATATGAGCCATGCTCTGGAAAAAGGGGTTTAATGTATCTTTGTAATGCACTGTATCAAGCACTTTGCTGCATAATATGGATCCATTTTGTCAACCAACCAGTCGTCGGACAGAATATCTACCATTAGCAGAAAGTTTCGACCCATGTGTAGGTCAGCCTGCACAGACTCTGTGTATACTTTTTGCAAATGCATTAAACCTCCTTTTCACAGAGCACGACTCCTATATATTAATCTTTTAATGTCACAATTCCTAGATTTAAAGACACTAAGGTAAAAAGCTCTTGAAAAGATTGGTAAGCAGCATTTTCTTTCTCTGTTTCCAACAATGTTTTCAACCATATCAAAGACAAGTTCCAACATTTTAGCCACATCAAACTTGTCAATATGGACAAGTCTAAATTTTTGTTGTTTGGTAAAGAGTTAAACCACAATAGAACAGGTATGTAACAGGTATCCATAATTTCACAAGGATGTTTCAACTATTTACCAACAGCAAAACAGCCCTGTCCAAATTGAAAACATTTGCAGACATCAAATCAAGTGTAACAAGTAACATGAAATTTTCCCTTCACAGGGTGGAAAACAGTGTGGGAAAAGGAGAAAATGCAAGTTACCAGCATTTCCTCCTCTTCCCATAATGTTTTCAAAAGCCTTCTACCTCATAGTCGTTAAAAGTTGGGATTGTTTGGTAAAGGCTTAAAAGTTGACTGCTGCAATTTTGTTCCTGGAGTCTGCGACAACATTAATGGATTGTTCACAAAGGAGAAAATTGAGCACCACAAAGAGATGCCAACACTCAGCTGCAAATGCTTTAAGTAAGGTTGATTTTCAGAAAAAAATCTAAGTTGAAAAAGGGACATAACTATGTAAAAAATATTTTGATGTTACCTGCTGTACTGGTATGGGTAACCCTTTTCCTAGTTGAAAACTGGTCAGAGTTTGGAGTAAATATGTTCAGTAATAAAAGCGATATAAAACGTTTGCACCATGACAAAAACATAGACAACAACAGGGCTATCACAATACCTCGATGTTTTCCTTTGAAAACTGCAGAGCTAAAAATTAGAGAGCATTTTCTAGATTACTCAGGCACTTTGAAGTTACTGCAACATCTCCTCTGTCTGAATTCTAATTATTGTTCTGTTCTTTTAGCAAACAATCTACTATTTCAACACCCCTAATGAACAGGCCTTCTGAAAAGAGAAAACTGTGTGGGAAAAGGAGAAAATGCTGGTATTAACCAGCAGTCAGTGCTGTCTGCAAAAGCTACTTAAGTCATTACTAGCAATGAAAGAGTTGAGCCATGCACTGGTAAAAGGGGGCTTAATGCTTCTCCATAACACATTATACCATGTAAGTCATCACATAATTATGGATCCATAAAATCCATTGTTTTCAAATAATCCACTGGATTTTAAGGTACAATGGTCCTTTGATATGCCGAAAATTGACCATTGGCAAAAAAGTTAAACCCATGTCAGCCTGCACGGACTGCTCAGGCTGACATGGGTCAATAGTTTTTGCAGATGCATTAAGCCCCCTTTCCACAGAGCATGGCTCAGGTATAATTGCAATCATTAACTATTTTGATGTCACTGTTCACATTGGTTACTGAAATACACTGGTGACAGGGTCATACATTATACATAAGCCAACCATAATTATAATTTCAAAATTAGACACTTTAAATTCTAATATAAATTTCCACTGATCATTGTCACTGAAAGACTGTGGCTTTGAGTTTGTCAATACCTATTTAACCTATTTAACTCTTTACCAAACAACATAATTTTAGACTAGTCCAAATTGGAAGCATTTGCAGAGGACAAAATTAATGTGACTCAAAAATTGAAATTTGTTTTGGGAAGGGTAGAAAACGTGGGAAAAGGAGAAAATGCCGGTTACCAGCATTTGCTCCTTTTCCCACAATGTTTTCAGAAGGCTTCTTTCTCAGGGTCGTGAAAATGTGTAATTGTTTGTTAAAAGGTTAACCCTTAACTCTTTACCAAACTAAAAATTCTAGACTTGCCCAAATTAAAATCATTTGCAAAATGACATATCAAATGGGACAAAAAATTTAAAATTTCTTTCAGGAATGGTAGAAAACACTTTGGGAAAAGGAGAAAATGCTGGTTGTTGGCATTTTCTCCTTTTCCCACAACAGTTTCAAAGTCTTCTTCTTAAGCGTTGGTAAAAGTTATGATTGTGTGGTGGTAAAGGGATACAGTACATTGAACCAGATTTTGATTCAAATTATCTTGGTGTTGAGAAAGTTGATATTTTGTTGGGAAAGATCATAAGGATATTACTTTTTACTCTTTGTACTGGGAGAAAACAAAACAAAAAAAAAGCTTAAAAAATTACCTGTACTTCTAGTGGAACTGCAACCCATGACCTTAAAAACCAGGGTCAGCCACTCTACCAACTGAGCTATGGAGCCAACTAGTATGTGGCCATGTTAATTTCTTTTCTTTGTTACGCAATAAGGGCTATAGTGTTACTATTAACAGAATAGAAAATTTTACAGTGAAAACACAAAGACTTGTTAACTATGAGTGTTTTCTGTGTTTCTGTACACCTTTATTTCACTAGATCTACTTTTCAAAGGCACCTTGCACGGGAATGAAAGTTAGCCATCTTTGTTAACATTTTCTAAATTCCCGTTAACTTTTTACCAAACAACAAGATATTAGACTGTTACAAGTCAGGCAAGCTCAACTGTTCTCGAAGGAACACAGTCTACCATCCAGGTCTACGCAAGACCTTGTACACAGATGTAATGGCTGCTAGAAGGCAAAACTCTTTTGATTTCAATTTTTGCACACAACAAATTAAATGAAATTTGTCTTTGAAAGGTTGAAACGCTTGTAAGAAAAAGAGAAAATGCTGGTTACCAGGATTTTCTCCTTCTCCCACAAAATGTATTCAAAAGCCTTTGTTCTCATGGTCATTAAAACTAGGACTTAATTGTGAAAGGGTTAAAGGTAAGGAGTGATAGTTACTTGGTGTATCTATCCTTTATTTCAGATCACTGGATTCTCTCATTATTCATTAAAGCTGGGAGGTAATGGACTCTCCCAGACAAGCCATGGAAGCTCAGAGGTAATATGTCTGTTTCGCGCACATCACACTACACATCAAGATCTTCAGCTTCACAGGGACGGATAGTCACTGCAAATTCTACGCTTAGTGCACAGTTACGTGATGACTCCGAGGGAATAGTTGTTCCGGCTTCAAGGGATTTAACTGCTAACACGCATGCTTTAAATGTTGTGTCGTCTGATTTATCTGTTGTAAATAGTTCACCTAGCAACACTAACACTGCTGAAAAGGACAAGGTTGAATATGTTGTTGTGAGTAAATCTAGACTTAGCTTGAACACTAACACTGAGTTTGATAATAGCAATTTAAAAGATACAGTATCAAATCATACAAACAACCCCAATCAGGCATCAACAGACCATACAAACCAGCTCAAAGCATCTGCAATTAGTGAACAGCCTTCTGTTCAAGAAACAAACACAGTAGAGGATCATTCTAAAGGTGATTTAAGTAATAGATATAGTTATTATTCTTTGAAGAGTAGTGGTGATGTTTCAAGACTTAGCACTAACTCAAATGCGCTTATTAACCATTCACAGCAACTGGCAGCTTTAAATGGTGATGGTACAAATTCTGTTTATGGTGCAAAGGCAAACTCACATACTGAGGATTCTTATCTGCAAACTGATAGAGAAAACGAGGTTAATGCCAAATCTGCTTCAATTTTAAGGTCACAATACCCAACAGATTTATCCCATAAGGAAACACAAGGGCAGGGAGAGAAAATCGCACCAGCAAAGAACACTTTTGGCACACCACACAGTAGACAGCATACTCGTGAACACAGCTTGAATGCACAGCAGCACACACACTTAAGTTTGTATTCACAGCAGGAGCGTGTATCTCAAGTTAGAGAACCTCATAGTGTTGATGTTAATGACCAGTCTGTTCCGCCTTTAGATCTTAGCCGTCTTTCTGGAAGGAAATCACCAGCTTCTGACTCTGAATCTGATCATATCTCACCTACACCAAAAACTGATTCACAAACTTTTCAAAATCAGAATTTGCATGCTTCTGTTAAAAAAAGTCCTCTTGTGCACTTTACCCCGCATGATTATCATCGCACTACTAGAACATATGAAGTAGATACACCATATACTTCAAGTCAGTTACCCCATGTAAAATCTTTTGCCAATTTCAGTGGGCCACCAGACACATATAGGAACACAAGAGAACCTATACCTTTGGATCAGGATACTTTCAGACCAAGGGAAGAAGATAGACGAAGCAAAGTTGGGTCACATCATTCAGATCTAGCAGATGATTTGAAACTGCCATACCAGTTTGATACACAAGCCCAAGAAGCCCAGCAGTCCTCAAATTACGACAAACCACCATCACCTCCGATTCCTATTTCACCACCTCCAGAGAGAGAACCAGCAACTAGTCTTAGAAGTAACAGTCAAGTTTATGCTGTTGCAAATCCTGAAATTCTAAAAGCACAAGGTATTGAACCACCACAAAATCATCACTTCACTCCAAGGCAATACTCAAATACACAAAGACAAGGTGAATCAGGAGTCAGATTTAACTCAGCTTCTAAAAGGCAATCAGGCTCCAGAGGGCAAAACAGTCCTGTAAAAGATAGAGCCCCAACCCCATATAACAGGTCACCACCTGAAGAGTACCATTCAAGAAGTCCTGTAGGTGAGGAACAGCATCAAAGCAAGCCTGGTTCTAGAAATACACAGGGTCTCCCTCCACAGCACCCGCCTCTTGATACTAAACACAGCCACAGTACATCTGCTAAAACAGAACATAGACAAGAAGTTAGGAATAAACTTGATGATACAGCTTCTGTGAAAAGAGTTTATGTTGAATCTCCTACATTCACAAAAGAGGAGGAGGAAGAATACAGATTTGTAAGCAGTCGAATTGAGGATACTGAAGAAAAAGATCAAGCAACATTCAGAGAGATGGATAGGAATAAGAGAGGTTATGCAGATCGTGACAATGAAAGAAGTAACTTTGATAGAAATAGAGAAAGGGGGGATTATTATAGGAAGCAAGTAGATCAGGAGAGATATAATAATAAACATGGTGATCGTGATCGTTATGATGATCGCTATGAAGACAGAAATCATGAAAGGTATGAGGACAGAAATCGTGATATGAATGGATATGGTGATGATAGACAAAGAGATTTGTATAGAGACAGTGATAGGAATGGTCAAAATAGTTATGGAGATAATGATAGAAATGGTCAAAATAATTATAGGGATAATGATAGGTATGAGGATAGGAATAGGTATGACCCATATAACTCACAAGAAAAATATGAGAGACTCAAAGATGAAAGATCACGTTATGATCGTGAGCCTTATCGTGAAGAGGATCCGGATTTCAGACAAGGATATAGAAAGCAGAATACAGAATTAGATGCCCAAGAATTACAAAAAGAGCAAGAATATCAGCGTGAATTAAAGAAAAGAATCGATAAACAAAAAATAAAAGAAACTGACTATTTACCTCCTCATGAGAGGGTTAGTTATGATAGGAATTTTGCTCGTGACTCATTAGAATATCCTGATGATAGGGATAAAGGTTTTGTAAGAGATTCATTAGAATATAATAATTATGGTGGCCAAGGTCAGGAATGGAGAGATCCACCACAAAATCCTTATCAGGAAAAGCAAGATCAGTATTATGGAAATGAATATGACAATCCACATTTTGTCAAAGAGGATTCAAAACCAGCATTTTATGATGCTGAGGATGCAGCAAGAATGGAGGTGGTAAATCCAACTCAACCTAAATATGACTATGTTAATCTTAATAAGCAAGACTTTGGTGTCCCTGCAAAGAGATCATACAGAGATATAGTGCATAAGAAAAAAGAAGAGGAGGAAAAATTAGATAAAATCTTTATAAATCCAAAAGTTCCCGTAAAACAAGGCAAAAAGAAAAAAGCTCAATCAGCTCAACCAGAGCACATGGGCTACCAACCACCTGTGCCGGATCAGTATCCATTGGGATTCAAACCATCTTCAGCAGAAGAATTATGGGCAATGAGGTCACATACTCTACAGAACCAGTCAGCTGGTTCAAAGAAAGGTAAAGGTAGTGCAAGCAAGTTAGGGACCAAAGAATGGAACTCTAATCCTAACATAAAACAAAACCATACCTACCAAGCACCTCCACCTCTGCCAGGTCAAGGTCAGTCCTTTAAACCCCCTAATATGAATTACCCTAACAGTCCAATGGGATCCACTGGTCAGGGAGGGTTTAATACCCCAACTAGGCCCCTCCAGCCAATAGAAAATAAACCAGCTGCACCTATATCGACTGAATATGTTCCAACTGCAGTAGAACCAAATTCTCCGTTTAGGAGACACATGGAGTTAAAACCAATCACACAAGAGATTGTTACTGATGATGGACAGCGAATAAGTGTCGATATAAATCTACGTCTTGTGAGTCCACCACCTGCACAGGGCAATACTTCACCAACAGGGCAACAGCAACAGCAGTTGGCTTTGGTACCGGTTCCAGTTCAAGAGACACAGGGACCCAATGATCCCAATCAGATGAGACCTGTTGGTGTTCCATATACCCTTCACGACCAATATGGTTATGACCCTGGATACCAGGCGTATCAAGAGGTGAGTCATTTAAGCTAACCCTTTGAAGCCAGCATTTCAGTCATGAGTATAGATGAAAGTAATTGCCAAAACAACAATGCTTTTTGCCTACATGTCTCAGCATAGCAAACAGTGTATATCAAAGATTAGACAACATGTTTTTGCAGTCTGATCTTTATCTACACTGGCTGCAAAAACAGCTGTAGTAGAAATTGGTAGTCTTATGGTTAATATAATTTTAAATCTGACCAAAAAATCAACACTTACAAAAGGTTGTGATTGCAGTGCCGTTGGTTAGAATACCTCACCAAAGTTGGATAGTGTAGATAGAGGATAAGACTGCCTGCTTGGCCCTTTCAGACTCTTGATCCATACAGTCCACCAAAGTTATTCATTATACTCTTAAATTAAAGACATATACAATGAAATCTGTCATAGGGGCCGCCTCTGTTTTAAGCAAGCAACCTGTAAAGAAGGCACATGAATTGTGTAGAAATGGATTTTAAAACCCTTCACTGCACAATCTTAAGTTTTAATGACTCTGACAAAACAAGCTTTTGAAAACATTGTGGGACAAGGAGAGAATGCTCGTAGCCAGCATTTTCTCACAATGTTTTCTTCTATTTAAAGACCAATTATACGATTTGAGCTACATTTATATTGTTGTTTGGAAATGCTTTCAATTTGAACAAGTCTAAAACTTTGTCATTTGGTAAAGGGTTTAGTAATTGCAAAACTCAGATTGTCATTCCAAGGGCCTGTACTCACAAACATGCTCGAAATGTGCCATAGTAATGAATTCCAAAACTAACCATGCAATGGCTGTTACACACAATTAAATGGAAAGTTGTGAAATCAGATCTAGATTTTAAGAGAGAGTGGTTGGTTAACACACTCTGAAATAACTTTCAACCCTTGCACCTCCAAATATAGAAAGTGGACCTATTTTTATGGCTGAAGATACAATCCACTGAAACCCAAAAAGGTATTTGCTTGACTAAAAAGGTAAACGGTAAAGATCAATGATCAGACTGCATAGAACATGCAAAAGGCCTTGTTTTCATCAATGGCACTGAGAGGGTTAACAAATTTGATAAGTGAACTCAGCTTGCCACAATGTTTTCTATCTGAACAGATATTAAGAAATTTTCTCTGAAGTTTCTGAATTTTTTTACCTTTTCTTAAAACATTTGAAGACTCAGAATGGGCATAACTTGTTCTTTATATCCATGCTTTGCTTCTGTATGCATATTTCAATGTTTGTAGCTGCGTAGACAACAGTTGCGGGATAGTTTATTGGCTTCACCACGGGAAAAGAAAAGTGTAACATTCAGGGTAATGTCAGGGTTTGTGTTATTGCCTCATCCATCATCAGCATCATCATTGCTCAAGATTTTTACAAAGATTTACTGCATTGTGTCTTGTAATCCTGGACTATTTTAGAACTTTTTTTCTTTTATCCCCAACCCCAACAATGTTCCAAATTAGTGACATGTTCATCGAAAAATGTACATTTTTCAGGGAAAAATAACCAAGAAATTATAATTTAAAGGCTATTGTTGTCAAATTATCTCACAAAAGATTGGACATTATTGATCCAAAATCAGGCCACAGGTTTGGTACAGTTTGATCCTGATCTGCAATACCAACAGTAGCAACGTTATCTGTGGTTGGCATCCTATGGCTAATTCTTGAGTTCACGTGGATATATTTCAAATGCGCCTATCCATGTGGAGTCAAAAGCCCCATGATCTCTTTGAGAAAGAAAATGGGAAAAGAAGTTAGAGCAAGCCATTAAAGAAAAAGAAAAGATACCAAAATTTTGTTTACTGACATTTAAATTGCATTGATAAGATTATTACAGAAAAACCTATTATGCATATTTTGAGGCAAGACAGAAATATGGCAATGCAGTGAAAGGTAATTTGCATACTGCTGGTATGTCTCAAAATCAAAAATTTACATGCAGAACATCTATTTGCCATGGCTTAGTTTGATACTGCTTGTTAACACTATCTTTGGTACTTTGTTTACTTCCTACAACGCAAGCCCATCTCTCTGCCTCCTCTTTTATTTTGGGGGGTGGGCTAATTCGACGACGGAATCTCCATACACAAAAATGCACCTTATCAGTTTACTATTACTGATTTCTTCATTTTTTTCCACTAAATCTTGATGATTTTTTACCCTCTTTACAAAATAGGGAAGAAAAAAACGAAAAGAAAAAAGAAAAGGGCGTGGGTCTTGAACAGACCCATTGATCAGAAAAAGCCTTTTCTCCTATTCCAGAATGCCCTTTTCTCTTTTGCTGCACCCAATCATGGGCACCACTATTTCAGTGGTCATGGCATGCAATAACATCTTAAACCCAAAACAAATAGAAGAGACAACTTTGAAAGCATCCATGTAAAAATTTGGATTATCAATATAACTCAAGGTTTTAATAAACATCAGTACTTTTGAAAATGGTGATTCACTGGAAGAAATTGCTCATTGAGTGCAATTCTTCTTTTGCCACAATGTTATCAAAGTAAGTGGTCTACTTCAAGTCTTTCACAGAAGTCACTGCTCAAAGCGCATCTCAAGGAAAGGTCATGATCAGGATGACGTCACAATGCAGTATTGTCAGACATTTTATAATACCATAACCTGCTTCTAAACAGATGTTATAGTTAACCCTTTACTACACAATCCCGACTTTTGACACCCCAGAGGGAGACGCCTTTTGAAAACATTGTGGGAAAAGGGGAAAATGCTGATAACCAACATTTTCTCCATTTCCCACAATGTTTTCTACCCTTTGAGTGACAAATTCCACATTTTAAGTTACAATTAATTTGTCGTCTGCAAATGCTTTAACTTTGGACAAGGCTAAAATTTTGTTGTATGGTAAAGGGTATAATCAGTTCCTAAATGGATGCTGTGTGTCATTAAATGATTACAACAGAGAGAGAATTTCATCATTTTTGTTTGAAATAATAACTTTTTTTCCTAATATTCTTGCTGTTTGCTGATCATACCCTGGTGAACCTTTACCAAACATTCCCCTGTCTCAATACCCAATGAAGAAAAAAGCTTTTGAAAACATTGTTGGTAACGGAGAAAGATGCTGGTAACCAGAATGTAACCACAATGTTTTTTGTACTTCCATAGACAAATACCATAATTCAATAGAGGCACATTTAATTTGTCATCTGCAAATGCTTTAATTTTGACAAGCCTAAAATTTGTCATCTGGTAAAGAGTGAGTCATTCCCAGTAACACTCACCATATACCATACTCATAGCACATAATTTCACATGTAAATCTATATCGTATATAATTATGGAAGTAAATTCATTGTTTTTAGTTCACCTGAGCACAAAAGTGATCAAAGTGAGCTTTTGGGATCGTGCTGTGTCTGTCATGCACCATCTAGGGTCAGTAATTACCTTGTGTGCTGCTGCACTCAAAAGGCCATATTTTCAGTTGAATACTCATGAAAATTGGTCAGAATGTGTGTCTTGATAATATCCCGGACAAGTTTGAAATTTGGTCATGTCAGGTCAAAAGTAGGTCACAAGATCAAATCTTAAGAAAACTTCGTGTGCACTCCAGAGGCCACATTTTAAGTCCAATACTCATGAAAGGTCATCGGATGTTAGTCTTGATTGTATTTTGTAAAGTGTGAAATTTGCTCATGTCGGGTGAAAAAGTAGGTCACTGGGTGAGATCTTTGGAAAATGTGTGCACTCTAGAGAAAGCATTTTATGTCCAGTACTCATGAAACTTGGTTAGAATGTTAGTTCTTACTAGTATGTCAGACGAGCTGGGAATATGGTCACTTTGGGGGGGGGAAAAAGGTCACTGGGACAAACCTCAGAAAAGCCTCATGTGCACTCTGGGCCACATTTATGTCCAGTACTCATAAAAGTTGGTCAGAATGTTTGCCCTTGATGATATCTTGGATGAGATTGAAATTGGGTCACTTTGGGTCAAAAGGTAGTTCACTGGACAAATTTTAATGAAATCTTCTTTGCACTCCAGACGCCACAATTTCACTTAGATACTTATGAAACTTAATCAGAATGTTTGTCTAGATGATACCTAGAACATGTTCAAATTTGGGACATATCAGGTCAAAAAGTAAGTCATTGGAACAAACCTTTTAAAAAAAACCTTGTGTGCACTCTAGAGGCAGCACTTTAAGTTGGATACTCATGAAGCTTGGTCAAAATGTTTGTCTTGATGACATCCAGACAAGTTTGAAATTAGGTCAAGTCATATCCAAAAGTACTGTAGGTCATTGGGACAAACCTTGGGAAAACCTTGTGTGCACTCTAGAGGCCGTATTTTGAGCCCAATGCTCATGAACTTGGTCAGAATGTTTGTCATGATGATATTTGTATCTTGGACTAGTTCAAAATTTGGTCATGGTGGGTCCAAAAGTAGGTTACTGGGACAAATCTAAGAGAAACTTTGTGTGCACTCTAGGGGCCACAATTTTTGTCTGATGCTCAAGAAAATTTATCAGAATGTTTGTCCTAATGATATCTCAGACAACTTCAAAATTTGGTCACATGGGGGTCAAAAAATTGGTCACAGGGACAAATCTAAGAAAAACATTGTGTACAGTCTAGAGGGCACAATTTTAGTTTGAGACACATGAAATTTGATTTGAATATTTGTTTTAATAATATTTTGAACAAAGTTGAAACTGGGTCAGGTTAGATCAAAAGGTAGGTCACTAACATACATGTGTTTTACATCATCACAACCAGGATCTCTTTAACTTTCCATTCCTGTTGTCTGCGCATGTCATATTCTTCGAAGATTCGACCTGTCTGCTATGACGCATCACCCATCCCTGTATACCTGGGAAAAGTAGGGCTTATACCGAAGCTATTAGCCTATTACCCAAGCATGTATGGGCTGTTTTAATAAATGGCCGATGCATAGGTTACATGCTAGCCGATCATAGCTGAATGAATTGCACCAGATAGCGTTTTATTGAGTAAACGTTCATTTCATTTTGAAATTCAAAGTAACGGTTGTTTTGAAAAGTAGTCCAGTTCTGTACCCAGAATGCCCAAATTAGAGAGACGTGTATTTGTAGAATGCCATCTAGCTGGGAGATAATGTTTCCATTCCTAGTTTACTTTACTCAGGTGAGCGCTTTATGGCAATGGCCCTTATGTTTTGTTGTTGTTATCAAGCTATATCTGACTAGCTTACTATGCTCCCCACTATGTAGAGAGGGGGAGAGAGGTATTACACTATTTCACAAGAATCAGGTCGTCAATCTGTCTATCCGTCAGTCTGTTAATCTGTTTGTTGAGGCAATTTTGTATCCTCTTCTTCTCCTATCGTTTTAGCCATTTTGCCTAAAACTTTCCTGCCAGGGGAGTTTTTGCACTTGCAATTTTCATTTTTATTGGTGGGCTATTACTTGACAAGACAACCGGTGGGGATATTAATTGACCTGTAATATTTCTATTTGATTTGTTGTCTAGAAATATTCTCACTTGATTATGTTTTAATTTTCTGCAATCACCAGAGCAGTGTTGATAAACTAAATGTTTAATATCTACTTGGTGTTGTATGTAATAGGAATATTTATTTACAAATTTTCCTTGAGGTTACTCTCTGTTTGAACAAATTGGCAACTTTTAAACTTTGAAAATCCATAAGAATTAGAGTTTACTGTACTTAAATGTGTGGAAAAACAAAATCTTAAAGATGAAATTGATTGATTGATTGATTGATTGATATGTAGTGAAGTAGGTAGGTCATTCAGTCAGTCAGTCAGTAGATCAATCATCGATTGATTGACTGGTGTTTAATCAGAACTATTTTAAGCATTATTGCACATTTCAAAGCTGATATTTAAATTTTCTGTGACCAATAAGATTGGAACAAAATATTCACTTTGATATTACTATTTCCTTCTCATGGTTGGAGGACAAAAATTTGTCTGCTTTCAAAGATTCGGCTCTTATTCCTTTACCACACAATCTCAAGTTTAAACAACCCTAACAGAGAAGACTTTGGAAAACATTGTGGGAAATGAAGAAAATGCTGATAACCAGCATTTTCTCCTTTTTCCACAATATTTTCTGTCCTTTCACTCACAATTTCTATCATTTGAGCCACATTTAAATTGTCATCTGCAAAATTAATGCTTTGAAATTGGACCAGTCTAAAATTTTATCGTTTGTTAAAGACATAGTAGATCTACAATATATGTATATATTCTGCTTTATGTATCAGATTGAAGATAAATTATTGCGGGACACAATAAAAGTAACAACCTTTTTTCTTTTGATTTAAAAAGTATATGAAATTGATTGACAATTGACTCTGGATGGTATTTGGCAGGTAATGCAGTTGGACACTTTATCTTTAATATACATTAGGTTAGGGTGGAGCTTGTCAAAAACCAAGTGCCTGTGAACCATAGGTACAGATCCAATTATTTCTTTAACTCTTTACCACACTATCCCGAATTTTAACGACCCTGATGAAGGGACCTTTTGAAAACATTGTTGAAAAGGAGAAAATGCTGACAAAAAAGTTGTGTCACATCAGAGCAAAATATTTTTTCATCCCTTAGAAGTTGTATCGATTTATCTAGCTGGAAAAGAACTTCAACTCTATACCAGACAATCCCGTGTTTTAATGACCCAAGGAAAAAGGCTTTTGAAACCATTGTGGGAAAAGAAAGAAATGCTGGTGATCAGAATCTTCTTGCTTACCCACAATGTTTTCTACCTTTCCACTGACGCTTAATCCCATCATTTCAGCTACGTTCTATTTGTCATCTTCAAAATGCCAATGCTTCAGTGGACTATAATTTTATCGTTTGGTAAAGGATATGAGAAGGAATTTTTTATCAAAACCTGTTACTGATCGGTATTAATTGCATTGTCTTGTTTGATTAATGTGGAGATAGCTTCAAGCTTGATTTAGCACCAGGACATACAACAAAACACAGTTTCTTTAGGTCAGAATAGTAATTTTATCTTGGCACACTTAAAAGAACCTTTTTAGATTTTCCTGCACTTTGAAATATAAAGTTAAACACTATAAATACGACAAAATATACCTTTACTTGCAAAGACAAAGAAACTGAATGGTAACATGCTGTGAAAAGATGCAAATTTTGCATTTTAGTAACTTCAATCACTTTGCAATCAGTAAATCCCCTGTATTTGTATGAGATCAAATATGACGTCAACATACACTAATTTGGATACCATCTAACATATTAGACGCTTGTTATTGACCACAAGACATTCATACAAACCTTTCAAAAACTCTGGTGCTAAATCTTAAGGCTACGTAGCCCATTAATGAAATGACACTGAAAAGTATTTTTCTCTTGCATTTGTCTCTCTTCTTTACTGATGGTTTACCAGCTATTGCCTTACTTAATTCATTGATGAAACATTTTTCAAGTGTAGTGAGTAAACAGAAATCTGAAAAGCCCCCTTTAAGGCAATAAATAATGCCTCTGTGGTCTGTGAATTTGGCAAAGCCTGGTAGCTCAGTCAGTAGGGCACAGATTTTAAAACCCTGTGGTTGCTGGTTAGATTCCCAGCCAAGCCAAATTCTTTGCGAGGATTTATGACAGTTGTTGCAGAAGGATTCATTCCTCTCTTACAGATGAACATGGTCTCAATGATTTTTTTGTAGGAAAATAGCCAATGACGTAGTACTGGTAAAAAGAACTTAAGGAAAGCATGGACAGGTGCTCTGGCTGCCGTGATATAACTGAAATAATTGTTGAAATGGGCATTAAATGCAATACAAACAAACAACTCTCAGGTCAGGGTAGTGAAAACATGAAATTGGATCGTTTAGTAAAAGGTTAAACATGCAATCGAGGGTAATTGTGTTTGTAAATTATTTAGTAGGTTTGAAAAAAGTGTTTCGCAAATTCGTTCATAGAAACAGAGAAACTGAAATGTGTGAGACAGTTAAACTCAGTCATTGATAATTGATTATTGTCAAGTTTTAAGTTCACCTGAATGTGAAATACCGATGGAAAACTTTAAGGGTGAGGCGGAGCCCTTGGCAGTATGACTACAGGCACTGAAAGATAGATGTAGTTTAACTCTTGACCAAACGACAAAATTTCAGACTAGTCTAAATTGAAAGCATTTGCAGACGACATTTTAAATTTAGCTGAAACGTTGGTAATTGTCTATGAAAGTGTAGAAAACCTTGAGGGAAAAGGAGAAAATGCTGGTTACCAGCATTTTCTCCTTTTCCCTCAAGGTTTTCAAAAGGTTATTTCCTCAGAGTTGTTAAAACTCGGGGTTGTTTGGTAAAGAGTTAAACAATTGACTTGTCTACAGTGACAGGGTGTAAAGCATACCATGGGTCACAAAATGTGTTAACTTCAGGCACATGATTGTTGATCAGTTGTATGATGTTTAATACTGTTTTCAACATTATTTCAGTTGTATAGAGACAGCTATGCTTTCCTGGAGCTTTTGTATACCAGTACTTCACATGGTATTCTTCCCATGCCACTGGCTGCTTTCTGATATAACCATTGTCACAAAAATGATCAGCTGTGAGAGAGGAATGAATCCTGTCACACTGACTATCATCGATCCTCGGATTGAAATTTGCTAAACTAGGGCACAAATGTATTGTTTAATCTCATTAGTTCCACTGGCTAGAATGACAAACTGAAACATTTAAAGTCATAAAAATTTAGCTTGATTCCTGCATAGGTAATTTTACAAATACCTGTTCTACATATTTACTCATTCTTACGAACAAAGTCTGTAACAAAGAAACAAATGAACACATGCATAGCAGAAATATAGGGACCGGGCAGGATTCGAACCTAGAACGCCCGGACGAAAGGCCAACACCATAACCTCGGAGCTAAAGAGAATTCTCCCTGATGCAGTTGTTAGGTATTGTATTTAAATCGGGATGAAGCCATGCGTGAAGGAGTGGTCTCCGTTCCATACCTCCTCTTAAAGTCATCATTTATTGATGACTCAAAGCCTTATTAGGCAGAAAGTCCGTTTTTGGACAACAAATGGGATTATTGGCTCAATGGCCAATCCCGGACGAGCCCCCATCTTACGAACAAAGTCCGTAACAAAGAAACAAATGAACAAATGCATAGCAGAAATACATGGACTGGGCAGGATTTGAACCTAGAATGCCTGGATGAAAGCCCAACACCGTAACCACTGAGCTAAAGAGAATATTCCCTCAGAACGCAGTTGTTAGGTATTGTATTTAAATCAGGATGAAGCCATGCATGAATGAGTGGTCTCCTGTAACATCTTGTACATGTATTTACATATGTTCAATCTTAGTGAGTGTATCTCTACATAGGATTAGGAATAACATTCATAGAGCCTCAAGCCACTAGATCGTAAAAGCACTAGTAAAAGAGTAACATACTTCTGAAGATATCGAATTTTACAGCTTATAGTATTACTCTCTAGTTATTCTTCACCCATGACTGACTGTCTATAGATCTATAGGCATGTGTCCAGTATTGACATATAGTCTCGAAGATTAACTTTCTTGTTTACCCAATCCTTGTTCCGCAAAAGAATTCACACTCCTATGTGATCAATTTATGTTTAACTGAAATAGTGTGCAATTGACGTAGCTAAATAAATAGATTGAATACACTGTTTACCAGATGATTAAATTTCTGACTCATCAAAATTAAGGGCACTTGCGGACAAAAAACTGAATGTGACTCAAATGATTGAATTTGTCATTTAGTGGTTAGAAAACATAGCAAGAAAAGGAGAAAATGCTGGCAACTAGCATTTTCTCCCTTCCCCACATTGTTTTCATAAGGCTTTTTTTAACCTTAAAAATATAGGATTGTTTGTAAAGGATTAACTGGATTGTACAATTGCAAAGCA
Organism: Hippopus hippopus; assembly: GCA_946811185.2. Classification (NCBI taxonomy): domain Eukaryota; kingdom Metazoa; phylum Mollusca; class Bivalvia; order Cardiida; family Cardiidae; genus Hippopus; species Hippopus hippopus. The sequence continues at coordinate 41,760,135 of OX328105.1, read as the reverse complement.
GAAATTTACTTGGAAACTCTGGGTGGTTAGCCATATACCAAACAGTCCAATCTTTATATGACCCTGTAGATTAAAGCTTTTGAAAACATGGTTGGAAAAAAAACTGTTAGTAAGCAGCATTTTCTCCATTTCCCTATATTTTTTGTAATCCCCGTAACATAATTTCATCATTTAACCCTTTACCACACAATGACGACTTTTGACGACCCTGAGGTAGAAGCCTTTTGAAAACATTGTGGGAAAACGAGAAAATGCTGGTAACCAGCATTTTCTCCTTTTCCCACAATGTTTTCTACCCTTCCCAAATCAAGTTTCGATTTTTCAGTCACATTTATTTTGTCGTCTGCAAATGCTTTCAATTTGGATCAGTCTATAAATTTGTCGTTTGGTAAAGAGTTAAGCATCCGTATCTATGTCATCTACAAACACTTCAATTTGAAAAGGTCTAAAATACTGTTGTCTGGTTAACTCTTTACTACACAATCCCGACTTTTAACGACCCTGAGAAAGAAGCCTTTTGAAAACATTGTGGGAAAACGAGAAAATGCTGGTAACCAGCATTTTCTCCTTTTTCCACAATGTTTTCTATCTTTCACAAAACAAATTTCAAATTTTCAGTCTCTTTTATTTTGTCGTCTGCAAGTGCTTTCAATTTGGACCAGTCTAAAATTTTGTTGTTTGGTAAAGAGTTAAGATATAAATGAATTAATACTCTTTGTGTAGAATTATATGAGGTTCAATTTCAAAACAATTGCTATGATAGATGTTTTAGATAAAAAAAAGTATGTAAGACTTGGGAGAGCAAGAAATCAGAGGAGAGTTTTATAAACAGTGGAACAATTATGAAAATGTATTAATTACGAAAATGCACCGTAAAATTTTATCCTTTGATTATTTTACAACAAAACTTACTCCTGGTTTACTTAAGATGTTGCATGATTAGCTAAAGTACTACAATAGTTCTAAGGGTGCAGATATGATTGGTATACTTGTGCCATATGATTGATGACATGCCGATGATAAAAGCACCCCTTTGGTATTTGTACTACAAAAATGAAAATGTACAGCCCTTGATAAAACACACCCTGGATGTGCTATCGAAACTTTGATACACTGATGACTCTAACCAGACAGCAAAATTTTTATATTGTACAAATTGAAATGCATTTGCAAATGTCAAATCTATTGTAACTCAATTGATGAGATTTGTTCCTAAAATTTGGAAAGCATAGTAGGAAAAGGAGAAAATGCTGGCATTTTCTCCTTTTCCAACAATGCTTTTAAGAACCTTTCTTCTCAGCATCATCAAAACACAGGATTGTTTGGTAAAGGGGTTAACAGTCCACTAAGATGTTTAGTCATTAACTTTTTTCCCATTAACCCATCACGATGCAATCCCAAAAACATTGTGGAAAAAGGAGAAAATGTTGGTAACCAGCTTTTTCTTATTTTCCTACAATGTTTTCTACCCTTTTAGAGACAAATCACACCATATGAACCATTTCTAATTTGTCATCTCCAAATGCTTTCAATTTGGACTAGTCTATTATACCGGTATTTGTAGTTTGGTAAAGAGTTAAGGATTTTAAATGTATATGTTTCATTCATGTCCCAATCTACCCATTAAAGATCACCAGAGGTAGTTGGTTGAACAAGTGTATATTTACCTCTTTAAAGGTTGACAAAATATTTCAGACTCATCCATATTGAAAGCATTTGCACACAATAAGTTAGATATGGTTCAATTGATAGAAATCATCTTTGAAAGGGTAGATAAGATTGTGGGAAAACAAGAAACGGAGAAAATGCAGGTTCTCTCTTTTCCCCATAATGTTTTCCAACAAAGTTTCTTCCATAGCATCATTAAAACGGGATTGTTTGGTAAAGGACAAAGGTAGAAATGGTTTGAAGCCTTTACCAGTCAATCCTGTGTTTTAATAAACCCAAGGAAAAAGGCTTTTGAAAAAAGGCTTTCTCCTTTTTCCATAATATGTTTAACCCATCCCAAGATAAATACAATCTTCATAGTCACTTCCAATTTACTGTCTGTAAATCTCTTTAATTTGGATAAGTCTGAAATTTTGTTGTTTGGTACAGAATAGAGTATACCAGACGTCAAACATTTTGTCCAGACAACATTTGCAGACAACATAATTTTAAATATTAGAAAAAATGTTGTTGGGAAAAAAGGAGAAAATGCTGGTTACCTGCATTTTCTCCTTTTCTCAAAATGTTTTAAAAAGTTTCTTCCCTAGGTCATAAAAAAAAGACTTGTTTGGTAAAAGATTGAGAAAGAAATGGGTGGAAAGAATGTTGTTATTTCAGTAAACCATTTTACTGTATTGATTTTGCACTTATCAGTTATGTTCCTTCATACTGAAGAACTACAGAATTTCGTATAGTTTCTACAGTCAGAGAACTGTCTGTGAGTTTAGGTCTTTTTAATTTTATAAAGTTAGCAAAATAATGAGTTCGTGTGAAGAAATTAATATTTTCTGTTACATAATTTATTTGAAAGCTGTTACTTTCTCTCTTAAATCATTTAGGACAATAATTATTTTCCAACAGATTTTCTTTATCTTTTTACCAAACAACAAAATTTTGGACTGGACCAAATTGAAAGCATTTGCGTAAGAAAAATCAAATATGGCTTAAATAATGATTTCTGTCTTTAATCAGGTAGAAAACATTTTGAGGAAAAAAAAAATTGCTGGTTACCCACAATGTTTTCAAAAGTCTTCATTTTCAGGGTCGTTAAAATTTAGGATTGTGTGATAAAGGGTTAACTCTTCATCTCACAGCTCTGAGGTTTAACAGCCCAGAAAAAGTGGCCTTTTGAATAGATTGTAAGAAAAGGAGAAAATGCTAGTAACCAGCATTTTCTCCTTGTCCTGCTATGTTTTCTCCATGTTCAAAAGCAAATCCATCATTCTGAGCCACATTTAATTTGTCCTCTACAAATGCTTTCCACTTGGTCCAGTCCAAAATTTTGGCATATTGTAAAGAATTAAGGAACAGGTTTTTTTTTTTTAAGTTCCATGTCATATCATATTTCAGACACTTATCAGTGTCAAAATGTTTTTCAAACCTTTTACTATATTGATTAATATAACCCTTTACCACACAATCCCGAGTTTAAACGACCCTGTTAAAAGCAGCATTTTGAAAACATTGTGGGAAAAGGAGAAAATGCTGATAACCAGCATTTTCTCCTTTTACCACAATGTTTTCTACCCTTCCAAAAGAAATTTCCATTTTTCAGCGACATGTATTTTGTCGTCTGCAAATGCCTTCAATTTGGACTAATCTAAAATTTTGTTGTTTGGTAAAAAGATAAAATACTATATTGATTCAACTTTTTTTCCTTCTTTTTGGGTTTCTTTCTAACATTGACATTGACTGTGGGCTTTTTATACCCCAATGTTAAATCTGGATGTTTACATAGTCAAAAAGAATGTCTGTTCCAACTCTCAGTTTTTTTTTATATATATATATATAATTAAGAAGCTATAGAGATACCAAATAGATACAAGAAAAAAAAAATTGAATATTTTTGTAGTGGAACTAAAAATCTTGAAATGTGAGATCTGTCATTTGACAGTTAAGCACAAAATTTTGGTAATAGCATAATTTTGTTTGAGTCACCTGTTGGCTTACCGATAATGTCTCATTTTCTCTTACCAATAATCTGGTTTGCTTAATGTCTCAGTCTGGTTGTCAGACATCTGGTTGGCTGAATATCTCAGACATCTAGTTGGCTAAAAGTCTTAGACATCTGGCTGGCAAAAGGTCTCCATCTGGATAGCCTAATGTCTCAGACAATGCCAAATATCTCAGACATCTAGTTGGCTGAAGGTCTCAGGTATGTAGTTTGCTAAATGTCTCAGACATCTGGTTTGCTTAATGTCTCAGACATCTGGCTGGCTTAATGTCTCTATGAGATTATCCAAATATCTCAGACAACGAGTTTGCTAAATATCTCAGACATCTGGTTGGCTAAATGTCTCAGTTGTCTGGTTGGCTAAATTTCTGAGACATACTTTTGGCTGAAATGTTGTTAGCTAAATGTGTAAGACATACAGTTAGCTTAATGTCTTAGATTCTGGTTGGCTAGATGTATGAGATATCTAAATATCTTAGACGCCAGGTTTGCTGAATGTCTCACGGTTAGTTTCATGTCTGACAAATCTACATGGCTAAATGTCTCAGTCATTGGCCTGGTTAAATGTATGAGGCAATATGCAGGTTGGTTTTGAAATGTAGAATGAGACTTTAAATTAATTCAAAATTGTCAGCAAATATTGATCAAACTGGAATTACATAAAAATTCAAATTTTTATTGGGTTAGCCTCAAATATCAAAGAAAAGATTCGAAATGACTTTGGAAGATTGTAATCAAAATTAAGGTCAGTGGGTGATATCATACATGTATCAAAATGAATTTCTGACTCACTTGAGCACAAAGTGCTGATAAGAAGCTTTTAGGGTGGGTCAAAGAAGGTATTTCTTTTTAGTTGTGTTTTCAATCAATGGGCTAGAAGTACTGGTACTTAAGGTTTCAAACTTTTATGAGGGTAGCTTAGTATGTTAAAGAAAAATTTCAAAAGTTTTATGCCTGTATGAGATTTTCGTAAAATGTCAGTGAAGAAAAATTATGAGATCAGTTGATTACATCAAGAATCAAATTGTGTTTCAGCCATGCACTGTTAAAATGGGGTTTTATGATCTGCAAAAAGTATCGACCCAGATCAGCCTGCACAGTCTGAGCGGGCTGATCTGGATCAAACCTTTTTGCTATAGTAACTGTATCTGCCCTCATTTATAGAGCTTACTGAAAAATTTTCTTACGGAAGTTCACAAAGTTACACAAGTGTAGTAAAACAGGTTTGGGAAATACGTAAATCTGAACAAGGCATAATGTTATAATACTGTGCTCACAAAAACTCGTAAATTGTTAGTAAATCGGTACCTAGGGATTTATGACTTAAGTCTCATTACCAAAGACAAAATTTTAAAACCAACCAAATTGAAAGCATTTGCAGACAACAAATTCAAGTAGCTCAAAGAATGATTTCTGTCTTTGAAATGGTTGAAATCATTAAGGGAAAAGGAGAAAATGTTGGTTACCAGCATTTTCTCATTTTCCACAATTTTTTCCACAATATTTTCCACAATGTTTTGCAACACTATTTTACTTTGTGTTTTCTACCCTTTCAAGAGGAAGTCTTATGATTTAAACTGCATTTTATTTGTTGTCTGCAAATGCTTTGAATTTGGACATTGCAAACATTTTCTCATCTTGGTAAAGAGCCAATTTGAATTGGGCTTTCAAGATCTTTGAAAAGAAATACAGCGTACTTATCACAAAAAAGAAAATTATAGTATGAAGGTGAATAAGGCTAGGAAAAAAATTAGAATATTGATTGTGAATTAAAAAAGTATTTTGTAAGGCTTTTGATATCTACAGTGTTATTGGGTGTGAAAGAATTAGTGAGGTAATTTTTTAACTTTAGAACTTAGTTCCATCCTAGCAGTTATCCTTTTTCCAAAAGATAGATTACACTCTACTCAAAAATCATCTTTTTTATTAATGTGAGAAGGTTAATTCTGAACCACATGACAGTGTTTTAGACTGTTCCATAACTTGCATTCGCAGATGACTAACTAATATAGGTTGAAGATGGGATCTGTCTTTATCCCTAATTACCAGATGACAAAGTTTTAGCTTTTCCAAATTCAAAGCATTTGCTGGTGGCAAATTAAATGTTACCCAGAACATGAAATTTGACTTTTGTAGGATAGAAAACATTGTAGGAAAATGTTTTCGAAGCTTTTTTCCTCATGGTCGTTAAAAGTATGGATTGTGTGGTAAAGAGTTAACCCCTTACCAGTTTTAGCCATGTCCAAGGTGAAAGCATTTGCAGATGGCAAATTAAATGTCATTCAGCATTTTCTCCAATTCTTTTCAAAGTGGAAACAGCTATACTTCCACAGCTTTAAATTTCCTGACTTTGTATGCCTGTTTGGTGTGTAATGACATGTCAATAGTATTTTAATTATTTGCGGTGACAATTCACAGATCCATTTTTTTTTTCTTTACTAATACTACCCAAAGAAAGTGCTACTTGTTTCTGTGCACCAATAGTATTACCATATGTGCAAAAAATACATAGGTGCACTTTTTATTCACTATCCATGACAAAAACACATGCGCAGTAGGATGCGCACGAACATTTGTGATATATGTCGTTAGATAGTAACACAGCTTCTGATTGGCTAAACGATTTACTTTAGCCAATCAGAAGTTGTGTTACTTTAAAATTTACACAGACTAAGAATCTTAGAAACTAACAAAATAGTTGGTGAATATGGACCCTGTTCTCTAAATGTTTTCAAAAGCTTCATTTATCAGGGTCCTTAACCCTTATCCTGCTAAATAACTAAAACGAAATTTTTATTTCGATATTAAAAACGCAAATAATGCAATTTCAAAGTTATGTCTTGGGGAATATCATCTCCTTATCGGACAGTGTAGATCCAAGATCAGACTCCACGTTCTGTGCAGTCTGATCTTGATCTACACTGTCCACAAAAGGTCAGTGAGTCGTGGTTAGCAGCCAAAGGGTTAAAATTTGGTATTGTGTGGTAAAGTTTTAACCGGGTAGAAATCATTGCTGGTGACCGTTTTTCATCACTGTTTCCAATGTCTATGAAAGGACAGAAAACATTGTGGGAAAAGTTCTCATGATGTTTTTAAAAGCCTTTTTCCTCATGGTCTCTAAAACACTCTATTGTTTCGTAAAAAGTGGTAAAAAGGGATTCAGTTTGCTCAAGACAAAAAGTCTCTCCCAGAGAAAGCAGTGCATCATTCTGAATTGTCATCTTTCAATTCCTTCAATTGGACAAGTCTGAAACTTTGCTGTGTGGTAAAGAATTAAAGCCACTGGCAGTTGTATTAATTCTGCATCTGCCTGAAAGGGGACATTACCACTGTCTTTGTAAGTAGTGAAAACAGTGTGACAGAAGGAGGAATTACTCATTATGAGCTATTTCACCAGCCAAAAAGTTTTCAAAAAGTGGTCTGCTACAATACAAAAACTGTCATCTTCAGGTTGTTTTGTGATGACCCTTTCCCAAATGACAAATTTTGGAAGCTTTCAACACATCTGCTGACCACAAATTCAGTGTTGATACAAAATTAATGAGCTTTAGCTTTCTAATAGGGTAGTAAACATTGTGGGAAAAGAAGAAAATGCTGGTTACCAGCATTTTCTCCTTTTCCCACAATGTTTTCAAGTCTTCTTTCCTAAGGTAGTGAAAACCCAGTATTGTTTGGTAAAAGGTTAACCAGATACCACGCCACAGGATTTCAGACTCATCCATAGGAAGGAATTTACAGACAATAACTTAAATTTCTGCATATGATAGTATTTGTCCTTGAATAGGTAGGAAACATTGTGGGAAAAGGAGAAAATGCTGGTTATCAGCATTTTCTCCTCTTCCCACAATGTTTTCAAAATCTTTCTTTCTTAAGGTCATTAAAACTTGGAAACCTTGTGGTAAAAGTTTAAGAAAGCCCTCAAAAAATACCTGCATACTGGCATTGCCATTAAAGTTTTACAAACTGTTTACTAACACTTAACCAAACAATCACATGTTTTAACCATCTTGAGGAAGAAGACTTTTGAAAAATATTGTGAGAAAAGGAGAAAATCCTGGTTACCACCATTTCTCTTTTTCTCACAACGGTTTCTGGAATATCACTGACAAATACATGTAGCATCATTGAATCATATTGGATTTGTTGTCTGCAAAACTCTTTGAGTTTGGATGAGCCTACAGTTTTGTTGTATTGAATCCTGTACCACACAATCCCAACTTTTACTGACCCAAAGAAAAAAGGGTTTTAAAAAGATTGTAGAAAAAGAAGAAAATGCTGGTAACCAGCATTTTCTTCTTTTCCAACTGTCTTTTCTACCCTTTGAAAGATAAATTTCATGTTTTGTGTAACATTTAAAATGTTGTCTGCAAAAGCTTTCAATTCGGACCAGGCGAAAATGTTGTCATGTAGTAAAGTGTTAAAAGATTTTAAACTAACAATTTAATATGCTCACATGACTGACATTGTCATTATATGGAACAGAAAATAAGTTGAAGTTATGAAAGAGCTGCTAGTTTTTGATGAATGATAGATTAACTCTTTCTCGAACAACAAATTTTTGGACTTGTCAAATATAAAAGCATATGCAGACGACAAATAAAGTTGATGTATTATGATGTGATTTGTGTTAAATAAGACAAAAAATGTTGTGGGAAATGGAGAAATTGCTGGTTACTAGCATTTTCTCCTTTTTCCACAGTTTTCAAAAAGGATGTTGAAATAGGATGGGTAGAGGTTTAAGTCAAAATCTTATCAATAAATCATTGAATTTTATTCCTTCACTAGTAATTTTGTTCCTGCGATTTTATAACCGTGAGGAGAAACATTATTTTAAACATTGTGGAAAAGGGAGAAAATGCTGGTAACCAGCATTTCCTCCTTTTCCTACAATGTTTACAACTCTCTCAATGACAACGCCCATTATTTAAGCCTCCTTTAACTCATTACAAAGCAACTAAAGTTTAGACTTCCAAATTCAAAGCATTTGCAAACAAGAGATGTGGTTCAAAGGATGGGATATGTCCTTGAAAGGTTGGAAAACATTGTTCCCACAATGTTTTCTAAAGCCGTTTCTCTAGGATCGTTTAAACTACAGATTGTTAATTACATGTAGTTGTCTACAAAATCAGTGCTTTCAATATGGACAAGTCAATAGTTTTGTGGTCAGGTTAGGAGTTTAACCCTTTACCAAACGACAAAACTTTAGACTGGTCCAAATTGAAAGCGTTTGCAGACGACAAAATGAATGTGACTAAAGAATTAAAATTTGTTTTAGGAAGGGAAGAAAACATTGTGGGAAAAGGGGAAAATGCTGGTTACCAGCATTTTCTCCCTTTCCCACAATGTTTTCAAAAGGCTTCGTTCACAGGGGTGTTAAAAGTCGGGATTGTGTGGTAAAGGGTTAATAAGCCTTCTTTCAATTAACCATCCAATGCTAACTTAAATGGAATTGACATTTTAACATTGTACCAGATGACAAAATTTTAGATCTAGACTCATCCACATTGAAAGCATTTGCAGACGACAATTCAGTCTTTGCTCCATGAGGTTTGTCTCTTAAGGGCTGGAAAAAAAATTGGGGAGGGAAAGGGAGAGACTGCTCGTAACCAGAAAACTAGCTAGTAACCAAAAAATGATGTACATGAGACCAGGGGGTTGCTGGTTTGAATTCCAAGCTTGGTCAATTCCTTTCCAAGGACTGATGATAGTCATTGTCACAAGAATCATTCCTCTCTCAACGCTGATCATTGTTTAAACAACTGTTATGGTGGAAAGCAGCCAGTGGTTTAGGAAGAGTATTGTACAGAGTAATGGTCAAAAACTCCAGGAAAACGTGGCTAGGTGCTCTGACTGCCATGATTAAACTGAAATGGAGCTAAGCAAACAAATAAACAAACAATCTTGACATTTTACCAAACAATCCTTTTACTCACAATCCTGAAGGAGAAAGCTTCTGAAAACATTTTTGGAAAAGGAGAAATGCTGGTAACCAGCATTTTCTCCTTTTCCAAAAATGTTTTCTACCCTTTGGATATCAAATTTCTGGATTTGAGCCCAACTTAATTAGTCATCTGAATTTATAATTTGGATCACTTCAAAGTCAAGGTATTGTCAAAGGCTTTGTGATCCCTGTCGAGATGGCGCAAAAATTATTATATTTTTTCATATCTTTGTCATTTTTGTAGATATTTATTACAAACTTTAGCAGTTGTTTACCATGAAAAGGGAAACCAATACAAGTTGGGCGGGTAACTCTTAATATGTTTTTGACACAATTATGCCCCATTTTTGGCTCTGGTGTTTTCAAAAAAAGCGTCAAGATATTGTCATAGCCCTGTGGTTGCTCTGTTGTCTTTTTGGTTGTGCAAAACTTTGACATTTTATAATGTACATGTATCTGTCATTGCTGAATATATTTATTTCCTCGTTGTTAACTATCAAAAGGGGAACCAATGCAACAGGGTCAGGTAACCATCAAAATACTTTTGACATTGTTATGGCCTTTTTTTTTTACCTAAAACTTTCACTGAAAATCAATCTATTTCTAAAGGCAACTGCAGCTAAGCATTGGCACCCACGTGCAGTGCTCTTGTTATGTAGAATTGTTATTGAAAAGGTAACTTTAGCCAAGCATTGACACCTGTGCATTTGTTTAACTGTATCGTAGTATATTAGCGTCATTCTAAAATTTCCTTCAGGAGGGTCAGGATACTTACACGGGTAACACTGGGCTCGCTTTGGAAGGAAAATATGACATAGAAGAACAAATAGCGCAGGAACAGATGGCCTTGGCGGAACAGGCCGGGAATTTGGGATACGCAAGAAGGGTACCACAAGGACCTCTTAGTTATCGAGATGATGAGTCTTCTGAGAGTGTATGTAACTTTGTAACAGCATCTGCAGTTTTCTTTTTGGAAAAAGAATTTTTTTCTATGAAATCCAAAGTTATGTATTTCATTGTCTTTTAAGTCGGTCATATATAGATTCTACCAGGAAGATTTTCATTAAATTTGATTTAAGGATAAGGCACCCTAATAGGGTTCTTGTAACATCGCCTTTTATCGCCAAAAAAACGTACGAGTTCGGCAAAGACTCGGTTAATCCATAATTAATTGGCCAATACATGCTGGTTCCCCACATTGATTACGGATTACCCTAGTCTTAGCCAAATCTGTACGATTTTGGCGATGAATGGCAGTGTTACACGAATCCCATTAGGGTGCCTTATCCTTAAGAGAAATTTGATAAAGTAATACCATTAAGATATGTTTAAAATTCCTACAATGTTTTCTACCCTATCAAAAAAAAAATTCCATCGTTTAAGCCACATTTAAAATTGTCATCAATAAATGCTTTTGATTTGGGCTAGTCTAAAGAATTAAAGCCTTTCGAATTGGAAAAAAACAGTACTTTCATTCATCATAACTGATGAATCATGAGAACATTTTCATTCTTTGTTTAACAGTGAACGTCTGTCTCTTTTTGGATTAACAATTTTGGTTTTGATTATCTTGAATTAATCGTGCATGGATCATGATTTGTTTTATCAAGAGGTTTTTTTTTTCCCAAATATTTCACCTAACTTTGTACTTACAGTATAATCAGAAGGTGACTGTCATTGGAGAAATTGTCCATACCTCCATTTATCACAATGTTTACTGCTACAAACCCTTCATCCAGAAGTTTTTAAAGATTTTTTTTCTTCACCTTTTTTTTTTTTCTGACAAAAAAAAAAGACAGTTAGTTTGGATTACTAAGAAATACCTTGAAATGATGTAAACTTGTTTTTTATAAATGTATTATATAAGATTTGAAATTTTGTTACATCATTGTTTTGAAAAAAAAAACAACATTGAACTATAAATTGAGCTGTATGTTTTTTTTAGGCAAAAGCTTTTATTTCATTTGTACAGTTACCTGAGTTATCTGAGTTTGACTGTTTATGCCTATGCAGTGGACAGCTATTGAAAACATTGTGAGAACAGTAGCAATATCTTAAGTGAGCATTTTATCCTTTTTCTGTCATTTCCTTTTCATGAAAAAAAAAATCTTACCTTGCTTTTGAATATGGGTCATTTGGGACCATTTAAGGACATACAGAGAAGTAATTTTCAAATGAAAAACTTCTGAAGGTAATATGTGAATGATATGAAAACATTGCTAGAAAAGGAGCAGTTGATTGTTACAAGCAATTGCTCCTTTTCCAACAATGTTTTATATATCATAAAGTACTCTACAATAGGGCAGGGATTATATATACAATCCCAGAGTAAATGCAGAAGTACTTGTATCATTTCAAAAACAGATTTTCATCATTTTTTAATATTAATATTTATAGGACGGATACTCAGCCTTATATCACAAGGCTAAGAGTAAAGATCCCAATGAGAGGCCCTGGTATAAAGTCTATGACTTAAGTGACTACAAAAAGATGCAAAGAGAGGTGAGGTTGAATAGAGGTACTCTTGGACCTGATTTGGATACTGAGCCGTATAAAGAAAAGGTAAGGGAGGCAACCCAATACATACTGACACTTGAGTCAACTACAGAGTTGTGTACTTTGACAAATACAAATAACCGTTGTCTCGGTGCTGTGTGAACATCTTTATTTGTTTTCTTTTATTTATTACTCTTGGTGATTTGATTCCTGAAAAATGTATACTGTACATGCATCATGTTGTTGATAGTTCCAAAAGTTGAAGCTGCTTGTCTTTGGATTTGAACCTTGAACCTCTGATGTGAGAGACCAACGCTGTACCCCTACACCTCTATTTTCTACCTTTTTGTAGCATTGACAATCAGTATATTTGTCATGTCTTTAGACTTTCCTTTCTTTTCATTTCTCTGTACTTTCCTTGTAATTTGCATGTCTCTAGACTTTCCTTGTACATATGCAATTCATGTCTCTAAATTTTCATTAGCTCACCTGAGCACGTAGTGCTCAGGGTGAGCTATTGTGATCGATCACCGTCCAGCGTCCGTCCGTCCGTCTGTATGTCCGTCCGTCCGTGAACAATTACTTAAAAAATCTTCTCCTCTGAAACCGGCGAACAGATTTCAATGAAACTTCACAGAAATGATCCTTAGGTGATGCACTTTCAGAAAACTTCAAAGATTTGAATTCCATGAAGAACTCTGGTTGCCATGGCAACCAAAATAAAAAACTTTAAAAATCTTCTTGTCCCAAATTGTAAGGGCTAGAGCTTTCATATATGCCATGTAGCATCATCTAGTGACCCTCTACCAAAATACTTCAAATTATGGCCCTGGTGTGGAAATTGGCCCTATGTTGTGGGGTCTTGGATTTCACATAGAGATAAAGAAGGAAATCTTTAAAAATCTTCTTGTCCTAAATCCTCAGGGATACAGCTTTCATATTTGGCATGTAGCATCATCTAGTGGACCTCTACCGAAATACTTCAAATGATGGCCCTTGTGTGGAAATTGGCTTAAAATGTTTGACCTAGGACCCTGAAACTTTATATAAGTGTTGTTCATGACCCAAGGAGGTGCCCTGTTGTTTTTGGTTCACATCGATTTACTGACAAGGGGCTGGTGGGGGGTATTTAGTCGCTTTGCAACAGTTCTAGTTTCTGTTGTTTGTAAATTGCATTTGGAAATGTAAACTTACGAAAATAAAACAAAATGTAAGTTTATAATAAGTGTTGATTGTGGTATCACTGCCATGTTGATTTCTAGCCCCACTTGCAGAAGCCCGACAGGTGCATGTCATTGCCATGTGTCTGCCGTTCATGTGTGCATCTGTCTGTGTGTCAATGTGTGTGTGCATTTACTTGTATTTCAAACATCTCTGAAACCATACATCCAATTTTGGTAAAACTTCACAAAGATTATCCTGCCGTAGTCCTGTTCAGAATTTTTTCAAAGATTTTCAATTCAGTAAAATCTCTGCTTGCCATGGCAACAAAACTTAAAAAAACTCTTGAAAATTGGTGAGAATGTTCGTCTTAGTGGTATCTCAGACCAATACAATAATTGGTCATGTTGGGTTAAAAACTAGGTCAAAAGGTCAAATCTTAGAAAAACTTGTGTACAATAGAAAATGGATTAATTTGGTCAAAAGACTCAGGTGAGCGACTTTAGGGCCATCATGGCCCTCTTGTTGTATATTTCATGTCTCTAGACTTCCATTGTACATTTCATTGTACTAGACTTTCACTGTTTTTTTTCACGTACCTGGACTTTCATTGTATATTTCATGTCTCCAGATTTTTCATGTTTTTCTTGTCTCTAGACTTTCTTTGTAAATTTCATGTCTCCAGACTTTCCTTGTATATTTTCATGTCTCTAAACTTTCTTTGTAAATTTCATGTCTCCAGATTTTCCTCATACATGTATGTTTCATGTCTCTAGATTTACCTTACTTTACATTTTTCAGTTGGAAAAGCGTCACAAACAGTTTGAATATGCTAGAATGGTGATGGAGAAAAACAGAGTGGAACTAGGAAACAAAAAACCACCACCATTTCCTAGAAATCCAGAGAAAATGGGAGAAGAAAATGTGAAGAGAAAAGCTGTAAGCATTGAACTTTATTAACTCATTACCAAACAATACTATGTTTGACCATGTATGACCATGAAGACATAGGCCTTTGAAGATATTGTGAGGATAGCAGAAAATGCGAGTAACCAGCATTTTCATCCTTGTCCACAGTCTTCCCTACCCTTTTAACCAGTTACCATCACTTTATGAAGTTGACTCTGAAACATTGGGTCAACTCTGGATTTGAAAATGTTACTAAAGTCTGTTAATGTTGGTGAAATGCATCTAAAATGACAAACTAAACTTAAGTCAGAAACTGAGTCCTTTAGCAGATTTAAGCAAAATTAGAGACTATGTTTTTCTGAAACAAGGCACTGGTGCTTGATATGAGTATTGTATATTAACTCTTTACCAAACGACATAATTTTAGACTTGAAAGTATTTGCAGACGACAATATAAACATGACTCAAATATTGAAATCTGTTTTGGGTAAAGTAGAAAACATTGTGGAAAAGGAAAAAATGCTGGTTACCAGCATTTCTCCTTTTCCCTCAATGTTTTCAAAAGCTTTCTTTCTCAGGGTCGTTAAAAGTCGGGATTGTGTGGTAATGGGTTAAGCAAAATTAGAGACTTAGTGTTTTTCGTGAAACAAGGCCCTGGTGCTTGATATAAGTATTGTACATTAAAAAGTTAACTTACTGGCCTTCTTCTTGGTCTCATGACAGACCACCATTGAAAACATGTTGACTAAAGGAAAAATAGCCTTTAACAGGCAACTCTTGTGTACCTGCAAGTCTTAAACCCTTTACCACACATCAAAATTTTAGACCATATTCGAAGCATGTAAAGACAATAAAGTAAATGTGGCTCAGTAGATTGCATTTGTCTCTGAAAGGGTAGAAAACACTTGTGGGAAAAGGAGGAAATGCAGGTGTCCAGCATTTTCCTCCTTTTCCCACAATGTTTTCAAAAGCTGTCTACTTCAGGGTCATTAAAACTCAGTATTTTGTGGTAAAGGGTTAACTCTTTACCAAATGACAAAATTTTAGACTGGTCCAAATTGAAAGCACTTGCAGACGACAAAATAAACTTAACTCAAAAATTGAAATTTGTTTCCAGCAGGGTAGAAAACATTGTGGGAAAAGGAGAAAATGCTGGTTACCAGCATTTTCTCCTTTTCCCAACAATGTTTTCAAAAGGCTTCTATCTCAGGGTCATAGAAACCAGAGACTGTTTGGGAAAGGGTTAACACATACTAACGATATGTTCAACCTTAGTCCCTATTGATTGCAACTACAGTATTTTGCAAGGCTCTTTTCAGTCATATTCCTGGAAATTTGTTCTTTAGCAGGCTGTTGACTTAACCCTTTACAACCCCATGTTTCTGCATTCTAATTAATTAGTCTACAATTAAAGATAAGTCTTAAATTTCATCTCCTCATAAAGAGTTACCCTCAAATTGGTATTTCATTTAGGCACTTGACTATGCAAAAACTGTACCCAAGCCCACAGCAAAACCACGCCCAAATCAATACAACTCCTACGAGGTTGCAGCACAACTGGGCCCAGGGGCAAGTCCCAAGGCTAGACACTCGCCCTCAACTTCCAAGGAATCTCCACCTCCTACAAAAACAGTTGACGTCATAGATATCCATTCGTTGGAACAAAGACATTTACAAGAAAGGAAAACTGCGGATAAGATACGACAGAATATGGAAGGGGCGATGACCCAAAAAGCCCATTGAGACATTCACATTCCTTGTGTATCATTTAGTCCATGTTCGCCCTTTTTGTAACCACTTTTGTAGGCAGAAATATTTCTAGAAATTTCTGATAGCTATTTTTGTTTCTTTTTTGCCTCTGTCTTCAAAGAAAAGTACCTCCTATCCATTGTGAATGTGAATCTGAATGTTAACCCTTGGAGCAGGAGCACTGAATAAACCCAAAAGATATTTTCATTCTAGAAAAAGACCCAAATACTCACAATTTCAAGGATGTTCTTGTCTAAAGTGTTTCAGCACAGCGGACAGAGTGGATCAAGATCAGGCTGCACAAAACATTGTATGCAGCCTGATCTTGATCTACACTGACAGCAAAGGCAACTATAGTTGTGAAAGACACTTTATTGGTTAAACTTTGAAGCACCTAATAAACCTAACATTTTCATTCTAGAAATAAGACCAAAAAAAATTACAATTTTAAGGTTGCTTTTCTCTAGAATGTCTCAATAAAGCAGACAGTGTAGATCAAGGACCAGGGACTATATTCACCAACATTCTTAAAAATATACTAAATCTTACTCTTCAAAATTTTAAGAATTTGAAAGTAACACATTTTCTTATTGGCTAATATTGTTTAGCCAATGAGAAATTGTGTTACAGTCAAATTTAGAAAAATCTGGAGAATAAGACTGAGAATATTCTTAAAAATGGTTGGTGAATATGGACCTAGACTGTGCAGTCTGATCTAGATCTACACTAGCTGCAAAGGCCACTAAAGTTATGAAAGGCACTTTTAGGTTATTAATAAGATTCTGACTTCTCGCATCTTGAAATCTTAAAAAAAGAATCAGAAAAAACAGGATCAGAATTAAAATTTCGTAAAATCATGTGTTTTAACATAAAAAGTTATGATCCGATGAAAAAGATAATCAGAAGTGTGAAAGTAAAGAAGGGACTCATTTTGATCCATATTTCAATAAAAATCTGATCTTACACAGATTGGCTGAGTATATTGGCAAAGTTGAGTGTGAAAATAAACTAACAAACATAGTTAGAAACTAAGAAAAGTAATTAAAAAATAACATTCAGACACTGAAAAAGTCATATGTAGTGTATTTATTCCATTTCAATCCTTTACCACACAATCCTGAGTTTTAAAGACCCTGCAGGAGAAGTCTTTTGAAAACAATGTGAGTAAAGAAGGAAATGAGAAAATGCTGGTAGCCAGCATTTTCTCCTTTTCCCACTTAGTTTTTTACCTTTTCATAAGAAAATTTCATCATTTCTGCCACATTGATATGTCATCTGTAAATGCTTTCAGTTTAGACAAGTGCAGAAAAAAATCTTGTTAAGTATAGAGTATTTACCCGTACCAGATGACAAAGTTTTAGAATTGTCCAAATTCAAAGCATTTGCGGACAACGCATTTAGTGTGACACAAATGATGAAATCTGTTTCCCACAATGTTTTCAAAAGCTTTATCCCTCAAGGTCATTAAAACATCGGATTTGTCTGGTAAAGGGTTAATAACTTTTTTTAAAGAAACCAAAAAAATAGTTTCAGTCTAAAACTAAGACCTAAATAAAAGCAATTTGTATGATTGCCTAGAATGTCTTAGCAAAGTAGACAGTGTAGATCAAAGATGAGATTGCACATTTTGTACACAAAATAGGCAATCTGATCTTTGAATATACACAGTCAGCTAAGGCAACTTAACTTGAAAAGCTCTGTAAGGTTTCATAGAATTATATGTTTATATGTTTGAGCCAGGCTCTATGAAAAGGGGGCTAAATGCATTTGGAAAATGCATCGACCCATGTCAGCCCACACAGTCAAGGCAGGCTGACATGGGTCAAAACTTTTTGCTACTGGCCAATTTTTTACATGTCCAAGGACCATCCTACCCCATGATTCAGAAAGCTTTTAGACAAAAAGGATTTTATGGATTCATAATCATATGATAACTTGCTTGGTATAGTGGATCACAAAGATGCATTAAGCCCCCTGTAGCCAAAGCTTGGCTCATTTGTACATACTGGTGCTTCTGTACATGTGCTCTGACTTATCAAGGGAGATAATTCAATTGTACTGAAAATCCATAAGTTGTGCTGTGATAATCATTTTCCTTATGACTGTGGCAACCATTTTTCTTAATTCATATTCAGTAGTTTTAGTATTCTTTTGCCCCTTTCATTGTGCAAAGGCATTTTTAAAAGGTGGAGACCACTAGCAAAATTGCTGAAATTACATTTTTTTGTTTCATTGTTTTATCAAATGTTGCTTTTACCTAGTACTACCATTAGCAGACAACAACTGCTGTCAGTCTAAATACATCAGAAAAAGGAGAAAATGCTGGTCACCAGCATTTTCTCATTTTCCCCACCATGTTTTTCGAATGCTTCTCTCTCAAGGTCATTTACCCACCACCATACAATCCCATATTTTCACCCTGTGGATTATTATCCCCCACCGAAGGCGGAGAGATATAGTTTCAGCGTTGCCCGTCCGTCCGTCCGTCCTTCTGTCAGTCCGTCCGTCCGTGTGTCTGTCCGGGAGAATATCTCCAATACCATTGGACAGAATTTCGTGAAACTTTATACATGTGTACAAGAACCCATTCCGCCGAGACACTTTTTTTTTTTGATTCGATGAAAAATGGCCGACTGGGAGCGATTTTAATTTACACGGTCAAGTAAATTTTTCGGCGGGGGATGTCATTTCAACGAAATTGCTTGTTTTTTTTTAGCTCAACTGAGCACAACGTGCTCAAGGGGAGCTTTTAGGGGCACGCTGTGTCCGTCATGCGTCGGCCGTCGTGCGGCGTGAACAATTCTTTAAACATCTTCTCCTCCTAAACCGCTTGGCCGATTTGGACCAACTTGGCTGGAATGTTCCTTGGGAGGTCCTCTTTAAAAATTGTTCACAGAATTTGATTTCATCAAAAACTCTGGTTGCCATGGCAACCAAATGGAATTTTTCAAGAAATTCTTTAAAAATCTTCTCCTCTGAAACCGCTGGTCAGATTTTAAAATAATTTCACAGATATGTTCCTTGTGTGACCCTTTTCAAATTTTGATCCGTCGAAAAACATGGCCGTGGTGGAGGGGGGGGGCTCTTGGCGTCCAGCAGCGTCAACAATTCTTTAAACATCTTCTCCTCCTACACCGCTTGGCCAATTTGGACCAAACTTGGCTGGAATGTTCCTTGGGAGGTCCTCTTTAAAATTTTTTCACAGAATTTGACTCCATCAAAAAGTCTGGTTGCCATGGCAACCAAACGGAATTTTTCAAGAAATTCTTTAAAAATCTTCTCCTCTGAAACCGCTGGTCAGATTTTGAAATAATTTCACAGATATGTTCCTTGGGTGACCCTTTTCGAAAAGTGTTCGCGAAATTTTGATCCGTCGAAAAACATGGCCGTGGTGGAGGGGGGTGGGCTCTTGGCGTCCATCGGTGTCAACAATTCTATAAAAATCTTCTCCTCTGAAACCACTGGTCAGATTTTGAAATAATTTCACAGATATGTTCCTTGGGTGACCCTTTTCAAAATTTGTTCGCGAAATTTTGATCTGTCGAAAAACATGGCCGTGGTGGAGGGAGGGGGCTCTTGGCGTCCAGCGGTGTCAACAATTCTTTAAACATCTTCTCCTCCTACAACGCTTGGCCGACTTGGACCAACCTTGGCTGGAATGTTCCTTTGGAGGTCCTCTTTAAAAAGTGTTCACAGAATTTGATTTCATCAAAAACTCTGGTTGCCATGGCAACCAAATGGAATTTTCCAAGAAATTCTTTAAAAATCTTCTTCTCTGAAACCGCTGGTCAGATTTTAAAATAATTTCACAAATATGTTCCTTGGGTGACCCTTTTCAAAAATTGTTCGCGAAATTTTGATCCGTTAAAAAACATGGCCGTGGTGGAGGGGGGGCTCTTGGCGTCCAGCGGTGTCAACAATTCTTTAAACATCTTCTCCTCCTAAATCACTTGGCCGATTTGGACCAAACTTGGCAGGAATGTTCCTTGGGACGTCCCCTTTGAAAATTGTTCACAGAATTTGATTCATCAAAAACTCTGGTTGCCATGGCAACCAAATGGAATTTTCCAAGAAATTCTTTGATAATCTTCTCCTCTGAAACCACTGGTCAGATTTTGAAATAATTTCACGGATATGTTCCTTGGGTAACCTTTTTTAAAGTTTGTTTGTGTAATTTTGATCCGTCGAAAATCATGGCCTGGGTGGGGATGGGCATCTTTGCACTGTATGGATTTAAAGAAATTCTTAGAAATTCTTCTTCTCCTAAACCAATTGTCAGATTTTGAAATAAGTTCACAGAAATGTTCCTTAGGTGCCCCTTTTGAAAATTTATTCGCGAAATTTTGATCTGTCAAGAAACATGGCTGTGGTGGGTGGAAGCTATTTGCTCACTGAGGACATGAAGAAATTCTTAAAAATTTTGTCTATTGTGAAACCACTATTCAGATTTTGAAGTTATTTCACAGAAATGATCCTTATATTATACCCCTTATTTAGCTTAGCTGTTTTCAAAGAAAACATCGAGGTATTGACATAGCCCTGTTGGCGTCATCTGCGTTGTTGTTGTTGTGCAAAAACTTCGACATTTTGTTATATCTCGGCTTCCACTCAACACATGTACTTAAAACTCGGAATAATTGTTCACTAGTAAAAAGCAACCCATACACCAAGGGCAGTTAACTCCAAAATTGTTTTGTCCAAATTATGCCCCTTTTGCGATTTGGAATTTTATTTTACTATCCAGCAAGGTTCCAACAGCCAATCATTGGCACTCTCATGAGGTGCTCTTGTTCAACTTAATATTTTTAGCCACTATCGGGTATGTGCTCTTGTTCAAGATAAGGTCTTTGGGTGACCTATCCTAAAATTTTTTTGCAGAATTCTGATTCGTCAAAAACATGGCTGTAGTGATGATTGTAGGGGTGGTGACAGATTTTGAAATGATTTCTACAGGTGACCTTTTTATAATTGCTTGGCAAAATACTGATACCATCAAAGACAAACCACATCATTTGAACCACACTTAATTTATCGCATGCCAGTGCTTTCAATTTGAACAGGTATACAATTTTGTCAGAAACAACGGAATTTTCGACTGGTCCAAATTGAAGACATTCACAGATGACAAACAAAATTTTGCACATACCTGGAATTTTTTTTTGTAAGGATAGAAATCATTGTCTGAATGGGAGAAAATCCTGGTTACCAGCATTTTCTCCTGTTCCCACAATGTTTTCAAAAGTTCTTTTCCTTGGAGATCATTAAAACTTGGGATTGTGTAGTGAAGGGTTAAAATACCAGATAAAGTATTAGAAAAAGTGTTAAGATCATCATTAAGTTCTGATAATGCTTGTCAGCTTCTTAACTCTTTACAACATGACAAAATTTTAGACTGAACCAAATTGAAAGCATTTACAGATGACAAAATAAATGTGACCCAAAAATTGAAATTCATTTTTGAAAGGTTAGAAAACATTGTGGGAAAAGGAGAAAATGCTGGTTTCCAGCATTTTCTCCTTTTTCCATAATGTTTTCAAAAGGCTTTTTTCTCAGGGTCGTTAAAAGTCGGGATTGTGTGGGAAAGGGTTAATCCCATGGGTACATTGTATTTGCCTTATTGAGATTTTAACTTATTTCCAGACACAGAATCTTAGACTTGTTTAACCCTTTACCAAATGACAACATTTTAGACTTGTCCAAATTGAAAACATTTGCAGATGACGAATCAAAAGTGGCTCAGATGACGGAATTTGACCTTGATAGAGTAGAAAACATTGTTGGAAAAGGAGAAAATGCTGGTTACCAGCATTTTCTCCTTTTCCAACAATGTTTTCAAAAGGCTTCTTTCCAAGGGTTGTTAAAACTCAGGTTTGTTTGGTAAAGAATTAAATTGAAAGCATTTGCAATGACAAATTTAATATGGCATAAATGATGGAAGTTGACCCAGGTAGCTCAGTAAATATCCTGGGAAAAGAAGAAAATACTGGTTACCTTTATTTTCTCCTTTTTTTATTCCCCACCACTTTTTCAAAATCCTTCTACCTTTTGTCATTATAACAGAGGATTGCGTTGCAAAGGGATCAGGTACTTTCAATTTTGAATAACAGTGTGCTCACAGAATTATGTTCGATTTCTGTCATTTACAGACACTGTCCAAGTTTTAGACTGTCTCTGTATTTGACTGCATCTGTGGATTACACCATATCAAGAAGGCTGATCCCAGATTTAGTTACTTGTGTTTCAAGTGTTGATCAAGATTGGATGACATAGGACATGCAGTCTGATCTTGAATGTACACTTTCCACTGCTTGCCAAATATTCTGATAAAACTAGCTTTAAATCTGCATTATCTACATCTTTAGTAATGATTGAGAATGTCCATTTTATGTTTTCAGCATGATAACTCAACACTTAAGCTTTTTACAAAGCAACTAGACTTTAGTAGATAAACTAGATGTGACTCTAATAATGGGATTTGTCTTTGAAAAGGGTAGAAAATATTGTAGTTAAAGGAGAAAATGCTGTTGGAAAAGAGGAAGAGCTAGTTACCAGAATTCTGTCATTAGCCCACGATATTTTTGAAAAGCTTTTGTCCTCGGGGTCTCTGGCAAAAGGGGTTTTAATGCATCTCCATGTTGCATTATACTAAGAAAGTCATCATATGGATCTTTAAAACCGATTTTGTCGAACAAATGGCGTAATCATGAGGTAGAATGGTCATTGGACATGCAGAAAGTTTACCAAAAGGATTGATACTTTTTGCAGATGCATTAAACCCCCTTTTCACAAAACATGGATCACATTATTTAGAGTAACCTGGAATTGTTTATATGACTGTTTTACATTTTGTGTCTTTATTTATTTTGAATATTTTGTTCATGATTGTTTATTGGCTGTATAATTTCATATCAGAGATTTTTCCTCAATTTTGGAAAGTTACATTACAATTTATTTTCTAGTAGAAACTAATTGTCATTTCTAGTGGTAACATTTGATTCTGCTGGAACTCGTTTTTTTTAGGAAGTTACATTTTAACACTTCATTTTTTACAAAACAACAAAATTTTGGACTTGTCAAAATCCAGCACATTTTGAATTTCCAAATGAATCCAGCACATTTTGAGTTTGAATTTGGCTACAATGGATGAAATAGTCTTTAAAAGGGTAAAAAACATTGTGGGAAGTGGAGAAAATACTGGTTACCAGCATTTCTCTCCTTTTCTCATGATGTTTTCAAAAGCCTTCCTCAGGGTCGTTAAATCTGGATTGTATAGTAAAAGATTGACCTTCTAAATAAATTAGAGTAAAAACCTGAAAACATTACTGCACTTTCAGAATCACTGAAGAAATCTGACTGTATTGGACAGTGTAGATCCAAGATCAAACTGCATGTTCTGTGCAGTCTGATCTTGATCTACACTGTCCACAAAAGGGCATTGAGTCTTGCTACCAGCCTATAAGGTTCGTACAAATTGAATGAAGTGTGAAGTGTGAAGAAGACTTCTAGTTTTATCAATGATTTGTTTAGAGGTTTAAGTTGTATATATGTTCAAGAGAAGTATGCACTAACAGACTGTTGATTACCTTGTTCTTGATACTAAAGTAACTTACCTTTTTTCACCATATAGATATAGAAGGTGTACATAATGTAGATTTGGGGAAAAAAAACTTGTCATTTTGTGATATAAACTTATATAATAACTGGTTGCTCTTTGTTCTGTTTTACTTTATTTATGACCTATGACAAATTTATTTAACCCTTTACCACACAATCCCGACTTTCAACGACCATGAGAAAGAAGCCTTTTGAAAACATTATGGGAAAAGGAGAAAATGCTGGTCACCAGCATTTTCTCCTTTTCCCACAGAGATTCTACCCTTCCCGAAACAATTTTCAACCTTTGAGTCATATTGATTTTGTTGCCTGCAAATGCTTTCAATTTGGACTTGTCTAAAATTTTGTTGTTAGGGAGAGTGAAACAAAATACATATATAAAACTGCATCAGACTGTTCAACCCTTAACCAAATGACTTTTTCTAAACTCTTCCAAATTCAAAGCATCTGCAGATGAAATATTCAAATTTTGAGCAAATTAGCCAAAAGATGTCTTAAAGGGTTAAAAAAAAAAGGATTGTGGGAAAAAGACAACTGCTTGTTACAAGTGTTTCCGTTTCTTTTCATACAACTCTTATTTTCAAATGCAAACGCCTACAGCATCATGAAATAAGGGATTGTCTGGTAAAGACTTAAGTTTTGATCGTCCCCGCAAATGTACCAAGGGCTTCTGTTGTGCGCTTTAGGTTACCAATCCGATCAACAAAATTAGCTCTCAATAGCAGTGGTAGGCTTTGTCTATTTAAAAGATAGGTCAAGGAGACAATTAACTCTTTTGTTAGACCTTGAAATTTTAGACCTATCCAAATTGAAAGAATTAACAGATGACAATAAATTAGACTCAAAAAATTAAATTTTTTCATAGAGGGGTAGAAAACGTAGTAGGTAAAGGAGAAAATGCTGGTTTTCAGCATTTTTCCCTTTTTATAAGCCCGAAGGGTTGTATTATGTTATGGCCCCGGTCGTCCGTCTGTCGGTCTGTCTATCTGTCCTTCCGTCCGTTAGCAATTTCTTGTGTGTGCAACTCGTCCTAAAGTTTCCATTGGAATAAGTTCAAACTTACTACAATGAATCTCTATGATGTGTAGTTGTGCATGTGACTCTTTACATTTGGATCTCTCTAGGTTTTCTAGAGTTATTGCCCTTTGATATTTTTTATACTTCAATTTTGTCAGGAGCATAACTCAAAAACTATTAGAGGTGTAAACATGATACTTCATAGGTGGATACATCTCATCAAGGAGAAGTGCAGTGCACAGGAAACATAACTCTTGATTGCATAATTTGGGAGTTATTGCCCTTTGTTATTTTTCTTACTTAAATTTTGTCTAGCGTATAACTTGAAAATTACATGAGATATAAACCTGAAACTTCACAGGTTGATAGATGACATCAAGGAAAAGTGCAGTGTAAAAGAACCATAACTTTCAGTCCCATAATTTAAGAGTTATTGCCCTTTGTTATTTTTCATATTTAAATTTTGTCAGGAGCATAACTCAAAAACTATTAGAGATGTTAAAATGATACTTCACGGGTGCGTAGATCACATTCAGGAGAAGTGCAGTGAACAAAAACAATAACTCTTGGTTGCATAGTTAAGGAGTTATTTACCTTTAGAATTATTTCTTACTTGAATTTTGTCCAGGGTGTAACATGAAAATTACATAAGATATAAACCTGAAACTCCACAGGATGATAGATGACATTTAGGAGGAGTGTAGTGTACAAGAACCATAACTTTTGGCCCCATAGTTTAGGAGTTATTGCCCTTTGATTTTTTTCTTATTTAGATTTTGTCAGGAGCATAACTCAAAAATTATTAGAGGTGTTAAAATGATACTTCACAGGTGCATAGATCACATTGAGGAGAAGTGCAGTGCACAAGAACAAATAACTCCATGGTCTCATAATTATGTGATCCCTAATAGTCCAATGTCTTGTTCTTTTACCGTATATTCTTCATTTTAACCCATTTCACTGACAAGTCCCTTCGGGCGTATATGTGCCGCTCTGCAAATCTCTTGCTCAACAAAGTTTACAAAAGCTTTCTGTCTCAAAATTATTTACAGTCAGAATTGTGTGGTAAAGGCTTAACTCTTTATCAGACATTAAACTTTTAGACCTGTCCAAATTGAAAGCATTTGCAGACGACAAATCAAATGTGGCTCAAATGATGATATTTGTCTCTAAAAGATTAGAAACCATTTTTGGAAATGAAGAAAATGCTATTAACCAGCATTTTCTCCTTTTCTCACATTGTTTAAAAGCCTTTCTTATTCCGGGTCATTAAAATCAAGGATTGTGTGGTGAGAGATTACTTAACTCTTTACCAAACGACAGAATGTAGGACTTGACCAAATTGAAAGCAGTTGTTGACGACAAATCAAATGTAGCTCAAATAATGATTTCTGTCTATGATAGGGTAGAAAACATTGTGGGAAAAGGAGAAAATGCTTGTTACCAGCATTTTCTCCTTTTCCCTCAATATTTTCAAAAGCCTTATTTTTCAGCGTCGTTAAAAGTAGGGATTGTGTGGTAAAGAGTTAAGGATATTAGGTTATTCGGTTATAAGTGTTTTACGTAAATAAATACTTCAGTTTGTATGCAACATGTCAAGGCTTAAATAGGGCCACTTCCTGATGCTCAGGATTTATACATGTCACTGGCAACCCCAAAACTTACACAATGAAACTGGGTCATTATTCACAAACCGCTCTACTGTAAATCTAAATTCTCAGTCATATGGTTTCAGCCATCCAGATGGACTGTCTTCGAATTCAGGACTAAAGGGGTACTTGGAATTGTTGATTGGTGCTAGGTTTCAGTGTCCGTATTCACCAATCATTTTTGAAAAAATTCTTACTCTCAAGAAATTACTAAACTTGAAAGTTATGCAACTTCTGATTGGCAAATGTTTTATCTAATCAGAATTTGTATTAATATCTGAATCTAGAATTAGACTAAGAATATTCTTAGGAATGGTTGGTGAATATGGACCCAGTGGTTTATTCATAACTTTAAAGGCTGGCACTGAGCTGGTCTCCGTTGTACATGTTATTAATATCGGATTAGCGGTATCAGGGGAGGTAACCAATCTAAGCTGGAACTTGCTCATTACCCGCAATCTTCACAGATTCGCTATAAACAAGTATGGTTCAACCCTTTAACCCTTATCCTGCTAAATAACTAAAATGAAATTTTCAGTTCGATAGTAAGAACCCAAATATTGCTATTTCAAAGTTATGTTTTGGGAAATGATATCTCCTTATCGGAGAGTGTAGATCAAAGATCAGACTGCACGTTCTGTGCAGTCTGATCTTGATCTACAATGTCCGCTAAAGGTCAGTGAGTCGCGCTTAGAAGCCTAAGGGGTAACAGATGACAAAGTTTTATATTTGAACAAATTGAAAGCATTTGCAGACAACAAATCAAATCCGTCTTAGGTGATGGGATTTGCCTTTGAACGGGTAGAAAACACGCTGGGAAAAGAAGCTTTTGAAAACTTTGAGGGAAAAGGAGAAAATGTTGGTTATCAGCATTTTCTCCTTTCCCCTCTATGTTTTCAAAAACCTTTCTCCGTGCACGTGGTTTTGTTGAAACAAGGGATTGTTTGGTAAAGGGCGAACAACAAACTCTGCCGAATCAATACATTTTAACTGTTTGGGCCAATCAAATTTTGTATGAGTTTTTTTTTTCCCACGTGATGGTCATCAGTGACAACCTGAGCAAGAAATTTTGACATATCGATCCCAAATGCAAATCGCCAGATTTAAAACTACCTTTAAATGACCATATTCAGAGATCAAATTCGTGAAACTGGATTAGCCAATAGAATTTTATGTGCGTTTCGCCTCACGTGATGGTTATTTTGTCATTTCATTGTTATCATTATACAAAAGCAGAAATTTCGTGTTAATTATAACTCTAGAGATATCGCAGTTTTGATTTATGTACTCGTGCGTCGGCAACACACTGGCTTAATTTACGTTAGGCGTGAGTGGAACAAGTTATAAATATCGGTTGTTTTCATCTGACATTATTCTTACAATTAGTATCATCCCTACCTGACAAATAGATGGTAGGCTAATATTCACTATAGCTTGTCTTAAATTCCGATTGCGCGGCATTTTTCAAACTGCACAGGTTGACATGAGTCGACACTTTTTGCAGATGCATTAAGCCTCCCTTTCATAAAGCATGTATCATATACAGTTCCCAGGATGTAAATGTTTTAAAATCTACCTGCACGAACCAAGCACCTGTTTTCAGCAAGCACATTCTGGAAATAGCTTTGATGCTGCATAACTCTTCACCAGACGGCCAAATTCTAGACTGGTCAAAATTGAAAGTATTTGCAGACGACAAATCAAATGTGGTTAAAAGTATGGACTTTGATTTGGAAATGGTGGAAAACATTGTGGGGAAAGGAGAAAATGGTGGCATTTTCCCCTTTTCCCACAGTGTTTTCAAAAGCCTTCTTCCTCAGGGTAGTTAAAAGTCGGGATCATGTATAAAAAAGGGATAAATACAGAATAGATTTCTTGTATAATACAGATTTAAAACTGGTCGTTCGTCGTCTGTCTGCTTTATGTGTGAATAAGTCATTTTGTATGATCCATCCGCACGCGTGTGAACTCCCTATGATGAGAACTTAATTAAAATATGGATTACATCTTTACCAAACAACCCTGAGTTTTTACAACCCGCGTGAAGAATGTTTTTGAAAAACACAACGTGGAAAAAGGAAAAACTGCTGGTCACCAGCATTTTCTCCTATACCAAAAAATCTTAGAACCTATCCTTGAAAGACAATTTTTATGTTTAACATTTCATGTGTCGTTGGCAATTGCGATGATGCCGAGCATTAATTTTGTCGTCTGAAAAAAGAGTTAGATCTTGTACTACGATATACTTAATCAAAACACTACAAACACGTTATTCCTATTTAAAACAAATCATTTGAGAGTTCAAAAACATGCAAACAGACATTTTCAAGTAAACTGTATCAGCGGCAAACATATTAATCTGACCCCTTCGATGGCTGAGAATACTGTGAAATCGCTGAAACTCAGACCTTTATCTCATGGGCTTGACTAAACAAGCAGCAGGTAAAGATTTAAGATCAGACTGCACGTCCTGTGCTGTCCGATCTTAACCTGTGCTGTTCTCAAAAGTTCCTTTTTTCGTCTATGACACTGAAGTCTTGTAAGTCTTACATAGACTATTAGATTGTACAGGACGAAAAGCCAAAAAGACTAGTGTCTGTGCAAAAACTGAACCAGGCTACTTTTATCTGAGCCCTGCTCTGTGAAAGGGGTCTTAATGCATCTACAAAAAGTTTCGTCCTAGGTCAACCTGCACAGCCTTCGCAGGCTGACCTGGGCCAAAACCTTTTTTGCTATTGGTCAGTTTTCTGCATGTCAAAGAGCCAATGTACCTCATGATTCAGTCTGTTCATATACAAAATGGATTTTGTGGGACCATAATTACGAGTATACAGGGTATACAGGGATATTCCGAATTTCCTGACGGATGTTGTTCTTCAGGACCTTAATGGTCTGTGGATTGAGGCCCTGAAGACCAACATCCGTCAGGAAATTCGGAGAATCCGTCTTGAGATGTGTGACAGTGTCATCACAAACTTCTTGTGCGTGTTGCAGCTGTAATCCAGGGAAGAGGAGCGTGGATTGAACATTTCATCAATTATTGAACTATGCGGAAAACAACAGACAAAGTGGGAAACCTTTGGCATAAAATGTCAATTTGATGCTTCTGTGACAAGTGTGTAAATAAAATTTTGGAATAAGTTCTCATTTCAAAAACTTGTGTACGATCAAAAAGTGGTAGTATTATATTGGCCCACCCTGTATGATGACTTGTTTGGTATGATGCCTCTCGGGGATGCATTGAGCCTCAATTTGCCAGAAAACGGCTTTTTTACATTAGAGAAACCATTTGAGGAAGGGGGCATGGTCTCGATTAACTGTCTCCCCATCCTGTTCCTAAGGGCTTGCATTACGAGCAAGGGCCTGCATTACAAGAAGGTAGAGAATGGCCAGGGTAAATATAAATGCCACTACTTATCTAGATCAAACCCGGCACTAATCATTCGTCTTTAAAGCCGTGTTCAACTTTATTTCAGTTATATCACAGAGGTCATTGTACCTTTCTATGCTTTTCTGGAGTTTCTTGTACTAGTGCTTTTCACAATTTTCCTCACAAGCCACTGACTGCTTTCCCACATATGCATCGTTAAAACTATGTTCAGCGGGGAGAGATGAATGAATCCTGTCCCAATGACTATCATCTGTCTATCATTGGGAAACGAACCAGCGACACCTGGTTTTCAAGCCCTGTACAACACAGAGCTACTGTGCTTGGCAATATCGACACTGAAACCGGAGGTTTTGGGGTTATCATACTGGCTTATTTCATATGAGCCATGCTCTGGCAAAAGGGGACCTAGATGCATTATACCAAGCAAGTCATCATATTTTTATGGACCCATAAATCCATTTTGTCTAATAACCAACTGATCGGTAGACTGGTCCTTTTATAAGCAGAAAGGTCTATTGAGCGATAGCAAAATATTTCGACCTAGGTCAGCCTGCGCAGGCTGACCTGAGTCGATACTTTTGCAGATGCATTAAACCCCCTTTTCACAGAGCATGGCTTTTCACAGAGCATCTTTTTTGCGTATTTGACGCCTTAGCTATCGAATTCAATCCATATACTTGTTATTTCAGCACTTAGACCAATGACATTTAGGATATACATTTAGTATCCTTGTAATTCAAACCACTGCATGATATGAACTTGGAAACGCTGTTCCAAGTGTTAGATCTATATCCACTGACAAAAACGCCTACGACTATACACGAAAATTATCATCGCTTTTTCGTTGTGTTAGAAAATATTCTAATTAGTAATCTTCGTCTAACACGACATTCTGAAAGTAACACAATTTCTGATTGGCTAAATCATTTCGGTCATGCTCTGGTAAAAGGGGTTTTAATGTATCTCCTTAAGCCATTATAGCAAGCAAGTCGTCACATAATTCTTGATCCATAATTTTTTTTCCCCGAACATACAGACTGTACCAAGAGGTAGACTGATCCTTGGACACACAGAAGATTGACCAATAGCGAAATACCAGTGAATTCGGTCTCATTTCTCTGTTGGATGGGTATCTTGTTATATGGCCTGCAACACGCGAAAAGGGACACTCGGACATTTGCGTAAAGTGTCGTCTCGGATCAGCCTGCGCAGTCCGCGCAGTCTGATCCGAGACGAAACTTTCCAATCGTGTGTCATTTTCTGTTTCACGCGGACTGCGCAGGCTGATCCGATACGACACTTTACGCAAATGTCCGACTGCCCCTTTTCGCGTGTTGCAGGCCATATATGAGCCATGCTCTGGCAAAAGGGGGCTTAATGCATCTCCATGGTGCATTTTGCCAAGTAAGTCATCACATTATGATGGATCCATAAAGTCTATTTTGTCTCAGCAATCATCACGTAATGATGGATCCATCGTGTCTTTTTTGTCTAAGCAAGTCATCACATAATGATATATCCATCATGTCCATTTTGTCTAAGCAAGTCATCACATAATGATGGATCCACCATGTCCATTTTGTCTAAGCAAGTCATCACATTTATGGATCCATCATGCCTTTTTTGTCAAACAATCGACTAGATCATAAGGAACACTGGTACTTTAATGCATAAAATTGATCAATAGCAAAATTTATCGACCTGGGTCGATACTTTTTTGCAGATGCATTAAGCCCCCTTTTCACAGAGCATGGCTTATCTATATGGTGACTAGGTGTTAAAAACAGCAAGTTTTGGGTCACTCGATGGTATGGGTTCGAGCTTCATGGCTGGCCATGTACAATATTACTAGTAGTCTTTCGAATGAGACGTTAAACCGAGGTCCCGTGTGACGGTGCTATACACCGAGCACGTAAAAGAACCAGTTGTAGCTTAGGATGGGTTTCGTTCTGTATCTTGCACAATCCCCCGTAACAAAACTAACAGTCTACAGGGATCGTCACCCATATGGGCCACTGGTGGCGACGATAAATAAACGTAAATCAATCAGTCAGAACAGCAAGTCGCAGCACAGATCAAATGGAACAGGCCGGACAAAATAAAGAGAGAGCAGATATCTGACGTGCGTCATGCAGACAAACAGACTAATGTGTTTGTCAATATAATAGAAATTGATTGATTGAATTTGCGTTTATTTATCGTCGCCACCGGTTGCCCATATGGGCGACGCCCCCTGAAGGCTGTTAGTATTAATTGTTACGGGGGATAGTGCAGATACAGGAAGAAACCCATCCTAAATTACGCCTGGTTCTTTAACGTGCTCGGTGTATAGCACCGTCACACGGGACCTCGGTTTAACGTCTCATCCGAAAGACCATTAGTAATTTTAGATGGCCAGCCGTGGGAATCGAGCCCACACCCTCATGATCACTCATGAGTCCTACTCTCTACCAACTGAGCTATGCGGGCTGGTCATATAATAGAAACGATTGGGGCTGAGCTAATAAACCTACATAAGCAGCCCAAAACTTTGAATAGCCTATCTCATCTGCATTCGGTAAAGGGAGGTAATTATTCTAGCGATAGCAGACAAGAAATATATATTTATATAAAAAAGACGAACGGCGTAAATTTGCTAGCTAGCAGATAGGCCTGCAGCAGCCCGAAGAATAAACACATCTTATTCCACAATTATATTTTGCCAATCGCAAATTTCGATTTATTGATTCGAATGTATTATTACCAAGAAAGTAGGTCAATAGTCAGTGCATTCAGCTACGCCGAAAAATGACATTTGAGCTAAATACATGTACATCCATACAGTAATTAGTATGCCTTTTGTATGTTTTAAACGTAAATTTGTCGGTTAGCAAGTCTCTTTTTTTTCATTTTCTAAAGGAATTCAGTATGCAGATTTTTCACTCATGACAAGGACAAAAGGCGAGACGTCCTGCCTGAAAGTTATCTTTATCATTATTCTTGTTCGTAAGTCCAAGACTAGCAATCCGATTGGCTGCAACGTTCCGTCTTGGCCAATCACATGGCTAGTGGTGGACATTTGAATATGGACGATCTTTTCAAATTATCAGGTTGTAAGGTCCTATTTCTCCATTTTGAGAGGTACCTACTTATTTGGTGACCACAAAGAACATACCAGTATAAGTGATGTTAGAGTTAAAACACTCATACAGTATGTCTTTAACTCTTTACCAAAAGACAAAATTTTTGACCCGTCCGAACTGAAACATTGCAGACGGCAAGTGTGACTGAATGAATAGGTTTATCTTTGAAAGGGTAGAAAACATTGTGGGGAAGGTATAAAATGCTGCAAACCAGTTAAAAATGCTGGTACATGTATTTGCTTCAATATTAATTATTATCTTTAACAGAAATAAGAAAAAAAAAAATTTTTTTTTTTCCAAGAATGTGGGAAACGGTTGATTTGCCAAAATGACAAAAGAAATACACATCTAATCCATACTCAATCTTTCAAATCACCCAGAAGATTATAATATCTCAATATACAGAGACTGAACAAGAGAAAAGAAAAACATAACAGCCAATCTGTCATTGCCCGCAGTCGTACAAGCCCGAGATCTTTATTAATTAGAGACCTTTCTGACATCCACCATTGCCTAAATTCAGAACTCAGCTAATGCTACAGCGTCTTTAACCCTTTCGGCGCCATAGGCGAAAACTGTGACTTTTGCGGACAGCATAGATCAAGATCAGATGCACAGAACGTGCAGTCTGATCTCCGATTTATACCATCCGCTTGTCTAGTCAAGCCTATAAAATCAAAATCTTTGTAAGTTTCAATGGATTGTATTTATAGCTGTCGAAAGAGTTCGAGTTTATTTATTTGGCGCTGAAAGAGTTAACTGTTTTTCAAAATGTGTTGTTGTTATTATTCATGACAACAGTAATCATTGCTATGTTTGAAACAAATATGAAGCGTCTAAAATTTCAGGTAAATGCTTCTTCCACACTGGTCACATGAGTCAATATCCAGTTCGTTAACATTGTGGCGATTTAGCCTACTGTTTTCAGAGTCATATTAACTCGTATACCTAAACATCTAGACATTACCTCCCGGGTCCATACCTCCCGAACAGATTTCTGTAGTTATTCATGGTCACGTGCTGTTTCGCCAGTACATTAGCTGTGTTGATACGGGAACCATAACCGGCATCAGTGACCCTCTCAGATGGAGAACCAGCTTCTTCATGTGGACTGTCTTCACCCGCTACTCTCCTTTTGTGTTGATGTTGAACTGCGGGCGGGTAGATTACGCTATAACGCCCACAGTTCCTACGAGCGCACAGCAAAGACGTGAAGTGTCCCTCTGGCCTTCCATGTCTGTCTGACCTCTTCGTCCTTGGGCTGATCTGCATTGGCCCTCCTTCAGTCGCCATTTCCTCTACGTTGGACGCCCTTTTTGTCCACGGAAATGCATCAAAGTGCATTTTGTAAGGAAAACCTTCTCGTAGAACGTCACCATGTTCAAAAATGAGGGTTTCTCCTGCTGGCCTCTCCGTGAAAACCCATGCAGAAACGGAGTTTTTCAATACTGTAGCACATGTCGCCACTTGCAGTAAAAGAACGATTTCTTGAATTCTTGGCATCATGGAGGTGCGTGTGAGATAGCTTCGGCTTGTCTAAAAGATTGCTTTATATAATTGAATTGCATGTAACATGAATATTCAACAGAAAAAACAGAAACATTGCGTCTGGTAAAATTCTTCCCTCGAAATCAATCGACACCCTGGTTTCAACCATTTAACCCTTTACCATAGAGTGCAAACCTTTAACGACCCTAAGAAAAAAGGCTTTTGAAAACATTGTGGGAAAAGGAGAAAATGCTGGTTACCAGCATTTTCTCCTTTTCCCACAATGTTTTCTAACCTATCATATACAAATTTATGTTTTGAGTAACATTTGATTTGTCGTCTGCATATGCTTTCAATCTGACAACTGTTAAAATTTTGTTGTCTAGTAAAGAGTTATGTAATAATCCCGAATTTAAACGATCTCGAGCAAAGAGGTTTCGAAAACATGATGGGAACATGCATTTTCTCCTTTTCCAAGAATCTTTTCTACCCTTTCAACGCATATCCGGTCATTTTAGCCACGTGTCAATTGTCGTCTGTAAATGCTTTGAATTTGGGCAAATCTAAAAACTTTCTCGTCTGGGAAAAGGTTAACCCTTAAACAAAAGCAAACTTTTAGACTTGTTCTTATCAAAAGAATCTACAGACAACCAATTTAATTCCGCTAAAACCATTGAATTGGCTTGAAAATTGAGAAAACATATTGGGAAAGGAGGGAAATGCTGGTAACTAGCATTTTCTCCTTTTCCCATAATGTTTTCAAATGCTCCCTCTCTTTCGGGTTCATTAAAACTCGAGATTAAGTGGTAAATGGCAAATCCTTTATCAAACGCTACCATTATGTTTAAACCCTGAAGAAAAATGGAGCATATGAAAAAATTGTGAGAAAAATGAAAATGCTGGTATTGCAACAAGCAATGTCTTTTTTTCCCCCGACAGTTTCTAGTTCTCACAGACTGTTGCCATTATTTGAGCCATATTCAATTTGTCATCTTAAAACTGTCTGCCTTTCGAACAGGACAAATGTTTTGTCGTCTGGAAAAGTTCTTGCCCCTAGATGGCGCATCTGCTGCACGGAAAGAAATCCGATATCCTCTTTCTTAAAAGTCCAAAAAGACGAGTAGAAAATATTATCTTTGAAATGTTAGATTTATATTGTGGGATATGGACAAACTGCTGGTATCCGCAGTACCTTCGTCGTTTTTACCGCAATGTTTTTAAAAGCCTTCTTTCTGAGGGTCGTTAACTTTTTACCAAACGACAAAAGTTTAAGTGGTCCATATTGAAACTTCTTGCAGACAATAAATTCAGTGTGGCTCAGATTGTGATTTTGACTTTGGAAGGGTAGAACACATGGTGGGAAACGGAGAAAAGTGCTGATTACCAGCATTTGCCCCTTTTCCCACTTTGTTTTTAAACGCCAATATCTTCGGGGTCGTTAAAACTCGAAATTGTTTTGTATAGGGTTTAACATGGAATCGCATAGGAAAAACTTTAACCCTTTACCACACAATCCCGACTTTTAATGACCCTGGGAAAGAAGCCTTTTGAAAACATTGTGGGAAAAGGAGAAAATGCTGGTAACCAGCATTTTCTCCTTTTCCCACAATGCTTTCTACCCTTCCTGAAACAAATTTCAAATTTTCAGTCACATTTTTTTTGTCGTCTGCACATGCTTTCAATTTGGACTAGTCTGAAATTTTGTCGTTTGGTAAAGAGGCGTTTATGATATCATTTGCACCAAAGGTCACCATGAAACTGTACTTTTTACAAGCGTCTGCTCAAACACTGATTTGTGGCCTGGATATATTGTGCAATATAGCCTTTGAAAATTCTACGTGCCATGCTCTTTGGTCTGGTTCTATATGGTCCATTAAAGGGACTTTATACCAGATTTCGTATTTGCAGGTGTGTGTTTTTTATTTTTTTAGAAAATCTTAATAAAGGCTGCTTCTTCTTTTTTTTATTCGCGTGTAAAGAATACTGAGAAAAAATGATCGAAATGCAATGCAGAAAACATGAGAAATTACCGATTTTTTGGTATTAACCATAAATTGTCCTATTCCGTTTGTTACGGAATAGCTCTTATTTCAGTGCAAGGGACAACTACATTTATAACACTGGGAAATATCAGTTGGCTCCATAGCTTAGTGAAAAAATTGCCTACTATGGTTTTGAAGGTCATGGGTTCGAGCCCCACCGAAGGCAGTCACATCATCATGGTTTTTCCTGTAAAGAAATATCAAATCCCCCACAAAAAGAAAAAAACGGGGTCAAAATCTGATTTAATGCCTCTTTAAAGCTATATTATAGCTATTATGTACGCGTTTAGTTCTCAAAGTTTTAAAATATTAACTGTATCATGAAATGTCACAAACCTTCGATAATGTTCAAGCCTCTCCTAATCCACTGATTTGTGGGCTTAATATAATGTTTAATAGCCTTTGAATTGTTGCATATTTTGTTACAAATGGTGTAGTTTAAACTTTGAATAGATTCAGCACTCCTAAAGATTTATAAAACAGAACTTGTACTGTATAAAAACTGCGATATCACAGCTTTTGGAGACGGATTCAAATTATAGAAACTGTTTAAGTTATATTCAGGGCGTCTCCAACAAAGAAAAATGAAGACATTAATTCTTTTCCAGATATAACGCATATAATATGACAATACAGCAATACTATTATCGCCAGTCTGATAGAGTTACCTCTCTTTGAGCACTCTTGTAAACATTTGGTAAGAAAATATGGTGGAATATTTCTGCCACGAGATACGTACGAGATTACTATCATGATAATTTTAGAAAACTGTCGCGATAAATCAAGGTTTTCTGGAAATTTTTTCTAGATAGTGAAGTTTTCAGAAAAAAATACCACAAAAAACTTTGTTTTCTAGAAATTTTTACATTGATTTGATCAGCAAGTATTTTAACGCAAAAGTTTTCACTCGTGCACATTCGAGATAAAATTAGCGTGATAGTTCTTCCCGTTTCTCGATATCCATAAATAGAAAATTCACCATTTGGATGAACTCTGTAGTTTTTCACTTTACAAGATGGCAGTAAGTTAAATTCGAATTATTTACAGTTGTAGCTTAATTGGTAAATTTTGACTACTCATGAAATGAACTGAAGTTTATTAAATACAAATACGACTCGAAATGCCTCTTGCAAACAACTTTAAAACCATTCAGGGAAAAGAAGAATTCAAAAGGTTGGAGACGAAGATGTTCCGAAATCGTAGCTAATTAAAGACACCGTGAATGTTAGTTGTGGACACAAACGCAAAAAAACAATCGTGACAAGAAAATATTGATGCATAACATCAATGGCGCCGCAAATCAGTTGTTTCTGAAATAGGGCACATTACAGCGGGTTATTTTTTTACGCCAAGGGCATCACTTGAACAAACTTAGTAGAGGTCCACGTGGTGATACTACATGACAAATATTTAAACTCTGGGCCATCTGGTTTTGGACAAGAAGATTTTTAAAGTTTGCACCATTTAAGGCATTGTGTTAATCCTGAGTATTAACAACATTGCGGAAGAATCATTTTTAAAAAACAATGTGGAAGAAGGAGAAAATGGTAACCACATTCGAATTGTCGTCTGCAAATGCTATCTAAAGTCTAAAATTATGTTGTTTGATAAAGATTTAAAGTCTAAGAAAGAGTTATGGTTTTACAACATGATTTATGAAGAACACAACGAAAATGTGGCCTCTCTCCAGATAATTTTAAACGCATTTCAAATTGACTGAAGTAAATTTATGAAGAACTCGGTGAGAAATGAACTGAAAAGTCCTAAAAAATCTTTAGAATGCAAATTAAAACTTAACAAGAGCGGCAAATTGTCGCAAGATACGCCCGTCCCACCGCCAGTTGTAGAGGGGGAATAATAATCGTAAAGGGCAGGTAGAAGAAAATAGTAGTGCAGCAGAAATCATGTAAGTGATTGAAATAGGCATGAATGTCTCCTCTAATGTTAAGGAAACATGCATATAAAGTTTCAGGTCATTCCAACATGAAAAGACAAAGTTATATTGTAGAGAAGCATGAAAAGCTGTAAAAAAAAATAATAATAATGAATAGGGAATAATTCCAAAAGGGCATTAGGTAAGGTTATGGCTCCAGTGCATTGCACTTTTCGTAACTGCAACAAACTTGTTTAACAAGTCTCAAGTCAATTTGACTTGAGGTGACAAAGTTCCATTCCGGACAAGCAAGAAATACTGTAAAAATGAAGATCAAAGTGGAATTATTCAAAATCCGCACTAGGTAGAGTTATTGTTCTTGAGCACTGTACTCCGTAATATTGCAACAAGCATGCATACCATGTTTGAAGTCGTTCTGAATTGAGATGACAAAGTTATATTCCGGACAAGCACAAAATACTGTAAAAATGATGATCAAAGGGAAATAACTCAAAGACACCAAGAGGTAGAGTTACAATTCTTGCGCACTGCACTTCCAAATATTGTAACAAATAAGCAAACCATATTTCAAGTCATTCCTACTTAAGATGACAAAGTTATGCTCCGGACAAGCAAGAAATGCTATAAGAATGAAGATGTATGGGGGAATAACTCAAAATTCATGCTAGGAAGAGTTATGGTTCTTGTGCCCTGCACTCCGTAATTTTCAACAATCATGCATACCAAATTTGAAGATGTTCAGACTAAAAATGACAAAGTTATATTCCAGACAAGCGGAAAATGCTGTAAAAATGACGATCAAAGGGAAATAACTCAAAGACAGCAAGAGGTACAGCTATGGTTCTTTTGCACTGCACTCCATATTATTGCAACAAACACAAATGTCAAGTTTAAAGTCAATTGGACGGGAGGTGACAAAGTTAAGCTCCTGACAAAGAACTGGACTATAAAAATGAAGATCAAAGTTGAATTATACTCAAAATTCGCGCTACGTAGAGTTATTGTTCTTGAGCACTGTACTCCGTAATATTGCAACAAACATGCATACCATGTTTGAAGTCGTTCTGGATTGAGATGACAAAGTTATATTCCGGACAAGCGCTAAATGCTGTAAAAATGATGATCAAAGGGAAATAACTCAAAGACACCACGAGGTAGAGTTACAATTCTTACGCACTGCACTTCCAAATATTGCAACAAATAAGCAAACCATATTTCAAGTCATTCCTACTTAAGATGACAAAGTTATGCTCCGGACAAGCAAGAAATGCTGTAAGAATGAAGATCTAAGGGGGAATAACTCAAAATTCATGCTAGGAAGAGTTATGGTTCTTGTGCCCTGCACTCCGTAATTTTTCAACAATTATGCATACCAAATTTGAAGATGTTCAGACTAAAAATGACAAAGTTATATTCCAGACAAGCAGAAAATGCTGTAAAAATGACGATCAAAGGGAAATAACTCAAAGACAGCAAGAGGTAGAGTTATGGTTCTTTCGTACTGCACTCCATATTATTGCAACAAACACAAATGCCAAGTTTCAAGTCAATCGGACTGGAGATGACAAAGTTATGCTCCAGACAAAAAACTGGACACCGCCCACCCGCCCGCCCACTCGATCGTACGCCATGGCTGATCCCATAATACGTCCCGTCTTCGACGGGTGTATAAAAAAGAAAGAACCAATAATGGTAAGACACAATCATAGCCATTCTTCGGCGAAATTTAACATAATTTCAATTGGAGCTATGTACAAAAGCTGTTGTCATTCGGCAAACAACACAAGAAAATAGTATTAAAACTAGGTCTAAAAAATTACCAAATTGATATTAAAAACTGGGTATGAAATGACCAAAGTGGGTACGAAATGACCAAAATAAAAAGTACAGGTGGGTACAAAATGACCAAAATCGTATGAAATGGCCTAGATACGAAATGACCTACTTACGAAATGACTCGAAGCCGAGTAAAGAATATGGCTGCCTCCATACTTTTCAAAAGCGAATAAAAAAATAGTGCCGCCGCTCATGCGGCGCCACAATAAGAGTGAGAATTATCGTGATATTTTTATCGTAAAACTTTTCATTATCAAGATAATATTTCCAGGAAAGTTTGTTTTATCGCGATAGTTCCCTTAAACTATCGCAATAGTTATCTCGTATCGCGTGGCAGAAATATGCCACCATACATAACAAATGAAAGCCTAGTTTGTTTAATTCTAAAGACACTGGATCGCAATGAAATGTGCCTCCGTTGGTATAGATAGCTGCATTTGATTGTATATAGTATATATGTAATATATGTTGACACTTATTTTTGCTTACGCGTGGTCCCGATGGTACGCACCTGTAACTTGAAGAGTAACAGTAGTAGATCTATTGCAGCCGAGCTTTGGCACCCTAAAGCGGTGCTCTTTTTCAAGCATCGATATTTCGGGATAAGTGTTGGTGTTGTTCAGAAAATCTAATTGCAATGGTGTTTTTACCTTTTTCGTATGTATACATAGATTAGATCTAACACGTTAAGTAAAAAAAAAAAACAAAAAATAAAAGTGAATATTTATCAAAATTTCAATCACTGCTCAGAATACTACACTAAGTTTTAGGTTTTACCGGAAACAATTAAATCTAGATCTAATTGCTAAACGACTTTTTTCCCCCGATATTTTCATCTAAGGCACTTATTTAAATACACATGAAAAAGTTTCCTTTCTGGATAGAATTTTTCCTTACAAGATAGAATTTTATTACGTTTGACATGCATCATGTGACTATCTGAAAATACCTCAAGAACGCCCGAATGCCAACAACACACGACTAACTATGGTTAATTTCTTGATCGTTCCGAACAACCTACGTCATTATGCATCGATTCGTACCAAGATGTTGAGATTTTTTTATCGGACTACTCTGTATTGGACAGGATTTCCTGGGAAAGCGCGTGCTAAAGTAATTACACCAATGACGTCATTGCTGCTATTGAAAGCAAGAGCAGTAAAGGTCAAAGCTTTATGTTTTTAATATAGAACAAGCTTTCCGGATAAATATCAGCAATGCACCCTTCTTCGTTTAGCACCATACATGGCCTGCAACATGCAAAAAGGGACATTCGGACATTTGTGTAAAATGACGTCCCTGATCAGCCTGCGCAGTCCGCACAGGCTAATCCGAAACGACACTTTCCGTTTTTATGTGATTTTCTGTTTTGAGCAAGTCTACTATAGCACAAAATCTAATGTAGTCGTAAAGTGCCGTCTCGGATTAGCCTGCGCGGACTGCGCAGACTGATCCCAGAAGACACTTTACGCAATTGTCCGAATGCCCTTTTTCGCGTGTTGCAAGGCAATTGTACCATTGGTCTTTGATCCCAAGACATCCTGAAGCCTAGTTCGCCGACCATTCTAAATTCAGTTCTATATTTCCCAGACTATCCATTTGATTGGCTGAGAAATTGTCTAAGCCAATCAGATGGCTAGTTTTTGAAAATAATAATAAGGGAACAGTAAGAATGTTTTGTGAATACAGCCCCTGGTTGGCTGATGCATTGCATCCAAGCAAGTCAGTGTTGTTGTTGTTGTTGTTTTTTCTTCTTCTTCTTCTTCTTCAAATATAGATAAGAATAAAATTATAAGATTAAATCATAAGAATAGATCTAGTCTTTGAAAGGAAAGAAATGTTGTTACAAGCATGTTCTGCTTTTCCCACAATCGAACCAAAAGCCTTCTTCCTTTTGGTCATTACATCACGGGATCGTTTTAAAAAGGCTTTCCACCAAACTTTTTAAAGATTTTGGCCTTGCTATGTGAAAAGGGGGTATAATGCATCTGCAAAAAGTATCGTAACAGGCCAGCCTGCGCACTTTGCGCAGGCTGACCTGGATCGACACTCTTTGCTTTTGGTCAATTTTCTACACGTCAAAGGACTGGTGTATCTCATGATACAGTCGGTTGTTATACAAAGTGGATTTTACGGATTCATAGAACTTTAAGTGATTACTTGCTTAGTATCAAGCATGACGAAGATGCATTAAGTCTCTTTTTCCCAGAGCATAGCTCATTTAATTTTCTTCTACCTCTTTCTTTTTATTAAGTTCATGCCAATTGGGCCGGTGATCATTGATTTACAAGTTTTCAAGTTACGTAAGCCCTATACACCAGCCTGGGCCCCGTTTTACTAAGGTAGTTACGAACAAAATTTGCGTAAGTTTTACGTAACTATAGTATAGTGGCATTAATCTGCCACGAGATACATGATAACTGTCATGATTATTTTAGGAAACTATTGCGATAAATCAAAGTTTCCTGGAAATTTTATCTCGATAAAATGAAAAGATAAAATTTCCAGGAAACTTTGATTTGTCGCAATAGTCTTCTAAAAAATCATGATAGTTATCTCGTATCTCGTGGCAGAAATATGCCACCATACTATAATTACGTAAAACATAGGCAAATTTTGTTTGTAACTACCTTATTAAAACGGGGCCCAGGTACTGCTGATGTCAATAATACACAAGGGACTTCACTCAGTTCTTGAGAGCCAGAATTCACTATTCAGAAAAGTTGGTAGATAGTGTCCCGGTACAAGGCATTGTAGAATGCAAGCCCAATCACGGCAGGTAAAACCCGCCGTAAAACACGAGAAACATCTGTCTCCGTGACTTATCTAAAATATACGTGAAAGCGGGGTAAAACATCATTAGAAGCATCTGCATTGCAGATGTGCGTATTTACAGTATTGTAAAACTTTGAGAAAAGAAAGCAACCAAGAAAATGTCGTGACAAATAGAAGGGAAAACGATACCTTATTAGAATTTTTTTCCCCAATTGTCATGATGTTTAAAAGGTTTTCAGAAACTTGGGAGTCAAAAGACACTAAAAGGATGGAAATTTTTGGAGGGATATTGTTCGGAACTATTTTTTCCCGAAAGTTTTTATGCAAAGAGGGTGGCTTTCGCCGGAAAGGATCTGAAAGGGCATGAATACATGTACATGAAATCGATTACGTCCTGTTTTAAATGTAAATATCGGTTTATTTATGACGTATTCACCCCTTTCACCTCAAAGGATAAGACATGTTTTTGTAGACGACGTAAATCAAGATCAGGCTGCAAATACTTTCAGTTTTATCGTCTGATAAACAGTAAAATGACTCATTTTGATTACCTTGATTTAATGTTTAATTTATTTGATTTAATGTTTCCTTTCAGTAACAAGCATTGTTTCCTTTTCCCACGACGTTTTTAAAAGCCTTCTTTGTACGGGTGTCATTAGAAATTGTCTTGTTTGGTAGTTAGGTTAACCCTTTACCACACAATCCCGAGTTTTAACGACCCTGAGGAAGAAGCCTTTTGAAAACATTGTGGGAAAAGCAGAAAATGCTGAACCAGCATTTTCTCCTTTTCCCACAATGTTTTCTATCCCATCAAAGGCAGAAATCATTGTTTGAGTCACATTTAACTTGTCGTCTGCTAATGCTTTCAATTTGGACCAGTCTAAAATTTTGTCGTTTGGTAGTTAGGTTAAACAACCGGTCCCTGTCGCACATGACCCCCATACTTCACCACCCCTTAAAATTGGGGTCCTGCGTGGCTTATTGGTAAAG
Organism: Hippopus hippopus; assembly: GCA_946811185.2. Lineage (NCBI taxonomy): Eukaryota > Metazoa > Mollusca > Bivalvia > Cardiida > Cardiidae > Hippopus > Hippopus hippopus. The sequence goes on along the minus strand of OX328105.1, from coordinate 41,716,400 downwards.
TGTAGGACCCGCAACCTTGAGGCCCCGGGTTCAAGCCTCAATGGAATCACTGAGTTATTCTTTGGAGTGTCCTTGGGCAGACACTTCAGAGTCCTAGTCTAGTTTTGGTGAAACCAAAGAAAAACATGAATATGTGAGCTATCGCCGTGATATAACTGAAATAATGTTGAAAGCGGCGTAAAACACCAATAAAATAATCAATCACTTGAAATAAATGAACGGCAAATAACTTTGGGGGTAAAAAGGTGTTAAATATTTTAAAACAATTAAGATGCATTAAGGTTAACCATTTACCACACAATCCCGACTTTTAACGACCCTGACAGAAAAGCCATTTGAAAACATTGAGGGAAAAGGAGAAAATGCTGGTAACCAGCATTTTCTCCTTTTCCCACAATGTTTTCTACCCTATCAAAGATAGAAATCACTAATTTAGCAACATTTAATTTGTCGTCTGCAAATGCTTTCAATTTGGTCCAGTCAATAATTTTGTCGTTTGGTAAAGAGTTAACCCTAAAGCTGCTAAGTAAGTGATATGAAACTTTCAAGGCGATAGTAAAACCCTGATATTTCAAAGTTACCTCTGAGGCAAAATATCTCCTTATCGAACAGTATAGTTCCAAGATCAGACTGAACGCGCTGTGCAGTCTGATCTTTATCTATACTGATCGCAAATGGTCCTTGAGTTGCTCTTAGCAGCCTAAGGGTTAAACACATGAACTGAATTATGCAAATTTTAAAACCAGACGTAGTAGATTCCGGTTCCCCTCCCACAGGTATTTGAACCGCATATTCTATAAATTTCATTTACCTCTAAACTAAAAAAAAAACATCGTGGGAAATGGAGAGAAAGCTGGTTATCAGCATTTTCTCCTTTTCCCACACTATTTTCCAAAGTCTTCGACATTAGGGTTATAGAGACTCGAGCTATGGTTATTGGAGGACAGCTCTGAAAAAAACTCATCTCACAAATTTATACGAGTGTTTTCACCATTTCTGTGAATTTGCAAAATTTCGTTCGGCCGTGCGATTTTTACAGAGTTTGGTAGGCCTCATAGGCTATTGCATGTATGGCTTTTGAAACAATATGGGAAATGGAGAAAATGCTGATCACCAGCATTTGTTCCTATTCCCACAATGTTTTCTATCCTATCAAAGACAAATCTGACCGTTTGAGCAATAGTTTATTTGTCGTCTGCAAATGCTTTCAATTTGACCCAGTCTAAAATTTTGTCGTTTGGTAAACAGTAAATTGTCGTCTGCAAATGCTTTCAATTTGAACAAGTTCAAGATTCTGTCATCTGGTTATGAGTGATGTTTTGAAAACCCGTCTGTCCTAAAATCAATTGAAGTTAAAATGTCTATATCGGGAGAGGAGAAGGGGAATCATCTGGTAAATAAGGAGGCTGCACTAAAATTTCTGTACAGTATAAACAACAGCAGGTGCTCCATGTCATCTACAAGTTGTCCTAGTTCTCAATCAAATTATCGTCAAACTAACCGATAATCTAGTTTTCTTTTTGTATATCAGGTTCACTATCACACAAACACGGCCCAGTTGTGTGAATTTAACACGTTAATGTATCTTTGGTGATAATGTAATGATACAACAGGATCGAAGTTACGTATATATTTGAACACAACTACGTGCGTCAAATTACGTCATACCCCTAGCAACCATCAAATTCGAAACTATCTAAAGATATAAATTCATAGCTTTACTTATCAATAAGCGTAGTTGATGACGTCACAAGCACCCCCTAGGCATGCAATGAAAACAGATAATGTCGAAGAGAGAGAGAAGAGGGATAAAGAAAGTTTTTGTGTTCTATGTGAATTTTCTGGAATTTTGGGTTCGACCCCCACGATAAACAATGGTCATGGCAGAGAGGTCTAAAGGACAAGTGCGGGTTGGATTTTATGACATAGAACGGACAATAGGGAAGGGGAATTTTGCTGTTGTAAAGTTGGCGAAACATCGAATCACAAAAACTGAGGTAAAATTATTTTGTGTTATAAAACTTTCTCAATCCAACTTACACGTCGTAACTGCCGTTTAGCTCTTCTACTAGTGTTTGAATAGCATGCATACTTGTGCACAGCCACTGTTTTGAACGTTTACCCGACACGTTCTGTCTAAAAGATCCGATCATTGAGTAGTGTTCTTGTTTTAAAATGATGACCGGAAGTGTTACGAATAATTCTTTGCTCGACGATGTCAAGCGCTCTAGACTCGTCCAAATTCAAAGCACTTGCAAACGACAAATCAGTTAGGGTTGTATGGTAGGATTTTTTAGAAATGGTGAAAACGTCGTAAGTAAAGCAGAAGCTGCAAGTTATCAGCAGTTTCTCCTTTTCTAAGAATGGTCTCGGAAACCTTTTCCCCAAGGGGATAATTTTTGTAAAGGGTTAACCCTTTGTAGATCTAGTCCACAATATTTTAATCTTTAAATGTAAAATTGTATCATTGCCTTTTACAATTTAAACTGCATTTGCAGCCAGTGTAAATCAAAATCAGACTGCACAAAGTGTGCAGTCTGATCTTTGGTCCACATTTTCTGCTATGCTTAGACATTGGTTAACCCTTTAGCAGGTGAGAATGTTGTCAAAGAAACAAATTATAGGTATAGGATGAAAATACACAATCAGTCAACAATGGTGTGAGATGATTTATACCATTTTTTTACAAATAAACCATTATGTTTAACTCTTTACCAAAAGACGAAACCTTCAACTGAAAAATATTGAAAACAGCTGCAGACGACAAAAAAATGTAGCTTAAGTGATGATTTCTGCCTTTGATAGGGTAAAAAACTTAGGGAAATGAAGAAAATGCTGGTTTATACCAGCATTTTTGCCTTTTCCCTCAATGTTTTCAAAAGCCTTCTCCTGGAGGGTCATTAAGAGTCGTGATTGTGTGGTTAAGATTTAAGTGTTAGCATATTAAACGAACAATTAGAATGAAGTCACAGTTATGTGTATTCCTGTACATGTAGCAAGTACTTCCTGTTTCATAATCTCTGCAATGATTTGCACCTAATTTCTTTATCAATCTATGTGGGAGGTACTTATATAAAAATCTTACCCTTTTCTTTACCCTTAACCCTACTCATTAAGGCTCCTTAGAACATTTTGGAAAAAGAAGCACTTTCCCATCATAGATTAATTCCATCGTTTGAGCTGCACTTCAATTGCTGTTTACGGATGCTTTTAATATGGGTGAGACCAACATTTTGTCATGCGGTATTAAGTTGAGATTTAGTAGATAAATTGAATGAAAATTTCCAGCAAATTGATAAGTTTGAACTATTTTCCCAGCATCAAAAGTTTTTACTTGTCCATATTAAAAGCATTATTTGCAGATGACAAATCAAATCAGGCTAAAACTTTGATATTGGTCTTTGAACTGGCAGAAAACATTTTAAGAAAATGCTAAAAGTCATGATTGTTTGGTACAGAGTTAACTCTTTACCACACACAATCACGAGTTTTAACGACCCTGAAGAAAAGGGCTTTTGAAAACATTATGGAAAAAGAAGAAAATGCTGGTAACCAGCATTTTCTCCTTTTCCCACAATGTTTTCTTGCCTTCCAAAAACAAATTTTAATTTTTGAGTCACATTTACTCTATCATCTGCCAAACCTTTCAATTTGGTCAAGTCCAAAACATTGTTGTTGGGTTGGTACAGGGTGAACCAATGACAAAAGTTGTGACTTGGCCAAGTAAAAAGCATTGAATTTGCCGACAACAGTAACTGTTATGGTTCAGATAATAGGATTTGTCATTGGGGACATCTCTCTGAACTGGAAAACTTTGACATCTCCATTGACCTGTAGTCTGGCGAGGTATTCAGTTTGTCCTGCACAGCTTGAAGCAAATACATGCATCAGGAAAGTTACTACAACATAATATTCTGTATTCATCACTTCATTATTTAACAAATAATGATAAAGAAATGATCATTTTTTAGATAAACATGCATCAGACTGCAAATCTGTGTCAGTGTCAGTTCTATCAGTTTTGTGCAGAACATCTCAGCAAAGCAGACAGCATAGATCAAAGATCCGACTGCAGGTTTTGTGCACTCTTGTCTCGATCTAAAGTGGGCAACTATAGTTGTGAAAGGCATTTTTTTCTCTTTTTCAGGTCGCAATAAAAATCATAGATAAGACCCGTCTTGATGAGGCCAATTTGATAAAAGTGAAACGGGAAGTTACGATTATGAAACTCCTGAATCATCCCCACATAGTCAAGCTGTATCAGGTAGGATTTGAGACTTTGTGTATGATTTTGGAAAATATGAAGCATACAACTCTTTACCAAAAGATAAAAATTTTAGAGCTGTCCAAAATGAAAATGTTTGTAGACAACATCTCAAATTTGACTCAAATGGTGAGATTGTCTTTGGTAAGGAAGAAAACATAGTGGGAAAAGGAGAAAATGCTGGTTACCAGCATTTTCTCTTTTTCCTGCAATGTTTTCAAAAGCCTTCTCTCTTTAGGATCATTCAAACTAGGGATTGTATGGTAAAGGGTTAAAATAAAATTTTTTTTAAGACACAGTACTTTCACCTCTTTACTACAACTGACAAAATGGTAGACTTTTTCATCTTGAATGCATTTGCATATCACAAGATGTGGCTGAAATGACGTTATTCGTCTGTGGTAGGGTAGAAACACAGGCACTAGTGTTTTTTTTTTCCTCATACTTCTTCACTCTTTATAGAGGACAAAGCTTGTAAAACACAAATGTCTGTGTGTAGAAAACATAATAGGGAAAAGGAGAAAATGCTGGTAAATGCTTGTAACCATCATTTTCATCTTTTCCCACAATCTAATGTTTGGAAAAGCCTTCTTTGTTGGTTGATGAAACTTCAGATACTTTATGACAGAAGCCCCATAATATCTCCACACTGTCCACTTTAGATGTAACACATTATGGTACAGGCTGGTTTTACACCTACAAAGAACTGGATCAAAACACAGCCTTGGGAATGATGAACAGTTCTGGAATTTTAAAGGGAAAATATTTTCTAATTAAATAGAAAATATTTGGGAAAAAGGAGCAGTGGCTTGTAACAAGCAATTATAAACAGAATTATTGACTTTGTTTCTTCAATGTTTTCTAAGCTACCAGATCTCTTGCCAGAGAATCACAGATGTAAAAGATTGCATTTGGATGGTAATGTGTTGGAAGGCTTCATTTTATATCATGTGTCTGTCTAGGTCAGCATCAGTTTGGCCCTTCTTTTGCTGAACTCTTTACCAAATCACAAATATTTGGACTCATCAAAATTGAAATCTTTTGCAGACAACAAATTATATGTGGGTCAAATCATGGAATTTGTCTCTGGAAGGGCAGAGAACATTGTGGGAAAAGGAGAAAATGCTGGTTACCAGCATTTTCTCCTTTTCCAACAATGTTTTCAAAAAACTTCTTCCTAAAGGTTGTGAAAGCTTGGTATTTTGTGGTATAGGATTAACCATTTTGACAAGCCTGCTAGTGCAGACAGTATAGTACAGGACTTGAAACCAGAAGGTATCAGGTTCAAATCCCCAATTCAGTCAGTTTCTTTCAGAGAATTGATGACAGATATCGTAACAGGATTCATTCCTGTCTCTCTCTCTCTATTGATCATTGTTTTGGCATTTGGTATGTAGGAAAGCAGCCGGTGGCTCAAGAAAAATATTTTGCAAAGTTGTGGTAAAAGAAACTTAAGAAAAGCTGCAAATGCTTTCAGTTTGGACTTAGGCTAACATCTTGTCATCTGGTCAAGTTTAACCATGTCCTTATCAATAGACAGATATAATAGTTAAACAGACATAGTATTATAAGTATGTAGTAGAGATTGATTGAATTTGCATTTATTTATCGTCGCCACTGGTTGCCCATATGGGCTACATCCCATGACGGCTGTTAGTATTGTTATGGGGGATAGTGCAGATACAGGACGAAATCCATCCCAAGTTACGTCTGGTTCTTTAAAGTGCTTGGTGTATAGCACCATCACACAGGACCTTGGGTTAATGTCTCATCCGAAAGACTGTTAGTAATTTTAGATGGCCAGCAGTGGGAATCGAGCCCACACCATAAAGTGACCCGAAACATCTCGTTCACAAGTCCTATGCTCTACCAACTGAGCTATATGTTTTTCATGCTTAGATGATAAACCTACACAAGCAGCTCAACCACTCTGTCTGGTCTGTGTCATTTACATTAAATATACAGGGAGGTAATTAAGCTTGCAATAACATTAACTCTGTGTAATTTGATCTTGATCTTCACTGTCTGCAGTACCTAGAGGTGAGTTAAGCTATCTGAAAGTAAAGAGGAAGAAATAGGCCTAGCTTAAACTGAAACCTAATATTTATTGTTTAGGTACCATATCAATTGATTTATTTAAATGTATGCAGCTTTATCAGATAATTACCAACAGTCTTAAATCTATTGTAATACAAAAATGACTTTCTGTGCCCATGCCACTGGTTTGATTCTAAGCTTGCCTATATTCCTTTACAGGATCGATGATAGTCATTGTGACAGGATTCCATTTTCTCTTGCTGTTTTAGTCAGTACATGTATATCGTTTCAAAACCATGTTTTCATAACCCTGATAGAGAAAGCTTTTAAAAGCATGATGGGAAATTGATTGATTGATTAATTGTATGGTGCTTAACCCCTTTCTGAACATTGTTTCTATAATATAGCAGCAGCCAGTGCACCTACCCATGCATTCATGGAGCTTCTTTTACCATTACTTTGCACAATATTTTTCCCAAACCACTGGCTGCTTTTCCACATAACAATTGTCTAAACAGTAGTGAGAGAGGAATGAATCCTGTCTCAATGACTATCATCAATCCTCTGAAAGAAATTCGACTAGCATGGAATTCAATTGAACCACCGACCTCTTGTTCTCAAGTCCTGTATGTTACCAACTGCGCTACCAGGGCTCTGCTGTATGGGAAAGGGAGAAAATGCTAGTAAACACCATTCTTTTATAAGAATGTTTTCTACTCTTCTATAAATACCTTTTCTAGGGTAACATTAGATTTAGCATCTGCAGATGCTTCCATCACGGGCAAGTCTAAAATTTTGTCAACAGGTAAAGAGTCCATTTAGTAGGCAGAAGGGAAAGTTGAATTTTTGGAATCTATCAACAGGGCTTGTTCAGGTTCATCTTATTTTAATTGTTTATCATTTTAGAACCCATGGCATTATTCATCCTACATTTTATACAAGGAAACAATAACCCTTTACCTTGCAAACACGTGTTTTCACAACCCTGAGGTAGAAGCCTTTCGAAAACGTTGTGGGAAAAGGAGAAAATGCTGGTAACCAGCATTTTCTCCTTTTCCCACAATGTTTTCTACCTGTCACAGTTTCTGTACATTTGTTCCATTTTTGAACTTTGAATTTTAGTAGTTGCTTTCAATTTTGAAGAGTGTAAAATTTGTCATGTGGGAAAGGGTTAACAGCCAAAGCATAGGATGGGCTCAAAAGTTGGATCTTTATCTTTTTAAAAACCTTGATTATGCTAGATAATTTTTTATCAGTGATAAAGGATTTGTTTTAATCTTTAAATGAAGATCTACATACTGCAGTTTTAACCTGTAAAATTGAAATGCATTTCAAATTAAATGAGACATAATTAATGGATGCTTTTCGTTGGGATTATTTTTTGAAAGTGGAGGGATAACATTGTGGGTAAAAGAGATTATTTTTGGTTTGCAGCACTTCTTTTTTTTTCCTTATTTTTAGAAGCCTTTTTTTCCCCGTAAGTTTTTGACACGACAGGATTGTTCTGTTAAAGGTAATGACTATTTTGGTCAAAATTTCTTTTACGTATTGGACATTTGAGATCCAAAAACAAACTTATTTATCCATGCAGTCTGATCCTAATGCGCACTTAACCCTTGCTTAGCCCAGGTTGCTCAGTCTGTAGCGTACAGAACTTGAGCAGAGGGGGTCGCTGGTTCTATCCCCAGCTTGGCCACTTTTTTTCCTAGGATTGACGATAGTCATTGAGACAGGATTCATTCCTCTCTCACCACTGACCATGGTAAAAGAAACTAGGAAAGCATGAATAGGTGCACTGGCCACCACAATATAACTGAAATAATGTTAAAATTGGTGTTAAACACCATACAATCAATCAAGTTCAGTAAAGTGTTAAACAAGACAATGAGTTGCTAATACATTTATCTGAGAGTGGACAGATGTGTGATAAACCAATCTCTGAGGGGGTAAAATTTTCCTTAGACCTCAGTGACCTTTCAGGGAAACTACCTTTGTCCTCTAAGATCATTTTTACCCTTTACTGTATAATCACAAGTTTTAACGACCCTGAGGTAGAAGTCTTTTTGAAAACGTGGGAAAAGGAGAAAATGCTGGTAACCAGCATTTTCTTCATTTTCCACAATATTTCTATTCATCCTTAGACTTATTTTATGATATGAGCCTCATTTTATTTGTCTTCAGCAGAACACTTTAAAATTGAACAAATTAAATTTTCTCATTTAGTAAAGGGTTAACCGTGGACCTGTGTACCCGCAATTCCAATTGTTTTGACAATAATCTAGACGAAAAAGCCCGTTTCCCACCATATTTTGTAACCTTTATTAGATAATTGCCACCATTCTCATCGTATTTGATCTGTCTTCTGGAAATGCTCTGCATTTGGACAAGACCAAACTTTTATTGTTCAATAAGGAGAAGATTTTTGAGCGAGTTTACACGTTCGAGCGAATGTATCAGCCAGACTGCATTTGCCACTGACAAACAGTTGTGTTTTTCTGGTAGAAAAATGTTTTAGCTCTCAGCTGTATAAAAAATTAGGAGAATAACTGATGGGGTAGAAAAGATACGTTGTTTTTTTGTAACCGGGGGCGAGTAACGGGCTGCATACAGTTAAATCCCTTGTTTTAGTCTATGGGTGACAGGAGTCAAACTACGGACCCCTATGGCTTGGACCAACCACACAATAACAGATTGTCATCTTCCAATATTTTCTGTACTTTTAAATCACATGATTTAAATTTACATGCATTTTAATACCTGTATTGAATTTTTGGCCACTATAATTGGGCCTTTCATGTACTTAAGTTTCGAAGATGTACGGACTGTAGCAATTTGTAAAAACGACAAATTTTGTTGAGTGTATGACCAAGGATGAACCACCTACTCATCAATCCCTGTGTCAGTCCTATCTCTCAACCACTTGATGTCTTCTGGCTGTCATCATCTCACAATGTGACTCATTTAGCCCTTTACTATACAACAAATACATACACTTGTACAACTTTAAAGCAGTTTAGAGACAGCAAATTCAACCTTTACCAAACAATCGCCTGTTTTAACAACCCTAAGGAAAATGTCTTTTGAAAACCTTGAGGGAAAAGGAGAAAATGCTGGTAACCAGCATTTTCTCCTTTTCCCACAATGTTTTCTACCTTATCAGAGAACTAAGCTCATTTGTATCAGTTTCAAAATTGTTGTTAGCAAATGCTTCAACTCAGGAGAGCCTAATATCTGTTGTAGGGGAGAGGGTTAAATGTGGTCCAAATGGAGGAATTTGTTCTGAAGAAAGGGTAGAAAACATTGTGGGAAAGGAAGAAAGTGCTGATTACCAGCATTTTCTCCTTTTTCCGTAATATTTTTATAAGCCATTTTCCTAAGACTTACTGAAACCAGGGAATTTTTTTGAGTAAGGGTCTTCACCAAACAACAAATACATTGCTTAGACTTTTCTAAATTGAAAGCACTAGCAGAGGATGAATTAACTGTTGCTCAGTGATGGGATTTGTCTATAGAAGAATAAAAAACATTGGGGGAAAAAGGGATGTCAAAACATGAGATTATTTGGCTCAGGGTTAAAGGATGTCCTTGCAAGCTGCTTTCAGCCCGAGGCTGCTGAATAAATGAGGTGTACATAAGTTTTGCATACAGGGGGAAAGACCTGAATGTTTGCATATCTGTCACTGCACAGCACAAGCTTTTTTGACAAACTTCACCCTCTAAAACCATATGAGCCATGCTCTGGCAAAAGGGAATTCAGTGCATTTCAGTGATCCATTATGCCAAGCAAGTCATCACATAACTGTGAATCCATAAAATTCATTTTGTCAAACAACCCGCACTGAATCACAAGGTAGCCTAGTCCTTCAGTGTGCAGAAAATTGACCAGAAGCAAAAAGTTTCGACCTAGGTCTGCCTGCGCTGACTGCACAGGCTAACCTAGGTTGATACTTTTTGCAGATGCATTAAATTCCGTTTTCACTGACCATGGATCATAAATATAGGGCAACGTTATTAGCTCATTTTCGTGTATTAGTGAAAAAAAACTTTGCACGGATTGTGAGTGATTTTAAACATCAAAACCATTGACCCTGTATTAGACGACAAATTTTAGACTTGTCCATTAACTGAATGCATTGCAGACAGCATTTTAAATCCAGCTTGGATGATGAGATTCTGCTTTAAAAGGCTGGAAAACAGTGTTAGAAAAGGAGAAAATGCTGGTTGCTAGCATTTTCTCCTTTTCCAAAAGTGTTTTCAAAGCCCTTGTTTGGGTTGTAGGGATCTTGCATGGCTCATGGGTATAGTTTAAGAATCATAACATGGATGCCAGGGGTTCAAGCTTTTCTGAAAGCTCTGGGTTTTTTGTTGGAGTGTCCTTGGGCAAGATACTTCAGAGGCATAGCCTAGTACTGTTGAAACCCAGGACATACATGAAAATAATTATGTGCTTTGGTAATGATATGACTGAAATAATCTTGAAAGTGACGTAAAACACCAATCAATTGGGGTCATCATAACACAGGAATTTGTGGTAAAGGGTCAATAAATAATTTTTATATTCTTCAGGTGATGGAGACCAAAAACATGCTGTATTTAGTGTCAGAATATGCTCCCAATGGCGAGATATTTGGTGAGTAAATCTGTGTTCGAATCCCCAGCTCGGCCAATTTCTTTACGAGGATTGATGGTAGTCATTTCAACTGGATTCTTTTCTCTTTCACCGCTGATCAATGTTTGGTGAGGGTTATGTGGGAAAGCAGCAAGTTGCTGAGGAAAACTATTGTGCAAAGTACTTGTAAAAGAAACTCCAGGAAAGCATTGAAAGGTGCACCGGCTGCAGTGATCAGAGCTCCAGATAAGAGGGAGTGATGGTATTCTAAATCCATTTTTTCTCTTCCAAACCCTATGTTGTGGGTACTCATTAGAATCGTCTCGATGAGACAATTCTAATGAGTACTCATAACATAGGGTTTAGTAGCGAACAATTAATATCTTCAATTTTGAAATCAAAATCACTCCCTCTATCTGGAGCTCTGGTGATATAACTTTCATAGTGTTTAAAATGGCTTTAATTATCAATCAATCTGTAAGTAAGTATTAGTCAGTCTGTCTGTCCAGTCCAATCCAGCCCAGCAACTGCAGTATTTGCATCTCAGTATTAAAGTACTCACAGAGATTGTCCATTTTATTTATGTAGGACCTCAGGGATTACAAAGTTTAATGCTTGAAAACCTGAAAAATTGTGTTGGAAGAAGAAATTGCTTGTTATGCTCTCTTTCTCTTTCCACAATGTTTGCAAAATAAGTCTGCTTCCAGACAAAAAAAAAAGATATCTGAAGGAGGTTTTATGATAAATTAGGTAAAAGCAGTTTATAACGCTCTGGACAAAACTGCTAGGGGCAAGGCTGGGTGCTTGGGTTCAAACCTGGGTCAGGTTTAACCTCTTTCCACACAGTCCCAAGATTTGTCGAACCCTGAGTATGAAGGCTTTAGAGAACATTGTAGTTGACCAGAAATTTTCTCCTTTTCCCGCAAGGTTTTCTAATGGCTATTTCTTCAGGGTCCTTAAAACTCGGAATTGTATGATAAAGGGTTAAACAATGTTTGTATGCTTTCTAAAGCTTAACAAACAAGAATCAGGGCAGACAACCTGTGGTTTGTTGTACTTGGTGGGGATTGCCGCACAAGTGAACAAGCGTTGTATTTATGTCATTTGTTTAGATGACAAATTATGATGGGACTGGCATTTTACTATTTTGATAATTATAATGATTTTACCTCCTGTAGACAGTTCTCAATTTCATCCTTTTTGGCATTCTGTCTACAGTTTTCGGAATTAAAGAATTTTCCATCATAAAAAATGCTGATGTATTCTATGAAAATAATTCGAATGGGGCTGCTGTCAGGGAGAACACCGAATCTTCACTCTCTACAACAAAATAAATGTCCATCAAAACTTGAAATTTGATTTAAGAAGGGTAGAAAACATTGTAGGAAAAGGAGAAAATGCTGCTAACCAGCATTGTTCAACAATGTTTTCAAAAGTCATGCTCTTTAGGGTCATTTAACCTTTAAACACGGGAAGGGACTCAAGTTGTTTTTTGCAGACAGTATAGATCAAGATGAGACTACACAGGATGTGTAGTCTGATCTCAGATCTGCACTGTCTGCTACTATGTATGTGTTCTAACAGAAACAACCTTGAAATGGCATTATTTTCTGCTGTTTTTCCTAAGTAAAAAGATCCAAATCACTAATCTAGGGTTAAAATTGGGATTGTCTGGTAAATTGTTAATTTTTTTTTATCTTCAAATGCTTTCAATTTGGACCAGTCTAAAATTTTGTTGCCTTGTAAAGAGTTAACTCATTACCAAACGACAAAATTTTAGGTTTGTCCAATTCGACATTTGCAGACGACAAAATAAAAGTGAATGAAAATTCAAAATTTGTTTTGTGAAGGGTAGAAAACATTGTGGGAAAAGGAGAAAATGCTGGTTACCAGCATTTTCTCCTTTTCCCACAATGTTTTCCAAAGGCTTCTTTCTCAGGGTCGTCAAAAGTAGGGATTGTGTTGTAATGGGTTAAATCCAAAGTTATTTGAATCAATAAGTCATATTCAATTTGTCCGTTTTTCCTTTCAGACTACATAGCACAGCATGGGCGAATGACTGAGCCAGAAGCCCGTAAAAAGTTCTGGCAGATCATTGAAGCTGTGGAATACTGCCATAAAAATCATGTCGTACATCGGGATCTCAAGGTAGGTGCAGCTTATTCGTATATGTGTTAAGCTCCAATACTTCCAATTCCATCAAGGCCAAGATGTCTGTTTAACTTTTTACCAAATGACAAAATTTTAGACTGGTCCAAATTGAAAACATTTGCAGATGACAAAGGTAGCCAAAATAATGAAATTTGTCCTTGATAGGGAAAGGAGAAAATGTTGATTGCCTGCATTTTCTTCTTTCCAACAATGATTTCAAAAGCGTTCTTCCTCAGGGTTGTTAATTGTTGGGATTGTGTGGTAAAGGGTTAAAACTTTCATGTTTGTAAATTATCAACAAGTTAACCTTAAACAATATTCTGTGCTTGTATAACCTATGGAATTAACCCTTATCTTGCTAAATAACTGACATGACACTTTCAAGCAGATAGTAAAAATCCAAATTTTGCTATTTCAAAGGTATTTTTGGGAGAAGAATATCTTCGTATTGAACAGTGTAGATCCAAGATCAGACTGCACGTTCTGTACAGTCTGATCTTGATTTACACTGTCCGCAAAAGTCAGAGAAGAGGGAAATAGGGGAAGGAGAAGTAGCTGATTACCAGCATTTTCTCCTTTTCCTACTATGTTTTTCTCGTTTGATCCCGATTTAATTAGTTGTCTTCTTCTCTGCATTTTGGCAAGTCTAAAATTTTTTGTTATTTGGTTTAGAAAGTTTTGACTGTCAAAGTTGCACTTTTATGCTGAATGCAACAGTACAGTTTCTTTACCCTTGCAAAAAAAAAAGTTTTTGTCAGTTTTTTCACGAGAAATTTTGAATCACATTAGAATAATAAAAGTATTTTTTTTTTGCCCCTTTAAAAGTTTAATGTTGAAATGATATTCTTAGAATAAGATACGTTAGTGTCGTAAGTGTTGTGAAAATAAACTGTAAAGATAGTGTTGCAGCATCTGTGGTTGTGTGCTACATTTTGCAATCGTAATTATTGTCCTCTTTTTTCGGCTGTCTGGATTTTATTCCTCTTTTGTTCTGTGAGACCCTTAGACGGGAAATGAATGAATTGGGCATCTTTTGTTTGAGCAAAAGATCAGAATATTTTAAGATGAAGACTGTTTTAGACAGCTTATTGAATAGAAAAGGCAGACAGTGTAGATCAAATATCAGACTGCATGCCCTGTCCTGTCTGATCTCGATCTACACTTTGCGCAGAAGCAGTTAAATAGAAATATGTTCATTCTTTACCAGACATAGAAGTTTGAGACTCTTCATGTTGAAAACTTTTGCAGAGGAGAGATCAAATCTGGCTCAAATCATGAAATTTGTGTTTGAAATGGAGGAAAAAATTATGGTATAAGGACATAATGCTGGTTACCAGCATCTTCTTTTCCCACAATGTTTCGAAAAAGCCTTTTAAATCAGGGCCATTATAACTTGGAATTGTTTGGTAAAGATTTAGCCCTTAGGCTGCTTTGTGGGATTGAAGGATCTTTTGCAGACAGTGTAGATCAAGATCAGACTGCACAGTGTGCAGTCTGATCTTGGATTTACACTGTCCAATAAGTAGACATTTTTTCTCAAAAAAAATTAATTTTGAAATAGCAGAAATGGTTGGTTTTATCCACTTGAAACTTTCTTTTCACTTTCTTTAGCAGCTGAAAGTTTAAGAACTAGAATTTGACGTTTGAAAGTGTGTGGGCTGGTTCAGTTCGTTTAGTCGGCAGTTTTTGGCTGCCAGCTGAAACCGTTGCCATCAGATATGTTTTTGCCGTTGTTTTAGAACCTTTTCCAAGAAAACCATAAGGATAATTATTAATAGGAAGATGATTTCTTAAATCTTTATGGGAATAGGAGAATATACTGGTCACGATGTTGTTAACTCTTTATTACACGACAAAGTTTTAGACCTGTCCAAACCCAAAGCATATGCAGACGCCAAATTAAATTTGGATAAGATTGTAGAAGTTGCCTTTCATATGGTTGAAAGCATAGTCGGTATTGTGCGATAAAGGGTTGCCAGCATTTTCTTCTTCTCCCACAATGTTTTTCTTCTTTCTGAAGTTCCATCATTTCATTCATTTTGTTGGCTATGAATGCTTTCCATATAAATGGGACCAAAATTTTGTTGTCTGGTAGAGTTTGCTTGAAGGCTTTGTTATGCCTGGATTGCTTGTTTCATTGTTGCTTTAAGCTGCTTCAACCCATTACCACACAACAAAATTTTAGATTAGTCCAAATTGGAATCATTTGCAGACCAAAAAAGAAGTGTCTTATTAAATGATGAACTTTGTCTTTAAAAAGGTAGAAAAAATTGGGGTAAAAGGAGAAAATGTAGGTTACCAGCATTTTCTCCTTTTCCCACAATTTTTTCAAAAGGCTTCGTCTTCTAGGTCATTAAAACTCAGGATTGTTTGGGTAAAGGGTTAAACTGTATTTCAGTTTAGTTTTTGTGACTTTGGTGACAGCTCACTTTTTGAAGTCTTACATAGGTGTCATCAGCCCTAGGCTTAGGCTTAACTCTTTACAACACAATCCCGAATTTTAACGACCCTGAGAAAGAAAGCTTTTGAAAACATTGTGGGAAAAGGAGAAAATGCTGGTAACCAGCATTTTCTCCTTTTCCCACAATGTTTTCTACCCTTCCCAAATCAAATTTCAATTTTTGAATCGCATTTATTTTGTCGTCTGCGAATGCCTTTAATTTGGACTAGTCCAAAATTTTGTTGTTTGGTAAAGAGTTAATAATGTCTTGTTCATGGACATTCTGGCATGACTAGCAGCAGTTGCTTTGATGGAACAAAGGTGTCTTGATTACAGATTCAAAGCCCTTATGTTGACATCGAGCCATTATTAAATAATTTCATGTTGATTTTCCTGTGGGAACCTGCGTTATGAGTGGGTATGATTCAAAACCTGGAGGCACCGGGTTTGATCATCACTTAACCCTTTCCCAAATGGCAAATTTTGGACCAGACCAAATTGAAAGCATTTTGCAGATGAAAAATTAACAGTTGCTAAAAAGATGATTTTTCTATATGATAGGGTAGAAAACATTGTGGGAAAAGGAGAAAATGCTGGTTACCAGCATTTTCTCCTTTTCCCACAATGTTTTCAAAAGGCTTCTGTTCCTGACCCGTAAAAACCAGGGATTGTTTGGGAAAGGGTTAAAGCACTGGATTTATTGTAGGATTGTCCTTGGGCAAGATGCCTCCAAGTCCTAACCCAGTACCTGTGAAACCACGGCATATATGAAGATTCAATCGTTATGAAGGCATTTGTCTTTGAAGGGGTTGAAAACATAGAGGGAAGAGGAGGAAATTCTGGTTATCAGCAATTTATCCTTTCTCATAGCCTTTTTCCATAGGCTCAAAAGAATTGATTCTGAGGGCCAAATACAGGGGATCATTTAGTGAAGGATTGAGTTGTATTCTACAAGACTGGTATAATATATATGTATATGTAAATAAACCATCCTCTGGCAAAAGGGGGTTTAATGCATCTCTGTGATGCATTGTACCAAGGAAGTTATCACATATTTATGAATCTATAAAATCCAGTTTGTCTAACAACCGACTGAACCATGAGGTACACTGGTCCTTTGACATACAAAAAATTTACAAATCGCAAAAAGTTGCAACCCATGTCAGCCTGCATGGACAGCACAGGCTGAGATGGGTCAACATTTTTTTGCTAATGCATTAACTCTTTACCAAACGACAAAAGTTTAGACATACCCAATTTGAAAGCATTTGCAGACGATAAAATTTATGTGACTCAAAATTTTAATTTGTTACCAGAAGGATAGAAAACATTGTGGGAAAAGGAGAAAATGCTGGTTACCAGCATTTTCTCCTTTTCCCACAATGTTTTCAAAAGATTTCTTTGTCAGGGTCGTTAAAACCCGTGATTGTGTGGTAAAGGGTTAAGCCCCATTTTTACAAAGCATGAATCATTTGTAAATGAGCCATGCTCTGGCAAATGGGGGCTTAATGCATCTCCGTGATGTATAATACTGAGCGAGTCATCACTTCATTACAGATATATTAAATCCATTTTGTCAAACAACCAACTGATTCACAAGGTAGAATGGTCCTTTGACATACAAAAAAATTTGAAGATTGAGAAGAGTTTCGGCCCATGTCAGCCTGTGCGGACTGCGCAGGCTGAAATGGGTCGATACTTTTCGCAAATGCATTAAGTCCTCTTTTTACAGAGCAAGACTCTAATGTTTTTATTCAGAGCAGGATAAGGGAAGAGAAGACAGAAGATACCTGTGTTCAACCCCATACCTCATAAAGTTTTTCTTTTGTCACTTTTCCAAATTAGAGCCAGATTTAGTGCAGGAAGAAGAATAAATCAGTCTGTCAATGCCTGTATTTTACAGACTTGTTCTAGCAATCTGTAGACAAGGTAACATTAATATAGGAGATCTACGAGAAAAATTTGATGGAAATCTTTTAATAGAGACTCAGATGTTGCAATTTTTGTTAGAAAAGGTAGAAAACATTGGGAAAAAAGAACAAAATGCTTGTTACCAGCAATTACTTCTTTTTCCACAATGTTTTTAAAAGCTGTCTATGTCAGGGTTGTTATACCTCACGATTGTGCGGTAAAGGGTTAACCATTGGCTAAAATTCATTAAATTTACAAAGTGGTGTAAGGGATGAAAATAAACCATTCTGCTTTGTTACAGTACACAAAAGATGAGGAGTTCTACAGCAACTATGCTTAGCTGTTCTGTACATGTTCGTACATAACTGTCTTACATTTATCAAAGCAAACTTCTGTTTTGTTTGACAGACAAAACATTTCCTTTGACAACGTTAACCCCTTTACAAAACAATCCTGTCTTTTAACAACCCCGAGGAAGAAAGCTTTTGAAAACACTATGGGAAAAGGCATTTTGTATATATAGGATCTTACATGAGTGGGTGTTTGGGGTAAAATTTTATTAAACAAGTCTAGGGAAAATGTTATTAAGCGAGCCTTGGCGAGCTTAATAACATTTTTTCTCGACGAGTTTAATCAAATTTTAACACAAATGCCAACGAATGTCATATTCTTTTTATCACATAATGATATTTCACAAATTATAGATCAGAAGATGCAAAACCATTTAAAGAGGCACCCGCGGTAATTATATCTATGAAACCCATTCACTTCTATGAAATGTGTGCAAAATGATGTCAAAAATGACGTCACACAATTGTGATATCAAACGTGTATAAGAAAAGAAAATTCATAATGGGTATATTACGCTGAAAACAAGGGAGGTTATGTGATAAAGTCTGATCTTGACTAACACTGTCTATAGTAACTGAAGTTATTTGAGGATAAAGAATTATTCCAGTTTTGAGTCTGAAGGAAAGCTATTGTTTTGAGAGAGCCTGACTGGTTACCAGCATTTTCTCCTTTCCAACAATGTTTGCAAAAGGCTTCTTTCTCAGGGTCATCAAAACTCAGGATTGTGTGGTCAAGGGTTAATCCTTTACCAGATGACAGAAATGTTCACCAATCTGTATTGAAATTGTAGACAACAATTCCAACCTGACTCAAATGATGACAGTTTCTTTGAAAGGGTTGAAGACATTGTGAGAAAAGGGGGAAAAGCAAGTAAGCTGGTTAAGTCTTTACCAAACGAAATAAATTTTAGACAGTTCCAAATTGAAAGCATTTGCAGACGACAAAATAAATGTGACTCAAAAATTGAAACTTGACTTTAGAAGAGTAGAAAAAGAAGGCTTCTTCCTCTGGGTAATAAAAACCAGAAATTGTTTGGTAAAGGGTTAATATCATTTTCCATTTTTCCCACAATGTTTTTAATAGCATTTAGGGTTATTAGAACTAGAGTAAACTCTTTACCTAAGGATAAATTTTTAGACTTGCCCAAATAGGCAGCATTTACAGATGCCAGATTAAATTCAGCTGAAATGGTGATAATTGTCTGTGACAATGTAGAAAACCATGTGGGAAAAGGAGAAAATGCTGGTTACTAGGATTTTCTCCTTTTCCTGTAATGTCTTCAAAAGGTTATTTCCAAATGGTCGTTAAACTCTGGATTGTGTAGTAAATAGTTAATAAAAGAGAGTAAGATATAGTCAGACAGATTTTTTTTTTCGATTTTAACAAATCTTTTAGTCCCAAGTAAGAAATTTAAGAATTTATTGGGAAAAAAAAAACACAGAATGTGCGTCAATTTGTGCGTCATTCATTGGAGGTTATTGTTCTATAGGTGCTCAAGTTTGTTGTATAATTTAATCATCAATACAGTCCCAGCTTTCATGATGTCCTATAAAATTATATGATCAATTATTAGGGTCTGAGGTTAGTTCTTCAACCCTTTACTACACGACATTATTCTAGACTTGTCCAAATTGAAAGCATTTGCCGACGACAATTTTGATGTGGCTCAAATGGTGCGATGTTTCTTTGATAGGGTGGAAAACATTCTGGAAAAAGGTTACCAGCATTTTCTCTTTTTCCCACAATGTTTTCAAAAGGCTTCTTTCCCAGGGTTGTTAAAAGTCGGGATTGTGTGGTAAAGGGTTGAGTCTTTACTTGTCAGCAAAATTTTAGACTTGTCCATATTGAAAGAACTTGCAGGCGATAATGCATTGTTTTTCAAATGATGGTATTTTGTTCCTGAAATGGTAGAAATCATTGTGGGAAAAGGAGATAATGCGAATGCTTTACGAAACAATCCCATAAAATTTATGATTCTGAAAAGCTTTTGCAAGAATTGTAGGAAAAAGAGAAAATGCTAATGCTTTACCAAACAATCCCAAATTTTACTGAAAAAAAAAAAGCTTTTGAACACATGGTGGGAAAAGGAGAAAATGCAGGTAACCAACATTTTCTTCTTTTCCCACATTGTAATCTTAACAAAAAAAAATTCAATTTTTGAGTCACATTTATTTTGATTTCAAATGCTTTCAATTTGAACAATTGTAAAATTTTGTGGTTTGATAAAAGAGTTAAAGAACAACATACCTGATATTTTCAACATAGCAGATAATGTAGACCGAAGATCAGACTGCACACTCTGTATCATCTGATCTTAATATATTCTACCTGCAAAAGCATCCAAGATTATGAAAAGCGCTCTATTGGTTAGCAGTAAAATCCCCTGTAAAAAACTTAGTTGTACTTGCTGCTGAGTAATGATTCAGATCAGTCTGCACAAAATGTATAGTCTGATCTTGGATCTAACACTGTAAAATATATTGAAACTTCCTGGAATAAATGAGCAGAGAGTGTGTTAATTTGTATGGTGTTTCAAACTTTTCTTAACATTATTTCATATATATTGTGTAGGCAAGTGCAGTTATCCATGCTGAAGTTTTTTACCTATGCTTTGCACAATATTCTTCCCAAACCACTGGCTACTTTTCCACATAACCATTGTTGAAACAATGATCAGCAGCTGCCGTGAGAGAGAAATGAATCCTTTTTTAATGACTATCATCAGTCCTTGGAAAGAAATTGGCCTAGCTGGGGATTCGAAGCAGCTACCCTTGGTTTCAAGTCCTGTAGTCTGTACAAACTGAGCTATAAGGCTGGCGAAAATGAACATGTTAAATTAGGGCTTTTTTCACAATACTGAAACTCCATGTATCAATTGTGGTCTTGTTTAATTCTTTACCACACGACAAAACCTAACATGGTACAAATTGAAAGCACTTGCAGATGGAATATCAAGTGCAACTCAAAACATAAAATTACTTTTTGCAATGGTTAGAAAACATTGCAGGAAAAGAAGAAAATGCTGGTTACCAGCATTTTCTTCTTTACCCACAATGTTTTCAAATTGCCTTCTTCCTCAGGGTCGTTAAAAAGTCGGGATTGTGTGGTAAAGGGTTAAGATTTATAGTAGGCCATGTAAAAATCTTCAACATGTTTACATTATGCCTTCAGTTATCCCTTTACCAAACAATCCTTTGTATTAATGACCCTGAGGAAGAAATCTTTCGAAAACATTGTGGGAAAAGGAGAAAATTCTGATTAAAAGTATTTTCTTTTTCCACAATGATTTTCTACCTTTTGAAAGACAAGTTTTATGATCTGAGTAACATTCAATATACCTTCTGCAAATGCTTTCAATTTGATCAACTTAAAATTTTGTTGTTTTGTAAAGAGTTAATGTTGATTTTTAGGAGCCTCTGAAATTTGCAGGTTTACAGAAACCAATTTTTTCCCAGAGATTATTACACGGTGCAGACAACATTTTGAAGACATTGTGGCAAAGGAAACGGATTTGCTTGTTTAGTGTTTTATGCCTAACCTGTCATATGAATTTCTATTATCTCCGATTCGTGTTGTTTTTTTTTTAAACTTTAATGGAGTATTTTTTGCTAGAAATGAGCAATTGCTTCTTTTATATTGTGATGTCTTGTCTCATAACCCTTTCCCAGACAAAAAAAGTTTTGTCCATTTTGAAAGAATTGATTTTTTTCGGACTACAACATTTTTGTGGCTTTTTTGAGATGGGTTTGGTTTTAGAAAACATGACAGAAAAAGATGATGCTGATAATACAGTATTTTCTGTTTTACCCACAATGCTATCAATGACATATTCTTCTCAGGGTGGTTAAAACATGGAATTGTTTTGTGAAGGGTAAAATATTTTTTCCTGTGTGTCTTCTTGTTTGCCATGGTTTGTGCCAGATATTCCTGAACTCCTGTTTCTTTCAATTTTTTTTTTACCCCCAGGTTTTCTAAACGTCCCCAAACTTTAAATGTTTGCATTCTTTTATGTTGCATTGGCAAAACATGTGAAATTTTGCCCTATGAGTTTTTGTTGCTTAAAGGCCCACAAGCAGGTAAAAGTAAACAGTTCGGAGGTCAAATTGCAGACAAATTTAACTCCTATCATTCAAAAGTGTGGATCTAATTATGAGCCTTACAATGTGCTACAGTACAGTCTGTCAATGTTCAGGCCCTGGGAGAAAAATGAATCTTAAAACTTAGATTAAAGTTGGCATTTCCAATTCTAGTCTTAAGATTTATTCTCCTGCCATTGATTGGAACTTTCACAGACTATACTTTAACACAGTGTCAGACTCAAAATAATATCCATACTTTCAAATAATATGAATTGTTTACCTCTGAGTGCCAGTAGGCCTTTGAAAGAAAGGGAAACTTTAATTTACCTCAGGAATGTCTATCATATCATTTACACCACATTAAAAGCACAATGAAATATAAAACAGAAAAAAAAAACTCCCTTATGAAAATAATTAGGCATTAAAAAATGACATGTTGTTTATTTGCTTCTGGTAATTTTCCTTTACTCTTTGCCAGACAGGCGAGCACCGCTAGCACGGTGGGTACTTACAGGACTTAACTCTTTACCAAACGACAAAATTTTAGACTGGTCCAAATTGAAAGAACTTGCAGACGACAAAATAAACGTAACTCAAAAATGGAAATTTGCTTCCAGCAGGGTAGAAAACTTTGTGTGAAAAGGAGAAAATGCTGGTTACCAGCATTTTCTCCTTTTCCCACAATGTTTTCAAAAGGCTTCTATCCACGAGGGATTGTTTGGTAAAGGGTTAAGAAAAGGGGGTTGCTCAGGTTCAATCCCTGGTTCGCCCAATTTAAAATCTTTTGGAGGAATGATGATACTCATTGTGACAAGAGTTATTCCTCTCTCACCACCGACCATTGTTTTGACTAGTTGGCAAGCAGCCAGCAGCTTGGAAAGAATATTGTGGGCAGAGTACTGGTAAAGAAACTGCAGAAAAGAATGAATATGTGCACTAGCCGCTGAGATATAACTGAAATAATTTTGAAAACGGCATTAAACACTATACAATCAATCAGTCACTGTCTTTAACAGAGGACAAAATAATGGACATTTCCAATTTCAAAGCATTTACAAGCCACATATTAACTCTTTACCACAAAGTCCCGAGATTTAAGGACCCTGAACAAGAAGCCTTTTGAAAACATTGTAGGAAAAGGAGAAAATGCTGGTTACCAGCATTTTGTCCTTTTCCTACAATGTTTTCTGCCATATTAGAGAAAGAAATCATCATTTGAGCTACATTTATTTTTTCGTCTGCAAATGCTTTCAATTTGGTCTAGGCTGAAATTTTGTCGTTTGGTAAAGGGTTAAATGTAGTTCAATTAATGATATTGTCTTAGAAAGGGCACCTGGTGAGCATTTTCACCTTTTGTGACAATGTTTTCAAAAGCCTAAACTTAGGTTTGTTTCAGCTGGGGCTGTTTGTGAACCCCTTACCACCCATTGGCAAGATTTAATGATCCTGCAAAAGAAAGCTTTTAAAACATTGTGGGAAAAAGAGAAATTGTCTGTGACAAGTGTTTTCTCCTTTGCCAACAATATTTTCTGCCATTCCAGAAACAAATTTTAATTTTTAGTTTCCTTTATTTTGTTGTTTGTAAATGCTTTCAATTTGGCCAAGTCTAAAATTTTGTCGCCTGGTAAAGAGTTAACTCTTTACCAAATGACATAATTTTAGACTGGTCCAAATTGAAAGCATTTGCAGACAATAAAATAAAATTAAGCTGAAATGATGGGTTTTATATGTGAAAGTGAAGAAAACCTTGTGGGAAAAGCAAAAAATGCTGGATACCAGCATTTTCTCCTTTTCCCACAGGGTTTTCAAAAGGCCTTTTCCTCAGGGTCGTTAAAACTTGCGACTGTGTAGTAAAGGATTAAAGGTTTTAGTACTTGGAAACTATGGAATTCTAAGCACAAATTTATAGTCGATTTAGTATGCATTAAACATAAAGATTAGGCTGCATGGAAGGTTTTCCTATCTTTCAAAGACAGATTTCATGATTTGAGCTACACTGAATTATGCTGTCTTCAAATGCTTTCCATATGAAGGAATCTATAATTGTGGTGTTTGGTAAAGAGTTCACAAAATGTTAGAATTTTCTGTAATCAAAGCCATTACAGGCAGTAAACACTTTGCCATACAATCCCAAGTTTTAGGGACCTGGAAGAAGAAGGCCTTTCAAAATATTGTGGAAAAATGAGAAAATGTTAGTAACCAACATTTTCACCATTTCCCACAATATTTTCTACCCTTTTTCAGACAAATTTTCCTTTTTGAGCTACATTTAATTTGTCGCTTGCAAATGATTTCAACTTAGCCAAGTCCAAAATTTTGTCGCATCGTAAAAGGTTGATCAAATATACTCGAGCAATGAAATTTATCTTTGAAAGGGTAGAAAGCATTATGGTAAAAGGAGGAAGTGTGGTAACCAGCATTTCCTCCTTTTCCCATAATATTTCCAAAAGCTTTTACGTCGGAGTCATGAACACATGGGATTATTCTGTATAGGCTTAATTAATAACATTGGAAATTCACATTAAATTTTATCAGCTAATAGTTAAATTTTTTACTGACCAATTCCATGTTTTTACAGCCCTGAGGAAGAAGGCCTTTGAAAACATTGAGGGGAAAGGAGAAAATGCTTGACATTAGCATTTTCTCTTTTTCACATATTGTCTTTCATCTTTCCGAAAACAAATTTCGATTTCTGAGTCATGCTTCTTTTGTTGTCTGCAAATGCTTTCAATTTTGACAGGTCTATAGTTTTCTCGCTTTTGTTAAGAGTTTGATGAACTGCTCACAAATAATGGGAAGGTTTTTCAAGGTGACCCGACTTCATTCATCATTGATTTACGTCATCCGGCAATGCAAGTTAACTTTTATCTTGTCATAAAATGTTTTATAAGTGTGGTTAATCATTTAAACCCTTTACCACACAATTCCAATTTTTAATGAACCTGAGAAAGAAAGCTGCTGAAAACACTGGTGGAAACTGAGAAAACACCGGCATTTTCTTCTTTCCCTCAACGTCTTCTGCTCTTTCAGATAAAAGTCCTGACTTTTCAAGCCATGTTTATAAAGTCTGCAATTCTATCAATTTGGTCCTGTCCAAAGTTGTCAATTCGTAAAGAGTAATCCCTTTCCCAAATGACAACTTGAAGGTATAAGTTTTGATTTTTCAATTCTCCTAATAAATTTTCCAAGGTTAGATATTGTAGAAAAATACATCATAACCTAGCTCTTAGTGTTATGTTTATGACAGATTAAAGTCTTGATTATGTTTATTGCAAAACTATAATGGCCTCTGTTTATGACATGGTTATTGCCTCTTTTCGGAAGGGCCAGTTATTGTAAATTACCCATTGCTGCAGTAAGCAAAGCCTGGTGTCAGTAAGGTACAGAGCTTGAAAAGTTGTCATTGCGACATGACTTATTCTCTCTCATTGCTGAACATAGTTTGACAATCTTCACATACAAAAGCAGCTAGTGGCTAAAAATGGTGAAGAATATGTTGCAAAGCACAGGACCAGGTAAAAACGAACTCCAAAAAAGCGTGAATAAGTGTACTTCCTACGGTGATACTACTGAATTAATGTTGCTTTTGGAAACACTTTAGGACAAAGACAAAAATGCTGGAAACAATGTTTTCTATACTTGCAAAGATACATCCCAGTAATTGAAATGATTTTGATTTTGTTGTTATCTTTTTCACCACCAATGATGACCTAAGTAGCTTTTGCAGATGGCGTAGATCAAGATCAGACTGCACAGAACACCATCTGCTATCTGATGCTAGACAATGACCCAATTCTTCTTCAGTGGCAGTGTAAATTTACTTTAGACCTCGGAAAAATAGTTGAATTTCTTCAGTTGGTTGTGAAAGAGTTAAGGCCATGTCCAGGCTATTGT
Organism: Hippopus hippopus; assembly: GCA_946811185.2. Taxonomy (NCBI): domain Eukaryota; kingdom Metazoa; phylum Mollusca; class Bivalvia; order Cardiida; family Cardiidae; genus Hippopus; species Hippopus hippopus. The sequence continues at coordinate 41,690,664 of OX328105.1, read as the reverse complement.
TCCATATGAAGTTTGTCTTATGGGGCTTTTTGTCCTATTTGGTATTGTCTATAGCACTAATGATTCATATCTATTTTGTCCTCTGCAAAAACTCTCAATTTGGATGAGTACAAAATTCAATTGTCTGATAAAGAGTAAATTCACTTTCTGTGACAGTCCTATATCTAAAGGTCATGAGGGTCAATAGAGCATTCCACAAAAGATAAATAAGATAAGGAAAATTCCATGCATACCTTTCTTTGTTGGTGCCACAAATATTTATGCTTACCGATGTATTACAAATAGCCCTTAGCCAGTATGTAATTGTGTTTAAAAGCTCAGTCATCGTCAGTGCAAGAAAATGGGGTACGGTAATGTCCCTTATTGATGCATACCCCCTCCCCCCCAAAAAAAAAAACATGTCCCCTATTGATGCATACCCATCTGAATAATGCTTCCTCAGCTGTTTATTAACTTAGAATGGACTTAAGGATTAGGGCATCCTAATGGGATTCGTGTAACATTGCCTTTCATCGTATGCATTCGGCTAAGACTCTGGTAATCTGTAATCGATGCAGGGAACCAGCATCTATCGCCCAATCAATTACAGATTACCAGTGTCTTAGCCAAATCTGTACGTTTTTCGGCAATGAAAGGCGATGTTATAGGAATATACATTAGGGTGCCCTATCCTTAACAACAAACAATAATGTCACAAATTGACACACACACACCCCCTTTTCCTCTAATAAACACTCCCCTAGCTTTTTTCTCACTGAAAATGGGCTTACCAGACATCCAATCAATTGATAAAGTTGAAATAGATAAGCTGGAATAAACTTAAAGCATCAACATAATCTTAATTATTTCTCGAATTGATGTCATTTAAACACAGTCATGACTACTAGTATCCAAATACAGTGCTAGCTCTGGCCCAAGTAAAATAATGGCCAACAACTTTTTCTTGAAAAAAATAATAGACAAATTAAGCGCACGAAGTTTGGTTTAAAAGAAAAGACATGCACATGTAGCATTAACTTTATTTTTTACTCATAGTTTCAAACTTTCATACACATAGTCATTTCCACTACAATAATAAACAAAAGAAAAAAATTGTCATATATATTTAATTTTACCTTGTAGAAAATATTGTGGGAAAGGAGAATTTGCTCTATACCATTTCGTGGGATAGTGCCCCTTTTCCCACAATATTTACATAAAAGCATAAAGGCTTTAAGGTCCTAGTTTCTTTTGATGAATGGTTACTCCTTTACCAAAAGACAAAATTTTATTTTAATCTTACATTGTAGAACATATTGTAGGAAAAGAAAAATTTGTTCTACAACATTTCCTAAGGATAGTGCTTCTTTTCCCACATTATTTGCCTAAAAGCATACAGACAATTAAGTCCTAGTTTCTTTTGATGAATGGTTACTTCTTTACCAAACAACAATTTTCTTTGTATTGTAATAAATGATGTACACAAGTAAAGCAGAAAATTTTCTATAACATGACGAATTACCTCCCTTTATTATCTGTTGACCATAATTATTTTCAAATAAGGTCAATGAGGAGGGTAAGATGTCTTAAATAAAGTCATTCACTCGATAGTATCTAAACAGTGAAGTGGATGAAGGTTATCAACCTAAGCCTTTAAATTTCATTTGAATTTTCATAATGCTATTCACTGGTAACCACTGCTAAATCCAATACTGTAAATGCAGTTTAATTTTCCTTAGTTTGTTATCTTTTTTTATTGGCGATAGTTTTCATTTAGGACGACCCATGTTAATGTGTAAGTGAAGAATGACAAGATTTTTGGGGTACAAGAACGAGATTTATTAGAATAATGTCAACATGTCAATTAAATTAAGTTATGAATTATTGTTTTCTTTTTGTTCGCCGACATTTAAACAGCGCCGGTTTACGTTAGCAATGTAAACAAATTTATGATATCTAATTGGTTTCCATTAGTCGCCATCGCCGTTTCTGGCGGTATCAAAATCGAAGACATTCTATCACTGCGTCGATTAAAATAGTCAATCAAAATTTAACGTGAAATAAACAATAATCGCCTACTGTTCTCCAATTAACGGATTAGAATAACAACCGGTAACATGACATGCGTTGTGGAATATACAAGCCAACTGTGACCTGTCGATTACCTAAGGTTGCGTCCGCCAGGGTGTGAAACAAGTGATTACCACACATTTCCGGTGCAAATTAGCTCGTGATCAAGGCAAGTAAAGGGAATTTTACCTGACTTTTTTGGGAGTAAATTAATCGACAATTTTTATGGACAATTGGAAAAATTAATCGACAGCTGAATTAATTAATCGACAATTGTCGATAATGTCGATTGGCAGCGCGAGCACTGCAAATATACATACACTTGATAACGTTATTAAAGTTTGTGTCTCATAAGAAGAATTGGATTTTTCATGGAAGTGTTCTTGGGCAAGTCACTTCAGAACCCTAGCCTAAGTGCTTTTGAAACCCAGGACATACATGAATATGCGAGCTGTTGCTGTGATATGGCTAAAATAATATTGAAAGGGTTGTAAACACATTCAATCAATTAGTCAGTCCTTAGAGTTGTCAAAATACGTAATTGTTTGGTGAAGAGTTAACCGACTGAAATTCTTTAATTTATTTATTTTCCACTTTTGTTTGTTGTAGGCGTACATTATGCCGCTGGCATTAAGCAAAATAATGCATGACATTCTCTGAACTTTCTGAATTTTAGTTTTCTCCTTAAACCTTTTACAATCGTGAATTTTCACTTTCACCTGTTGCAGCTGTAGTTCTGACAAGTCAGACATGATTTAAATTATTTGATTTGTCTATAAAAGGGAGGAAAACATTGTGGGAAACAGAGAAAATGCTGGTTACCAGCATTTTCTTCTTTTCCCACAATGTATTCAGAAGTCTTCTCTGTTTTTGGTGATTAAAAGTCAGGATTGTCAGGGAAAGGGTTAAAGACTTATCACTCATAATTATGTCAGGAGTGTAAGTTCAAGAGTGTGATGTTGTGGTTTCCATAGATGAAGAGCAGACTGCACAGAAGATGTCATCTGATCTTTGGTCTGAGTATACCATCCGCTTGTTTAGTCAAGCCTGTAAGATAAAAATCTGTCTGAGTTTCAATGGTTTGTATTTCCAGCAGTCAAGGGAAGAAGAGTTTATAATATTTGGTGCTAAAGGAGTTCAGTCTTGCTACTTCAATACTGAAGGTGGTAGTATATACCAAGATCAGTGTGCACTTAACATGTACCCTGATTGGCTCAACAAAGCTGCATATATAATGAACCATTGGATGTACAAAGAACACTCACACATTTCATTAGTCACCCTGAAGTATGTAGATTATGTACACAAACAGTAAGAGTACCTCTGTTCACAGCATAGTTGCTTTTGCGGGCAGTGTAGATGAAGATCAGACTGCACACAGCTTGCGATCTGATTTTGGTGCTACACAGTGTGCTTTGTTGAGATTTTCACAAACTAAACGTTCTTGAAATTGCAATAATTTGGCTGGCATTTTGGTTACCAGCATTTCTCCTTTTCCTGTAACATTTTCAAAATGCATCTTCTTCTTCAGGTTTAACCATTTACCAACCAATCCCAAGGTTTTGCCACCCTGTTCTAAGAGGGTTTTTAAAACATTGTAGGGAAAGGAGGAAATGCAGTGGCCCAGTATTTTCTCCTTTTACCTACACTTTTCTACCCATTCAAAGACCAACTCCTTGATATGAATCACATTTAATTTGTCGTCGGCAGATGCTTTTGATATAGACTTGTCTAAAGTTTTGTCGTTTGGTAAAAGGTTAAACTCGGGATAGTTTGGAAACAGGTTAACTCTTTACCAAACAAAATTTAGACTGGTCCAAAATGAAAGACTTTGCAGATGACAAATTGAAGGTGACTGAGAAATTTGTTTTAGTAAGGGTAGAAAACAATGTGGGAAAAGGAGAAAATGCTGGTTACCAGCATTTTCTCCTTTTCCCACAATGTTTTCAAAAGGCTTCTTTCACAGTCTCGTTAAAAGTAGGGATTGTTTGATAAAGAGTTAAAGGGGTTAAAAAGTTGGGTATATAGGAAAAGGCTCAACATAATATGCAGATGCAAGATGCACTGATGATGCGAAACAAACAAGTGGGCTTTTGTACTTATCTCTGCCTACAAGGAAATTACTTGTTAAAGATACTTGCGACCTCCTCAAGACTTTCCTTCTGCCCCAATTTTTTAAGAATCTTGTGCGTCACTGAAGAGGCTATTGTCAGATCTCTACACCAGACCACAAGATTTTTGCCTGGACCAAGTTGAAGGCATTTGCAGACGACAAATTTAAAAGTAATTAAAATAATGATTTCTGTCTTTGATAGGATAAAAAAAATAGTTGGAAAAGGAGAGAATGTTGGTTACCAGGGGGTCACTGGTTTGAATGTACAGCTTTGCCAATTTCTTTCAGAGGAATGATGATAGTTATTGTGACAGGATTCACTGCTCATTTACTGCTGGTCATTGTTTCCACACTGGTTATGTTGGAAAGCAGCCAGTGGCTTGAAAAGAATATTATGCAAAGCACCAGTGAAAGAGACTATAGGAAATCAAAGATAGACGCGCTGGCCCCAAGAAATAACTGAAATAATGTTGAAAATATCGTACAAGCTTGATGTTGACTGTGTTGACAACAGTGGAACAGGGCATACCAGAAGGGCAAGTAACTCAAAATATTTTTAACTTAGTAATGCCCCTTTTTTGACTGCAGCAGAGCGTTGATATCTGCATGCAGTGCTCTTGTTGAATGGATTGCAGCGATGGCTGTTGCTTTTCTCAATAATTTAAGCATGGACAAGTGTAGTTTGATAAATAAGACAAATAATAAGGGATGAAGGATTATATTGTTTGCCAGTCTTTAACTTAGTACCAAATGCAAAAAATCTAGACTTATACCAATTGAATGCATTTGCAGACGACATTAAAAACTAATTGAAAGAATTTGCAGATGACAGTGAAAGGGTAGAAAACATTTTGTGAAAAGGAGAAAATGCTGGTTACCAGCATTTTCTCCTTTTCCCACAAAGTTTTCAAAAGCTGTCTCCCTCAGGGTTGTTAAAACACCATATTGTATGGCAAAGGGTTAACAGCTGTCATGTCCAGAAACTAGTAGAATGGCGTGTGTTACCTTTTACCTTTAAAAATGACATTTAAGGAACCTAAGGATTAAGTGGGTGTTTTATATTTAGATACAGTCGTCATTCTCTCTGCATGAAATAACCCTTTGCCAAACTTCCTATATTATTATGAGCCTCAGGTGGAAGGGTTTTGAAAACATTGTGAAAAAAGAAGAAAATGCTGGTAACCCGCATTTTCTCATTTTTTTCACAAAGTTTTCTACTCTTTCTAAAAAAAATGTGAATGTTTGACTTACATTTTAATTGTTGCATGCAATTCCTTGCAACTATATTTTAGACTTGTCCAAATTTAAAGCATAAGTAGAGGACAAATTACATGTGGCTGAAATGATAGAATTTGTCTTTGATAGGGTAGAAAACGTTGTAAGAAAAGGAAAAAAATGCTGGTTACCATAATGTTTTCACAAGGCTTCTTCCCCAGAGCTGTTAAAATTCTGGATGATGTGGCAAAAGGTTAAGTCAATTCTAAAATTTTGTCATCTGGTAAAGAGTTGAATGTCTCAAAGCATTCTGATGCTTTTCATCAAAAGTTAAAATTTATAATACTGAATATAACTTCAGTTATTGTATGGACAGTCTAAATAATTCTTTACCAAACAACAAAATTTTAGACTGGTCCACATTGTAAGCATAAGATGACAAATTAATGGTGACAAAATATTGATTTGATGGTCAGATTTGTATCTGATGAGATAAAAATCATTGTGGGAAAAGGAGAAAAAGCTGGTTTCTAGCATTTTCTGAAGTTCCCACTATGGTTTCAAAAACATTTCTTTCCAAGGGTTGTTTAAAGTCTGGATTGTTTGGTAAAGGGTTAACCGGGATTAGATTAAATAGACCATGCAGTCTGATCTTTGACTTACATTTTTAGCCCTTTTCCAGGCAACCATAATTTTTACTTACGCACAGTGAATACTGGTTTCCAACATTTCTCCTTTTGCTGTAATATTTTCAAAATGCCTTCCTCAAGGACTTAAAAAGTCAAGACTGTATTGTAAAAGGTTGAATCACTCCTTCTGATGCTGTAGCTTTCAAATGCAGAAATTGTGACAACATTTTGAAATACCATAATAGTGATGCAAGGTGTTTTGCTGATAGACAGGATTAAGATCAGAGTATACTGGCTGATCTTTCATCAAGTCTATCTGAGCTTTTCTTGGACTGCAAGGCTAAAACAGCCTTGAAATTATTATAACTTTGGGTTATTTTATAGATTGAAAACCTCAATTTCATTTATTGAGTTACTCAAGCAATAACAGTTCAGGAAATTATCCTTTTCTTTATGAACTCTTGTAAAGATGTTTAAAAAGTGCAGGCAACTGGAATTTTCTTCTTTTACCACAGTGTTTTCTAGGCTTAAAAATAGATCATACCTTTAAGGCTAATTTTGACACTTTGTCTACAAAATGCTTTCAATTTTGAAAAGGCTAAAATTTTTGTTGTCTGTGAAAATTTAACCCTTTACCACAAATTCCATGTTTTAACAAGCCTTAGGAGGAAAGCTTTTAGAAGACATAATGGGAGGAGAAGAAAATGCTGGTAACTAACATTTTCTTCTTTCCCATAATGTTTTCTGTTCTTTCAGGGACAAAATTCATTACTTCATTCACACGTAATCTGTTGACTGCAACAACTTTGAATTTGGTCCTGTCAAAAATTTGTCGTTTAGTACAAAGTTAATGATTTACATTTTGTTGACTAAAGATAAGGAAAGTGGGCTTTGTATAGAATGATTAAATCCACTTCCTTTCTATCGACCCTTAACCCATCAGCAGATGACAAAACTGTAGATTTATCTAGTTCGAAAGCTTTTGTAGAAGACACGTTAAATGTGTATAAAATGTTTGCATTTGTCTTGGAAAGGATAAAAAAACTGTGTGGGATATGTGAAAACATCTTTCTCACAGTGTTTCCAAAAGTCCCCTTCCTCAGGTTCATTGTAACATTTTATTGTTTGGTTAATGGTTAAACTTAGATATACATGAAAATTTGTTGCTAGGAGTAAACACATAATATTGCGAAATTTGATGTTTTACTGTTGGTTAGAATTTTTAGCTTGGCCGTTTTCAAAGAAAATTTCGAACTATTGTCGTGGCCGTAGCGTTTTCGTCTGCATCGTCATGGAAATTTTTTTTTGACATTTATAGCAATGGTGTTACTAATGAAGATATTTACTTTGAAATGGGATAAGTTGTTTACTATCTAAAGGGAAACCCGTACAACAGTGACAGATAACCATCAAAGTATTTTTGACACAGTTCTGTCCCTTTTCTGACTTAAAATTTTCAAAAACTTTGACATTATCTCTGTTATTAATGAAGATATTTATTTCAGACTCAGACAAGTTGTTAACTATCAAAAGGGAAACCCATATAACAATTGCAGATAACTATAAAAATATTTCTAATATAGTTATGCCCTTTTTTTAACCGAGAATTTTCACTGAAAATCAAACAACTGCAACTGAGCGTTGGCACCAGCATGCAGTGCTGTAGTTAATATATTGTATCCAGCAGTTTAATGGTAAGAAAATGACCACCAGGAATAGCTCAAGTGGTAGAATATGAGATTTGTAAGCAACAAATCTCTGGATACTTGAGGGTGTGGGTTTGATTCCATGGATGGTCAACTAGAAAAAAAAATACTAACAGTCCTTCAGATGAGATGTTAAACCCAGGTCCCTTGTGACAGTGTGATACACTAAAAACATTACAGAATTAGGCACAACTTAGGATGGGTTTTGTCCTATATGGGCAATGGATGGTAATGATAAATGCTGAATCAATCTGTCAAGGGGTTAAGACATTGTTGGATCATGATCTATTTTTAATTTAAGGTATTCCTACCCTGAAGTGGAACATCTATTTCCACAATGGAAATATTCTCGAAAATATGATATCATTAAAAATCATCATTATTGTAGCAGCTTAACCAAGCCAGTTTTTGGGGTTTCACCTTTTTAGAATTATTGTTTACAATTCTAAAATCACTATATCCTCAATTCAGGGGGATATTATTATTACCTCCCTTTATAAAAAGTAACAGAAGTATGAAAAAAAAAAATTTTAGATAGACATTTCAAGAAATTCTGGATGGTTAAAACTGTTAAGAATTATTGAATCACTATAAATTCTTTTAATCTAACAACAAAAAATTTTATGCCATGTTGACCAGAAGCTTCAGGGGAGGATTGCCTTGACAGGAAGATTGCTTGATCTAGGCTCTACATTGTCTCCTTCCTCAGCCTAAACTCTGACCAAGAAATCTCTTCATTCGTAAAATTAGTCTTAGATGTTATTTTTAGCCATTGAGACATGCTGCAATAATTAATTTTAGAGGTAATTTGGTTGTGTAAGAGCCAGAAAATAGTTCACTTGGTTACCTCTAGCGTGAGCTCAACCAGTAAAAGAGAAATGAATTAGATTTTATGAGTCTTTGCTAAACAACCCCTATTTGCTTTTCATTTTTTTTTCTTCTTTCTCTTTTCAGGCGGAAAATCTCCTACTAGATGCCAATATGAACATAAAAATAGCAGGTATGAATATAAACTTTCTCTTTCAACATCGGTTTCGATAAAGGTTTGTACACATGGTTTTGGGCAATTTCTTTCTTTTGTCATTTTTTTTTTTTGGGGGGGGGGGGTTGAGGGTCATAACCAAGCCTAGTAGTGCAGTCAGTAGCACAAGGTTTTTGAAACCAGGAGGTTGCCGGCTCCGCAAATCTCTTTCTGAGGATTGATGACATGGTGACAGGATTCATTCCTCTCTCTCACAGCTGATCATTGTTTTGACATTATGCCTGTGTGGGAAAGTAACCTGTGGCTTGAGAAGATTATTGTGTGAAGTACTGGTAAAAGAAACTTCAGGAAAGCATGGATAGGTGCACTGGCCTCTTCCAATATAAATGAAAAAATGTTGAAAATGGCTTAGAATACCACACAAACAAAGAAACAAATCATACCAGGTATGAATATAAACTTTCTATCACTATAAAACAGATACCTTTTGCCAATTTCCTTTCGTACAGTTTTGCTTTGACAGCTCAAAGATGCACTAATTGTTTGATCAGAAAGCGATAATAATAATTCACATGCCAGAGAGTACTTGTTTTACAGTAACCCCCCGTAACCCTGTAGCTCACAATCTCAAGTTTGAACACTTTACCACACAACCTCAAAGAAGAGAACTTTTGAAAACATTGCAGGAAATGGAGAAAATGCTGGTAACCAGCTTTTTCCCATTTCAGACAATGTTTTCTCTCCTTTCAAAGAAAATTCTATAATTTGTAGTACATTTTATTTGTCGTCTGGAAATGCTTCCAATTTGGACTAGTCTAAAATATTGTTCTTTGGTTAACCCTTTCCCAAACAGTCCCTGGTTTTTTCGGGTCAGGAATAGAAGCCTTTTGAAAACATTGTGGGAAAAGGAAAAAATGCTGGTAACCAGCATTTTCTCCTTTTCCCACAATGTTTTCTACCCTATCATATAGAAAAATCATCTTTTTAGCAACTGTTAATTTGTCGTCTGCAAAATGCTTTCAATTTGGTATGGTCCAAAATTTGCCGTTTGGAAAAGGGTTAAGGGTCATTGACCCTGAAGAAGAAGCCTCTTCAAGAGCTAGAACATCTTTTCAAGGGCAAATTCCATTGTTTAGGTCACATTTAGCTTAGTATAAAGTTTTGTTGTATAGTTAAGAGTTAAGGTTTTAATTCTTTACCAGTTACCAAACAATCCCAGATTTTAATGGAAAGAAAGCTTTTGAAAACATTGTGGAAAGAGGAGAAAATGCTGGTTTTCTATCCCTCAATAGGCAAATTTCTTGTTTTTAGTGAGATTTAATTTGTAATCTGCAAATGCTTTCAGTTTGGCTAAGTCTGAAATTTTGTTGTTTGGTAAAGTGTGTACAAACATTCCCAGGTGTTAACAACCCTAGGAAAGAGGACTTTTTAACTCTTTACCAAGGGACAAAAATTTGGACTGGTCCAAATTGAAAGATTTTGCAGACGACAAATTTAATGTAACTGAAATGATGATTTTTCTTTTAGATTGAGTAGAAAACATTGTGGGAAAAGGAGAAAATGCTGGTTATCAGCATTTTCTCCTTTTCCCACAATGTTTTCAAAAGCCTTCTCTTACAGGGTCGTTAAAACTCGGGATCATGTGGTAATCGGTTAAACCATTTATACCAGCATTTTCTCCCTTTCCCACAGTGGTCTATGGCCTTTCAATGAAAAAAATCCCATCTCTTGAATTACATTGAATTAAGTTTTGCTGTTTGCAGAAATGCTTTTAACTTACAGTAGCACAGAGGATAATTTTGACATTTGGAGTTAATAAGCAAGCCCCTGTAACAACTATGAGGAAGGAAGGTTTAAAAACTTTGTGGGAAAAGTAGAAAATGCTGGTAACTAGCATTTGCTTCTTTTCCCACAATGTTTACCATTCATTCTGGTCCATATCCCATTATTTGTGCAATATAAGATTTATCACCTGTAAAAGCTTTGAATTTGGACCAGTCTAAGATTTTGTCATAATGGCATTAAGGCAACAAAAGTTCAGACTGGTTCAAAATTAAAAGCATTTGCAGACAAGAAATGAAGTGTGACTCAAATGTCAGGAGTTGTGGTGGTGTTTAAAAAAAAAAAAGCTTTGTAAGAAAAGGGTAAAATGCTATTTACCAGCATATCGTTTTCCAGCAGTATTTTCAAAAGTGGTCTTGCCCAGAACTAAACCATAGGATAGTGTGGTATCTTAAGTGAGACAACATATTATATGTGGCTTTAATGGCAGAATTACTGTTAGAAAGGTTAAAAAACATCGTGGGAAAAGGATAAAATGCTAGTTAAAAACTAGGGAATATTTGGTAAAAGGTTACGGGTATATTATACATAAAAGAGAAAATGATTCAGGATGTTTGCTAATTTACTTCTTGGTGATATTTTCATTACCTGGTGGCTGGCTATCTTTGACACATCAAGGGATCTTTACAACTTAATTATCTTGTCTTATCTCTTTACCAAACTGCAAATTTTTTGACTTTCTAAATTGAAGGCATTTGCAAAGGACAAAAAAAATTGTGACTCAAAAAGTGAATTTGATTTGTGAAGGGTAGAAGACATAGTGGAAAAATGAGAAAATGCTAGTTACAAGCATTTTTTCCTTTTCCCACATTTTCAAACGACCTCTGCCTCAAGGTCGTTAAAACTCAGGATTGTGTGGTAAAGGGTTATACAAGCCATTTACTACAAAATCTCCCCTCCTATGGTGTTTATGACCCTGAGAAAGTACACTTTTGAAAACAACGTTGGAAAAGGAGGAAATGCTGGTAACCAGCTTTTCCTTGTTTTCCAAGAATGCTTTCAAAGATTTTTACAACTTTAATAATTATCTTGTCTTGTTTAACTTTTTTACCAAGCAATCATGTTGTACAACCTTGAGGAAGAACGCTTTTGTTGGAAATGGAGAAAATGATGGTAACCAGCATTTTCTGCTTTTCCCACAATGCTTTATACCCTTTTATGAACCCATTAGTGTAGCATATTTATTTTGTGTCTGCACAATTTAATCTTTACCAAACAACCCCTGGTTTTCACGTCCCTGAGAAAGAAGCCTTCTGAAAACATTGTGGGAAAAGGAGAAAATGCTGGTAACCAGCATTTTCTCCTTTTCCCTCAATGTTTTCTCCCTTTCCCAAAACCAATTTCAATTTTTGGGTCACAGTAATTTTGTTGTCTGCAAATGCTTCCAATTTGGACTAGTCTAAAATTATGTCGTTTGGTATTAACTCTTGTTAATGCTTTCAAATTGGACAAGTCTGAAATTTTGTCAGCTGGTTAAGAGTTAAAAATGAAACAAAAGGATAAGATTTATGTATTTCATCAGGAAATGATAAAAAAAATGAGGCAGTGTTATGTCAACTTCTGAAAAAAAAAGACTAAAAAAATGGTTGACAAATTTGTTTATACACAGAAATCTTCAAACAATGTTGGTTACACCATGTTTCCATCCATCATTTGGCTGTTTTACAAATCCCGTCGTTATTTGATTGATGTTTTTATGGTCTTTGACCTTTTATCATGACGTCAAACATTTGAACTTTGACCTTCTTTAGATACTAGATAGGCCTTAGGTTAACACATTACATTACTGGGGAGGTCTTTTGACCCTTAGGCTGCCGAGCGTGACGTAATAGGCTCTTGCAGACTATGTAGACAAAGATCAGACTGCATAATTATGATGTGCAGTCTGATCTTTGACCGTCACTGTCTTTTACAGTGAGATTTTCTGTGGTGAAAAAAGTGCTTCTATGACTCGCTGGACATTGTCATTTAATGCACTTGTCATTCTCACCGTTTACCAAACAGTAAAATTTTAGACTGATCCAAATTGAAAAAATTTGCAGACTACAAAATAGATATGAAAAAAAAGAATTTTTTGGGGGGGTAAGGGTTGATAACACTTGTTTACCAGCATTTTCTCTTTTATCCGCAATGTTTTCAAAAGCTTTCTTAGCTTTCCAGGTCGTTAAAAGTTGAGATTGTTTGGTAAAGGGTCAATGCACATATCAGCTTAAAGGTGAACATCATGCAACAGACACTTCTTGTAAACAGTGTTGCATAAAGAGAAACTGCTATTGCAAGCAGTGTCTACCTTTGCCATAACCAGCAATTCCTACATTTGTCAAAATCGTGCACTTTTGGTATAAAATTAATTTAGTCATCAGGGCTGTGTTTCAATTAACTGCGTAGATTTACGCAAATCAGTTGGGATTGTATATTAAATATACGATCCCTACTTTACCCAAAGGTATGAGCTGGTGTAAAGTTATGCAGATACATACTGAAATTGTAAAGTTGTGCAGTTTAGTGAAAGTTGTTTTCAGACTTGATGCTAACTTTATGCAAATTTCGTGCATACGCTGCTAGGTGAAAGGCAACCCAATACCTTACATGGATGTTTGAAAGTCCTTTGCTGTAAATTTGGTCCAGGGAGCAGTTAGTTAACTCTTTACCAAACGACAAAATTTTAGGCTAGTCTAAAATAAAAGCATTTGCAGACGACAAAATAAATGTGACTGAAAAATTAAAACTTGTTGTGAGACGGGTAGAAAACATTGTGGGAAAAGGAGAAAATGCTGGTTACCAGCATTTTCTCCTTTTCCCACAGTGTTTTCAAAAGGCTTCTTTCTTAGGGTCGTTAAAAGTCGGGATTGCGTGGTAATGGGTTAACTCTATATTAAACAACAAAATTGTCACTTTTGTCAACATTCAAAGTACTTGCAGATGACATAAATAGATGTGACTCAAAAAGTAACATTTGCTTGAAAGAGTTGAAAAAATTGCAGGAAAAGGAGAAAATGCTAGTAACTAGCATTTTCTTCTTTTCCCACAATGTTTTCTAAAGTTCTGTCTTCAGGGTCGTTTAAATTTGTGAATGTGTGGTAAATGGTAAAACTTACTTTTCATGAAGACTTCTGAAATATTTTCTACCCTGCAATATGTAATTTTTGTCAGCTGTGCCTGGTACTTAAGTTGGTAGGGTACAGGAATGAGACCGGGGTTTTGCTGGTTTAAATCCTAAGCTATACCAATTTTTTTTCCAGGGTTAATGATAGTTTTTGTGACAGAATTCAGTCCTCTCTCACCATTGTTTGTTGTTTCGAAAATGCTGATGTATAAAAGCAGCTCGTTGCTTTAGAAGAATGTAATGCAAAGTACTGGTAAAAGAATCTCCAGGATAAGTGCACTGGCCATCACGATATAACTGTAATAATGTTGAAAGCAGCAAAAACACCATACAAACACACAAATTAATTTGATGTCTGCAAATGCCTTTAATATGGACTTGTACAAATTTTTGTGGTCTGGTAGAGTTTACCCTTTACCAAACAATGCCGACTTTTAACGACCCTGGGAAAGAAGCCTTTTGAAAACATTGTGGGAAAAGGAGAAAATGCTGGTAACCAGCATTTTCTCCTTTTCCCACAATCTTTTCTACTCTATCAAAGAAAAATTGCACCATTTGAGCCACATTGAAATTGTTGTCTGCAATTGCTTTCAAGTTGGATAAAGCTAAAATTTTGTCGTCTGGTAAAGGGTTAACTCGTTACCAAACAATCCTGTGTTGTATTGATCCTTGAGACAAAAGCCTTTGAAATCATTGTGAGAAAAGGAGAAATTACTTGTAACCTGCATTTTTCTCCTTTTCCGAAAGTGTTTTCTACCCTTTCAATGATAATTCCCATCATTATAGCCGCGATTCCTATGTTGTCTGCAAATGCTTTCAATTTGGACAAGTCTAAAGTTTTGACGTATGGTAAAGACACTGAAGATTGAATCCTTTACCACATAGTCCCAATCTTTAATGACCCTGAAAGAGAACACTTTTGAAAACATTGTTGTAAAAGGAGAAAATGCTAGTAGCCAGCATTTTCTCCTTTACTCACAACATTTTCTAACCTGTCAAAGCCATGAATCATCATTTGAGCTACATTTCATTTGTCATCTGCAAATGCTTTCAGTTTAGTCAAGTCTACAATTTTGTTGTTTGGTAAAGAATTTACATCGTCTAATTTTATGCATTTTTGCGGCTGTTCTACATTAGCTTGTAGTAAGCCAAGCAAAACAGAGGATGCTTTTGCAGAAAAGCAAAGATCAAGATGGGAAGTCTGATCTTGGATCCACTCGGTTTGATATATTTTATATAGACTCTAGTCTCATTAACCCTTTACAACGAAAAAATTGGGAAGTAGTCAAAATTCAATGGATTTGCTGACAACAATTTAAATGTGGCTAAAAAATGAGGCTAATTGATGAATTTTTTTTTTATTGGGTAGAAAACATTGTGGGAAAAGGAGAAAAATGCTGGTAACCAGCATTTTCTCCTTTTCCCACTATGTTTTCAAAAACCCTCCTTGTAAGGGTCTTTAAAACTTGTATTACGTGGTAAAGTTAAAACAGTTATATTTGCAATATTTGTGAGTTTCCGATTGACTTGAAACTTATACCAGTAAAGAAAATTCAATTTCTCCCAAGAAATGCACCATAAAACCAATGTGGGAGGGAGAGGGGGAGTAAAACCGTCTGCTTCACGCTAATAAATTTGCAGTGCAAAATGGTGGGTTCATCTTGGATTTGGTAACTTGATGGATTAAAAATTCAAAGAAAGATGTATAATGAGATTGCGTCTTAACGTATATGATCATGTCAATATTAGAATGTAGTAAATACAGTAGTCACATTTTGTCGATTTAAATCTTTCTCGTAATGTTTCACCAAACATCGGAGGGCATGTATGAGCCATGCTCTGTGAAAAGAGGGTTTAATGACATCTGCAAAAAGTATCGACCCAAGTGAGCCTGCACAGTCATTTGAGCCATATTAACCCTATACCACGCAGTCCCAAGTTTTAGCAACCCTGATGACAAGAGTTTTGAAAATATTGTGGGAAAAGCAGAAAATGCTGTTATTACCAACATTTTCTCCTTTTTCCACCATGTTTTCTACTTTTTCATAGTGAAATCCCAAGACTTGAATCACAATTAATTTGTCTTCTACGAATGCTTTGTATTTCGACAAGACCAAAATTTTATTGTTTGGGATAGAGTTAACCCTTTACCAGACGACAAAATTTTAGCCTTGGCCAAATTGAAAGCATTTGCAGACAACAATTTCAGTGTGGCTCAAATTGTGCAATTTTTCTTTGATAGGGTAGAAAACATTGTGGGAAAAGGAGAAAATACTGGTTACCAGCATTTTCTCCTTTTCCCACAATGTTTTCAGAAGGCTTCTTTCCCAGGGTCGTAAAAAGTCGGCATTGTACGGTAAAGGGTTAACCTATAGGCTGCTAAGCTTGACTCAAGCACCTGTTGTGGACAGTGTAGATCAAGATCAGACTGCACAGAATGTGCAGCCTGATCTTGGATCTGCACTGTCCGCTAAGGAGATATTTTCTCTAAAGAATAAGTTTAAAATAGCAACATCCTGGTATTTAATTTCATTCAACGTATTTAGCAGGTTAAGGATCAAATTTGTTATCAGCATAATGGCTTGCAGTATGGACTGATATACAACATTTGTCTTAGAAAATATTACTGAAATAAATCACTCAAGGATGCATCTGTAATAGAAATAGAAAAAAGAGGTCCAAAATAGTTGCCTAGGTTTTTTTTTTCTTCCCTTGCTCCTTCCTGTGAAACCTGTTAACCCGTTTTGCAGACAACAAAACTTTAGATTTGTCAAATTCGAACATAATTATCAATTGTGACTCAAAATCGTAAATTGTCTCGAGGCGTGTAGAAAATATTTTGAGAATACTTGAAAAAGTTGGAACCAGCATTTTCTCCTTTTCTCACAATGTTTTCAAAAAATTTCTCTGTCAGGGTTGGTAAAACTTGGGATTGTGTGGTAAAGGGTTAATGGAATAAATCACACAAGGATGCATCTGTAATAGAAATAGGAAAAAAAAGGTCCAAAACAGTTGCCTAGGTTTTTTTTTTCCCTTGTTCCTTCCTGTAACATCAATAATGAAACAAGTTAACTGTAAAATGTATCCCATACTTGCGTCATAGCAGGGAGATGAATGGTGATAGCCGGGCACTGTTTACGTCAAACCTGAACTTGAAAATGTGATTGAGAACAGTAGATGCGGTGTTTCTCTCTTTTTGTTGTTAATTAATAGGGGAAAAAATATATTTTACCCCTTTTCCTGGGGTTAATCTTTCATGCTACAGTCCTGTGTTGTAACGAATGACCCCGAGGGAAAGGGCTTCTGAAAACATGGTAGGAAAAGGAGAAATTATTTTCCTCACAATCTGTCTACCCTTTTTCAAAAGCAAATCCATAATTTGAGCAATATTTAAATTTCTTGTCTGCAAATCCTTTCCTGGTTACCAGCATTTTCACCTTTACCCACAGTGTTTTCAAAATGACTTCTTCAGGGTCGTTAAAAGTCGGGATTGTATGGTAAAGGGTTAACTTGCATCTCAGTTAATGTCCCTTAACATTTAATCAAACAATGCTATGTTTATAAAGTATTGCAGGAAAAAAGAGAAAATATTGCTTGTTGCAAGACTCAATCTTTTCAAAAGCCTTTTTTTCATCAGGGTCCTTAACCCTGTACCACACAATCTCGAGTTTAAACGACGGTGAGGAAGAAGGCTTTTGAAAAGGTTAGGGAGACAAGAAGGAAATGCTGGTAGCAAGCATTTTCTCCTTTTCCCAGAATGTTTCTACCCTCACTTAGAAATCCCATTATTTTCCAGCACATTTTGGATGTTGTGCGTTAATGCTTTCAATTTTGAGAAATACTTTTTGCTGTGTGGTTAATTTAAACACAAGATTGGATAAATGTATGTAATGCTATAATACAGCTGATTATTTAACTCTTAACTCTTTACCAAACGACAAAATTTTAGACTTGTCCAAATAGAAAGCTTTTGCAGACGACAAAATTAATGTGACTCAAAAATTGTAGTTTAATTTGGGATGGATAGAAAACATTGTGGGAAAAGGAGAAAATGCTGGTTACCAGCATTTTCTCCTTTTCCCACAATGTTTTCAAAAGGCTTCTTTCCCAGGGTCGTGAAAACCAGGGATTGTTTGGTAAAGGGTTAACCAAATGACAAAATTTTGGACTTGTTCAAATTAAAAGAATTTTCATATGACACAATAAAATTGTAACTCAGAAATTGAGATTTGTTTTTGGAAGGAGAGACAGTTTTGTGCTGGTTACCAGCATTTACTCCTTTGCTTACAATGCTTTCATAAGGTCTTTTCTTAACAACTCTCGATGGTCTGGTGAAAAGGTTAATATTTTTATTTTGCAGATTTTGGGTTTGGAAATTTTTACAAGGGTAAAGAGCCGTTAGCAACTTGGTGTGGAAGTCCCCCTTATGCTGCCCCTGAGGTTTTTGAGGGGAAGAAATATGTCGGACCACAAATTGATATATGGGTAAGTTATTTAAAGTTCAGTTAACCTGTAAAGCGCCTGTCTCAACTTAGTTGTCTTTGTTGCCAGTTTAGATAAAGATCAGATTGCATAGAATGTGCAGTCTGATCTTCGGTCTACACTGTCTACTTTTTTAAAACATTCATGAGAAAAGGTCCCCCCTTACGCAGTCCCTGAGGTTTCTGAAGGGAAGAAATATGTTAGATCACTGATTGATATATGGGTGACATATTAAGATCAATTAATCCCTTTCAAAACTTAAGTTGCCTTTGTGGTCAGTGTAGATCATAAAGATCAGACTGCACAGAACATGTAGTCTGATCTTTGACCTACACCAGGGTTCCCGCTGGGCTTCGCATTTGGCGCCATTTGTGATAGATTTTTAAATGTGGTGCAAGAAAACGCTGATTGGCGAAAATGACTGGCGCCGATATTTTTCATATCGGGGTGCCATACATTTTGATACTGGTCCCCTTCACCCCAATGCACGGATATAGGACAGCCAAACCATCAATAAAGTTGAAATAAATCCGCTTGAACAACTACGTCATTGACATAATTCAAATTACTTCACAGATCGGTGTCATTTAAGATCTACACCTTCCAATCCGAAAATACATACACTTTCGAAAACAAAAACTTCCGGCCAGACAAAAATTGTCAATTAATTTGGGAAAACTTTAAGAAAATGAAAGTATAGAAGATAGTGTCCTATATAAATCATGAATATTACTAAATGTCTAAATAGATCTAGCCCGCCCGGGTGGCTCAGTGGTGAGCGTGTCGGACTCATGACCTGGTGGTTGTGAGTTCGATACCCGGTTAAGGCGAACTTTCTTTCCGGCGTATTTTCGCCTCTCACCTCTGCTGAAGCATGTGAGAAAAGTAGTCGGTGGCTTTGGAAAGAAAGTTGTGTTAGTACTGGTGTGAGAAAGCCAGGAAACACATGTGCGTCACCGACCGCCATGATATGACCTCAGCTGTTAAAGTGGCGTTAAACCCCAATACAACCAACCAACTAAATAGATCTAAATGATAATCGCAAGTAAAATCGAAAAATCAGTATTTTTATGGCGAGTTTACAAAATGACAACCGTGTTGTAGTCGGCTCTGACTAAAACCTGGACGGTAATGTTTTCATGGTCCTCAAAATATTCTATGCCGCTTTTCCTCCATTGATAGCCCACCTTTTGGAAACGTTTGCTTTTCAACATTCTAACTTCTGTATATTCCAAAGTGTTACTTTTCCCCTCTTGAACTGTGTTTAAGATGAAGAAATTGCTCTAAATTTCTACTTTTGTGACAATGTTTTCACAAATTGACCTTGTTGTTTGGTTTGTACCATTTAAAGTTCTATATGTTTCAAAAAGGTCTCTCTTTAGAACTTTGTTACAAAATGAGAAATTGCTCTCAGTGACCTAGTTCTCTTTTTGTCACAGTGGTTTTACAGACATTGATGATAGCACTACTTAAACTTAATAGATGTTGATTTTTCGTTGTCAACAAAAATAGTTTTTGAACTATATTCATACAATAAACATATTTATGAGTTGTAAAATCTAATTAACACAAATGATTTCTTGTTTATTTCATTGCTCATGACACAACCATTAGATTATAATTTATTGACCAATTCTTGATTATGGCCGCCCCCTTGTACATGTACATTCATTTTAAAACTGGCGCCAACTGGCTCCAATTATTTCAGCCTGGTGCAAACTTTTCTCATTTGGCGCAGGTGATGGCGCAAGAAAAAAAAATAGCCAGGGGGAACCCTGCTACACTGTCCTCTTGCTAAAAAAAGCTCCTGTATGCAGCCCTTGAGGCTTTTGAGGGAAAGATATATGTTGGACCACAAAGTGATAAATGAATAAGTTAGTGAGTTCATTTTACTCATTACCAGATGACATAATCTTAGACATGACCAATTCAGAAGTATTTGCAGACGACAAATTCATTGTGGCTTAAATGTCGAAATTTCGCTTAGAAAGATTAGAAAACATTTGTAGGAAAAGAAGAAAATGCTGGCTACCACAATATTTTCAAAAGCCTGCTTCCTCTAGGTTGTTAAAACTTTGGTTTGTTTGTATAAGGATTAAACAAATTCAGGGTTACTATTCAGGACAGGGCTTGTAATGTTTTAGAAATGAGGCATATAATTACAGAGCTTTGACCAAATATGGCACTATTTCTGCATCTACTACTTGTGTAAGATAAGAAAATTTGTAATGGCTGTATTACAATAAAAATAAGGGTAGTTCTGGGATAAAAGTATTCTCACATCAGTTTTGTTCATGTTGTTTTTTCAGAGTCTTGGAGTGGTGCTATATGTGCTTGTCTGTGGTGCTCTGCCATTCGATGGTCAAAATTTACAGATGCTTCGGTATCGAGTTCTGTCCGGCAGGTTTAGGATTCCTTTCTTCATGTCATCAGGTAACTGAAAAAGAAATGCTAACCATTTTAATACCTAGAGTATCTTAGCCATGTACCAAACAATCTGGGCCTGTATTCACCAACCATTCTTTGAGGCCTAACAGCAGCCAAAACAACAGTGCAGGTGTTAAAATGCACTGAACAGGGTACAAAGAATCCACTCGTCAGCTCGTATTTACAAGTAAGAAATGGATGAGAACGAGTGAAATATCAGTCATGGTCGTCCAGCAGGACAAGTGGTGAATAGGAGATAGTAAACAAATAAGTTTTTCAGATGAATATGTATCGTTCAGCAGGACGAGTGGTGAATAGGAGATAGTAAACAAATAAGTTTTTCAGATGAATATGTATCGTTCAGTAAGCGAATTAAGGGTATTTAGGAAATCAGCTATTGAAACCGGACATGAAATATGCTGGTCCCTGCTCCAAATGTAGACCGGTTTCAAGTCAGCCTAATAAAAATAACCTGAGACATTTCATTGTAAACAAAAATGTTTCAATATGCTTTGGGTAGATCTAATTAAATATGAGCGACTTCGTTAATTATTAAAACAAATGATATTAACGCAAAAACTTTCTCGAAACCACTTTGAAAAACTGTGTTGTTTTGGCTTTATTAATTTCTATAACTTGACCGGATAAATGGTATCGGTTATTGAAACCTGTTGTTTAAGGTTGGTTGCTGCGGTAGACAAAATAATTAGCGTTCCTGTTTCGTCTGAAAAAAAAAAAAAATTGTCAAGAGTCCAATATTCCAAGGGTTTTTCTTGTCGAATGAGTGAGGATCAAAGCAGGGCAAGTGTTTTTTCGAAGTCACTTGTCCTACAAGACGAGTGCTTTTTCTGGAAAATTTTTGGACCCTGCTTAATTTCTCTGCAAGGGACTTACACTTGGACCCAGCGTACTATAACAGATTGTCACCTTTACAATAATTTCCATACTTTTAAGTGGTATGATTTAAACTTGGTGGTTTATTTTTGTTACTGTAACAACATTCTTAGTCTTTTTTTCAAGAATTTTCTATATGTGAAAGTTACACAATTTCTGATTGGCCAAACCAAATAGTTAAGCCAAGTAGAAGTTGCATTGCTTTCTAAATCTGGAATTAGACTAAGAATGAATTAAAGAATGTTTGGTAAATGTGGACCATGGTGCTTTCGCAACCCTGACGAAGTAGCGCTTTTGAAAACACAGAGGGAAAAAAAAGACAGTGCTTGTTACCAGCATTTTTAGCTCAGCTGAGCACAAAGTGCTCAGGATGAGCTATTGTGATCACTCACCGTCCGTCGGCGTCCGTCATCCATCAGTACGTCGTCCGTCCGTCTGTCCGTCCGTCCGTCCGTTCACATTTTTTTGTTTACACTCTAGCATCTACAAATATTAACCAATCAGCACCAAACTTGGTCAAAATATATATGACCATAAGATCTCGGATGAGTTCGATTATGGGTCTAATTGACCAGAACAACTGGAGTTATTTGCCCTTGAGTTAGAAAAATTGCTATATTTGACTTTGTTTACACTCTAGCATCTACAAATATCAACCAATCAGCACCAAACTTGGTCAAAATATATATGACCATAAGATCTCGGATGAGTTTGATTATGGGTCTAATCGGACCAGAACAACTGGAGTTATTTGCCCTTGAATTAGAAAAATTGCTATATTTGACTTTGTTTACACTTGTAAACAATCAGCACCAAACTTGGTCAAAATATCTATGATCATAAGATCTCAGATGAGTTCGATTATGGGTCTAATCGGACCAGAACAACTGGAGTAATTTGCCCTTGAATTAGAAAAATTGCTATATTTGACTTTGTTTACACTCTAGCATCTACAAGTATCAACCAATCAGCACCAAACTTGGTCAAAATATATATGACCATAAGATCTCGGATGAGTTCGATAATGGGTCTAATCAGACCAGAACTACTGGAGTTATTTGCCCTTGAATTAGAAAGTTCTATAGAATAGTTCTTTGTCCTGACCATAACTTTATCATCTCCAGTCCAATTGACTTGAAACTTGGCATTTGTGTTTGTAGCAGTAACATGGAGTGCAGTGTGAAAGAACCATAACTCTACCTGGTACTGTCTATGAGTTTTTTCCCTTTGATCGTCATTTTTACAGCATTCTCTGCTTGTCCGGAATATAACTTTGTCATCTCTAGCCTGAACATCTTCAAATTTGGTATGCATGATTGATGAAAAATTACGGAGTGCAGTGCACAAGAACCATAACTCTTCCTAGCACAAATTTTGAGTTATTTCCCCTTTGAACTTCATTTTTATAGCATTTCTTGCTTGTCCGGAGCAAAACTTTGTCATCTTAAGTAGGAATGACCTGAAATATGGTATGCTTATTTGTTGCAATATTTGGAAGTGCAGTGCACAAGAATTGTAACTCTAACTCGTGCTGTCTTTGAGTTATTTCCCTTTGATCATCATTTTTTCAGCATTTAGTGCTTGTCCGGAATATAACTTTGTCATCTCAAGTCAGAACGACTTCAAACTTGGTATGCATGTTTGTTGCAATATTACCGAGTACTGTGCACAAGAACAATAACTCTACCTAGCGCTGATTTTGAGTAATTCCACTTTGATCTTCATTTTTACAATATTTCTTGCTTGTCAGGAATGGAACTTTGAATTCTCATGTTTGTTGCATTACCTGCCCTTTGCAATTATTATACCTCCTCGACAACTGGTGGTGGGACGGGCATATCTTGCGACAATGTGCCGCTCTTGTTTCATTATCATTTGGTCTTGAACCTCAATATTTGGTATTTATCTTCATTGTAGACCTTTACTGCTTAGTACTCAGGTGAGCGATATAGGACCATCATGGTCCTTGTGTCTCTTTTTGCCACAATGTTTTCTATCCTTTCAGAGATGGATTTCATCATTTTAGCCACATTTGACTGCAAATGCTTTCAGTGTGGATGTGTCCAACATTTTGTAAAGGCCTTCTTTTGCAAGGTCCTTTAGACTCCAGACTCTATGTTGAATTGCGTCCGCTCCATAAAATTATCTATTAAAATCATTGGTCTGATTTTGAAAATACTTCACATAATATGTGTGTGCCTTGATAAGATGATGTGTAGGGCAGAGGTTGCAGACACCAGAGGCGGTATTCATATACATAACATTCTTAGTCTAATTCACAAGAATTTTCTTAATGTGAAAGTAACGCAACCTCTGATTGGTAGAAAACATTGTGGGAAAAGGAGAAAATGCTAGTTACTAGCATATTCTCTTTTTCTCATGTTTTGAAAAGCCTTCTTCAGTGGTCGTTAAAACATAGGATTGTTTGGTTGTGGGTTAATTATTGTTGAAAGCAGTGGTAAACTTTATTGAATTGTAACTCTGTTTTTTTGTCGTTTCACAGAATGTGAAAACCTTATACGAAGGATGTTGGTCTTGGAGCCCTCAAAGAGATTTTCTATCGAACAGATTAAAAAACATCATTGGATGCAAATGGATGGAGGGCCCCCTGCTAAAACCCCATCCAGCCCCATAATGGGATGTAAAGCAAAGCTCGGGGAATATAACGATCAAATATTGAGATTGATGCAAAGTCTGGGAATAAATCAACAGAACACAGTAGAGGCAAGTTATTCACCTAATAAATCATTACTTCTGCAGACAAATTTACATCAAACCCCCCCCCCCCCCCACACACACACACAAAGATAAGAGGGGTATTCTGGAACCAGGTTGCCCTTCTTTCTGTCTTTCTGTCCACAGAGCTGAGCCCCAGTAGACCAGTCAGTAGCATACAAGACTTGAGAACAGCGGATTGCTGGTTTGAATCCCCAGCTGGTCCCCTTTCTTTACGAGGATTGATGATGATTATCATTGTGACAGGATTCATGCCTCTCTCATTGCTGATCACTGTGTTAAAGATGGTTATGTGGGAAAGCAGCCAGTACCAAGGGAGGAATACTGTGCCAAGCACTGGTAACAGAAACTAGAAAAGCATTGATAGGTGCACTGGCAACTTTGATATAACAGGAATAATGTTGAAAATGGCATTGAACACCATACAGTAAATCAGTCTGTCCATAGGTGCAACTTTGTGTCCAGTTCTCTTCCTACAGCTTTTAACTAATTCGGCTGAAATTTCAATGTAAGCCCTCCTACAAATAGTACCGACTTTTACCGTCTCTAAGGATAAAAAGCTTTTGAAAACCTTGTGAGAAAAGGAGAAAATGCTGATAACCAGCTCATTTAGACTTATTTTGAAATTGTCCTCTGCAGTGACCTTAATTTTGAAGAGTGAACAAATTGTTGTGTGGGAAGGATTTGATTTTTTTTCTTGATCCAGTAACAAGGTAAACTCTGGGACTATTTGTCAGTCTGTGACACCTCTAGGTCATGATGATTTTACAAGGATGGTCTCAAAATCATCTACTGTGAGTTTGTTTCAGAAGGCAATTAATTGTCATGCAAATGGGCCATGCTCTGTGAAAAGGGGGCTTAATGCATCTGCAAAAAGTATCAACCCATGTCAGCCTGTGCAGTCCGCACAGGCTGACATGGGCCGAAACTTTCTGCTGTAGGTAATACTCTGAATGTGAAAGGATCATTCTACCCCATGATTCAGTTTGTAGTTACACTAAATGGATTTTATAGTCCTTAATTATGTAATGATTTTCTTGGTATAATGTATCATGGAGATACAATAAACCCCCTTTTGCCAGAGAGAGGCTCAAATTTTATTGATACCATTTATTAGTATAAAAGACACTTAAAAATGACATAATAATGGAAAAAGCATGATTTTATTGATCAGTATGGAAAAGATAGGTGGAAAAAGGAGCAACTGCATTTTGCCTGTTACCAAAAGTCCTGTGGTTTATCAACCCTGAGAAACTATTATTTTGCAAAGGTTGTGGGAAAAGGAAAAAATACTGCTGACCAGAGTATTTTTTCCTTTCTTTCATAACGTTTACTACTCTTTAAAAGACATCATTTTTGAGTTGTCATCTGCAGATACTGTCAAATTGGACAAGTTTAAGATTTTGGCGTCGGGCTAGAAGTTGAACAAAAAAATAAACTTATAAGTCTTAATGCTATAGAACTTACTGAGTTTTCATTTTTTCTTCCCACAGGCCCTCAAAAATGATGCTTACGATCACTACACAGCTATTTATTATTTATTACTAGAACGATTACGTCAGCACCGTAGTAGTTTTCCAGTAGACAATAGAGTCGAAAGTCGTAAAAGGCGACCAAGCACTATAGCAGAACAAGCCATTTTACGTGTTGGTCCCAATAAACAACCTCAAGTAATTGGAATAAAACTTTTTGGACAGTCAGTGGAAAGTGCAATGTCTCAGCAGGCGGCGCAGCAGCAGGATCTGTTGGGAGAGTTGGTTGTTCAAGGTCAAAATGTCTCAGGCTGTTTGCAAGATTTTGTTAATCAGCCGTGTTCGAAAACATTACAAACAATGAGTGGTCACATGATCACAACGTCGATTGATGAAGGTGTGGAAGCTGATATCATGGACTGCCATGATGAGATTATTAGACATAAAGGTCAGACATTCGTTAAGGATGGTTTTGGGATTGGCCTCATCCCCAGTTCTGCATTTGGTGATTTTTCACAGCTGAGTAATACTAGTATAGCTTCATTAGGTACAAGTTCTGGTGGTTCTCCATTTACAAGCTTTGATTCATCCCTTGAAGCAGATCTAGTTTCTAGTCGTAGTGGTATTGTGGGTGGTGGACAAAATATGGGTAACGGGCTGTACCCAACTAGCACAGCCCCGATGGCACCTGTCAGTGGGGTGCCAAACTCCCTACAGGTACTGGGAGGAAATCCTCAAAACTGTAATACGGAACAGGTTGTCTATGACAGGAGTCAGAACACCTCCCCAGTGGACTTCAGAGAGGGGCGTCGAGCATCAGATGGTCTCATGGCCCAAGGTATCATAGCATTCCGTCAAAGATTGAAAGAAAGTATGAGATCTCCAGGTATATCAGACATGCGGACAGATCAACAAACATATCAAAATGCCTACGGCATCAAAATGGCCCCCAGTAACTTATTGCATGAGTATACAGAGGAAAATGACCCAAACATGCGACAGTTCACAGCAGATGAAAGTCAGTCAACTAAACAGCGACCTCGACCTTTAATGAAGAGGATGAGCCTCCCATCAGAAACGTTTGATATGCAGCCCCATAGAATATTAGCCCTTAAACAGAGTCTACAAGTTGAGCAACAGATGGACCGAGTTGTCAGTCACGATAGTGGTCAGCAGCCTTTGTTTGGGGAATCATCGAAGCCATTGCAACAGCAGCTACTTCAACACCGACTTCAACAGAAACGTCAATCATTTCATCAGAAACATGCGGGGAGTCCTCAGCTTTTGCAGCAGCTGCAACAACTACAGTTAGATAATCCTAACACAGTTTACCCATGCCCTTCTAGTCAATCAACATGTGTAAATGATTCCACAAATCAACATTTCCTATATCAAAATAGTGTTAATGTCTCGCATAACAATGCTCTAGTCCACACTCAAATTGGAGACTCTAGTCTGGCTGGACAAACCCAAGTGATTCGAAAGACTTCATACAAAATGGCTCAACAGCAGCCAGTGTTGCCAGAATATCAGGACTCTGAATTGTTGCCATGGCAACGAGCCATCATTGAAAGTCAAGAAAGTGAAAATCCTGGGGGTATGACAGAAAATGTATGTGACTATAACGATGTGGGTTTTAATCAGACAGTAGTACCACAATGTCAGACACAGTATGGTGACCAAGGAGTTTCAAACATGGTTAACTTTGAATCATTTGATATCAGTACTCCTGGAATGGAAACTTTCTGTGGTGTAGCAAATCAACAACAACAACAACAACAAGTTTTCTCACTGGATGATTACGTCGACCAGGAGGGGTCATTAGGCATAAGTCTGCAACAACAGACGTATACCAATAAAGATTTTGTAGTGACGACTCCACTCCCACAGTATCAGGACAATAGTTATACCTATATGGGTTATCCTGTGGCATCCAATAGTCAGCAACCTGCATTTAACATGACTGTCGGTATTGATGAAAATGCTATGGATATATCGTAGCCTATTTGTTTTCGCATTTTGATCCCTTTTGTACTGATGCAGTCACCTTTTGTTAAGATTACAATTGAAGGCGTTTGAATGCAAACCAAATAATTCCATGCTTAAACTCTTTACCAAACGGTCAGATTTTAGACTGGGTCAAATTGAAAGTGCTTGCAGATGATAAAATGAATGTTACTAAAAATTGAAATTTGTTTTGGGAAGGATAGAAAACATTGTGGGAAAAGGAGAAAATGCTGTTTACCAGCATTTTCTCCTTTTCCCACGATGTTTTCAGAAGGCTTCTTCAGGGTCAGGATTGTGTGGTTAAGGATTAATTCTGAAAACATTGTAGGAAAAAAATGCTTGTAACCAATATCTTATGCTTTTCCCACATTTTCTCTTCTCTTTCAAAGACAAATCTTACACTTTGAGCCACATTTATTGTTGTCTGCAAACACTTACAATTTAGGCAAGTCTCAAGTTTTGTTGTCTGGCTAAAGGATGAAAGTGTTCATCATGAAAGTGTTTACCAAATGACAGATTTTTAGACTTGTCCAAATGAAAGCATTTGCAGACAACAGATTAAATATTGCTCATTTTATGATATTTGTCTTTGAAATGGAAGAAAAGCTTATGGGAAAAGGACAAAATGCTGCTTACCAGCTCCCTTTTTTTTTTTACTCCTTTTCCTGTAATATTTTCAAAAGTCTTCTCCATCAGTGTCATTGATACGGGATTTTGTCGAAAACGGTTAAACATTGAATAACAGTTGTAACTGTCATATCCACCAACACATTTACCTCCTAGAGTGCAAAATTAAAGAAATAGACAAAAAACCTACTTTCAAGGGTGATTTTGTTGGAAAATCTCTAAAATATTGTTCGGTGTAGTTCAGAGTCAGGAAATAGGTTATGTGCATTCAGGGTACATATTCATTAATAATTCTAAATAATATTTTTAGTCAAATTCTCGAAACTTTTTCTATACTCCGAAGTATCTCAAGTTCTGATTGGCTACACCATCTCTGATTTTTTAAACCAGCCAATCAGATGTTGCATGTCTTTTTGGATTTAAGAATTGGGCTGGGAATGGAGTTTATGACTGTTGATGAATACAGACCCTGATTTTGAACTACCGTATTTTCCGGAAAATAGGCAGCTGCACACAATAGGCCGCACCCTTCCATTTTAACCATTTTAGAAATAAAAAATATTGTATAGGCCGCACCGGCACATAAGACCCGGCTGATACGCTTGGTTACTGTACAGTATCATCCCTCTTTAGATACATGCACATGTATTTGTACCGGTATATGTATTATACATGTTTAAGACACGAAACAAATTTATCGGTTGTTTTTGCAATATTTCATTCCATTGGAGTGATTTCCCTTTCTGCAGATCAAATCAGTCAGAACACTACGGACCATTATCATTCCTTCATCCATTGTCGAATAATTTAAGGAATTTCGAAATTGTCAAATTGTCACTTCGATTGACGGTACACACCAAACAACGCCTTTAACTACATTCGCAGTTAACTGCTGATTAGTACCAATAGATATCATCAAACAAAAGATGTGAAAATCTAAGTTGGTCACGAATTTTAACACAGTCACAAGTTTGCAAGCGGATTAATTTATCTGCCAACAAAACAAAGGTATAAGTGTACAAGAAATACTTTGTGGGCGTGAACCAAAGTGGCACCCTCATAGGGAATCGTAAACTGGTTTTCCCTTATTTTTAGTTTTACAGGGCGCACTAACAGGTCATTTAGAAAAATAAAATTAATGTATACGCCGCTTCGTCTTATAGGCCTAACCCTTGAAAATATCCACTTTTTCATACAGATAGGCCACGGCCTATTGTCCGGAAAATACGGTACACTGTTTGCAAACATAGCCAAAGTTTTGATAGCCATGCTACATGTAAATAATTTTCAAGATGTTAATGACTGCCTTCAGCAAACAGTCTCATGTTTTTCATTTAACTCTTTACCAGACAATCCCAACTTCCAAAGACCTTGAGAAAGAATCCTTATGGAAACATTGTGGGAAAAGGAGAAAATGCTGGTAACCAGCATTTTCTCCTTTTCCCACAATGTTTCCTACTCAATCAAAGTCAACTTTCAAAAGTTTTAGAAGCATTTGTCATATTCAAATGCTATAGAATTGGACAATGCTAAAATTTTGTCATGTGGCAAAGAGTTAAGTGATATTAAACTTGTCCTCTGCAGTTGCTCTCAATTAGGACAGGTGTAAGTTTTTGTCGTTTGGTAAATGGTTTTAACTCTTTACCACACGACAAATTCTTAGACTTGTCCAAGTTGAAAGCATTTGCAGATGAAAAAATCAATGTGGTTCAGATGATGGGTTTTGTCACTGATTGGGTAGAGAACATTGTGGGAAAAGGAGAAAACGCTAGTTACCAGTGTTTTCTCCTTTTCCCACAATTTTTTCAAATGGCTTCTCAATCAGGGTTGTTATAACTTGGGATTGTGTGATAAAGAGTCAATCACTTAATTTCAAAATGAGCAATCTGATTAGGGTAGACATTCAGATGGCAAGTTGAGGAACTGATAGTTACAATGAGTCATGCTCTGTGAAAAGGGGGCCTTAATGCAGCTGCAAAAACTATCTACCTGTGTCAACCTGCACAGACCAAGCAAGCTAACAAGGGTTGAACGTTTTGCTATTTGAACGTTTTCTGCATGTCAAAAGGACCATTCTACCTCAGGATTTAGGCGGTTGTCTGACAAAATAGATTTTATGGATCCATAATAATGTGATGACTTTCTTGGTATACTGCATCACAGAGATGTACTCATGTAGTAAATCCCCTTTTCCCAGAGCATGGCTCAAATTGGGCCGTGCTCTGTGAAAAGGGGGCTTAATGCTGATAATGAATTTTCTGCATGTCCAAGGACTAGTGTACCTCATGATTTGGTCGGTTGTTAGACAAAGTGGATTTTGTAGGCCCATGATTATATGATGACTTGCTTGGTATTACAGATCACGAAGATACAATAAACCCCCTTTTGTCAGAGCATGGCTCAATTTGTTTGTGAATTTGCTCTACATTCTGTATTTTTATGCAAAAAATTGATTTTCTGTTTTAAAACATATCAAGGATTTGAATGTTGAAGAAAAACAGTTTGATGTTGAATTATTGTTAACTAAATCAATAAGACAATCTTGATGTGTTGAAAGATTTTTTACTTTTAGTAGAATGATTTAGCTGTTAACTTGTTGTTGTAAGTGCATATTATTATGCAACATCTCATTATGCTATCGATATGTTGTTCTACTGTTAACTCTTTCACTACTGAATAAATAAATTGCATTTTCTCAAGGGCTAAAAATACATTTCCTCTGCAAGATCAAGAGACAGTTAGGTCATAATCTAGGATAGAGCAGTGGACAGTGTAGATCAGAGATCTGACTGCACGTTCTGTGCAGTCTGATCTTGATCTATAATGTCCACAAAAGCTTCCTTGTGTCGTCTGTGGTATAGAAAGAGTTAACTTACCCACATGACAAAATGTTACTTGTCCATACTGAAAGCATTTACAGACTGCAAAGTAAATCCTCAAGAAATGGTTTGATTTATCTTTGAAAGGGTTGAAAACTGGGGGAAAAAGAAAGAAAATGATGATAAGAAGCATTTTCTCCTTTCCTACAAGGTTTTTCAAAAGTGTAAAGAACTTCGAGTAATTAAAACATGGAGTTGTGTGGTCAAGGGTTATTCTGGTTGCATGCATTTACTTTGTGTGGGTTTAATTCTTTACCAAGTGACAAATTCATAGACATGTCCAATTCGAAAGTGTTTGCAGACAACAAAGTAAATGTAACTAAAAAATGGAAATGTATTTTTGAAAGGGTAGAAAACATTGTGGGAAAAAGGAGAAAATGCTGGTTACCAGTATTTTCTCATTTTCCCTCAATGTATTCAAGTTTTCTTTCTGAAAGTCGTTAAAAGTCAGTATTGTGTTGTAAAGGGTTAAAAACTGAGGGAACAAAAATAAGAAAATGTTGGTTAGTAGCATTTTTTCTTTTTTCCCACAATGTTTATCAAAAGAGGTTTTCCTTGGGGTTATTAAAACATTGGATTTTGTGTTAAATGTTTAATCTACATGCATACATGTTTTATCTATTCTTGTTAACCCTTTACTAAACAAGTCTGTGTTTTAAAGTCTATGAAGAACATCCTTTTAAAAACATTGTGGGAAAAAGAGAAATTGCTGGTCACCAGCATTTTCTCTTTTCCTCCTGTTGTGTTCCCTACCATTTTGAAGAGAACATTTCATCTTTTGAGTCAGATGTTAATTGTTGTCTGCAAATAATGCTTTCAATTTGGAGGAGTCTCAAATTTTGTCTGGTAAAAAGTTAAATGATTTTGGACAAGTCAGCATGCCATGCCATTGGTACTTATAGTTTTATTTAAATTCAGGAAAATTACTTTTGACTGATACTTTGAAATAGTCTAACCCTTTACCACATAGTCAAAAGTTTTAACGACCCTAAGGAAAAGGCCTTTTGAAAACATTATGGGAAAAGGAGAAAATGCTGGTAACCAGCATTTTCTCCTTTTCCCAAAATGTTTTCTACCCTTCCCAAGGTGAATTTCAATTTTTGAGTCGCAATTATTTTGTCTGTTAAAGCTTTCAATTTGGACAAGTCCAAAATTTTGCTGTGTGGTGAAAGGTTAGCCTTTGGGCTTTTGTGACTAGCTTAGAGCAAAATAAGGTGCTGTCTGATCTTGGATCTGTGCCGTCTGTCGGCTTGTGTAGCCTTTTTCCATACAATCCAGACTTCTAACAACTCTTAGAAAGCATTTGAAAACATTGTTGGAAAAGCAAAAAATGCGGCTTACCAGCATTTTCTCCTTTCCCCACTATGTTTTCTACCCTTTAGAAGAAAAATTTTAACATTTGCGCCACATTTTATTTGTTCTCTACAAATACTTTAAATCGGGACAAGTCCAAAATTGTGTTGTTTGGTATAGGGTTAATCAAGCTTCAGGATGAAAACCTTTCTGATTTCTAGTGGATCAATGTCCAGCTGTCGAAATTGGTAGAGTTTATTCAGATCTATTTGGCACTGAAAGAGTTCATGGGTATTTTGAAACATTGCAATACAGTTGGTTTTCCTTATTAGCAGATGTTAACAATCAGTGATCTGTGCCATCCTCTCTTTACCAGATGACATAATTTTAGACTTGTCCATATCAGAAGCATTTACAGATGACATAGCAAAATGTGGCTCAGATGATAAGATTTGTCCAGGAAAGGGTTTAAAACATTTTTTTTTAAAAAGCATTTTTCCTCAGAGTCCATAAAAAGGGGGATTGTTTGTAAAAGGTTTAAAGTTTTTTTTCAAAGTGCTAGTTATTGAAGATGGCAATTTGTTGTTTGATTAGCCTGTTGTCCATTTACTCTCTACCCAATGACAAAATTTCAGACTTGTCTAAATTGAAAACATTTTCAGACATGTCCAAAATTTTTTTGTTTGTTATGAGTCAAATGTAAAAGTGTATGGTGGAAAGGGACTGTTCTGAAATCTTTCCTTTGTTAAATTGGTAAGTTATGGTTTTAAATTGTGATCTATTTTGTGTACATGTATATAATGATGTCCAGCTTTGTAAATAATTATTACCGTAATGTCCCTAATTGATGCTCCCCTTCTTATTAATGTCCCCATCCCCTAGCGTTTTTTGAACTAAAATGGACTTACCAACATCAATAAAATTAAAAAAATCAGCTGGAAAGCACTAAGAGCATGAACATAATCCTAATTACTTCACAAATGGATGTCATTATCACCTGACAGTCTGCACGGACTAAAATCTAGACGGGCAATGGTATTGCCTTCTCTGGAAAATTCTACATTGTTTTAACTCTATTAACCCTTTACCAAACAATCCCTGGTTTTAACGACCCAGAAGAGGAAGCCTTTTGAAAACACTGTGAGAAAAGGAGAAAATGCTGGTAACCAGCATTTTCTCTTTTTCCCACAATGTTTTCTACTCTTCCAAAGTCAAGGTTCAATTTTTGAGTCATGTTTATTTTGTCGTCTGCAAATGCTTTCAATTTGGACCAGTCTAAAATTTTGTCGTTTGGTAAAGACTTAACTCTTTACCAGACGAAAATTCTAGGCTAGTCCAAATTGAAAGCATTTGTAGACAAAATAAATATGACCGAAAATTTGAAATTTGTTTTGGGAAGGGTAGAAAACATTGTGGGAAAAGGAGAAAATGCTGGTTACCAGCATTTTCTCCTTTTCCCACAATGTTTTCAAAAGGCTTCTTTCTCAGGGTTGTTAAAAGTCGGAATTGTGTGGTAAAGGGTTAACTGCCCCCCCTTTCAGGAAATGTAACGCATTAACCCTTTTCTTCTACATAAATGAAACTCACAAACCGATAGTAAAAACCCAAATAATGCCATTTCAAACTTATCTTATGGAGGAAAAATATCTCTTTTTCGGACAGCGTAGATCTAAGATCAAAGTGCATGTTCTATGCAGTCTGATCTTGATCTACGCTGTCCGCAAAAGATCAGTGAGTCGCACTTAGCAGCCTAAGGGTTAAAAAGAGACAATAGGTATTGGCTTTTGATGCAGTATTTATTACATTACTTGTTTTCTGATTTTGTTGAAAATATTTATAAGAATACACCATCTTCCGAAAGGGCTAAAAAACTTCATGTTTTATATCTTGTTAAGCAAAGAAGTAACAATTTAATTCGTTCCTAGATGAAAAAATTTAAAGTAGATCAAAATTGAATTAATTTCCCAACAAGTATTTTAGTTTGATAGCAAATATATTGGGAAAAGGAGAAATTACTTATTCCTTTCCCAACGGTGTTTTCCAAATACTAGCTCTTGTTGCAGGCATGTTAAAGTAGGTGATTGTTTGTGACAGGTTGAATGCATAAACTGTTTCTTGTTTTTCATTCAGCTGTTTAAAATTCATTTTTTTTTTAAATTTGTTATAAGTTTAACTCAAAACAAATTTCTATCGTACAATTTAAAGTTTATGTGGAATTTTTTTTTATTAAAATCTAAATTTTACTATATAAATGTTTGGGATCAAGTTTTCAACATGAAGTTTTGGGTGACTTTCTGGGTAAAATAGGCTCTTTTGCAACGCATTTGTGATTACCTAGTCAATGCCTCTAGTTTGCCAGTCATATAATTATTGATTAACCTGTTACTAACCAATATCTAAACAACCTTGAGGAGGAAGACTTGAAAACATTATGGGAAAAGGAGAAAATACTGGTATCCAGCATTTTCTCCTTTTCCAACAATGTTTTCTACCCAGAGAACAATAGCTCATTTGTACCAAGTTTTATATCGTTGTTTGCTGATATAACCTTCATAACCTATTTTCAAACTTGTCAAAGATTTGATCCCGTGACCTGATTTTTGAGCCCATATGACCCATTTTCAAGACATACATTCTGGCCAAGTTTCATGAGTATTGGACTGAAAATGTGTACTCTAGAGCACAGATAGAAGCCACATTTTCAGTCCTGTACTGATGAAAGTTTGCTAGAATGTTTGGCTTGATCTCTAATTTGAAAATTGGTCGTGTGAGGTGAAAAAGTAGGTCACAGGGTCAATTTTTTGAAAACGTGCATGCTATAGGGGCCAAAGTCTCTTCAAGTACAAATAAAACTTGGGTCAGAATGTTTGTCTCAATGCATGGTTCGAGTTAAAAAATAGGTCATGTTCATTCAAAAAGTAGGCCACCAGAGCAAATCTTGTAACAAAAAACATTGTGAATGCTCTTGACAGTACATTTTCATTACAATACTCTTGAAAAGTGGTGAATATTTGTATGGTGGTGATATCTTGGCAAAGTGTGAAAATGGGTCATGTTAAGTCAAACAGAAGGTAATTGGAACAAATCTTTAAAAAAAATCTTGTGTACACTCTAGATGCCACATTTCCAGTTCAATAAACATGAAAATTGGTCTGAATGTTTGTCTTGATAACATCTCGGACAGTCTCCCAATTTGGTAACATGGAGTGTTCAGTTAGGTCATTGGGACAAATCTTTATACCTTTGTTACGGAGTCAATGCAGAGGGATGCTTTTAACAGACGGAGGACTGAGATCACACTGCCCAACAGGGGCAGTCTGATCTTTGGTATACATTGTTTAATATTTTATGACAGTTCTGTACCAAACAAGGCTTTTGCAAACATTTTGGGGAAAGAAGAAAGTGCTGCCGGCATTTTGTCTTCCACCCTTTTGGGTGGAGTTCCAGCCAGATTCCATCATTTTAGCCATTTACTGTCATGTTTAAGTGCTTGCCATTGGGATGAGTCCAGAATTTGCTTTCTGGAAATTGTTTCATTGAAACAAATGGGTCTTCTTGCATATTGATAGAAAATTTCTTTTGCATTTACTTAGCACTTTATTCAGTGGTTCATTGCAGCATGTGGTTAGCTTCTTTCCAGATGACAAAATTTTAGACTCTCCTAAATTGAAAGCATTTGCAGACATCAAATTCAATGTGGTAAAATAAAATGAAAGGATACAAAACATGGTGGACAAAGGAGAAAAAGCCAGTTATCAGCATTTTCTCCTTGGTCACAATGGGTTCAAAAGCTTTCTTTGGAGTCATGAAAACCCTGAGGAAGGTTTTTGAAACCAGTGTGGGAAAAGAAGAAAATGCTGGAAAGCAGCATTTTCTACCTTTCCACAGTGTCTACAACATTTTGAAATATAAACTTCTTAATTATTTAAAGTAAGATTTGATTTATTAAATACAGATCCTTTCAATTTGGACAAGGCTTAAATTTTGTTGTCTGGTAAAGTGTTAAAACAAAAACGTTTACTATGAGACAAAGTTGGATGTGCCCTCGGTGCATATTTGGTTATTCTGATAGCCGATAACCGTTACAAAAATAAATGGAGGGCAAGCTGAAATTTGTTTACTTATACATTGAAACAAGATTGCCATATTTATTATCCTATGTTTGTAATGGTTTCAGAAACCACAATTTCCCCCACCCACCTCAAATCATTATTAGTCAGTATAAAAGTGTTCATTGTTAGCTGTATGTAGATGTAATAATCGCAAGTTATCATTTTTGTTATCATAAGTTATCATTATTATTATCATCACAAGTTTTGTCATTATCATGAAAAGTTACCATTATTATTACCATAAGTTATCATTAATATTATTATTATTTTCATGATAAGTAATTATTATCATGAATAATCATTATGATCATGATTACTTATCATGATAAGTTGTCATTTTTATCTTGAAAAGTTATCATTATTATTATCATGTTAAGCACTGTTAATGAATGGTGTCGTCATATAACTGTAGAAGTTACTGTTAATCATGCAGAAGTGCTGAAATAAATAATTGTTGGAAAAAATGTTTTTTAGTTGTTTTGTTGACTTACCATAATTCAGAAAGGGCCTTTCCAAATTTCAGTTGCCATTACAGCCAGTATAGATCGAGATCAAACTGCACAGAACATGCAGCCTGATCTTTGATCTATACTGTCTGCTCTACAGAGACACTTTAAACAAGAGCATTTATTTTTGGTCTTATTTCTAGACTGAAAATATCTTATAGTTATCTTCTCCAAGAGTTAACCCTTTACCACACATCAAAATTTTTGACTGATCCACATTAAAGGAATTTACAGATGACAATTCAAACGTTATTCAAATGATAGTATTTTTCTTTGAATAGGCAGAAAACATTGTGGGAAAAGGAGAAAATGCTGGTAACCAGCATTTTCTCCTTTTCCCACAAAGTTTTCAGAAGGTTTCCTTTTCAGGGGCGTTAAAAGTCGGGATTGTGTGGTAAAGGGTTAACAAAATTCAACTTGTCCATATTGAAGGTGATTGCAGACAACAAATAAAATGTGGCTCAAGTGATGAATGATGTCTTTGAAAGAACAGAAAACATTGTGGGAAAAGGGGAAAATGCTGATCACCAGCTATAGTGTAGCATGACAATCCAGGGAGATAAATAGTAACACTGTCATGTGGAAAACAGGAGTTACTTCCCTGAAACACTATTATAGAGTTAACTATTGTAATCACTAAAAAGGAGGCCAAACAAGAAGCAGCTATATTCTTCACCAGATCAAAATTATGTCATGAAGTTTGAAATAGGTCAATCAAAGGATTTTGCCAAATTTTTTGAAGATTCCAAATTGTGTATTTGGATAAAAAGATTTTTATAGATTTTCAATATTCTTGTTTTGTTGCCATGGCAACTAGTGATTGTTTCTAAATCAAACTCTGAAGAAATTCTGAAGCGGACCATGGCAGGATCATTCTGTGAAGTTTTGTCAGACGAGTAGAATTGGAGATGTTTGGAAGAAAAGTTAAACCACTGATGGATGCATGCACAAACAAATGCAAGATGGACAAAGGGCCATGACTCAAGCTGGCTGGCCTTAGGTGGGTGTAGCTAAGAATAAACAAAATACATAGAGGATAATCACTAAAAATCTGTCACTAGAATGCGGTTTGATGCGGTTGGAAAAACGAGTCAGAGTTTTTTAACCGCATCAAACCCCATTCGAGTGATAGATTTTTAAATTCACACACAACCAGTTGATTATGCTATTTATTATATTCCTTATACACCCTTTTCTATTCTAATAATTATCAAGAATGGTACAATATGAGCAATATAGGAAAAAAGTAGTTCCTGCAAACATTCTACAGCTATATCGTCATTAGTGATGATACCGCAATTATCATTACTAGTGGTGTTATTCGCTGTGAAATCCCAGTGATTCACTGATAGGAATATAATAAAATTTACAAATTAACAAGAGGTCCATGATGGCCCTAAATCCTCCTCTATACCTTTGTACCTACAGTCAATGTTTTTCTCTGAAATCACCTAATGACCTAGTTATTTTGCAGGCAGACCAACTTTCAAAATTGTTTGACATACCATCAGGACAAAGACTCTGACCAAGTTTGATGAGTGTCAGAGTAAAAATGTGGCCT
This sequence comes from Hippopus hippopus, assembly GCA_946811185.2. Classification (NCBI taxonomy): domain Eukaryota; kingdom Metazoa; phylum Mollusca; class Bivalvia; order Cardiida; family Cardiidae; genus Hippopus; species Hippopus hippopus. Next base: position 41,652,026 of record OX328105.1, on the reverse strand, counting down.
CTACAGTGAACATATATCATAGAAAAACCATATGTACAATCTAAAGGCCACATACTCGTACTAAAGTCTAATACTCATGAAAGTTGGTCAGAATATTTGTCTTGATATCTCAGATGTGTCTTACATTTAAATTGCATCAGGTCAAAATTAGGTCACAGGCAAATCCTAAGTTCTAGTGACCTTCTTTTTGGCCCCATGTGACCCATTTTCAATCTCCTCCAAGATGTTGAGACTAATACTCTGACCAGCTTTGAAAAATGGACTGAAAATATGGCCTCTAGATTTTATGAGGTTTTTCTAAGATTTGTCAGTAACCTACCTTTTGACCCCATGGGACTAAGTTTCGACCTTGTGGTATGAGATACTTGTATCATCAAGACAAAGACTCAGACCAATTTTATCATGCTGAAAATATAACTTCCAGAGTGAACACAAGGTTTTTTAAAGATTGGTTCCAACTTCCAGTAACCTTTTTCTGACCCGACATGACCAATTTTCAAACTCCTCCAATATATCATCGAGAAAGACATTCTGACCATTCTGATGAGTACTGGACTTAAAATATGGTCTTTAGAGTGTACACAAGGTTTTTCTAAGATTACTCATGAGTCATCGAGACAAAGTTTTAACATTCCTACCAACTTTCATGACTACTGGACTTAACTCATTACCATACGACAATATTTTAGGCTTGTCCAAATCGAAAGCATTTGCAGACGACAAAATAAAAGTGACTGAAAATTTGAAATGTGTTTTGTGAAGAGTAGAAAACATTGTGGGAAAAGGAGAAAATGCTGGTTACCAGCATTTACTCCTTTTCCCACAATGTTTTCTAAAGGCTTTTTTCTCGGGGTCGTCAAAAGTAGGGATTGTGTGGTAATGGGTTAAAATATTGCATTAACTCTTTACCAAATGACAAAATTTTAAACTTGTCCAAATTGAAGGCATTTGCAGACAACAAAAAAAACCCTGATTCAAACGTTGAAATTTGTTTACAGGAGGGTAGAGAACATTGTGGGGAAAAGGAGAAAATGCTGCTTACCAGCATTTTCTCCTTTTCCCACAATTGTTTTCAAAAGCCTTCTTTCTTCAGGGTCATTAAAAGTTGGGATTGTGTGGTAATGAGTTAAGAGTGTACACAAGGTTTTTCTAAGATCTGTCCCAGTAATCTACTTTTGATCTGACATGAACAATTTTCACATTCCTCAATGATAGCATCAAGACAAATTTCTGACCAAGATTTATATGGACACGTTTTGGACATAAAATATGGCTTTTTACCCCTTTTAGAGTGTACACATTTTCCTAATAGTTTTCCCAGTGACCTACTTTTTGACCTGATATATTCCATTTTCAATCTCCTCCAACATTATCATCAAGACAAACTTTCTGACCAAGTTTCATGAGTAATGGACTGAAAATATCACCTAAAAGATTACACAGGGCAAAAGATAAAGATATACAGTGGCGGGTACAGGCTTGGTACAGCACAATCACAAAAGGTCACCTTGAGCACTTTGTGATCAGGTGAGTGAATAAAATGTACATTTACTATATCATTTTATTGCATCTTTATTTCAATATGTAAAGTTGGTTCTATAAAAAATATACAATACAAAATATATGTCCTATTAACGAATATAATATGTACATAGAGTGATTTTTGTATTTGAGAATAAATAAACAACAATTTGGTTTCACTAATTGTTAAATATATGCCATGCTCTGTAAAAACGGGACTTAATGCATCTGCAAAAAGTATTGACCCTGGTCAGCCTGTGCAGTCCGCACAGGCTGACCTTTGCCAAAACTTTTTGCTTTTGGTCAATTTTCTGCATGTCAAAGGACCTGTCTAACTCATGATTCAGTTGGTTGTTATACAGAATGGATTTTATGGATCCCTAATCATGTGGTGCCTTGCTTGCTTCAATGTATAATGGAGATGCATTGGGCCCCCTTTTGCCAGAGCATGGCTCATTTGTATTCAAATTTTTACCCCGATGCACAACTGAAGTTGTTTTTATACACAATATACATCAAGACCAACCAGCCTTTTGCAGGTACCGTAGATCAAGACGCAACAACACAGACAAGTACATAGCCAGGAATGTACTGAAAGATGAATGTAGTTAAGATGATGATGTAAATCAAGATTAGAATTCATTTTGTGGTCAATGTAGATCAAGATCAGACTGCATTGAAGGAGCTGTCTGATCTTTGATTTACATAATCTGCTATTTTGTCTTTATTTTCTGGCAAAAGCTCTTAGAAACTGAGATGATTCAGTCTACTTTCCTGATTGAGAAAACGTCTTTTGTTTTTATGATGCTTTGATAGTTAATTATTGTTTGTTACATTTTCTTTTCCTTTTTGCCACAATATTTTCAAATGGTCTTTTGAAAAAAAACAACTTTTCTGCAGGATGTTATTTTTCAACTCTACCAAAAGTCCAGACTTGTCCAAATCCAAAGCACTTGCTGGTGACAAATCAAGTATGGTTCAAACTATAGGATTTGCATCTGAGAGGATAGAAAACATCATGGAAAATGTAGAAAATGCTGCTTATCCTGTATTTTCTCCTTTTCCTACAATGCTTCCAAAGGCCTACATCCTCAAGGTCATAAAAACTCAGGGTTAATGATCAAGAGATCAGTTGAAATTTGCCTACTGCATTCACATTTTGTTTTCGTAGAAGAAATTTAACCCTTTACCACACAATCCCGAGTTTTAACGACCCTGAGGAAGAAGCCTTTTGAAAACATTGTTGGAAAAGGAGAAAATGCTGGTAACCAGCATTTTCTCCTGTTCCCACAATGATTTCTACCCTTTTAAAAAATATAACGATCATTTGGGCCACATTCGATTTGTCATCTGTAAATGCTTTGAATTTGGACAAGTTTAAAATTTTGTAGTTTGGCAAAGAGTTAAATGGATCAACATGACATTTGAGCAAAACAAAAGATAACAAAAAAATAGAAAAATAGGAAATGAAAATCAAATGTGCACATAGGCGGATAGGTCATTATTAACAAAATTGTCACAAACAAATAATGAAGAGCACCGCACATGGGTGCAAATGCTCAGCTAAATTAGAATGTGAGAAATGGAGGAAATGCTGGTTACCAGCAATTTCTCCTTTTCCTACATTGTTTTTGAAAGTCTTCTTCCTAAAAATCATTAAGACACAGGATTGCTTGGTACAGGGCTAATGACAGAGAAATCCGAAAAAGTCAAAGTTTTGGATCAACAGGTCTATGACAAAAACTGAACACTTTCTTCAAAACCAGGCCATCTAATAATACGAAAACCAAATGTTCACACAGTTGATTTGAAAGTTAGTATCAAAATTGTCACAAATTAACTTGTTGCCACACAAGCTGTTTTTCAGTGACCATAAGGAAAGAGGCTTTGAAAAATAATGTGGAAGAGAAAATGCTGGTGTAAACTCTTTACCAAACGACAAAATTTTAAACTGGTTCAAATTGAAAGCATTTGCAGACGACAAAATAAAAGTGACTGAATTTGAAATTTGTTTTGGGAAGGGAAGAAAACATTGTGGGGAAAGGAGAAAATGCTGGTTACCAGCATTTTCTCCTTTTCCCACAATGTTTTCAGAAAGCTTCTTTCTAAGGGTCGTTAAAATTCTGGACTGTGTGGTAAAGGGTTAAGCATTAACTTCTTTTTCCTGAATATGTTCTACCTTTACAGAAACAAATGATTCAAGCCACTCTGATTTTTTGTTGTCTGCAAATGTTTTCCATTTTGAGGCAAGTCCAATATTTTACTGTGTGGTAAAGGGTTAATTAACATTGAAACATAGAGGTAGCACACAGATATAACATTTTACCATATGACAAATTTTAGACCTGACTAATTTGAAAGCATTTGCAGACAACAAATTAGATATCGTTCTAACTATTGGTTATGTCACAATAAGGGTAGAAAGTGTGGGAAAAGGAAGAATTATTGCTGATTGTCAGCATTTCTTCCTTTTACTCGCACCAGGTATATTGCTGCATTTCAGGTATATTGTGGCAGCCAGTGCACCTATCCATGTTTCCTTGGAGTTTCTATCACCTGTACTTTGCAGAATATTCTTCCCAAGCCACTGGCTGCTTTCCTGCATAACCATTGTCAAAACAATGATCAACAGTGAGAGAGGAATGAATCCTGTTGTAATTACTATTACAAATCATCAAAAAGAAATGGCCAAGCTGGAGATTCAAACCAGCAAAACTATGTTTCATGTCCTGTGCACTACCAACTGTGATACCGTGGTCCATATTCACCGTCCATTCTAGGTTTTGAAAGTAACACAACTTCTGATTGGCTAAACCATTCGGTTTAGCCAATCAGAAGTTGTGTTACTTTCAAATTTAGAAAATTCTTGTGAGTAAATAAAGAATCTTCAAAAGAATGGTTGCTGAATAAAGACCCATGGCTTGGCAGTAGAGAATCAAAATGTGGGATTGTTTGGTAAAGGGTTAGACATAAATAAAGCACAAATAAATCAGCAGTACTTGGTATAGCTGCACGTTAGAGCTACTTTTCACAGAACCACTTGCATAATCTTGAGTCGCTGTTTGTTCCGTGCTTAGTATCACAATAGCTTTCGATGCTGTTACTACCTGCCCACATTGTTCAAATTTTATACTGCTAGACTGGAATTCTGGATTAACACAAATATAATACTTTGAGGATGGGACTAAGTCTGTAATAACAACTTGCGTTTCATAAGGCGCAAGGTATTTTGCCTGTGGACTGAACGGGCAGTATTCTGTCTCAACACAAACTATATATCTGGACCAATAAAGCTGGGATCCTTCCTTATAAGGCCATTTCACTGTTACAGAATCTTCACTCACCTCAGTGAATGTTAAGTTCAGATGAACATGTAGTTTTGGTGAGTTAGTCGGAAACTCTCGCCAACGTAGCTGTTGGAGTGGATTGTAATGCAAGTCAACTGTTTGTAAAGACTTCATCCCGCTAAACATACCTGGTGTCACAGCTGTTAACTTGTTCCACGATAAATTTAACCAGGTCAAAATTGACAAATCACTGAAAGCCCCATCTTCCACAAAACTGATAGAATTATTGGACAAATTCAACGTTTGTAAATATTGCATACCGTCAAAAACGCCATCAAGAATCTGACCTATATTGTTAGACTCAAGGTGAAGATCATATATAGACTCACTAAAACTGTCAAATGCACCAGCATTTATAGAACTAATCTCATTCAAACTTAAATCAAGGTTGATAATCCTTCTACTTCCTTTCAACATAACAGCATTTACCTCCCTTAGTTTGTTGCCTTGTAAACACACTTCATCCAGGCTCAGCCCACTGAATACATTGTTACCAAGATGATCTATATTGTTATAACTTAAATTTATCACTTGTAGAGATCGCATTCCTAAAAACACCTCTCCACTTACAGATGTCAGTTTATTTGAGCTGAATGACAACCTTTTTAAATATCTCCTAAATACATCAAAGTCTGTAGTATGTAACTGGGACACTTCATTATGCTCAAAATGTAGGTTTTCTAGTTGATGCAAACCTTGAAACATGGATGGACTCACTGCAGAAATTTTATTGTGACTGGCTATTAAAGATTTTAGATTGACTAGATGGCGAAAGGCCCCTGCATCCACAGTACGAATCTTGTTATGTGAAATATCCAACACTGAAATGCTCCGCAAGTTGGTCAATGTTTCGTTAGTGATATGAGTTAAGTAGTTATGCCTAAGTGTCAATTCCTCCAAGTTTGGGGTGTCACCAAACGTGCAATATTCTAAACTGATAATCTCATTATTATGCAAATGAAGTTGTCTAAGGTCAGGAATGTTTGTAAAAGCTCCATTGATAAGGTTTTGTATTCTATTATCATTGAGGAACACTTTTTGCATTTTAGTTAGGTATCTGAAAACATCGACTGTTATATTTACAATTAAATTAAAACTCAGATCTACATGTAGTAACTCTGGCAAGGGAGAGAACACATGATCAGGTAGTGATGTAATGCTGTTATGACTTAAGTCAATGAAAGTTGTCTCCCTTGGCATCTCTGCAAAAATGGCTGCCAGGTCTTCATCGGTAATGTTTGCATTGTCACAATACACATACAGTCCGTCTGCACACCTACATAATGACGGACAAGCTGTTCCAGCATCAATTAGGCAAGTCTTCACAATCCACACCAGAATTAACAAATTATAGCCTCTGACTCTACAGTGTATCATCTTATACAACATTCTGAAGTAGAGAAAAATAGAAAATTTACTTACTTTCTGGGTGTAACATAAATCAATTTGAATCCTTTCTATGGCTGAAAATACAGTCTAAAACTCAGACAGATTTCATCTTATAAGCCGGCTGAGAGGACAAAGGATCAGACTGCATGCTCTGTGCCACCTAATCTTGATCTTTGCCATCTGCAACAGACCCGTTTTCATCTATGATGCCGATAGGGTTAACTCTTATAATATTCTGGTTTAAACCTATACTAAACAATCTCATAATTTACCAACCCTGAGAAAAAGTGTTTCAGAAAACATTGTGGGAAATGGAGAAAATGTTGGTAACCAGCTAAACCAACATTTTCTCCTTTTTGTGCAATGTTTTCTACTCTTTCCAAGACAAGTTACATGACTGACAATATCTGATTTATCTCAAAAAGTGTAGAAAATGTTTTGAATTGAATACACAAAATTGACACTATAAAACTTTATTGACAATGAAATAGGACCGGTCCAAAATCAAAGCATTTGCAGACAACAAAGTTTTACTATGGATTTTGGTTCATGATTACTGCAAGTGAGGGGGACCCAGTGCCGTTAGGTCGGTTTCAAAATTTGTCTTTGAAAGGATGGAAAATAGTCCTCAGTATAGAAGAAAATGAGGTTACCAACATTTTCTCCATTTGTAAAAATGTTTTATAAAGATTTACATGTATTTCCACTGGGTCATGACAACAGATTGTATGGTAAAGTTTTAACCTATAGCTGTATGTATAAGGCTTTATGCCACTGCAATTAACTGCACCTTCTGTGAATTCTAATCTGTCTTTGTCATTCCCAAAATCAACTTCATTTGTGGTTGGGTCCCTATATTTAACCCTTTGCAAAAAACAATCCCCTGTTTTGCAAACTCTGTGGAAGAGTGCTTTGGAAAACTGGAACATGCAATGGCCTGGTCACCCATCCAGGCACTAACTATAACCATGTCACTCAACTTGCATAGAGAGAACTACACCAAACTGCATTGCTGTAAAAGCTAGCTCTACAGCAAGGCAAGTTTTAAGCGCTTACATATCTAACCTCTCTCAGTGACATTACTCTCCCCTTCGAGCAGTTTCAACCCTGAGACTTATATACAAATAAACCAGGGGAATTTACGTGGGTAAGGCAACTCCAGTCCGCCAGTTGTCATAATTTCACCACTGCCACCAAATGCAACGTGCAACGGCCAGGTCACCCATTGAGGCACTAACTATAACCATGTTGCTGAACTTGCACGGAGGGAGCTGCACCAAACTGCATCGCTGTAAAAGCTAGCTCTACAGTAAGGCAAGTTTTTAGTGCTTATATATACAACCTCTCCCAGTGACAAAACATTGGTATCCAGCATTTTTCTTCTTTTTCCAAATCTTTTTCTAGTGCTCAAAGAAATGTTTCATAATTTGAACCAGGCAGAGTTTGTCGTCTGCTGACACTTTCAATATGGGCAAGTGTGAAATTGTGTCACCCAGTACAGATTTAAACTATTTACCATGAAAAAAAAAGACATAAATTACGAAGGTAAGATAATGTTGAAAGCCATTTTAACTAAATTGAATAACAAAACTGTCTTCTTAATAGAATTTTTTATGAAAGGGGATTTTAATCCTTTCGAAAAAATTCTCACATTTTTGCGATTGTAAAGAAAAAGGACTTTTAAAAACATTGTGGGAATAGGAGAAGATGCTGGTAACCATCATTTTCTCCTTGTCCCACAATGTTTCCTGTTCTATCAAACACATATCCCTTGATATGGGCCTGGTCCAATATATCGTCTACAAATGCTTTCAATTTGGAAACATCACAAATATTTTTGGTACAGTTTGGTACAGAAGAAGTATGATGAATGTCTTTAAAAATTCATCAGACAGGAAACTGGAGACATTTACCATATATCAGATGTAAAAATACATTTTTTCTGTTTTGCTAAATATCCAAATATTAGAAGTCACTATAAAACATTAAATGCTTTATAAACCATAAATCATACAAATACATTTATAACTTTCTTGCTACCCGGTCAAAAAATGTCGTAAATAAGCTATAAATATGTCGACTCAAGTATTTTACACTGAAGCAAAACTCTTTACCAAGACAAAATTGTAGCCTTGTCCAAATTGGAAGTATTTGCAGACAACAAATCAAATGTTACTGAAATTATGAAATTCATATTTCAAACGGTAGAAAAGATTATGGAAAAAGGGGAAAGTGCTGGTTACAAGCATGTTTTTTCCCCCACAATGTTTTCGAAAAGGCTTCTTCCTCAGGGTCTTTAAAACTCGGTATTGTTTGGTAAAGCTTGTGTCAATACTTCTCTTGAGGCCTTGTTTTGCCTCCCCCCACAGAGCGCAAGGTCAAAATGATTTATTAACTGAGTGTTGTGGTGTGTCACACTGCATTCAACATCATTTCAGTTATATCACAATCTAAGCTCACCTATGCATGTGTATCCTGGGTTTTATCAATACTTAACTCTTTACCAGATGAGAAAATTTAAAGACTTGTCCAAATTGAAAGCATTTGCAGACGACATATTAAATGTGACTAAGAAGCTGAAATTTCTTGTTAAAAGTATATAAAACATTGTGGGAAAAGGAGAGAATGCTGGTAACCAGCATTTTCTCCTTTTCACACAATGTTTTCAAAAACTTTCTTCCTTAGGGTCGTTAAAACTCAGGATTGTGTGGTAAAGGGTTAAGCGAGAGCTCTGAAGTGTCTTGCCCAAGGCAAAGCAGCCAGTGGTTAGGGAAGAATAATACCACTAACTGGCAATTTACCCAAGTTCAATTTGATGTCAGCTTGTAGACCATCAAGCTAAACTATACGTAGACGACAAATTATTTGTCTCTTAAATGATGGACCTTGTTTTAGAATTAATGTAAAAATGCGGAAAAATTAGAAAATGCAGGTGACCAGCATTTTCTCCTTGTCCTACAATGTTTTTCCAAGTATTTTTCCTTGGAGCTGTTAAAACTCCGGATTGCTAGTTAAAGTGTTATCCATAAACAATTAACTTAACCCTTTACCACATGATCCCACATTTTAACAACCCTAACAAAGAAGGCTTTTGAAAACATTGGGGGTAAAGGACAAAAAGCTGGCAACCAGCATATTTTCCTTTTCCCACAATGTTTGGCACCCTATCAAAGACGTGCTCCATCATTTTAACGACCTTTGATTTGCCGATTGCAAATGCTTCAAATCAGGTAAGTCTAAAACTTTGTTGTTTGGTAAAGAATTCTTCACCCATTACCAAATGACAAAATGACATGTCCAAATTGAAAGCATTTGCAGACGACAAATCTAATGTTACTCAAAACATGACATTTGTCTTTCATAGGGTAAAAAACACTGTGGGAAAAGGAGAAAATGCTGGTTTCCAGCAATTTTTCCTTTTCCCACAATGTTTTCCAAAGTCTTTTTCCAAGAGGTTATTAAAACTCTGGATTGTGTGGTAAAGAGTTAACCCTTTACCAAACAATCCCTGGTTTTTACAACCCTGACATAAAAGCCTTTTGAAAACATTGTGGAAAAAGGAGAAAATGCTGGTAACCAGCATTTTCTCCTTTTCCCACAATGTTTTCTACCCTGCTGGAAACTAATTTCAATTTTTGAGTTACGTTTATTTTGTCGTCTGCAAATGCTGTAAATTTGGACCAGTCTAAAATTTTGTCATTTGGTAAAGAGTTAACTCTTTACCACACAGTCCCGACTTTTAACAACCCTGAGGAAGAAACCTTTTGAAAACATTGTGAGAAAAGGAGAAAATGCTGGTAACCAGCATTTTCTCCTTTTCCCACAATGTTTTCTGCTCTATCAAGGAAAAATTGTGTCATTTTTGCCACCTTTAATTTGTCGTCTGCAATTGCTTTCAGTTTGGACCAGTCTAAAATTTTGTCGTCTGGTAAAGAGTTAAGGGAGCAGTAAGATAATTAGGAGATAAGTAGGTTCAGTTTACACATAGTACAAAGTAATAATAATAATTATATCATGCTTACAATCATATTTCATTGGGAAAAAAGGCAATAAAACCCCTTCTCTATGCCATACCTATAAATTATCTGCATTGTTACCTAATAGTTAGACTGTTCAAATGGAATTAGCATTTGCAGACAACAAATTCAGTTTTGCCGAACTCTTTTCTACACAGTCCCAACCTTTAACAACAGTAAGAAAAAAGCCTTTTGGAAACATTTTAGAAAAAGGAGAAAAAGCTGTTAACCAGCATTTTTCTCCTTTATCCACAATGTTTTCAACCCTATTTTGGAATGAAATCATCATTTGAGCTTCTCTTAAATTGTCGTCTCCAACTACTTTCAATTTCAACCAGTCTAAAATTTTGTTGTTTGGTAAAGAGTTGAATATTGGGATTAATTTTGTCTTTGAAAGGGTAAAAAACACTTTCAGAAATGAGAAAATGCTGGTTACCAGCATTTTCTCCTTTTCCCTCAATGTTTTTTAAAGCCATTTTCTGTCAGGGTCGTTAAAACTTAGAATTGAGGATTAAGGGTTATCAAATGTAACCGACATATTTCTGTTACAGAAAAAGATAAAAAAAGTTGTTTCAAGACTGTTTTTGGACTTTCCTATGGCCAGAATTGCTCCTTAATGCAGCGTAGGTCCAAGATCAGACAGCTCAGAATGTGCAGTCTGATCTTCATTCTAGACTGCAAAGCAGCTGTGAAATCATCAAATGGTATATGGTGTCCTTTTACCAAACAATAAGCTGAACCCCGGTAGCTCAGTCAGTAGTCCTCTTACCGCTGGCCGTTGTATCAACAATGGTTATGTGAGAAAGAGGCCTGTGGCTTGGAAAAAATATTGTGCGGAGTACTTTTCAAAAGAAACTCCAGGAAAGCATACACAGGTGCACTGGCTGCCGCGATATAACTGAAATAATGTTGAAAATGGCATTATGCATCATACAATAAATCTGAATTACCAAACAATACTGAGTCTAAAAGACCCTGTTGAAGAAGACTTTTAAAAAGATCATAGGAAAAAGGAGAAAATGCTTGTTACCATCATTTCTGTGGTATTTGTCGAAGACAATACCACTATGAGTTCAATATTGAATTTTGAAGACCATGTATCGTATTTTGTTCAAAACCGAAGGAAATAAACCCAATTAAACTCAATTTTTCTCAGGCAAATGATTTTTTTGGAGGCACTCAGATATGTAATTGGAAATGGCATGTTAAAATACACTGGGTGAGGCCATCGATCATGGAAATACTAATTTTTGATTGAAAATAGCTTCATTCGCTCATAGCCTTCTATTGGCGCAATGATACAAAATTTGTCTACCGATTGCTTGGTCCTGGGCTTTTTCGTTCTAAAACCAGTTCGTCCCATGGCTTGTTCATCCCATGATTGCGCGCTACTCCATTTGATTGGGCATGAATATTTATAGATCGAAATAATTGATTGTAATGTTAGGAATTAAATGTTAACGGCCAAAGATATTTCAAAATCATAGTTTTCAAATACAAACTTAATTTTATTCAATTATTCACATAGTTTCTCTCTCTATCCATCATACATCGTACTGTCAAGGGACGTTACTCCCCACTCCTCCTAATGACCAAAGGGAGATCACCAATACACAAATAATCCTAACTTTGTCATGAGTACTCTTCCTTCAACCAAAAAGGTATTCATTTGCTTGTTTGGTTGACTTTCAAGCCAATATTTGAATAATATTTCTCTTTTTCTTTCAAATTATTAATTTTACACAATGGCTTCCTTGACAAATACCACTTCAGCGTTCTCAACGCTTTGATTTCCTTTCTCCATAATGTTTTATAGTGCTTTCTTTGTCAGGGTTGTTAAAGCACAGGATTGTCTGGTAAAGGGTTAACTAAAGATATCAGGTCTGTTCAATTTTCTACAGGCAATTTACTGAACATTGTAGAATATAATAATGAATATTCAACAGATGAAAAAAAATTAGTTTCTCACATCAAAATACATGTATTTCAACCTATCTTTTAGTGTTCAAATTCTCAGTTGAATTGCATAAAAAGGTAAATTCTTAAATTACAGGTAATGAGATTTATCTAAATCCCAACTAAACATGCCAAACACAAATTTGTAAACCCTTTTGAGCTCTGAATTGTTTAAGTGCACCTTTTCATTTTGGGAAAAAAAGTAAAAAATTGTTATTTTATGATTCATTTAGCTATAAGAAGCAGACAGTGTGGATGCAAGCTCAGACTGCATTTTTAGCCTGTGTTTTGTGCAGTCTGATCTTGATATACACAGTCCACATTAGCACTTACAGTAACTCTTTATCAAACAACAAAGTTTTAGACTTATTCTAGCATTCTCTCTTTTTTCCATGATGTTTTCAAAAGGCTTCTTCCTCAGAATCATTTAACTCTTTACCACACAATGACATTTTAGATTTGTCCACATTGAAAGCATTTGCACACAACATTTAAATGTGATTCAAACGACAAAATTGTCCTGGATAGGGTAGAAAACATTGCTGCTTACCAGCTTTTTCTCCTTTTCCCACAAGTATATTACTTTTCCAAAAGGTTATCAAGAGCCTTCACTTTCAGGATCATTAGAAGTCAGGACTGTCTGGTAAATCATTAAACATGGGATAGTTTGACAAAAGGTTAGATCATGTTTCAGCCTTACAACTGTTTAACTCTTTACCACACAATGCCGACTTTTGACGACCCTGGAAAAGAAGCCTTTTGAGAACATTGTGGGAAAAGGAGAAAATGCTGGTAACCAGCATTTTCTCCTTTTCCCACAATGTTTACTATCCTATCAAAGAAAAAATGCCCATTTCAGCCACATTCAAATTGTCGTCTGCAAATGCTTTCAATTTGGACAAGATTAAAGTTTTGTCGTCTGGTAAAGAGTTAATTCTTTACCAAACAACACAATTTTAAACTTCCCCGGGTTGAAAGCATTACTTTTGCAGAAAACAAATACAGCTCAATTGATGATTTATGTCTTTCATAGTGTACAAAACATTGTGGGAACAGGAGAATATGCTGGTTACCAGCATTTTCTCCTTTTCCTACAATGTTAGCAAAAGCTTGTGGATTGTTAAAACTTATGATTGAGTGGTAAAGGGTTTAGTGCCACACAAAAGTAATTGCCGAACTATTTCATTGCACTTTTACCTTGTTAGTCGGTCTGCTAATTGATTCTGACAGCTACCATGTAGGTGCAATCTAGTTATTTTCTTTATTACTTCATAACCTCATAAACATGTCAAGTTTGTCTTTTACAATGTGAAAATTTTGATTATAAACAATGTGGAAGAAGATAAGTATAGGCTTGCAGAAACTGCACCTAGTTAAAGATAAGAACCTTCCTGACAAAATTAACCCTTTACCACACAATTTAAGCTTTTAAGGACCCAAATGTAAAAGGCTTTTGAAAACATTGTGGGAAAAGGAGAAAATGCTGGTAACCAGCATTTTCTCCTTTTCCCTCAATGTTTTCTCCATTTTCAAGAGCAAATTTTATTACTTGTATCTTAGCGACATTTGATTTGTTGTCTGCATATGCTTTCCATTTGGACAAGTCTAAAATTTTGTTGTTTGGTAAAGAGCTAAAATAATTATTGCTCTTAAAAACTTATTCATTTATCAAAATGACTGTAGACTTGGGTGGGAATAAAAGAAATGCCAAAATCAATTTTTTTGCAATTGGAAATCTTTACAGCATTCACTTATCACATCATATTAGCCTTTTTCCCTTGTAGATATTAACCCTCTAACAAACAACCACATGTTGTTAGGATCCTTTGCTGAAAGGTTTTTGAAAACATTGTGTGAATTTAGGGAGAAAATGCCGGTAACTCTAAATGCAGAGATAACTCTTTAGTAAAACATTAAATTTTTTACTTTTCTAAAATGTCCGCATTTGCAGATGACATATGGAGTGCATTTCAATGATGAAGGATGCCTTTGAAAGCATAACAAGAGGGCCATTGGCCTTAAAGCGCTCACCTGAGTAAAAGTCATCTAGGCGAGATAAAGTCATCTAGGCAAGATGTAGTTGAAGAAATTCCTGATGTAAAAGACATAAAATAATACCCAGTGTGCATAATTGTAACAAAGTTTTTTCTGCATTCTCATTTTGTGAGTGTTAACTCACCTTCTGTGAGAATCTGACTGAAAATATGGCCTCTAGAATGCACACAAGGTTTTTCTTAGACCTGTCCCAGTTACCTACTTTTTTGACCCAATGTGACCCATTTTCACTCTTGTCTGAGATATCATCAAGACATACATTCTGACCAATTTTCATGAGTATCCAAATGAAAATATGGCTTATAAAGTGCACACAAGGTTTTGTCCTAGTGACCTACTTTTTGATCAACCTGACCCAATTTCAAAATTTTCTGAGATTTCATCAAGACCAACATTCTGACCAATTTTCATTAGAATTGGTTGACTGGATGTGATTAATGTCACTTTCAGAATTTTTTCATGGCCACATCATGGCCCCAGGCCACTTATCATAGCCTTAGCTAGTTTATTCATGCATGTCCTGGGTTTTACGAGTGCTAGGCTTGGGTTCTGAAGTGTCTTGTCCGTGTGTCAACCCACAAAAAACCAAGTGCTACACCACTGACTGTGCTCAGGTGAGCTAAAAAGGAAATTGAGGAAATGTTGTTTATTATGAAGCAAGACTGAACATGCCTTTAGTGCATATTCGGCGATCTCCATATGCTATTGTTAGTATAGGCGATAATCGTCATGAAAGTCAATGAAGGGCAAGTTTAATTTTGTTTACAAATACTACCATTTTTTCTTTTTTCAACAATATTTTCCAATGCCTTCTTTGTTTACGTAATAAAAGTACAAAATGATTTGGTAAAAGGTTAACTCTTTATCATGTGACAAAGTTTTAGACTTTGTGACAAAGTTTTGGAAATTGAAAGTCTTTGCAGACGACAAATTAAATAGGACTCAAATAATAGGATTTGTCTTTAAAAGGGCACAAAATATTTTGTGCCAATAGGAGAAAGATCTGGTGACAAGAATGTTCTCCTTTTCTATCAATATTATACTTACGAAAGCTAACTTCCTCAAGATCATTAAAATTTAGCACTGTTTGATAAAGGTTTAACAGGGATTTGGTTGAATGGAATGAAAAATTGTCCATAGAAAAGGAAAGATCTAATTGGAGAAAATTGATTTTGACATTTTATTTCATTCCCACCCAAGTTTACAGTCATTTTGCTAAGTGAATGAGATCTTTTTTAAAAAAAGAAAATATAGAAATAGAAACACAGTGCACTCCAATAAAACTTTATAGTCTTTGTTTTCCTGCAGGATCCAAAGAGTTATTAACTTTACCAAATCCCAAAAGTTTATACTTGTTCAAAGTGAAAGCATTTGCAAACTACATACTGAATGTTGGAAAAATAATGATATCTTACTTCAAAAGGGAAGAAAAACACGGTAGGAAAAGGAGAACATGTCCAGCATCCAGCACTTTCCCCTTTTCCTACCATGTTTGTAAAAGCCTTTTTTCCGTAGTCATTAAAACATGGGAATGACAGGTAAAGGATTAACTCTGTACCAAACGACAAAATTTTGGACTAATCCAAATTGAAAGCATTAGCAGACGACAAAATAAATGTGAATCAAAAATTGAAATTTGATTTGGGAAGGGTAGAAAACATTGTGGGAAAAGGAGAAAATGCTGGTAACCAGCATTTTCTCGTTTTCCCACAATGTTTTCAAAAGCTTTCTTTCTCAGGGTCGTTAAAAGTCGGGATTGTGTGGTAATGGGTTAACTGTTTACCAAATGACAAAATTTTAGACTTGTACAAATACATGTACAAGCATTTGCAAATGACAAAATAAATATGACTTAAAAATGGTATTATGTCTATGGAAACACAAAACATTGTGGAAAATAATAGCTATCAGCATTTTTTTCCTTTTTCCCACTATGTTTTCAAAAGCTTTTTTTCCATTGTGTTGTTTAAACATTGGAATGACTTGTACAGGGCTAAAGACCTTTGTTAGTCTAGTGTACCAGCGATTTCTTTTCACTCTTTTACCAGACAACAAAATTTAAACATTTGCAGGAGACAAAATAATGCTGCTCATTCCGTGGAACTTGTCTATGAACGGATAGAAAGATGATGTGAGACAGGACCAATCAGAGAATCATTTTAGCCTGATTTACTTTGTCAGTTGCAAATACTTTCAATTTGAACAAGTCTAAAATTGGTGGTTTAAGTCTTTACCAAACAACAAAATTTTGGACTAGTCCAAATTCAAAGCATTTGCAGACAACAAAATAAATGTGACTCAAAAACTGAAATTTGTATAGGGAAGGGTAGAAAACATTGTGGAAAAAGGAGAAAATGCTGGATACCAGCATTTTCTCCTTTTCCCACAATGCTTTCAAAAGGTTTCTTTCTCTGGGTCATTAAAAGTAGGGATTGTGTGGTAATGGGTTAATAAAGAGTTAAGTCTGATCCTAGATTTACATTATTGTAAAAAGGTTAAAATCTTGAATGTACATGAAAATTATTTATCAGATCTATGTTTATTTATCAAAATCAGTTTTTACCTTTTGCACCCCAAATAAATTCATAATCGTGACATGATTATTCAGTCTGCGAAAAAAAAAGGCAGAAAAAAAAGAGTTTTCCCACATTGCATTGACCAGAGCATGTCATGGAATACTAGTACACATCTTAGATAAGACTGCATGTTCTGTGCTGTCTGATCATGATCTATACTGTATGCATATATGGTCTGATATGGGCTGAGCAGCCTTAATGTTATTAATAAATAAATCTGTTATATCTTTGTTAAAATGATGAAGAAAATTTAATCAAAAACTTACCTGGAGCTGAAAAGAGATCATGTGGCTTGGTACCCTGTCAACATCCATGCTAGAATGGTCCACTGTAGTGTATTCCATTTTGATGTCCAGTCATTATTGAAGTTAATGAACCAGTCTTTCTCAGTTTAATGACGAATTTCACACCACTTTTATTGTAACAGCCTTGATGTTTATAAAGTCTTTGTTCCACAAACCTAGAATAGACATGAGAGAATATGTTGTTAAATATTTGCATGAATTTTTAATTAGTTCTTTACCGTTCCATTTTCCTTTCTCCTTCTGTTTACTTTAACCAGGATTTGTTTTTACTCTTTACCAAAGAACAAAATTGTAGACTAAGTTCTAGTCCAAATTGAAAGCATTTGCAGACGACAAAATAAATGTGACTGAAAAATTTAAATTCATTTCGGGAAGAGTAGAAAACATTGTGGGTAAAAGGAGAAATTGCTGGTAATCATCATTTTCTCCTCTAAAAAGTTTTGATTGTGTAGTAAAGGGCTACTCCTTTACCAAACAAGCCCAATTTTTAACATCCCTGTTGTAGACTTTAGAAAACAGTTGAAAAAAGAGAAAATGCTGGTACATACACAGTCAGCACTTTCTCCTTTTCTGGCAATGGTTTCTACCCCCCCCCATTTTCAAATTTGGCAAAGAGTTCACCCGTTACCAAAATACCAAAATCAATAATCTACTATGGAAGGTGAAAGAAGGCTTTTGAAAACACTGTAGGAAAAGAAGAAAATGCTGGTAACCAGCGTTTTTTGCTTCCAAACTATGTTTTCTATCCTTTGAAAGGCAAGTTCCATGAGATTATATGATTTTTTTTCCCAGAATATTTTTTTCCAACAATTTTTCTCCTACCTCACCATTTGAGTTAAATTTCACTTATAGCCTGCAAATACCTAGGATTGTACAAGTCTAACATTTTATTGTCAGGTTTAGATTTTAAAACTTGAAACTGAGTGCCAACTATGCATAATTATATAATACAACATGCATCATCTGTTCATTTGTCTACATCCTTTTAAAAAAAATCGAGTTATCAGCATTTGCAGTAGTCTTTTCATTCAGAATTGCTGTGAATAAGCTGAAGATGTCTGATTGTGTAAATAACAAATCAGAAAAAGAGAAAAAGCTTGTAACCAGAATTTTTCCTACCTCTACAATTGTTTCATAAGTCCTCTCTCATAGAATTGCTAAAACCCAGGGTTGTTAAGTAAAGGGTTAAAATAGGTGCTTGCTAAAGTGTTAAAGTCATAATAGTCTGTCACCCTATAATAGATAAGAAAATTACCCTTAGTGCACAGAATACAGAATGACAGACCATTTTAGGGAGTTAGTTCTTTACCAATCGGCAAAATTTTGGACTCTACCAAACTGAAAGCATTTGCAGGCAACAAACTTTATGTAGCTCAAACGACTATTTCTGTCTTTGAAAAGATGAAAACATTCGGGGCAGTGGAGAAAATGCTGGTAACCACAGTGTTTTTTCCACAATGTTTTTAAAAGCCTCTTACTGAGGGTCCTAAAATATCAAGACTGTGTGGTAAACGGTTAAATGCCAAGGGTAATTTCATAATGGGACAATTGCTCCAAATGCTTGAAATAAACTTGCTGAATTCGATACTTCATAATAGCTGACAGTGTAAATCTAAGATCAGACTGCATGTTTTGTGCAGTCTGATTTATATCTACACTTGCAGCAAAAGCAACTAAAACAGAAAAAGGGACTCTGTGGGTTAGGGGTAAAGAAAGATCAAAGCAGTTTAAAACATTAATCTCACAGATTAACTAGATTAACATTCCTTTCACACTTTCAATTATTACAAAACATAATAAGCCCATGCCAAAGTGTGTTTAACTTTGGACTTTTCTACAGTAATGGAGAAGGAAAAGATGGACATAAAAACAGTAACAGCTTGGGATTTGGTTATACAAATAATGCGATTAAATAGCAAAATAAGTGAAGCAGAAGTCATGGCTGTATTTGGTTATAGACTTTTTTGTTAAATTTTGTGTTTCATAATATGGTACCCATAATACCATGTAATTCAGTAAGAGAGGGAGAAATAGACAAACCTAGGACTATTGCAGGATGACATAAAAAACCCCTCCCGCCCCCTGGCCATTGGTTGCCTTGTCATTAGATCAGGAGAAAAAAATCAAGGGCTGTAACTCAGTCGACTACTCATTTTCTTTTCTCTCATTAATTCCATGACAGAAGGAGAAACAGACAAACCTAGGACTGTTCCATGCAGACAAGTACCCCTCCCCTTCCATTAGTTGCCTTGTCATTGGATAAAGGGGGGAAAAAAATCAGAGGGCAATAACTCCTTAACTCCTTACCACACAATCCCGAGTTCTAACGACCCTAACAAGGGAGCCTTTTGAAAACATTGTGGGAAAAGGAGAAAATGCTGGTAACCAGCATTTTCTCCATTTCCCACAATGTTTTCTACCCTATCAAAAACAGAACTCATCCTTTTCAGCTGTATTTTTTTTTCGTTGTCTGCACATAGTTCCAACTTGTTCTAATATATAATTTTGTCGTTTGGTAAAGGGTTAAATAATTGGTCACTCACTTTCTTTTTCTTCCTGATTATTCAGTGACACAAGGAGAAATAAACAAAACTAGAACTTGTGCAGGTTGCAAAAACCCCACTCCCTTTCCCATTCATTGGTTGCCTGATGTCATTGTACTACGGGTTCAGGGAAAAATCAAGGGTCATAACTCCTGTAATAAGTCACTCATTTTCTGATCATAATAGTGCCATGACAGAAGGAGAAATAGATAAAAATAGAACTGTTGTTGGTCTGCAAATACTACTAGTTCCCCGCTCCCAATCAGTGGCTTATGTCACTGGATCAGTGGCTAACAAAAAAAAATAAAGGGCCATAACTCCTGTAATTCTCAACCATTCATTATAAAAATTGTATGTGTACAAGTTCTCATGGTTAGAAGGCTTCCAGTGATATATCGGCCAAATTAGTTGAAAAATGTAGGAGGATTTGGTGGTTGTATTGGGGTTTAACGCCACTTTTTCTGCCAAGGTCATATCATAGCGGTCGGTGACGCACATGTGTTTCCTGGCTTTCTCACACCAGTACTAACACAACTTTCTTTCCAAAGCCACAGACTACTTTTCTCACATGCTTCAGCAGAGGTGAGAGGCGAAAATACGCCGGAAAGAAAGTTCGCCTCAACCGGGGATCGAACTCACAACCACCAGGTCATGAGTCCGACACGCTCACCACTGAGCCACCCGGGCGGGGCAATGTAGGAGGTGAGAAGGACACAGAATTGAGTCTGTGGACGGACAGATAACCTGAGTAACTCTTTACTGAACAATAAAATCTGACTTATCCACAATGAAAATACATGTATTTGCAGAAGACAAATGAAATGGGACAAAATGATATAGTATGTCTGTGATAGTGTAAAAAGCATTGTATGAAAAAAAAGCATTTTCTCTGTTTTCCACAATGTTTCAAATGGTCTCTTAGAGTTGTAACTTGTTAGAACTTGAGATTGTGCAGTAAAGGGTTAAAGTATACCCCCTTCCCCGCAATTTTGTGTGGGGGGGGGGGGTTTGGAGGGATGTATAAAAAGAAACACATTTACACTGAAAAAAGTACTGAATTATGTATTTTTTTCTGATTGCAACATTTCACAACATTCTTTGTCACATTAGGTGCAATATCAGTAGATGCCTAAATGTGCCAATCAAATAATCAGGTATGCTCTTTTTATACATGTAATATTACATGAAACATTTTACACTAATTTAAGATACCCGAAGCTAAGGTTTTTGAAAACATTGTGGGAAAAGGTGAAAATGCTGGCAAGCTGCATTTTCTCTTTTTCCAACACTGATTACTAGATCTACCCTTTCGATGATTATAGTGAGATTTAATTTTTCATTTTTCAATATAGACGTCTAAAATTTTGTCGTCTGGTAATCAGTCAATGGCATTGTGGGTAAAAAAGAATTGGTTGTAAATGACAATCTCTCCTTAACCCTGGAGTTATAGATTCCGAGAGAAATGATAAAAAGAAAAAGCGATACAAATTGTTTCAAACTTTACCATCTTTGCCAGCCCTTATTTTCACTGATTACTTAAAAATGCCTCAAATTAACTAATTGAAGATAATTTTGCCACATTTGTTTTAAAATGTCTTTTTACTCTCTATCTCTCTCCCTTTACCATAAATACTACTTTAAGAAAATAATACCATGGGCACTAAAATGCTGGAATTTAATTTTGAAAATGAAGAAAACATGGCGGGAAAAGAAGAAAATAACCAGCATTTTCTCCTTAACCCACATTGTTTTCAAAAGTTATCTTCCTCACAGTAGTTAAAACACAAGGTTATTGTGGTAAAAGGTAAAAAAGATTTCTCATTTCATGTTGAGGAAACGAGTTCATTAAACCCATTTGTATTGTTTTGTGAAACTATCCCAGATCAAATGACAAAATTAATCACACAGGAAACCAAATTGTTCAAAATCAAGGTTTGACCCTTTTTTCACAAAATTCTTTTCATCTCTACTTTTACATGAATCTTTTTCTCACAACACTGTTCAAATCTGCTTTCTGCCATTTTTTTAGTCAATTTTCCATAGTTTATAACTGACCTAAAAGTTCCAATATGCCCCAGTGTCATAACAAAGCTAGATTTCCCATGATCATCATGTTGAGGATACAGTACATTTATAGGTAAGATGCTACACTGCACATAAAATCAAGGGAATAAAGAAAAGTGGTCACTTACAGCAGATAGCCTTTCATTGCATATGCAATTAACCCTTAACCAAACAATCCCGTTTCTACAACCTTAAGGAACAAGTCTATTGAAAACATTGTGGGAAAAGGAGAAAATGCTGTTTACCAGCATTTTCTCCCTTTTCCACAATGTTTTCCACCCTTTTACATGACAAATCATACCATATGAGATACATTTTATTTTTTGCATGCCAATGCTTTCTGGTTTTGTAATTTTAACATTTTGCTGTCTGGTACAGAGATACACCAAATTCAAAATGAACACAGAATCAAAACAGTCGTCCCTTAAAGTGGTGGGTGCTTAAAACACATATTTTCTCAGTTAAACCCTTGTCACACCAGGGTGGCGTTCCCACGGAGTCCAAGCAAAAATGCAGAACGCCGAGGTGCACACAGTACGATCCCAAGCATCGTCACAGCAACGCAGTGGCATCGAGATTAGGAAGGTCATCTTAGCGGCTCAGTAAGATCTCCCACAACGCCATGGGAGTTCCGCCGGCACGCAGTGCAAATGCTATGGTTGTCGATGGCGCCCGCATGGAGATTGTACCACATGCTCTAAGATGTCGCTGCGTCTCTACTGTGCTTATACAGCACGTCAGCGGCACTTATACAGCATGTCCACAGCGCTGACACGGAGTGTTATTTATTTCACTGCACTCTTAAAATGAATCCTCTGAGCTGCAACAGCGATCACTGCGCTTGTAAGACGCTTCTACAGCGTCCATCAGTCTTTGTCTGACAAAAACGAACATATAGTAGACGAAGTGTGCAAATAAACATTTAATTCACCATGGCTGATGTACGCTAGCAAGCCAGGCTAGTAATGGTTGAGGAGTTGACAGTGGTTGACTCACTTCTGTTTAAGAGGGTTGGGGTTTATGTCCTGTTTTTTCCGCTTTTCTTTTTACGAGCATAGTTTTATTCTCCGTTGACTTTTCGAGACCACAGCAAAGAAACAATTGATGTATAAATGTGAATAAATACAATTCATTTTCAGAGATTGTTCACTGTCAAGCCTTCAGTTTATTTTGAGTGCCTTGAGGGGGAATGCTGTGAACGCCCAGTGCATGTAGTATGAGCACCGTGAAAGCGCAGAGCATGCAGTGGTAGTGCCATGAGAGCACAGAGAATTGCCAAGAAGAACTCCATAGGAACGCGCCATAGGAGCTCCCTAGCAACGCCTTGTCATGGTGAGAACGCTGTGACATCTCCGTCTTCGTGAAAAACTTCCGATTTTTCCTGCAATCTCATGGCGCTCTGGGAAATTAAACAACGCCATCTCAACGCAGTGGAAACGCTGTATAGTGTGACAGGGACTTTAGGTTTTATTAGTTTCCAAATATTTTTCATCTCTTCAGACAAATTAAGGATTACGACCCCTAATCCATTGGTAAATATCATGTAACATTGACATTTTAGTAAAGGCTATTCGGCCAATCTCAGCAGCTTCCATCTTTTAATATGAGAGTTAGGGGCCGTAGACACACTAATTCATCAGTAAATATCATGTAACATCGACGTTTTTGTAAAGGCTATTCCGTCAATCTCGACAGATTTCGTCTTTTAGTATAAGTGTAAGAGGCCTTAGACCTTAAGTGTTATGAAAAAACATCTTGTAGCAATTTTCAAAATACATTCCCAATAACACTAGAGACTTTTTTCTATTTTGACTTAATTTCACCAAATAAAGTAAAACTAAAATATTTACAATAAGAACTTTAAGTCTGAAAATGAAACAGAAATAAAAACCAGAAGTCTATTTACTGTAGGTATATATTTCTCCTTGAATCATTGACACACATCTCTTTAGCAAATGACAAAATTTTAGACCAATCCAAATTGAAAGCACCTACAGACGACAAATTAAATGTGGCGCAAATGATGGAATATGTCTTTGAAAGGGTAAAAAACATTGTAAGAAAACAAGAAAATGCTTTATAAAAGCAACGTTTTCAAGTCTTCTTCCACAGGGTCCTTCAAACATTATAGGTTCTATCTGGTTCAGGGTAAAATCACAAGATTACTCCATCTGGAACATTATTCAAAATACATTCAGCACAATACTAACATCAAAACGGAAGGGTCAAGGGTGTTTGATTTAGTCTCCAGTTGAAAATTGACACACAAAGTAAAGCAGTTTAAACCTCAAAAGACCTCATTTAAGATTACTGGCTGCATTAAGCAATTTATTCATGGTGTTGTCAAAGGGGAAAAGGTCCTTTATACAATCACATGATCCCTTTCATTTAGAAAAATGGGATTCAATGGTAAATTAAATATAAAACACTGCTTAAATCTTTACAAAAATGATAGTTTTTTATCCTCATCCAAAGCAATTGGGAATGACAAAGAGGTATCCAGAATGATTGAATTAGTAATTACAAGGCCACAAAACATTGTGGGTAAAGGACAAATGTTTCAAATTGCACACCACATAACATTGTGGGTAAAGGGAAAATGTTTCAAATTGCACATCTTCTCATCAGAGAGAACAGTTGTGCAAAACTTATTTTGAAATTCATCAATTTAATGTTGAAGTTATGGCTTGGACAAGCTCTATGACAATCTTATTATTTGACCTGCAAGTATGACCTTGACTTTGGACCTACTTGTACAAATGTTTCAAATGGCACTTCTATCCATGAAGGAGAAGAGTTATCAAAAATTATTTTGATACAGCCATCTGTGTTGAATTTATGGCTCGGACAAGCTGTATTTACCAGAATTTTATCATTTGACATTCAAATGTAACCTTGAATTGGACCTACCTGGAAAAATAATTTATATGGAAGTCAACCTGGTCAAGGAGAAAATTAATTATTTTATAATCCATGTATACATGTATAAGTTATGGCTCGAACAAATCCAGACTGATGGAAACACATGTGTACGCGCACCAGCATTAAGTCTTCAGTTTCTTTGCAAAGAAAAATATATATCCCGTAGTATTTATCAGCATTCTACGCAAAAAATACAACAAAAAATCTAAATGTGACCCTGTAACCCTTTACCACACAGCAAAATTTTAGACCTATTCAAATTGAAAGCTTGCAGACAACAATTTCAAAGTAGCTCATATGACGCAATTTTTCTGTGATAGGGTGGAAAACATTGTGGAAAGGAGAAAATGCTGGTAACCAGCATTTTCTCGTTTTTCCATAATGTTTTCAAAACAGTTCTTCCTCAGGGTGGTCGTCATTGTGTGGTAAAGGGGTAACTCCTTGCTAAACAAACTGCGTTATCACAACTCCGAGAAAAATGGCATTTGAAAACATTGTGGAAAAGGATATAATGCTCATTACCAGCATTTTCACCTTTTCATGCGATCTTTTCTACCCTTTCAAAGACAAACACATTATTTGAAGCATATTTGTTTTGTTGTCTGGAAATGCTTTCAATTTTGACATGTCTGAAGTTTTGTTGTGTTAAAGTTTAGAGGGTAATCAATTTAAAATGGACAAGTCCAAGATTTAAATAAATCTTTTACATCTGATAGTTCCCACAGGACCATTACAGTTTAATTTTGAAACCAAATTAGGTGACACAATTCGCAGGACTAATTTGCATATCTTTCGTCTTCCAACTAAATATGCTAACACCCTTGTAATTTGAATCTGAGAAGGATCAAAGCATTTTGTCCGAGTTCCCTGGAGTAAAGAAGTTATTTGAAAATCTCTTCATTCTTCAATGTATATATATTTTTAACTCTTTACCAATCAATCCTTCTCATACAAATCCCATTATTTTTGTTATGTTTAATTTATTGTCTGCAAATGCTTTCAGTTTGGACCAGTCTAAAATTTTGTCATTTGGTAAAAAGTTAAAGTACAAACACGGCCGGGCTTCTACAGAAGCCTTTGCTGATAACATTATTTCAATTAAACCAAAATTTCTTACCATAAAAATTAATTGTTTACAAAATTGTCTCTCCAGTACAAAAGCCAACTAGAGTTTTCTTTTATATGATGTACAATTCTGTAATAAAAAAACTGATGGACAGGATTAAGCCCCTTTTTGCCAGAGCATGGCTCATTTACTTCTGCACTTAATGTGAATTTGAGACTCGACGTCAGATGTTTTTTACAAATATAAAGTGTACATTATGTATATAAGGAGAGTGTTAATATGTATATGTACCCACTTTATTAAGGACCACCAACTCTGACAATTTTATGGAAAAAAGTTTTGGTTTGAAATTGCTAACAATAAAGGATTCTGTACAAGGGGGGGCACCATGCTTGTTGTTTAATATATTTACCTCAAAAGGGGCTTAATACATCTGCGCGCTGTGATACCAAGCAATTCATCACATAATTGTGGATCCACAAAATCCGTTTTCTCTAACAACTGACTACATAATGAGGTACATTGGTCCTTTTACCAAAAAAGAAAAAAAAAAGGTTCGGGTCAGGTCAGCTTGCGCAGAGTGCGCAGGCTGACCTGGGTTGATACTATCTACAGATGCATTTTGCCCCCTTTTCACAGAGGTTGCTTCAAAATTATTAGACAACAAGCATAGTGCCCCCTTTTACAGAATCCTTTATTGACAGCAATTTTCAAACCCAAAATTCTTACCATGAAATCGTCAAAGTTGGTGGTCCTTCATAAAATAGCTACATATTTTTTCCTTCATACACTTAATACTGTCATTTACATTACAGCTGCAACAAATATCTAAACATCATAAAAAATAAAGAAATTAAAATATGAGCATTGAAGTATTTTCTACAAATTTTTTCCTCCACAAAAACTGTTTGAAAAGTTGCTTTACTTTTTAAAAAAAAAGATGACTGTGTTAATTTTGTAAGTTGAAAAATATTACTTACATGAACTAAAAGAACTAACTGTTTGATTTCAATTTCGCTAAAAACGTGAATTCAGACTTGACTGCAAAGAACATGCAGATTGATAGTAAATCTGTTCTGTACATTATTTTGTGGAAAAGTCTTAAAAATGGCAAAAAATATTTGAAACAATTGGAATTTTCTAGCTCATGACAAAATTTTAGACTGGTCTACGGTAAAAGCATTTGTAGACAACAAATTGAATGGGACTAAGGCAATGGAATGGTCTTTAACCCTTTACCACACAATGACGCCTTTTAACACCCCTGAAGAAGAGGCCTTTTGAAAACATTGTGGGAAAAGGAGAAAATGCTGGTAACCAGCATTTTCTCCTTTTCCCACAAATTTTTCTACCCTATCAAAGAAAAGTTGTGTCATTTGAGCCACTATGAAATTGTCTTCTGCAAATGCTTTCAATTTGGATAGGTCTTAAATTTTGCCGTGTGGTAAAGGGTTAAATGGGAAAAAGCACTATGGTAACCAGCATTTTCTTCTTTTTCCACAGTGTTTTCACAAGCTTAATCTTCTAGGGTTGTCAAAACAGTGGATTGTTTCATAAAGGGCTCATTCTTCATCACACAATCCCTTAACTTTCAACAACCCTGAGGAAGAAGACTTTTAAAAACATTTTGGGAAAAGGAGAAAATGCTGGTAACCAGCATTTTCTCCTTTTCCCACAATGTTTTCTAACCTGTCAAGGACAAATTTCATCATTTGAGCCATGTCGTCTGCAAATGCTTTCAATATGGACCAGTCTAAAATTTTGTCATTTGGTAAAGAATTAACAGTGCCTTGTTACAGTCATGCTGACCAACCTATTGGCAATTTTATTGCATAGTTTGTTCTGCACCACCGCTATCTTAAAGCGACACCAATATCTTAATGCCATTTAACTGTGGATGTAGACCCACAAATCCTATTCAAGCTCTTTTCAAAATGGCCTTTGACATGAACTTGTTTAATTTGTCCCTGTGAAAATTGACTATCATAAAATTTTATATCTCTTTATTGCCGTTTTATGGAAAAGAGTTTTGCAATTTTTAACGCTTTACAAAACAACAAAAAATTACAACTTGTTCAAATTGAAAGAATTTGCAGACGACCTATTCAGTGTGGCTCAAATCAAAAGATTTTTCTTTGAAGAGGTAGGAAACATTGTAAGAAACAGAGAAAATGCTCATTACCAAGATTTTTTTTTATTCCAATAATGTTTTCAAAAGCCCTTTTCCTTAGGGTTGTTAAAACATGAGATTGGTAAAGGCTTAGCAAGATATTTGTTTAACTCTTTACCAGACGACTAAATTTTAGACTGGTCCAAATTGAAAGCAGTTGCAGACTACAATTTGAATGTACATGTAGTTCAAATTTTGATTTTTGTCTTTGACAGCATTTTCTCCTTTTTCAACAATGTTTTTAAAAGGTTTCTTTCTCAGGGTCGTTAAAACTTGGGATTGTGTGGTAAAGGGTTAATGTATAGTGTTTAATGGCATTTTCAATAATACTGCAGTTATATTGCACAGCACCTATCCCATGCTTTCCTGGAGTTTCTTCTACCAGTATTTGCACAATATTCTTCCCATGCCACTGGCTGTTGTCCCACCTGATCATCATCAAAACAATGATCAGTAGTGACAGAGGAATGAATCCTGTCACAATGACCATCATCAAACCTCTAACATTACTCGGCAGAGCTGGGGATTTGAATTAGCAAGCCCCTGCTTTCAAGCCCCATTCGTGAATGATTGAGCTATTACTGGGTAAGGCAGATATTTCTTGTGCATCAAACCAGACATATAAATTTCTGATATAAACATTACATCAGTTGAAACCTTACAAGAAATACAACATGAATGCCTTGTAATATAATACCCGCCTTTCATTATGGTTGGGGTTTCTCAAATAACAGTCTTTTAACTCTTTATCAACAAGAAAAATTTAGATCTCCAAATCAAAAGCATTTGCAGACAACAAATAAAGTGTAGCTGAAACGATTGGATTTGCCAATAGAGGGTTAGAAAACGTTGTGGGAGAAGGAGAAAATGCTGGTATGTGTACAAGCATTTTCTCTTTTTCCCACAATGTTTTCAAAAGTCTTCTTCATTAAGACTGTTAAAACTTGGCATTGTGTGGTAGTGTTAAGGTAGAAATAACACTGTATTCTTAACCCTTTCACAAATTAATACATTTTATTTCATGCTTTCCGATAGGTTATCAAGAAATATTGGTAAAATATTTTTCGACATTTCATGGTTACGACCAGTGAAAATACCAGTTTTTATATTCTAACTCTTCCATTGAAGGTGGAAACAGTTGTTCCCGCGCACTAGTTACCTAGGTAAAATGTGTGTGCCTCACAACCAGATGGAAATATGACGTAATTTACTTTACATTTCTCAAGCTTGACGTAATATTGTAATGCGTTGCTATGTGGAGAGGGTACGCCACGGGGAATAACCGAAAACAACTGTACTGGATTTTGATGCAAGTTCCTCCCAAAAATGATTAAATGCATGAAATAAATAGAATATTTGGTTTTTTTTTGTCGAAAGATCGAAATTTATTTCATCGAGTGAATATCATCGTTAATATTTTCACTCGTGGCTGTGCCACTCTAGAAAATATTACCGATCATGTTCACTTGATGAAATAAATTTCGATCTTTCACCGAAAAAAACTAATATCCTCTATATATCCCACCATTTGAGCCTTCTTCTAATTGTATCTGATGTCTGTAAATGCTTTTAATTTGCCATCTAAACTAAAAGTAAAACACCCTTTTTTCAGTATTTTGCCCAACAGTCTTCATCAAGAAAGAAACATGTAATGTTTTCAAACTATTGGTTTACCTCCCTCGCAATGTTTGTTTTAAGTTGTTTAAAGTATGAACAATATGACATCAGTTACTTGTGTGTAAGGCCTATATTCCCATGTATTGTTAGACTACGATCTGTTGGCATCATGAATCTTTAACATTACATTTGGATGAAAAATCTAAAATTTTATCGTCCAGTAAAGATTTGAGAAGAGGACCATAATGTCCCCATATTGCTTCTCTGTCTTTTAAATAAATGTGCCTTACACTTAATAGACACTGGAGGGACATAAGCCCTTTACCACGCAATTCTGAGTTATAATGATCTAAAAGAATAAGGTATTTTGTAAAAATTGTGGGAAAAGGAGGAACTACTGGTAACCAACATTTTCTCATTTCCCATAATTTTTTCTGCCCTTTGAAAAATTCAATATTAAGCTTTACTATCCCTTTACCAAACAATCCCTAGTTTTAACAATCCTAAACAAGAGGGCCATGATGGCCCTGAGGTCGCTCACCTGAGTCTTTTGACCAAACATGACTCATTTTCAATCTCTTTTGAGATATTATGACAAACTCATCTGAGATATCATCAAGACAAACATTCTGACCAAGATTCAGGAGTTTTGGACTGTAAATGTGGCCTCTGGAGCATACACAAGGTTTTTCTAAGATTTGACCTAGTGACCTAGTTTTTGACCCCACATGACCCATTTTCGAACTTGTACGAGATATTATCAAGACAATTATTCTGACCAACTTTCAGGAGCTTTGGACCGAAAATGTGGCCTCTAGAGCGTAGGCAAGGTTTTCTTAGATTTGACCTAGTGACCTAGTTTTTGACCCGACATGACCCATTATCGAACTCATCCGAGATATCATCAAGACAAAGATTCTGATCAAGTTTCATGAGTATCGGACTGAAAATGTGGCCTCTAGAGGGTACACAAGGTTTTCTTAAGATTTGACCTAGTGACCTAGTTTTTGACCCAACATGACCCATTATCGAACTCGTCCGAGATATTATCATGACAAACATTCTAACCAAGTTTCACGAGTATCCGACTGAAAATGTGGCCTCTAGAGTGTACACAAGCTAAAAGTTGACGACGCACGACGGACAATGGACGACGAACACAGCACGATTACAAAAGCTCACCTTGAGCACTTTGTGCTCAGGTGAGTTAAAAAGAAGCCTTTTGAAAACATTGTGGGAAAAGGAGAAAATGTTGGTAACCAGCATTTTCTCCTTTTTCCACAATGTTTTCAATTTAATCAAAGACAAATTCTATCATGCCACCTTTTAATTGTCGTCTGCAAATCCTTTCAATTTGGACAAGTCTAAAATTTTGTCATATGCTTAATGACATATATGACAAATGTTCGTGCGCATCCTGCTGCACATGTATTTTTGTCGTGGATATTGAATCAAAAGTGCACCTATGTATTTTTTGCACATAATGGTAATACTATTGGTGCACTGAAACAAGTAGCTTTTTCTTCGGGTAGTACTGGTGAAGAGAAAAAAATGGATCTTTGAACTGTCACCGTGAAATGATTAAAATGCTGCTGACACGGCATTACACACCAAACAAGGAAACAAAGGCAGGAAATTTAAAGCAGTGGATTTAGTATAGCTGTTTCCACTTTGAAAATTATTGTTGGAAAAGGAGAAATCACTCCTATTGAGCAATTTTTCTTTTTCCCACTATGTCTGCTGAGCTTTTATCCTATTTTTTTCCTTGAAAAAATAACTTCCACAGTGACCTTCAACCTTGTTTTCTGACGAAATAAGCACGGATAGGCGCCATCTATATTTTTTCTTATTGTTTAGAATTATAAATACTATAAGTGTGGAAATTTTAAGAAAAATCTGTCTGTTAGAAAGTATGTATTTTTTAAAGAATAACCCTTAATTCAATCAAATTTTCTCCCTCAATGATCCATATATAACATACATATTTGTACATTCACCATGCTCAAAACCAGGCTTTTATATATTTTTTGTGCAAAAATATATGAATTTTCATTAAAATGATGTATATTTGTATATTTTTCCAGTAATTTTCCTGTTTTAACTGACTATTAAAGAAAGGCGCTTTAAATCCAATATAAGCTGAATTTTGGAACTGTATATACCTTTTTCAAAGGCAAATTTCTCAGAAACGAGCATGGTTACCCACATCTTTTTTTACTGTAATCTCCTAGAGACATGATGAGCTTTGTATGTGCAAAGTTTTAAGAAAATCTGTCTGTTAGAAAAATTTGTCATATACGTCGTTAAGAGTTAAATAAATGTGCCTGACACTTGATCAACATTGGAGAGATATTAGCCCTTCATGATTACATAATCCTGAGTTTTAATGATCCCTAGAAATAAGGTTTTTATAGACATTGTGGGAAAAGGGGAAAAAACTGGACTGGTCCCCAAGATTTTCTCCTTTTCCATAATGTTTTTTGCCCTTTCAAAATTTCAATATTAAGCTAATGCTTATCAGTTATTATAACTATAAAATAATAAGCCAAGCTCACAGCAGCAACTTGCTTTGCCAGATCAAAGTTGTATCCAGAAATCTGAAAGCGGTCCACTGATTGATCATTCTTACCAATTTGTAGAGAATTCCAAAGGCCTGTTTTGGTAAAGAAGGTTTCTGACGGTTTTCAATACTTTTAAATTCTGTTTCCGTAGTCACAGGAGTTTTCACTGGAATCAAGTTTTTGAAGGAACCCTGAAGAGCACTAAAACAGGATCATTTTTGTAAAACTTGGTCAAAATTTGATTGGCAGTTTCAAAGAAGATGTTCAAAATATAAGTTAAACACATACATGGACAGACGCTGGAACATGAAAAAAGCTTGCTGACCAGTGGAGCTAAAACTTAAATTTCTTTACATTTTACCCCATACCAAAGGATCCCGAGTTTTAATGATCCCAGGGAGGAAAACTTATGAAAACATTGTGAGCAAAGGAGAAAATGCTGGATTCCAGCATTTTCTCCATTATCCACAACATAGTCTCCTCAATCAAAGACAGAAATCAAGATTAGTTAGATTTATTTTTTCCCCTGCAAATGCTTTCAATTTCATTGAGTCCAAAAACCATTTGTATGGTATTTAGTTAGGAAGTCTTTAGGACCTGTCTAAAGTATATGAGCCATGCTCTGGCAAAAGGGGGCTTAATGCATTTCCGTGATACATGATACCGGAAAAATCAACACATAATTATCGATCCATAATAGTCACTTTTTTTAACAACTGAATTAATTAATTGGTAGAATGGTCCATGGACATACAGGAAATTGACCTAAAGCGAAAAGTTTCGGCCCAGGTCAGCCTGCGCGGACTGCGCAGGCTGACCTGAGTCGATACTTTTCGCAGATGCATTAAGCCCCCTTTTCACAGAGCATGGCTCATATTTATACTGCTATTGGAATCTACTTTGCATGGGGTACCAGGCAAATAAATTACTCCGCTCTTTTTTGTATTTATTCTTTCAATAGCATGATATATATCACAGCTTGAAGTATTCAATCAGAAATTCTATGGTAAATCTATCTATCAAAGAGTGTCAAACTGAAAAAAAAACAAGAGAACTGTAAAGTCCCTGAAGATCGTCCTCGAACGTCCGTCGATTGTCCTGATGCAATCTGGTTTGTGTTGTGTTTACAAAACAAAATATTCCAGTCATTTGGTGGGGGAGGGGGTGGGGGGGCTTGTCATTCAGTAACTTGCTCAAGGACACTTCCATGTCACCTGAGTTGTATTAGAGAGGATCAAGCTAACAGTTTGTTGGACCTAATATTTATCCATGGAAAGACATAATGATGTACATACAGATGAAAACAAAATAGAAAGATCTTCAAAAAAAGATGAACGGCATAAGAGTTTCTGGAATATAAATATTGAAAATCTTACCTTTTTTGGTTCTATATGAAAAGAAATAATGACAAGTAAGCATGCCAGCAGTTGCTTCTTTCTTCCTTATTGTTTTGCATATTGCTCAAAAGCAAAATTTTCCATTAGATATGAGCTGTGCTCTGGCAAAAGGGGGTTTAATGCATCTCTCCGCTGCCTTATACCAAGCAAGTCCCATAATGTTTTTTACTCCTTCAAAATTGAGTCCAATCATTTGACCCCTATTTAACTTCTCATCTGCAAATGCCTTGAATTTCGACAAGTCTAAAATTTTGCTGTTTAGTAAAGAGCTAATGTTTAAGTGTTTCTTTATTTGTATGGTGTATGATGCCATTTCCAACATTATTTCAGTTCTATCACATTGGCCAGTGCACCCAGCCATGCTTTCCTGGAGTTTCTTTTACCAGTACTTTGCACTTTTTTCTTCCCAAGCAACTGGCTGCTTCCCCACATAACAAACTTCAAGGTAATATCATAAACAGCAGTGATAAAAGGAATGAATCCTGTTGCAATGTATATCATCAATCCTTGAAAAGAAATTGACCAGCGACCCTCTGGTTTTAAGTCTTAAACATTACTGACTGAGCTACTGGACTGGGCATATAGATTTAACTCTTTACCCTCCAACAAAATTTCAGACTGGTCCAAATTGAAAGCATTTGCAGATGACAAATTAGATGTGGCTTAAATGATGGTTTCTGTCTTTGATAGGGTAGGAAACATTTTGGTAAAAGGAGAAAATGCTGGTTCCTTGAGAATTTTCTCCTTTTCCCACAATGTTTTCTAAACCTTTTTCAGGGTCGTTAAAAGTCAGAATTGGGCGGTAAAGGATTGAGAGAAATAAGTAAGTAAACCAGCCAAGCTGACAAGACACTTTCTTTGTAAATTACCACCAAGTCTATTTGGACCATAAATCTTCTGATAATCAAACCCTGGTTACTAGCATCTTTTCTTTTTCCCACAAAGCCTTCTTTCTCAGGGTCATTAAAAGTCAGGATTGTGTAGTGAAGTGGTAAAGAGAACTACGGTAAGTATGTAAAACCTAATCAGACTGGGTACATTCTTTGTAAATTACCACCAAGGCTATTTGGACCATAAATCTTCTGAAAATCAAAGCCTGCCAACAAAGCAAACCCCTTTCTGTTCCTACATACTAGCACTAGTTGTTACAAACCAATTTGGTCATTATAATATCTTAATTGATTTTTATGCTTCGGACACCTTTTGCAACTTTATTTGCCTTTGCAGTTAGTCTAGATCAATATCAAACTGCACAGAATGTGCAGTCTGATCTTTGATCTACACTGTCTGCTTCAATGAGACACTCTGGTCAAAATCAACTTGGAAATAATCCAGTCTTATTTCCATACTGAAATTTTCTGTCATATTTATTTCACACAAAATAACCACGGGTTTATTCAACAGGCTAAGGATTAACTCTTTACCGCACAATGCCGACTTTTGACGACCCTGAGAAAGAAGCCTTTTGAAAACATTGTTTTCTCTCCTATCAAAGAAAAATTGCACCATTTGAGCCACACTGAAATTGTCGTCTGCAAATGCTTTCAACTTTCACAAGGTTACTTTGGTGTTTTAACTCTTTACTAAATGAAACAATTTTAGACTGGGCCCAACTGACAAATGTGGCAGAAGTAATGGAATTTGTCTGTGAAAGGTTAGAAAACATTGTGGGAAAAGGAGAAAATGCTGGTTACAAGCATCTATTCCTTTTCTCAAATTTTTTTCTAAAGCTTTTTTCTCAGGTTCTGTAAAAGTCCAGATTGTGTGGTTAAGGGTTAATATATTATAGGATCTGACAGGAGTTGGCATTTGGGATAAAATTTAGTAAAACGAGTCTAGAAAAATGATAAAAAGCAAGCCTCTGCCATTTTGATAACATTTTTGTGGACAAGTCTAATAAATTTTTACCTCAAAAGCCAACAAATGTCAGATTCTTTTTATCACATAACAACATTTCACAAATAATAAGTCAGAATATGCTAAACCATCTACGCACTCTCTACGCACACATAGTAATTTCCATGGAAAAAAAATCCATTCTCTTCTGTGAAAAACATACAAATTGACATCACAACTGACATCACACAATGCTGATACTAGTATCAAATGTGTGTAAGATAGGAGAATTCATAGTAGCTATGTATAAACGAGGTACATTATGTGATAAATTGTGGTCAGTCAGCAGACTTGAGATTCGAATAGATTGCTCCTTTCAAAACTGATTGTATCGGTCTGATTATAAATGGAACTAGCTTTCAATCACAGGGATACAATTCTGTTGATACGCTCCTTATCCCTGAACCAAACAATCCCCAGTTCTAATGATCCTGATGAAGAAGGCCTTTGAAAACATTGTTGAAAAAGGGGAAAATGCTGGTACCAGCATTTTCTCCTCTTCCAACAAGGTTTTCTACTCTTTTGAAGGAAGATACCATCATATTTGAGTCACCTTTAACATCTTTTATGCAAACATGAGTATTTTGGATACATGTAAAATTTTGTTGTTTGGTATAGAGCTAAATTCATTGTGAGATGAAAGAAAACAAGGTTAAATCACTTTGAGGGTGACTGACATATTTACATACCCATGCAATTTTCAAAAACAAGAGGGCCATAATGGCCCTGTATCGCTCCACTGGCTATTAAGTAAAAACACTACAAGCCAAACATTACAATATTCAGCAAATTGATTTCAAACACGAGAACATGCAAACATTTTTCTATCTAATCCTACAAGAAAGTTGTGATCCATGGGCAAAGCCAATTTTGATCGCAAAGCTATAATTATTTGAATCCTGGTGGAGGTCCACAATATAAAGCTCCATACCAAATAATTCAGTTCTTGAATGTTATAAACAAGAAGATTTTCAAATTTTTCTCAATTTGGGCACCCTTGATAGAGACCCCCTAGATAAAGCTAAATGCAAAATTTGATAGCCCTAGCCCTTATAGCTAGATGCGAAAGATTTTCCTATATAAGCCCGCCCATGTAAAACATGTTACCCCCCCGGAGCGAAGTCAAATTTGACCCTCGGCTATAATTTGGACACCCTTGGTACAGGTCCACTAGATAAAGCTACATGCCAAATTTGGTCGCCCTAGGCCCCATGGCTAGGTCAAAGAACAATTTTAAAGTTCTCCCTATATAAGCCCATGTAAAACTTGTTATATAAGCCCATGTAAAACTTGTTACCCCTGGGCAGGGCCTAGTTTGACCCCAGGGCTATAATTTGAACAATCTTGGCAGAGGTCCACTAGATAAAGCTACATGCCAAATTTGGTAGCTCTAGGCCCTATGGCTAGGTAGAAGAGGAATTTTAAAGTTCTCCCTAAATAAGCCCATGTATAACTTGTAACCCCCGGGGCGGGGCCAATTTTGACCCCAGGGCTATAACTTGAAGAAACTTGGTAGAGGTCCACTAGATAAAGCTACATGCCAAATTTGGTAGCCCTTGGCCTTACGGTTTCAGACAAGAAGATTTTCAAAGATTTTCAAAATTTTTCAGTTTTGTTGCCATGGCAACCAGAGTTTTTGAAGGAATTAAATTCTTTCAAGAAATTCTGAAGAGGACCATGGCAGGATCATTTCTGTGAAGTTTCATCAAAATTGGATGGGTAGTTTCAGAGAAGAAGACGTTTTAAAAAAAAGTTAACGCACAGACAGACGGACGGACGGACGCACGGACGCACGGACGCACGACGGACAACAGGCCATGACATAAGCCCGCTGGCCTTCGGCCAGTGGAGCTAAAAATTACCCATAATGCTTTTTTAATGGATTTCAAAGGAGAATTATTATTCAATTAACACAGGAAAATAAATAACCTCTCCAGACTTGAAAATCAGCTCTCATTCAATTTTAATCCTAAATCTTTCTAAAACATGTTTGAAATAAAATCTGTGTATCAGAAATCATCTTCATGTGTTTTTATATGTAACGTTTTACTAAATTTTGAGTTTTACAAAATTTTACAATCCTCCAAATCGACATCATTAGCCAACAGCAAGTTAAATGTGGCTAAATGATAATATCTGTCTTTAAAAGGGTAGAAAACATTATGGGAATAGGACAAGATGCTTGTTACAAACATTTTCTCCCATTACCCACTGGATTTTTAAAGGCTTGTAACCTATGGGTCCTTCAAACTCAAGATTTCTTGGAAAAAGGATAACAACATATTTTTTATATTTTGTCTCTTGTCCACAATGAAATCAAAATGCTTTGTATTAGGGAACTTGGTATAACTTTATGGCATCAAAAATGACACCATCATACTTATTCGAGTAAAATTCAACATAAATGAGTGGTTATTGATTGTCCCAAGACCTTTAAAAAACTCTGAAGCAAACTCTAAAAATGCCTTACACCCTTTACCACATAATCCCAAGTGTTAACGATCCTACGGAAGAAGCCTTTTGGAAAGATTGTGAGAAAAGGAGAAGTACCAGCATTTTCTCCTTTTCCCACAATGTTTTCCATCCTTTCATAGACAAATTCCATCATTTAAGAGACATTTCATTTGTCGTCTGCAAATGTTTTCAATCTGGAAAAGTCTAATATATGTCATTGTGGTAAAGTATTAAGAGGCTATATAGCCCATACAGGAAATTCAACTGGAAAGTAATTTTTTCTACAACTGTCTTCTTTACTGTTGGTTTGCAAGCAATCACCTTACTTAACTCCTTACCAAACAACAAAATTTTAGACTCATCCAAATTGAAAGCCTTCGCAGACTACAAATTGAATGTGACTAAAAAGTTGAAATTTGTTCTTGGTAGGGAAGAAAACATTGCAGGAAAAGAGGAAAATGCTGGTTACCAGCATTTTCTTCTTTTCCCACAATGTTTTCAAAAGGCCTTCTACCTGAGGATCATTAAAATTTAGGATTGTGTGGTAAGGGGTTAATCCAGCGAAGAATCATTTTTGAAGTTTGGTGAGTTTATAAAATGGCCCTCATCAAAATGCAATATCCTAAAATCCCTCTTCTTCAGAAACTAACATAAACAAGAACCTTAGATTACTTGGAAAAAACATCCTGTCAGTATAGGATTCTGTGGCACCCTGTACCCAGGCACTAAACATAGTGCCCTGGCACCAAAAACAATAAACAAAATGCAATAAAAAGAAAAAAATCATAATCTGCATCCAAAAATATTCGAATGAGAACCCGGGTCCTTGACCTTGATATAATTAATCAATGCCACAAGTCTTGCTTACCAAAACATAGGTTTGTCTGACAAGACAGACCATGTGACACCATAAAAGATGATTTATCATTTTTCTCATATTATACAATACATACCTGTGGTTACAAAAAAAATTTCCTGCAACACAAAAAATTTCAAATAGAAACTTTTCTTTTACTTTCTAATTTTGAATTTCATAACCAGACCAAATATCCATGGTTGAACAGCCCATGCCAAATTTTGTCTGGTTAGCCACAATATCTGAACAGAAATAATTTTACTAATTTACAAGAATAGCATTTCAAAGAAAGAAAATTTCCTTATTTAACATTTTATAGCACTTTCTCGTTTTTCCAAACTTTGTCTGCCCTTTCCAAGGCAAACTATTATTTCAAACTACATTTGATAATTGCCTGCAAATAACTTATAGAGTGCAAACATTTGTCACCTGGTGAAAGTTTAATATGCTATAATAATGATTTGCCTTTTAACATTTATCCTGCTAAATAACTAAAATGAAATTTTCAAGTCGATAGTAATTTGACCCGAATATTGTTGTTTCAAAGTAATGTTTTGGGAAATAACATCTCCTTATCGGACAGTGTAGATCAAAGATCAGACTGCACGTTCTGTGCAGTCTGATCTTGATCTACACTGTCCGCAAAAGGTCAGTGAGTCACTCTTAGCAGCCTAAGGGTTAACTTTTTACCAAACGACAAAAAATTATACATCACCAAATTGAAAGCATTTGCAGACAACAACTCCAAAGTAGGTCAAATGAAGATTTCTGTCTTTGATAGGGGACAAAACATTGTGGGAAAAGAAGAAAATGCTGGTTACCAGCATTTTCACCTTTTCCCACAATGTTTTCAAAAGCCATCTTCTTTAGGGTCTTTAAAACTCTGGATTGTGTGGTAAAGGGTTTATAAAATATGTTTTTACCTTTGTGCATATCTGGCCTATGATCATCTTGATCGTATTTATCTTCCCATTAATCAGCTTTTTTTTACATATCGTAAAACCATGCTTTAAGGTGATAAACTTTGCAAACAAAACAAATGTCTTTGAACATGGATAATAAAATTTTATAATTACAGACATAAAAATTCCACACCTGTCCTATTTTTTGTTATGAATGACTAGCATTCAATGCTTATGAGAGTCTACATTCATATGGAAATTTGATATCATAACACATAATAGAAAACAAATGACTTATGGTTGGCTTAAGACTTCTTGTAAAAAGAGAAAACTTCCATTAATAATGCATTAAATGCGTCACACATTTTTTCACATAAATAGAAGCTACTAACAAGCAGAGTATTTCACCATATCATTTGAAACTTTTATGGAAGAAAATAAATAAATGTCAACCCCTATAGAGCAAGTATCTAAGGGACACCAAAATTGTACTTGTTTAACTTAATATAGGTACTCGCTCAGTGCAGATACATGTCCAAATATTTGCCTTATGTGTGGTTCAAATGAGGAAAGTTATCTTAGAAAGGGTAGAAAACATCCTCTTTCGAAACACTATTCCCAAAGACGGAGGTACAAAGACACACTGGAAAGGTAAACAAATACCCCAAATGCAGGTACATGTACCAGTGTTCAGCTGTTGGTGCTTTTCAGTGAAAACACCAAGTTGAAAAAGGAGGATAACCTTGTCAAAAATGTTTTGAGTGTTACCTACCCATGTGGTATGGGGTCCCCATTATAGCCAAGTTTGAAGTAAATGTCTTGAACAATAAGACAGATATGAGAAAATCTCGAACTTTTTGCATGATGATGATACACGATAAAACACGGCTTTGACAATACATTAATGAAAATTGCAGGGCTAAAAATGAAAGACTTTACAGGAAATTAATTATCTTTCCCCTAAGCTTTTATATTTTTGTTATGTTAGTTCAGTTACAAGCTAAAAATGCTATTCCTTTAGTTCATGATCAGGGTGTGGAATTCCTATGCCTGACTTGTCTGACTCTGCCCGTGCTGACAGGATGATACATGTAGTTCCAATAGTCGCTACTATCGATGTTTGTAGAATGTTTCCGTAGTCCGCGGATGCGATCTCAGCTCTGTTCTTGGGAAAATATATGGAGACCTCAGCCTCAGGGTTCCAAATCACATATATATGTGCATAATTTATGCATTTAACTGAATAATCACGCACAGAAATATAAAGTGAAACAGCAGGCACACACAGGTTTCATGGCTCCCGTTGTCGATTACCAGTGCAGGCCTCCTCTTGGCACAAATTAGGAAGAAATGTCTCCAAAACTGAAGCACTCGAGAATCTACAGGCAATAAGTCTCTGCATTATATTTGAAAGATCAAAACTTTGACTGTCACAATAAGTATAAAGTGTGAAGGATGCATGATTCACACTTTCTCACAACTAATCCAGGTGGTATGTTGTTTATGTAAACTCATCAATGATATTAACCCACATATCTAGTGTAGAATTATAGATTTGAAGTTAAATGCAACCCTAAGTGACAATTTTAAGTCAAATCATGTGGAAATACCACTCCAAAAATTAGGTGGCATGAAACAGAGATCGCTGCAAAAAAAAACCTCTGAAAACCCATGACACAATAAAGGTGGGTTTGACATCATCCAATGAAAGGCTTTTCAAACTGTCTTATTGGTTTTAATAATGACTTTAAGCTGTGAAGTTACATAAATCTCTCTTTAAAACAAACCGTGAAGGCTAATAAGTGTCTGAAACTGACAGTGAAATGTAAATTCTACTGGCCATCAGGTTGAAAGTTGTAGCTCTGAACTTTTTCAGTGAGTAAGAGAAAGTTACAAGCATCTTTTTTTTTTAACCCATATTGTTTTTGAGAGCAGATCACTACAGAGTGAGATTCATCAAAACAAGTTTTCAATACACCACTGATTTACTCAATTTATTTGGACAAGTAAACTTTGACTGCGGACAAGTAGAAAATTTAGTTCAACTCGTCCGTGGACAAGTGGGAAAATTCCAAAATTGCACACCCCTGATGATATAAAGGAATTGGAATCATCTTCTTAGATGTGGAAAATGGAGCTATTGCTATTTTGTAGTATTCAACTATTTTATAGTAATTATAAATCTACACACCAACACTTACTGTTGACATTCTAAATAATAGATCACCAAAAAAGAAAACATTTAAGGTCGCACTGTCATTATTTTTATGAACAAAAAAGCAATTTTTCAATTATTTAAAACAAACAAGAGCACCAACATATAGCTGCCAAGGCTTGGCTGCAGTTGCTTGATTTTCAGTAAAAATGTTAGGTCGAAAAAAGGATGTAATAGTAATAACTGTGTCCAAAATATCTTGATGGTTATCTGCCCATGTTGTACGAGTTCCCATATTTAACAATTTGAAGTAAATATCTTTAGTAATGGCAGAGACATAAAATGTCAAAGTTTTTGTACCACAACAATGACACTGCCAATGGAGACAACCACAGGGCTATGACAATATACCTCAACATTTTCTTCAAAAACAGCTGAGCTAAAAATATAAAAGCATTTTCTGTGTACCTGTTTGGTTGATATTTCTATCCTTCTTTTAATGTAAATCCATCCTTTAACCCTTTACTGCACAATCCTGTGTTTTACAATTTACAAGAAAAAGGCTCTGAAAGACATTGTTGGGAAAGGAGAAAATGCTGATAACCAATGTTTTCTACCCTTCTACAGGTAACTTCTATTGTTTTCTATAGACACATTTGATTTTTCATCTGCAAATGTTTTTAATATGGACAAGACTAAAATTTTGTTGTCTGGTATAGAGCTTTGCACATTGTGTCACTAACTACACATGCCTCACAACTGACATGAACATTTTGATCTTACACAATCAATAAAGCAATAAAGTTTTATACCCTTCCTTAGATCTCCC
Organism: Hippopus hippopus; assembly: GCA_946811185.2. Taxonomy (NCBI): domain Eukaryota; kingdom Metazoa; phylum Mollusca; class Bivalvia; order Cardiida; family Cardiidae; genus Hippopus; species Hippopus hippopus. The sequence continues at coordinate 41,609,429 of OX328105.1, read as the reverse complement.
ATGGGTAAACTATACAAACTTGGTGGGGTATTGTTGAAATTTAACGATACAAAACATCTCTTACTCTTACATCATTCCACTAAATTTTAAAAGTACTTTAAAAGTATTTTATTGAATCTGTTCTATAAGGTAACAATTCGTTTGGATATTTATAATTTGAAACCACATGAAGAACAAAATAGAAAAACAGATGACATATTACTAGTACATGTATATCATGTGAACAAAGTGTTGCAAAAGTTGCTGATACTTACTGTGGTGAAGAAGGGGGCCATTGTGGCCCAGTCTTGCCTAACCACCTAACAAAGCTTGATCACACATTAAAGAAAATAAGCCACACCCAACTTTTACCACAATATTTCAATGAATCAAAATATTTATCAAAATTCATTCATGCATAGGTTTTAATTTGTGTCCGATGCTTCTTTTTCTTTTTCACAGATTGTCCTATATGCTATAAAGAGAAGATATACAGTAACAGTTTAGAGTGTGTGCAAATGAAATCAAGACTTGATCAAAAGTTGAACTCTTTATCAAACAACAAAATTTTAGACTTGTCCAAATTCAAAGCAACTGCAGACGACAAGTAAAGGTGACTCAATCTACGAAATACGTCCTTGATAGGGTAGAAAACATTGAGGGAAAAGGAAAAAAAACTGGTAACCAGCATTTTCTTCTTTTCCCACAATGTTTTCAAAAGGCTTCTTTTCTAAGGGTCGTTAAAAATTGGGATTGTTTGGTAAAGGGTTAAAACAGTGCAATAAACTTTTTTCCAAATTATAGCATGCCATCTTGATCAGTGGATTTTTTAAATTGTATTGCTTAGGGAACCACAGTTTGACATTAACTTTCAATCAGTGTGACACAGAATTTTAATTGTGTCTATCAAAGTTGATACTTCTACATACACTGTGAAGTCATCTGAGGAATATACCAGAACAGAAAGGGACATTGCACCGTATTATTTGAATTTGCATCAATACTGAAAAACATTTCTCACACTGTAAAACCCTTTACTGAGTATATAACAAGGTTGCATTTTTGGTTCAATGAATGCATCACATACATTATTTGGTCATAACAAAAGCACCAACCTTTCAGTTCTACTTCTGCCATAAAAAATACACAACAAAAGGTTTATTTCAATCAACTTATTGGAATAGGACTGCTAATCGACTTTCAATTTGAAATTGTAATTGTGCAGAAGACCAGTGAATGGAATAGTTTTATTACTTCAATTTTCTTTCTCATTTCATGCAATCGTAGTTTTATTACAACACTTTGCCTCTTCTTTTTGTATTGTTAGATTGCAACATAAAAATCATTTCTAAAATGGAATACTTGTGTTTAATTTCTTTTTTTTAAACTAAGATGAACACTGAAGTATATTCTTAACATGGTTATGTGAAAAGAAAGGTGTTTTAAAATTTTTTTTTTCTTTTACTTAAAACAGAAATAAATTGTGCAGCCTTGCAAATGAATACATTGTTAGGTTTTTTACATGTCTTCCCATACATATAACTGTAAGCCAAGAGGTTTTCCATATCAACAGATCTGAAAATGATCTTGCTGTTTCTGTTGGGCACAAAAAGTCTGGTTCTGGAAACACAGAATAGTACAAGTTTTTCCACTGTAAACAACACTTTTCACGCAATTACTGTGATCACCATTGCAGGCCATAGTTATAAGTATACCAAGGTCAGAACTGAAAAAGTACTGTTTTGAGAAAACTTGAAAAATAATGTTAGGAGATAAAGTTACTTATCACTTATGTCCTTTTTCAGCATATAATTTAGTCGATATAAGTTCGATTCCAATGGTCAATTATCACAGAATGACAAAGCTCAAATTACAGTTTCTAAATATGTACACATAATTATGTGTACATCACATTAGGATGTAAGTAACACATCCTTATTATTTAAGAGCATCAATTGGTCTGTAGAAATTTGTGCAGAAGAAAAAAGGACAAAAAAACTTTATGGCAACAAGAACAGGGTACATATTCACCAACCATTCCTAGGAACATTCGTCACTTTAATTAAAGATTTAGAAGGTAACATAACTTCTGATTGGCTAATTCAAATGGTTTCGCCAATCAGAAGTTGTATTACTTTTAAGTTTAGAAAGTTCTAGAGAATAAGACTGAGGATGTTCAATGGTTCGGGAATGTCCAATGCTTGCCTGCAGATGATTTTTGTGGTATTTGTTGAAGACAATACCACTATGAGTTCAATATTGAATTTTGAAGACCATGTTTCGTAATTTGTGCAAAACCGAAGGAAATAAACACAATTAAACTCATTTTTTTCAGGCAAATGAGTTTTTCGGTAGCACTCAGATATGTAGTTTGAAATGGCATATTAAAATACACTGGGTGAGGCCATCGATCGTGGAAATACTAATTTTTGGTAGAAAATAGCTTCAATCGCTCATAACCTTCTATTGGAGCAATGATACAAAATTTGTCTACCGATCGTTTGGTTATTGGCCTTTTCGTTCCAAAACCAGTTCGTCCCATGGCTTGTTCATCCCATGATTGCACGCTTCTATATTTGATTGGGCATGAATATTTACAGATCGAAATAATTTATTGCAATGTTATGGAATTGAATGTTAACGGCCAAAGATATTTCAAAATCATAGTTTTCAGGTACAAACTTATTTTTTTTTGGATATATTCACATGGTTTTCACTCTATCCATCATGCATCCTACAGTCAAGGGACATTACTCCTGACTCCTCCTAATGATCAAAGGGAGACCACCAATACACTAATAATTCTAACTTTGTCATGAGATCTCTCCCTTCAACCAAAAAGGTATTCATTTGCTTAGTAGGTTGAGTTTCAAGCCAATATTTGAGAACTACTTTTTTCTTTTTCTTTCAAACTATTAATTCCACACAGTGGCTTCCTTGACAAATACCACTTCAGCGTTCTCAACGCTTTGATTCAGATAAAAGTTTCGGTCTAAAAGGGGCATAACTCTGTCAAAAATATGGGTTCCCAAATTCATATTCAACAACAAGCCTAACTTTGAAGTGCATATCTTCATATATAAATAAGTAATGAGGAATAGCAAAGTTATTGCACGAAGACGACAACAGGGCTAAAAATACCTTAGGTTTACTGCCAAAACAGAGGAGGTAAAAATCAAGAAATTCATTTGTTTTTCACATAGAAAACTGTTCCAAAAAACATTAAAATTTGTTTTTCATGTCCCTGGGACACAGCCACGGTTTTTTAAGTTTTTACACAAGGTCTGATAAGAATCCCATATTTAGATAAACTCTTATACCACATGAATTTGTGTTCTAACGACTCTACAGAAGCTTGTTGAAAACAGTGTGGGAAAAGGAGAAAATGCTGACGACCAGCATTTTCTCGTTTATCCGCAATGTTTCCCAGCACTTGAAATGCAAATCCAATAATTTAAATAACATGCAATTTGTAATCTGCAAACCCTCTCATTATGGACATGTCTAAAATTTTATCATCTGAAGTCAAAATGTTGGATTTATCAAATTGAGAACATTAAAATTTTGCAGATGACAAATTCAATGTAGCTTAACTGTTGGGATTAACATTTTCCTTTGAAAGGGCAAAAAAAATTATGGAAAAAGGAGAAAATGCTAGCCTCCTGCATTTTTCCCCTTTTCCCAAAATGTTTTAAAAACTTTCTTATGCAGGTTTATTTCAACATAGGACTGTTGAAAAAAGGGTTAACCTTTTACCCAACAATTCTTTGTCTTCACAACCCCGAGCAAAAAGCCTTTCGCAAGCACATTAGGAAAAGAAGAGAATGCTGACTTCCAGCATTTTTTCCTTTCGCCCACAATGTTTGTAAAAGCTTTCTTCCATCGGGTTATTTAAACACAGGATTGGTGAAATTTAGGTTAACGCTGTATCAATGCTTTACTCAACTATTCTGTGTTTTGATAATCCATGTGAAGAAGCCTTTTGAAACATAGTGGGAAAAGGATAAAATGCTGGGTTCCAGCATTTTCTCCTTTTCCCACAATGTTTTCAAGAGGCCTCTTCCTCAGGATTATTGAAACACAGGATTGTTAGAGAGAGTATTAATCCTTCACTACACAATCCTGTATTTTAATGCCCCTGTGGAAGACGCCTATTGAAAACATAGAGGGAAAAGGAGAAAATACTGGTAACCAACATTTTCTCCTCTTCCCACATTATTTCTACCCTTGTAAATACAAATAACACCATATGCTAGATTTAGTTTTTCACTTGCAAATGCTTTCAAATTGGACAGGTAGTCCGGTAAAGAGTTAAATTCTAATCCTCCACATGGTCCTGAAAATGACAAGTAGCCAAAATGGATCATCTCAGGGGATTAACTTATATACCCCACCATTTTGAAAAGTAAACATTTGGTTCCAAGAGTATTCCTTCTCTCGAATTTAAGATATGACCTATTTATATTTTTTATGGTTAATCATTTTCTGCTGTGAAATTTACTTGATCATGAGTAAGTGCTTGAATTATCAGACAAAAAAATCATCTTCCTAGTTTTCAATGATGATTATTTTTCTTAACATACTATAACTGAATTGCAAAACTTGAATACACACAAATACCCTCAAAACTTCTCTATCGAAAGGTAAACATAACAGACTGAAAACAAATCTGAAACCACACAAAAACAGATTCATAATGTATGAGTAACACCATATAAAAGTGAATGCAAAACGAATACACATGTATCAATAAATGTAAAAAAAACTCTCAACGCAGACCTTGCATGTTGCACATGCTCTCTGCATTCACTGTGAATCAATTCACAGTCGTGACAAACATTGAAAGACTGCTTTGAATTTGTAAGTTATATGTTAGGATTCATTACAGAACCTGTCTAGTCAAATGCCACCATAGAGGTAACCAACCACTGTCGTACTATGGAGGAACAAATAATTCCCACTGCGTTCATCAAAAGAAGCCACTGCACACACGCATGTACATACACTGCAACGACATTGTAACAACTTTGTCTCACTCACAGCAAGTGGGCTCAAAAATGAAACCAACCATGAGGGTTCTGCATGGCTCAGTGGTAAAGTGTAGGACTCGTGACCTGAAAGCCCCAGGTTTCAAGCCTCACTGTTCTAATGTTGAAAACATGTAAAACACCAATCAATCAGTCAATAAAACCTAACAATCTTTATAGGTGAGTACAAATCATTGGTTTTAGTCATATTCACAAAAACTTGCTGAGTAAAATCTGTGTCCATATTCATCAACCATTCTTAAGAACATTCTTAGATCTATTCTCAAGAATTTTCTAAATTTGAAAGTAAGATGTGTTCTGATTGACTAAACCAAATTGTTTAGCCAAATCAGAATTTGGTTTAGCCAATCAGAAGTTGTCTTACTTTCTAAAGTTAGATTAAGATTATGAATGAAATTAAGAATGGTTGGTTAGTAAACGCTACAACTCTAGACTTGTCCAAGCTGAAAGCATTTTGCAGACAACAAAATAAATGCGACTTAAAAATTGAAATTTGTTTTTGTAATTTGCTGGTTACCAGCATTTTCTACTTTCCCCACAATGTTTTCAAAAAGCTTTCTTTCCCAAGATCATACAAAACTCAGGATTGTGTGGTAAAGGATTAAGACAAAAAAGAGACAAGATTTTAATGAAGTGCTACTGGTGAGTACTTTGACCTGATATTATCAAATATTGCAATATAGTCGAGAATAAATTGAAATGTCACAAACTGTAATAAAGGCATAACCCTTTACCACACAATCCCAACTTTTGATGATGCTGAGAAAGAAGCCTTTTGAAAACATTGTGGGAAAAGGAGAAAATGCTGGTAACCAGCATTTTCTACTTTTCCCACACTGCTTTCTGTCCTTTCATGGACAATTCCCACCATTTGAGTCACATTGAATTTGTTGTCTGCATATGCTTTCAATTTGGACAAATTTAACCCTTCACCAAACAATCCCTGGTTTTAACAACCCCAAGGAAGACCCCTTCTGAAAACACTGTGGGAAAAGGAGAAAATGCTGGTAACCAGCATTTTCTCCTTTTCCCACAATGTTTTCTACTCTTCCAAAGTCAAGTTTCAACTTTTGAGTCACATGTATTTTGTCGTCTGTAAATGCTTTCAATTTGGACAAATCTAAAATTTTGTCGTTTGGTAAAGAGTTAGATATTTTTGCATGTGGTATAGAGTTAACCCTTGTATTGCTCAATAAATGAAATGGACCTTCTTGCTCAGTACAAAGAAGATACACGTATTGTAATTTCAACGATGTTTTTGTAAGAATATATCTGGCACAGTAGCAGAAATTCATTCATGAAACAATCAAAGGGTTGTCCAGAGGTGCCGTGCCAAGGTAAGACTTGTTTAACAGGAATGGCTCACACAGTTCTAACAGCCTTTCATTGACTGATTGATTGAATGATATTTTACACTGCTTTCAACATTATTTCATTTATATCACAAAGACACCTCATGCATTCATGTATATTCTGAGTTTCACCAGTACTAGGCTGGGGCTTTGAAATGTCTCGCCCACAGACACTTCCATGAAAAAACCCAGTGCTTCCAGGGAGGCATGAACCTGGGGCTTCCAGGTTACGACTCCCACACTTTACGACTGAGCTACGCAGGACCCCTGACAGCCTTTGAATCTTGTCCTAAGACCAAAGCATTTGGGTGCTAACCCTTGGATGCAGGTACTTTTTCGGAGAAATCACTAAGCTGAAGAAATGAGCATAACTGCGTCGAAAACGTTTAAAGAGTGACTTGCTTTTCTTGAGTGTGTTTTCCTTTTAAAAACTATCAACTAGCTAAAGTTTGAGGTTATTATCTTAAATAATGACAGAGATGTGGAAAATGACAATGCAGATGCAGACGACATTACAGGGCTATGAAAATATCTTGCAGCTTCTTTGAAAACAGTAAGCCAAGCTAAAAATAAGCTGCGTATCTAAAACTTAGGGCATATCTGCAGATATGAATCAAGAGAGCTCAGAGAAATGTTTCTTTAATAAAGAATACATATTTCTTTAATAAAGAATATCAAATTTTCATTGCATATGAAAGAAAACATAATATGCAAACGTATGACATGGAATTTCTTGTTCCAGAGAAACAAGTCTAGGGGTTTGGAATGTCTGACATTCAATTACAGTCAAAGTTTGTTCAAGTCTTTAAATCTTTACCAAACAATCTCGAGTTTTAACAACCCTGAGAAAAGAACCTTTTGAAAAAAAATGTGGGAAAAAGAGGAAATGCTGGTACATGTACTACTTAATACTCTTTTAAAAACAAATCACATCAAAATTATGGGCAACATTCTATTAATTTTGTCTTTTGCAAATACACATCTTGTACTTTCAATTTGGACAAGTCTAAAATTCTGCTGTCTGGAAATAAGTTGATAAACAAAATCTTCTTCTTAATTCTTTACCAAATGACAAATTTTTGGACTGGACCAAATTCAAAGCATCTGCAGACAACAAATTAAATCTTGTTAATATGATGATTTCTGGCTTTGATAGGGTAGAAAATATTGTTGGAAAAGGAAAAAATGCTGGTTACCAGCATTTTCTCCTTTTCCCACAATGTTTTCTATAGGCCTCTTTCTCAGGGTCGTTAAAAGTCGGGATTGTGTGATAAAGAGTTAATTTAGTTTTTTCTTCAGTAAAGAAATAGTCCTTTAAGCACCAAGTAGGTCTTTAACTACTGCTTTTAGGGAGAGATTAGTTCAAGATCAGACTAAACAGAACATACAATAACTGGTGGATGGGATATTCAGTCAAAATATTTGGGATATTGATTCTTATAGTTTTTTTTTGGAATCTAAAACAAATTCCACTACAACACAAATTATATTTTGTTCTTAGCATATTATCAAGTAGCAGAAATTATAGATTCAAATTTAAGATGCCACAATCAATCTGATCTCAATCTATTCCATCAGCAAAAATGTATTTACATTGCTTCTAACAATGAAAGGTATACCTCCTTCATTGCCAACTAAATGGATTAATTACACTTTTCCCAAAAGGTCTGAAAGTTAACTATTCTCCTTCAAATTAAAGAATGATTCTGGTTGAAGTTTAGCATCAAGTAGCAGATGGTGCAGATTCAAGATCAGACTGCATGTTTTGTGAAGCCTGATCCTGATCTACACCATCTGCAAAAGCTGTCAAAGTTAATACTGGCTATGAAAGTTTCAACATATGTGATTTTTGCATGTTCATGGTGACACAACAGCTGGATTTACTTAATGATTATTAATCATGATTATCTATAATATTGGTGATACGGTTATCTAGTACAAGAAGGGTTTAACCCATTACCACACAATCCCGAATTTTAACAACCCTGAGAAAGAAGGCTTTTGAAAACATTGTGCAATAGGAGAAAGTGCTTGTAACCACCATTTTCTCCCTTTTCCACAATGTTTTCTACCCTTCCAAAAACAAGTTTCAATTTTTGGGTCACATTTATTTTGTTCTCTGCACATGCTTTCAATTCAAACAGGTTACCATTTAGTAAAGGGTTAGTCCATTATCACATGACAAAATTTGGACTGGTCCAAATTGAACAAATTTGCAGATTACAAAATAAATGTAGCTGAAATGATGATTTCTGTCAATGATAGGGTTGGCTACCAGCATTTTCTCCTTTTCCCAAAATGTTTTTAAAGTCTTCTTCCTAAGGGTAGTTAAAACTCAAGATTGTGTGATAAAGGGTTAAAGGGACCTTTTTTTAATCTTTTTTTGTTGCGAATTTTGTTTAAAACCTATAAATACAACAAAACATTAATTTCTATGCAAACATGCAGAAACTGGATGGTTACATGCATTAAAGATGATTGATTAATTGATTGATTGATTGATTGATTGTATGGTGTTTAACACAGTTTTCAACATTATTTCAGTTATATCATGGCAGCCAGTGCACCTATCCATGCTTTCCTGGAGTTTCTTTTGCTAGTGTTCTGCACAATATTCTTTCCAAGCCACTGGCTGCTTTCCCACAGTACCCTTGTCGAAACAATGATCAGAGGTGAGAAAGGTATGAATCCTGTCGCAATGACTATCATCAATCCTCAGAATGAAATTGGCCTAGCCTTGGATCGAACCCATGACCTCCTGATCTCAAGTACTGTACGCTACTGACTGAGCGATTGAGGATCGGCACATTAAAGAGGACCTGGTGCAAATTGGGAGTTCAAATAACAGGTTGGTAATATGTTGGAGTTGGTAACTGCATATTTCCATGAGACCAAACATGACTTCAACGTAGTTATTTACCATCAAACTTATTTGAGGTGTGTTATTGATCATGTGACATTCCGACAAACCTTTGCAAATTCCGAAACAAAATCTAAAAGTACCTTTGGAGGCTACCTAGCCCAGTAATACCACTCAAAAATATGTTTTTCTTGAATTTGTCTTGCTTCCTTACAGATGGTTTGTCAGCTATTGCCTTACTTATTCAATGTCAGATTATCTGGCAAAGTTAAATGTGCTGGCTTTTGACCTAATTCTTGGTATGGATACAGCATAAATGAGCCTTGTTCTGGCAAAAGGGGGCTTAATACATCTCCGTGATCAATTATACCAAGCAAATCATCAAATGATTAGGGATCCATAAAATCCACATAGTCTAATGAATGACTGAATCTGGAGGAAAAGTGGTCCTTTGACATACAGAAAATTGACCAATAGCGAAAAGTTTAAGACCAGGTCAGCCTGCGCGAATTGCGCAGGCTGACCTGGGTCGATACTTTTTGCAGATACATTAAGCCCCCTTTTCACAGAGCAGACTCAAACAGATTGTAATTTGTGACTGGTAAATAATGTTCACATGTTTATTGGGTGGGCCCCTGCTGGCATATTTGCTGGCACATTCATGAAACCACTAATGATAAGCCTTGCCACCACTCATCAATACCCCGGGGCCTTCAGATTCATACCATAGCAAACTAATAGAGTAGCGAATGATTCTTTTCTTGTACTATTTGGAAATTTATTATTTTCAAAATGTTTCCCAATAATCCAAGCTACTTTTCAACAAAATGAAAAACAGTAGGGAAAAAGAGGCAATTGCTTATGATGTTACTTTTCATTATTTTACTTCAAACAAAAGCATCAAAAGAGTTTCAATATTCCTATTCCAGTATCTCTTACACCGTCAATCTTTTTTAAAGATATTTCTTGTTTTTCATAATTTGATAAGATTACAAAAATCTGAAGAGCCACCTTTAACCCTTTACCACACAATCTCGAGTTTTAATTACCCAAAGAAGGCTATTTGAAAACATTGTAAGAAAAAGAGAAAATGCAGGTTACCAGTATTTTCTCCTTTTCCTACAATATTTTGTACCCATTACAGACAAATTCGGTCATTTGAGTAATATTCATTTGTCATCCGCAAATTCTTCCAGTTTGGACAAGTCTAAAATTTTGTCATTTAGTTAGAAGTTGAGGTAAGGCATGGGTAGTAGAAAACATTTAAGTCTGTCTTAATGGCATCCTTATGCATTTGATATAGTTGATTTTTGAAATAAAAACAAATTTTACCAAGCCAAATTTTTGAGTTTGACTTTTTGAAAACAGTACTTACTAAATCTTTGTTTCAACAATTTTGAATTATCATTTATTAGTAAATCACTGTTATTGAATTACAACAGTTAACAAGAATTACCTTCCTTTGGAAGAAATTTACAAAAACACATTTGAATACAGTCATTAAGCAGTTTGGCACATCCTCCTTATTAATCCAATATCCTTGTTGGTAGACCTGACAAGCCATCCGGAAAGCCAAATACATGTACAACAAATACATGGAGGAAAAAAAGTCTATTTCAGTTTTATTCTGGTTGATACTTCACATTGACCAAGACATATAAGATATGACTCAAGTTGGCATTTGAGATAAAATTTCATTAAAAAACCTTTTTCTCCTTTTCCCACTATGATTTTCACCATTTCAAAGACAGAAATGGTCTCTTATGCTACACTTAATTTGTCTTCTGCAAATGCTTCCAATTTGGGTCTAAAATTTCGTTGTTTGGGAGAGAGTAAATAGAAGAGTTGAAATCTTACCATGTACTGGTGCAGTATACTTCCTTTCAAAGAAAACCTTCTTCTGTCCATGCAACACTTCAAATAAAATTATCATACTGACCTCAGTCTGAAATCAAACAATAATCTTTTAAGTTGAATGAAAAATCACTGACAGCTTTGTGTGTAACTCCTGAATCAAAACTCCTGGCAGAAAGCTTTGCAAAAAACCCCTTCCTTCTTAAAATATCCAAAATGATCATAAATCTACAAATATTTTTTAAACAGTGATATACCAAAAAGACAAAAATGTTATTTCTGAATTTCTGAATTGTCTAGTACAGTGTTACCTGTATCAAAAGAGATCAAAACAAACAGGTAAAACGATGTTAGTTCAGATGTCACTGTAGCCATAACAGCAAAGTATTTACTATTGCATAATTCTAAAGTGTTTTAATACTAAAGCAAAAGTAACCCTAAAATAGTACCACTTGAGATACATTCACTTACAATATGACTTAATTCAAGGCAAACAGATAAGTAAACAAACAAAACTGATAGCGGAAACCGAAGATCAATAGAACAACAAGATTTGACCCCTGGACAAAGATAACCTGAAAGCACTAATCAAACAGGTCTATTGATTTGACTCGGTGCTTCATATGCAAATTTTGGGGATCTTTACAGCTCTAAACCTGCATTTTATTGCGTATAAGGACGGAGTAGGTCAAGACAAGCCAGCATAGATCTTGAATCTACACTGTCTGCTCCTTTGCAAGATAATATGACAAAAAAGGCCTTGAGAAGCAACATCAGTCTGCATCTTTAGTACCACCTGAGCATGTCCATTCAAATTTACTTTGCTTTACAAGAGTTGCAAGGTTTTCACACTTAAAAAATAATTCAAAAGAATAATTATGCCAGGAAAAGAAATGCTGTGTTACTAAAGGAAATAAATCAATATGCACAATTTCTTGACTTAGAATATATAAAAAAAGGATGGGTGTGTCTAGTCTCAATAATGAGCCAGTAACAGTGCTTCCTTTTCTTATCTGGGCACACACTGCACCGTCAAAAGTCAGTCGTGAATTTACCGGTAGCAAAGCTTAATCTGCATTGCAGCTAAATGCAAATAAGTTTTAGTGACATACATGAACAAGGCCAAATTATTTCAGGTTTCAGTAGTACCTAAAGCGCTTGTAGAAGTTGTTTATAGCATGTAAATCTCAAAAAAAAAAAACTTACAAAAATTATCGCCATTTTTTGTCTATTTTGGGGACAGTAAACATGTCGAGTGACAGATGAATTATACTTTTTTTTCCTTATGTTAAGCGTTTAAATTTAAAATAATTGCATTTGAAATGAAGGGTTATAGAATATGCGAGCAGCAGGTATTTTCAAATTCTACATTTGTTGTTAATTTGTGAAAATATAAGAGTTTAAACATGCGCACAAAATCTGTGCGGAGTTTTCAACAGTTTTTTTTACTTGATCACACCTGTACCCAGAGGCAACCAGTCAGAAAGTAGCATTGTCTTAAGAGACAGTTATCTGTTCTAGGGTGTGTCAAAATGGTAGTCAAGAAAGGAGAGAACTCTTTACCTAATGACAAAAGCTTGGACTTGTCCAAACTAAATCCATCTGCAGACCATAAATTAAACCAGGCCCAAATGGTAAAAAAATGTCTTTGAAAGGGTAGAAAACATGGTAGTAAAATGAGAACATGCTGGTAACCAGTATTTTCTTGTTTTCCCACCATGTTTTTAAAAGCCTTTTTCCTGAAGGTCTTTAAAACACAGGATTATGTGGTAAAAGGTTAATGCTTGAGACAGCTGTTAACTGACATCTATACAATGTAAATCATGTAACAAATGGCAATTATTTGTACACTGTTTGCAACAGGATGGCCTTGTAAACTTTAGAAACTGAACCGTACCTCTATATTTCTACTTAAACATTGATAAAAATTCTGAACCACCATCCCACTGTATGGTCTTCTTTAACCCTTTACCACAAAATCTCGAGTTTTGACAACCCTGCAGAGGAAGCCTTTTGAAAACATTGTGAGAAAAAGGAGAAAATGCTGGTTACCAGCATTTTCTCATTTTCCCAAAAAGTTTTCTTCACAATCAATGACAATATTTGTCATCTGCAGTTGCTTTCAATTTGGATAAGTCTAAAAATTTTTCATGAAGTCAAGAGGACAAGTTTACCCTTTCTTGTGCATTTCTTTTTAAGTTTTGCATTTTGTGTGCATTATGATGGCTAACCCTTCACTAGACAATAATTCCAAATTTTCATAACTGGGGACAAGATGTTTTTTTTTTAAATGTTTTAGGAAACAGACGAAATGCTGGTATCCAGCAATGTCTCCTTTTCCCACAATTTTTTCCATCCAATCACAGACATATCTCATGATTTCAGCCCAATTCATTTTGTTGTCAGCTAATGTTTTCAATCTGGACAAGTCTACACATTTGTCTGTCTGGGAAACTAACCCATCTTGTCCACCATACCAAAGCCATATGTTACATGTCTTCATTCCCTCTAAAGTTGGATTTTTTTATTATTGTGAAAATTTCAAATAATACTGTTTTCATTGTCTTTCAAACTGTTCCTTGCTGGGAATGCTTTTGCAAGTAGGGAATAATATTCATGTACAGGCATATAGAAAGATCAGTGATGATAACTTACCATACATTTAACACAAATGTTGCCATTTGCTTTTAAAAGAAATTGCACTGTTCATGAATAACAATCAGTTCTCTGTCCTTGTCAGCACTGTTTACCATATCAATATAAATCTCATCCAAGTTTTCATAAAGAAAACAAACATATAGAACATTATTCCATTGACAAAAAGAGTCAACTGGTTTATTTAAACAAGGTGACCTATGTAGTTTTAAAAAACCTCTGTTGACAAATTGAAATTGATTTTCAACATGACTCCCTAATTCTGATAAATCGTTCCATGCCAAATCTTGGATAAAACATTTTTTCAGTCACCTGCTGTGTAGAAAAATATGGTAAATAAATGGCTTGGTATTTATTCCTTACCTTCTTATTTTTTTGTAAAGTCCTGTCCATATAGATTTAACTCACCAATTGAGCAGTTAAAATCACAATATTTCAATTTATATCTGACACAATATTTATCAGTTATTTTAACATAGGATCTCTTTCTGTCCTTATCAGCCACACTTCTTGATGCAAGTTGTTTTCTCTACCAAAATATTTACAAAAAAAAGTTTACCATAATTTGCACACTACCTTAATGTTCAAAGACTTTGCACTTAAACAAAGAAAAGCAGTACATTTTCAACATATTATCTTATACAGATCTAATCACAAAATGTGAAATTACGAGTAGCATTAACCAAAATGTTTTATTCCATTACAGATTTAGTTCATACTTCAAATGTTAAATCCAATGTAAACGGTTTTTATCTAGTAAAAAAGTTCGATAACAGAAATAACCTTACTACTCCGAACTCATTTCCTGTTCTGACTGAAGATTTTTCAAGTGGGATCTTTTTGAGGAAGCTAATATTTACAGTCAACAGTTTTATTGTCACACTATTTTGCAAATGTCTTGTTCAGCCTTTAGGGTATAGAAATAGTCTATTTAGAGTTTGCTTTACCCCAATTTGCAGCTAAAATAGTCAGAAATGTTAGTCCTTTCCCATAAAATCCAATGTTTTAACAACAGGGTAAAATAAGGCTTTTAAAAAGATTGTGGGAAAAAGAAGAAATGCTGGTCAGCAGCATTTTCTCCTTTTCCCACAATGTTTCCTACCCCACCAGTGACAAAAATCATCATTTTAGACATATTTAATTTGTAGTCTGCAAATCCTTTCAATTTGGATAAGTCTAAATTTTTTTCCTTTGGTAAAAATTTAATAGAAAACTGTAATGTATCAAGGCTATACCTATTTCTTCTGCAGGCTGCACCTGAATCCTTTATGGATTACCAGCATTTATTCTTTACCCACAATGTTTCAAAGAGCTTCTTTTTCAGGGTCATTAAATTTTGGGATTGTGTGATAAAGGTTTAAATTGATTTAGTTCAAGTGCTGATAAAATAAAAATAGATCAAATTTGGATAAAGTTAAATACCAAAAGGGAGCTAGAAAGGTTTTTGGCTAATAGCAAAGTTGTTCATTGAGAAATTTGCTTCATCTGCCACAATGTTTTTAACATTTAACCACACAACCCAAGTTTTAACAACCCTGTGAAAAAAGGTGTTAGAAGAACATTGTGAGAAAAGGAGGAAATGCTGGTTACCGGCATTTTTTCCTTTTCCCATAAGCTTTCTTACCCCTTCAAAAACAACTTTTTTTCAGCCACATTCATTTTGATGTCTTAAATGCTTACAATGTTAATAAGTATTAAATTTAAGTTTAGCCTAGAGTTCAACTAATTACAGCAGAAAAAATATCAGAAAGCTCTGCATCAGGAAGGAAGACTATAGTACAGTAAAAGGCACTTATTACAAAAACAAGTCCATATTCAACACCCCCCACTTCCATTTGTCCCTAAGCATTTATTTATTCACTCAGAGGTATTCAAAGGTATTCTTGACATTTATACAATTAGTTTATGCCCAATTTTCTTGACTAATTGACTTTCTGATAAAAGCCAAACAATTTTATGACATACATTAAGATATCTATCAGAAGAAGGAAAAAAATTAAAAAGATAATGTAGGCTATTACTTTGGATATATAATCATGTCATTCACTTTGAAATATTTTTTTTATGGCACTTTTTGATCCAAATCAATTCTTCTCAAGAAATAAATAAGTCCTGTATAAAATCCATTAGATATACATTGTATTATATACATATATATACATGTTGTTATGATGACTTGCATAGGTGGTTAGCTCTTTTCCTAAATGACAAAATTTTAGACTTATCCAAATTCAAAGCATTTGCAGGCAACAAATAATTGTGGCTAAAATAATGGGATTTAAAGATGCCCGTCTACAGCCGGTGAGCAAAAACGCTGTTAACCCTTTACCACACGGCAAAGTTTAAGACCTACCCAAATTGAAAGCATTTGCAGACGACAATTTCATAGTGGCTCAAATGACGCAACTTTTCTTTGATAGGGTAGAAAACTTTATGGGAAAAGGAGAAAATGCTGGTTACCAGCATTTTCTCCTTTTCCCACAATGTTTTCAAAAGGCCTCTTCGTCAGGGGCGTTAAAAGGCGTCATTGTGTGGTAAAGGGTTAAATTTCAAACAATTTAGAATGGTACAGAAATCAGTCTTTTGTGTAAACATGGATAGATTACTGACATATACGGTGTAATTGAAAAAAAGAAACACAGAGATTTGTATTAGAAACCGAACATTGTTCAGAAGAAAACTGGCTGACGATCGAAGCTGTAAACAATGGCGGTGCGTAACGGAAATTTATCGTTAGTTTCCGCCTAGAGTCAGATATGGTGTAATTTGCATATAGGCCGCGACCTCCGTCTGAAAATTGAGGCTGCAACAGAGAAGCCTCCATTTTCCTTTGTTTACCTCATAATACGAAGGGCGAAGGTCAAATATAGTCACGTGACAGAATGCATGATCATCATACGAATCTACCCGATTGTATAACGGATATATCGGAAATCTTCGATTCAAAAACCGGAAACGACGAGTCTGTTTACATGGAAGGCCGTAACTCGGGGAAATGCATTTACTATCGACCGTCATCTACGCAACCTTGCAACCGTCAGGCGCAATATTTGGCATGAAGATATAAGAATGACTATAGTTTGATCAAATAAAGACAAAATGAGTTAAAACTGGCTGGAAATGAGTATAAGGACCTCTTTAACCTTGACAGGGTAGAAACATTCTGGGAAGGGGTGAAAATGCAGTTTACCAGCATTTTCTCCTCCCACAATGTTTTCTAAAGAGATTTTTGTGGCATTTGTCGAAGACAATGCCACTATGAGTTCAATACTGAATGTTCAATATTGAATTTTGAAGACCATGTATCATATTTTGTGCAAAACCGAAGGAAATAAACCCAATTAAACTCATTTTTTCTCAGACAAACGAGTTTTTCGATGGAAGTCAGATATGTAATTGGAAATGGCGTATTAAATTAAACTGGATTAGGCCATCGATCGTTGAAATACTTCTTTTTGATTGAACAGAGCTTCACCCGCTCATAGCCGTCCACTGGCGCAATGACATACACAAAATTTGTCTACTGACCACTTTGGTTCCGGGCTTGTTCGTTCCAAAACCAGTTCGTCCCATGATTGCACGCTCCTCCATTTGATTGTACATGAATATTTACACATCGAAATAATTGATTGTAATGTTCGGAATTAGATCTTGATGGCCAAACATATCTAAAAATCATAGTTTTCAGGTATAAACTTAATTTTATTCGATATATACATGATTTCTCTCTCTACCCATTATGCATCCTTGGTACCGTCAAGGGACTCCTCCTGTGAATGGTAACAAGACGTTTCCCCCCTGGTTATTTCGCCTCTATTTTTCACCCCTAGTCGTTTCGCCCCCAAACCATTTCCCCCGCTATTCGTTTCACCCCTAAACCAATACAGAAAGAAAGAAAGAGAGAGAGAGAGAGAGAGCGAGCGAGCACCTTTAGAAAATAATGGTTCGTTCGAAGTACTCTGAATGACGATGTCAATTATGAATTACGACTTTGGGTGACTATGAAAGTTATGAATTATGACAACAATTTTCAACATTAAGGAAAAGGAAAACTGAAGGGAAAAACAAAAAGTAAGAAATTATATCTGTTACCAATGTCGGCTTCCTTTGATGTCTCATAATAAAAAAAAACAGAAATATTACATGTTTTGATTAACACTGTTGATCACCTTGTATATTTAGTTTCAGTCATTAAACGCAGTCTGATCTTCGATTTACACTGTCCGATAAGGAGATACCATTCTACCAAATTACCTTCGAAATAGCAACATTTGGGTTTCCACTGTCGGCTCAAAAGTGTACAGCGTTTGCCATTTTTTAAAAAAAACAATATTTCAGCTGTATCGCGGCGGCCAAAGCACCTATCCATGCTTTCATGCAGCAACGACTTTGTATTTACGTCTCTTTCAACTACAAGGTTATCTTTTAAAAATTTCATGACATCTAAAATTACTTTCTGGTCAAAAGAGTCCAATGTGTTTCCGGTCAAATAAATATTTAAAGACATGCCGTCATAATGCTAAATTACACCCGATTATTGATGTCTTAATTAAGTATTACGCAATCTATGCCATTTTCGCTGCGCGACTGTGAAGTTGGGTTGTTGATTAAGCAAACCCTTTCTCGCATTATGCATTACTCTCAGTTTATGTAAAGTATTTTGAAGATACATAACATGTTCAGTGTCTTTTTTGAACAAAACCTTGATGCTCGCATCAAATTTTATCAAAAGCCATAGATGCCTTTGTATATCTTATGTAGAAAAAAATAGATAATAAGATTTCAGTATCTTGATTATCATTTATTCTTCTGAGGTTTGTTGGGAATAGGGTGGATTGATATTATGTGTGTGTGTGTGCATTTACAAGTAGACAGAGAGAGAGAGAGAGAGAGAGAGAGAGAGAGAGAGAGAGAGAGAGAGAGAGAGAGAGAGAGAGAGAGAGAGGTGCACTACGGAGATTCATTTATAAAATCTTTTTGCTTTCTTTTAAAACCAAAATAACTTTTTAACCTTTTACTACACAAAAACGAATTCCAACGACCTTGAGGAAGACGGTTTTTAATGACATTGTGCAGAAAGGAGAAAATGCAGGTAGCCAGAGTTTTCTACTTTTTCCACAGTGGTTTCCATTTTCAAAGGAAAATGCTGCCAACTTAACAACTGCAAATGCTTTGCTAAAGAGTTCAGACTTGGGTATAGATATGGGGATAACAGACTGAGTTCAGATCATTAACAAAAAAAACAAAAAATACAGTTGGCTATTATTCCGTCATGTTTTGTCCGAAATGAATTTTTATACAGTTGAAAAGCTAAAAAAAAAAACAGAAATGGAGCCGGATATGTGTTATTCATGAAATACCTGAAAGAAAATACGAAAATCTTACCTAATTTTGATTGACAATATTTCAAAATATATTTCATCGACGATATTGTATTTCATCTCATATGAAAGGCTGATATATACATTTAACAATAATTTCTGCAGAATCAAACACACCATTATCCTGTTAAAGATGACTAAAAGTTCTTAGGTACAGTTTTGTTGGGCAGGGGGCTAAACAACAGGGGGAAACAACCAGGGAGGCGAAATGACCAGTGGGGATGAAACGACTAGGGGGGAAACGACCAGGGGGGAAACGTCCAGGGGGCGAAACAACTAGGGGAGGAAATGGTTTTGGGGCCAAACGACTCGGAACCCTGTGAATGATCAAAGGGAGACCACTAATACACAAATAATCCAAACTTTGGCACCAGTACTCTCTCTTTAACCAAAACAGAGATATTAATTTGCTTAGTAGGTTGACTTTCACGTTAATATTCGAATAATACATATATTTCTTTTTTTTTTCAAATCATTAATCCCACACAATG
Source organism: Hippopus hippopus (assembly GCA_946811185.2). Classification (NCBI taxonomy): domain Eukaryota; kingdom Metazoa; phylum Mollusca; class Bivalvia; order Cardiida; family Cardiidae; genus Hippopus; species Hippopus hippopus. The sequence continues at coordinate 41,589,809 of OX328105.1, read as the reverse complement.
GCTTCCTTGACAAATGCCACATCAGTGTTTTCAACGCTTTGATTCTTAGAGATATCAGAAAACAGTAGTTTTCAAGCAACAAAGCTGCTGACAGGGCTTCGACAATACCTTGATGTTTTCTTTGAGCAGTACCATGCTGAAACTAGGTTTATCCTTTACCCAATAATCCATGTTTAAACAACACATAGGAAGAAAACTTTTAAAATGATCATTAGAAAAGGAGAACATCCTGAAAACCAGAATATTTTTCTTTTTCCACAATGCTCATTTCTACCCTGGCAAAGACAAGTTACATTATTTAAGCCCAATCTAATTTAGATTAATTAAATGTTAGACTCATCCATTTTGAAAGCATTTTCACAAATGAACCATGGCTCAAAAACTGGGATTTGTCTTTGACAGGGCAGAAAACATTATTGGAAAAGGAGAAAATGCTTGTTACCAGCATCTTCTCCTTTCATACAATGTTTTTAAAATGTATTGTCTTCAGGATGATTAACACAGGTGATTGTGTGGTAAAAGGTTACCTGAAAATTAAAACATAAGTCTTAAACTTTGTTTTCTGGTAACAAGTTAACCTTTGTTGTGTTCTATAAATGAAATTGTGCTCTATAAATGAAATAGACTTTCTCAGCACTGAAGATGCAGATCTACTGTAATTTCTGTTTCTGTCAGAATATCTGGCAAAGAAGTAGACAGCGTAGACCCAAGATCGAACTTCATGTTCTCATTGTTCTGTGCAGCTGATCTACACTAGCAGCATAAGCAGTTACATCCGTGTTCAGGGCCGCAAGGTTTAAGATCAAATTAGCATAACAGAACTGGGTATTTCACTGCATACCTTTAACTCTTTACCATACGACAAAATTTCAGACTTGTCAAAATTGAAAGCATTTACATCTATAACAAATTAATACGCATCAAATAATGGTTTTTGTCTATGACAGGGCAGAAAACATGGCAGAAAAGTAGAAAATGCAGGTTACCAGCATTTTCTCCTTTTCCAACCATGTTTTCAAGGGCCCTTTTTCTTGGGGTTGTAATAACTGGGGACTGTGTAGTACAGGGTTAATCCTTTTGGTTATGCAATCTGCATTTTTTTTATTTATTTGAAATGTCTTGTTTCTCTTCAAAAAGCATTTTGAAAATAGCGTAATCTGGAAAATTAAGCTGTGATCTGCAGTGTGTTGTTTAAAAAACTGTGACATAATGTACAAGCTGCCATCCGTATTTGACAAGGTGTCAAGGTATTCTCAATTCCATGTTACTTATCAAATCCTGTAATAATTTCGTAAGTCTGATACTTGGATTTATATGTAAATTTTATGCATTAGGTAAGGTTTTTGTTGCCTCACACTGTTATCAAATTTGATTTAACACTTTACCTGTCAATTCCAAGTTTAACTACCATGGAAATGAAGGCTTTTGAAAACATTGTGGGAAAAGGAGAAAATGCTGGTAACCAGCATTTTCTCCTTTTCCCACAAGATTTTCTGCTCTGACAGATTTCTTATATTTAAGGCCACATCACATTCATATTTATTTCCCCTGCAAATGCTTTCGAATCTGAAAACTTTATCTTTGGATATCAAAAGAGTTTTGTATGAGTGTTTGTCGTGCCTCACACACAGCTATCATGTCTGAATTTACACAAAACCTTGTAACATATCTGGGAAAACATGACAAAGGTTTTCCTTCACACATCACACTGTGCATGCCTTGTACCATATCTGTAACTTTTGAAAACATTGTAGCAAAAGGAGAAATTGCTTATGAACATTGTCTCCTTTTGCAACAATTTTCTTGCATGTCATCATGTACATGTATTTATTTTTTATGTAATACATTATACAAGGATGTTTTTAACTCTTTACCAAACGACAAAATTTCAGACCGGACCAAATTGAAAGCATGTGCAGACGACAAAATACATGTCACTGAAAAATTGAAATTTGTTCTTGGAGAGGTAGAAAAGATTGTGGGAAAAGGAGAAAATGCTGGTTACCCGCATTTTCTCCTTTTCTCACAATCTTTTCAAAAGGCTTCTTTCAAAGTCCTTAGTTTACAGCAAATTTGCTTCAAGACATGAATTAACTCTTTACCACACAATTCCCACTTTTAACGACCTCAAAGCAGAAGACCTCTGAAATCATTGTGAGAAAAGGAGAAAATGCTGAATACAAACATAATCCTGCTTTGTCCACAACATTTTTCAAAGACAAATTCAAGGATTCCAGCTACATTTGAATTCTTGTTTGCAAATACTTTGGAAAAGTCAAAAATTTGACCATTTGATGAAGAGTTAACCCTTTACAAAACAGTCCCTGGTTTTCAAAACCCTGGGAAAAAAGGCTTTTGAAAACTTTGTGGGAAAAGGAGAAAATGCTGGTTACCAGCATTTTCTCCTTTTCTCACAATGTTTGTACCCTATCTGAGAGCTTAATTTCATTTTTAACAATTCTGGATTTATCATCTGAGGATGTTTTGAATATAAAAGAGACAAAAATTTATTGTTTGGGAAAAGGTTAATCCATTACTATCTGAAGACAACTTTCCTCTTTGCAGAGACACAGCTTTTGATATACTTTTCTCACAATCTTTTCTACTCTTTCAAGGACAAGTTCCATCATTTGTACCACATAAAATTTTTGTCAGCAAGTGCTGTCAATACAGACAAGTTTTAAATTCTGTCATTTTGTAAAAGAACAAGCTATTTCGTTGAAATGATATCCCCTGCCGAAAAAGACCTTTTCAAAAATTTACACGACCGCGTAACTCAAAATCGCCCCCAGTCAGCCATTATGCATCAAATCAAAAAAAGAAAACAAGAGGGCCATGATGGCCCTGGATTGCTCACCTGAGTCAATAGGTGAAATTTCACTCCACATGCATAATTCAATTTCTGACCAATTGTCAGGTAAATTGAGCTTCAAATGTGGCCTCTAGAGCGTCCACAAGGAATTTCCGTAAGTTGACCCAGTGACCTAGTCTATCACCCCACGTGACTCAATTTTGAACTCATCAAAAAATTTATCAAGACAAACATTCTGAACAGTTTTCAAGTTAATTGAGCAATAAATGTGGCCTCTATAGTGCCCACAAGTTATTTCTTTCATTTGACCAAGTGACCTAGTTTATGACCCCAGGTGACCCAGTTTCAAACTCATCCAGTATGTCATCAAGACAAACATTCTGACCAATTTTCAAGTCAATTGAGCAAGAAATGTGGCCTCTAGAATGCCCTTAAGGTATTTCTTTAATTTGACCAAGTGACCTAGATTATGACCCCAGGTGACCCAATTTTGAACTCATCTTAGATTTCATCAAGAGAAACATTTCAACCAATTTTCAAATCAATTGAACAATAAATGTGGCCTCTAGAGTGCCCACAAGGTATTTCTTTAATTTGGCCTAGTGACCTAGTTTATGACCCCAGTTGACCCAAATTCAGACTCTTGTGAGATTTTATCAAGACAAACATTCTGACCAATTTACAAGTCTATAAAGCAAAAAATGTGGCCACAAGGTATTTTTTTAATTTGACCTAGTGTCCTAGTTTATGATCCCAGGTGACCCAAATCCAAACTCATCTGAGATTTCATCAAGACAAACATTCTGACCAAATTTCAGGTCATTTGAGCAATAAATGTGGCCTCTGGAGTGCCCACAAGGTATTTCTTTAATTTGACCTAGTGACCTACTTTATGAGCCCAGGTGAATCAATTTCAAACTCACTGAACACGTGCTCAGGTGGGCTAACAAACTTAGAACAGGTTCACTACATACCAAATATCAAAGCTCTACGACTTCCAGTTTCAGAAAAGAAGAATTTTAAAGTTTTCCTTCTTTGTTCCTATGTTCGAACTTGTGACCCCCGGGGCTGGGCCAGTTTTGACCCCAGCGGCATCATTTGAACAAACTTGGTAGAGGTCCACTAGGAGATGCTACATACCAAATATCAAAGCTCTACACTTTCCAGTTTTAGAGAAGAAGAATTTTAAAGTTTTCCTTCTTTGTTCCTATGTTAGAATTTGTGACCCCCAGGGCTGGGCCAGTTATGACCCCAGGGACATCATATGAACAAAGTTGGTAGAGGTCCACTAAGAGATGCTACATACTAAATATCGAAGCTCTACGCCTTCTAGTTTTAGAGAAGAAGAATTTTAAAGTTTTCCTTCTTTGTTCCCATGTTCAAACTTGTGACCCCCGGGGCGGGGCCAGTTTTGACCCCAGGGGCATCGTACAAACAAACTGGTAGAGGTCCATTAGGAGATGCTACATACCAAATATCAAAGCTCTACGCCTTTTAGTTTCAGAGGAGAAGAATTTTAAAGTTTTCCTTCTTTGTTCCTATGTTTGTACTTGTGACCCCGGGGCGTGGCCAGTTTTGACCCCAGGGGTATCATGTGATCAAACTTGGTAGAGGTCCACTAGGAGATGCTACATACCAAATATCAAAGCTCTATGCCTTCCATTTTCAGAAAAGAAGAATTTTACAGTTTTTCTTCTTTGTTCCTATGTTTGTACTTGTGACCCCCGGGCCGGGGCCAGTTTTGACCCAAGGGGCATCATATGAACAAACTTGGTAGAGGTCCACTAGCAGATGCTAGATGCCAAATATCAAAGCTCTACGCCTTCCCGTTTTAGAGAAGAAGAACTTTAAAGTTTTCCTTCTTTGTTCCTATGTTTGAACTTGTGACCCCTGGGGTGGGGCCAGTTTTGACCCCAGGAGCATCATATGAACAAACTTGGTAGAGGTCCACTAGGAGATGCTACATACCAAATATCAAAGCTCTGCGCCCTCTAGTTTCAGAGGAGAAGAATTTTAAAGTTTTCCTTCTTTGTTCCTATGTTTGAACTTGTGACCCCGGGGCGGGGCCAGTTTTGACCCCACGGGTATCATATGATCAAACTTGGTAGAGATGCTACATACCAAATATCAAAGCTGTACGCCTTCTAGTTTCAGAGAAGAAGATTTTCAAAGATTTTGTTATTTTTTTCCTTTTTGTTGCCATGGCAACCAGAGTTATGGACGGAATTCAATCTCTTGAACAACTTTGGTAAAGCTTCACCCAAGGAACATCCCTGCCAAGTTTCATCAAGGTTGGCCCAGTGGTTTTAGAGGAGAATATGTTTAAAGAAATTGAGGACGACGGATGATGCACGACGGACATTGGGCGATCACAAAAGCTCACCTTGAGTACTTTGTGCTCAGGTGAACTAAAAATATATCCGCAGAATAGGTTATTGTACACATGTTTCAAGTTTCATGAAATTCCGTCCAATGGTATTGGAGATATTGTCCCAGACGGACACACGGATGGACGGACAATGCTAAAACTATATCCTGCCGCCTTTGGCGCTCTCTGAGAGTTACTGCGACAATTCAAAGGCCTGGCATCAACCAAAAAAAAACGACGAGTTTAACTTTAAATCATAACATTCAAAAGTAGGGAAATAACTGTGTCAATATGACAATCAGTTATTGTACAGTCAGTCCAAGAGTTAGTTGCTGGCCTGAAAATGAATCTTTATACCAGATGAACACTAAAGAAAAGTTAGAGTGACTTTCCAAGCAACTTAAATTTTGACTGATGGTACAGTAACAGACTGTCATCTTCACAATAGTTTCTTTACTTTTAAAAGGTATGATTTAAGTCTAAATGAATTTTAACAACAGCATTGTTTACTTTTGGCTGTCACTGGGCTTTTAACTCTTTGCCAAACAATAAGATTTTAGACTGTTCCAAATTTAGAGCTGTTGCAGATGACAGATGTGGCTCAATTGATGAAATCTGTCTGTAAAAGGGTAGAAAACAGTACAGTTACTAATTTCTGAATTTGAAACAGTAGAAAACATTGTGGATAAAAGAGAAAATGCTAGCTACCACCATTTTCTCCTTTTCCCACAATGTTTTAAACAGCCTTCTGATTCAGGGTCATTAAAACTTGGGAATGTGTGGTAGACATAGATTTTTTGTTGTAAATTTATCAATGTAAAATCTGAGTACTTTCAAATGTTGTGCCGGTACATTTTTTTTTAAAAATATCTTTGAAATGATCGTATTAAAAGTTTCTCACAGTGATAAAAAGTGCCTTTGTCAGATCAGGGCAGAGTTATTAGCCCTTTCCCTATTTTGAACAGTTTTTGTATCTGACCAAAACAATTTCAGAAAACATTTGAAAAGAGGAAAAATAAAAAACAATATGATTTAAAATTATGGCAAATAAGCTTTATTATTACTAAATTCAAACCATAAAGATACAATGGATGACCCTTATGCATTACTCACATTTTTTCTTGCTTCTTTCACTTTTTGGTCAGTATGGAAAAGTCTTAAAATATGCTTGAGGTGTTTGGGGTATTATACTTTCAAACCAATCAAATTTTATTGAACAAATTAGAGCCTAGTGGTCAGTTACTTGACAGGTGGGCAAAATTAGTCCGACTTGTATTCAACTCTTTACCAAATGACAAAATTCTGGACTTGTCCAAATTGAAAGCATAATGTAGATGACAAATTAGATATGGTGCAAATGATGAATTTCCTCTTTGAAGGGTAGAAAATGGTGTGGGAAAAGGAGAAAATGTTGGTTACCAGCATTTTCCCCTTTCCTCACAATCTTTTCCATAGGGTCAATTAAAAGTAAGGATTGTGTTGGAAAGGGTTATATGTCCTCCCATTTTGTGTGCATGTGTACAACAGACATTCACTGGGGAAAAACACTTTGTTTGTTTGGATGGTGTTTATAGTTGGTTCAAACATTATTTCAGTTATATCGCAGTGGCCAGTGCACCTATCCATGCTTTCCAAAGCCACTAGCACCTTTCCCACATTACCATCATTGAAACAATGACCAGCTGAGGATTCAAACCAGTGACCCTTGGTTTCTATCCTACTGTCTACCAACTGCACAAAATCATCACGAGAGATTGTGATATTGCATGTACAGCCTCATTTCAGTCTACACTTTCTTCAAAATGGTCGTGAAGAGCAGGGTAGTTTTAATGACCCTGAGGAAAAGGACCTTTGAGAACATTTTTGGAAAACAAGAAAACACTTCAGATTTGGTCAAGCTCCTTTACCACACAATACCAAGCTTTAATGACCCTGAGGAAGTGGGCTTTTAAAACATAGTGGGAAAAGTTCTTCTTTTTTTTCAACAATGTTTTCTACCTTTTCAAGCCCAAATGTTATGTGAGCCTGATTTGTTTTGTTGTCTGGAAACGCTTCAAATTTGGACTAGTGTAAATTTTTGCCCTTCAATAAAGAGTTAACATTTTACCATACAATACCAAGTTTTAATGAACATGAGGAAAAAGATTTGAAAACACTGTAGGAAAGAAAACACTGGTGTCCAGCATTTTCTTCTTTTCTGACAATGTTTTCAACTCATTCTAGTTCAAAATCCATTATGTGAGCCCAATTTGATTTGTCATCTGCCAATGCTTTGAATTAGGGAAGGACTGAATTATTGCCAATTGGTAAAGAGATAAAAAGCTGCCCACAATCCAATTTCATGACTGACCAAGTCGATAGAAAGACACATCAAATGGTGTATTTCAATTACTTCTAATGAATGGTCATTGTGCACAAATGACTGTGCGGTCAACAAGCAAATGGATAGCCGTGGTGCATATCATGTTTTATTGATATTGTCCAGATTGCTAATTCCCCCCACCTGCATTGATACATGTATAATTATATATTGGGGTATTTTGGTTGAATTTTAACCATGACCTTGACCTTGTGATTGGTTAACCCTTCCCAAGAAACTGTCTTAAACCCAAACAATTTAGCAATTCAGCAATCAATCAATGCGTAAAATCAGAGAAAATGGATCAATTTTTCGTTATATCTTCGAAGCAAATGGAATGTGATAAGTTTGAGACCTCTGAAGCATACGGCAGCTCCAATCGTAAATATAAAACTGACCGTGACAAGGAATATGACAAAAGACAGCGTTTTTTAACAAAGTATGGTTGAATGCCATTTAAAACTGAACATTTTGTTTTGGACAAGTAAGCTGCACCAACAGACAAGTGGATTCTTTTACTTGTCCATGGACACACAGAAATTTCTAAGATTTCCACACCCCTGTTGGTCCAATCCAAAATTTTGTGGTTTGGGAAAGGGTTAAAACAGTTGCTTTCTTTTACCCTTTATCACACAGTCCCAAAATTCAATGAACCTCAGGAAAAAAGCTTTTGAAAACATCTTGATAAAGACAATTTTCAACATTTGAGCCACATTTTATTTGTTGTCTGGAAATGTTTTGGAATTTGAAAAGCCAAAAAATTTATTGGTAATGGGTTAATGTTACCAACTTCATGATTTTAACTTTTTTTGAGGTTTAAAAGTAGATTTTGAAGTAACAGTAGCTGCCAAAAGTAAACAAAACAGGTGTAAAAATGCATTGAATTTAAATTATACCATTTAAAAGTATGGAAATTATTGTGAAGATGACAATCTGCTGTTGCAGGGTCGGCCCAAGTGTAAGTCACTGGCAGAAAACTTAATTTTAAAACCAAGTTAAAAATTGCCAGTTAACACTCTATCTTCTGTTTACTTCTTTCTGATTTTGATATTCATTTTTCTGCCGGTGACTAAAACTTGGACAGACCACACAATAACAGATTGTCATCTTCACAATAATTTCCATACTTTGAAATGGTATGACTTAAATTCAAATGCATTGTAACACCAGAATTGTGTTTTTAGCTGCAATTGGGCCTTTAAGTGCTATTGAAGATGAATTGGGTCGTCATGTTGCATTTGGTAGTGGATGGTGTAGATCCACGATCAGACTGCACATCCTGTGCAGTCTGATCTTGATCAATGCCGTCTGCAAAAGCTACTTAAGGCATCACTGGTAGTGAACGAGTTAAATATGTTTCACTTAGAAAAAGGTAAGGATTAAAGTTTTAACCCTTTACCGCACAATGCTGACTTTTAACGACCCTGGGAAAGAAGTCTTTTGAAAACATAGTGGGAAAAGGAGAAAATGCTGGTTACCAGCATTTTCTCCTTTTCCCACAATGTTTTCTTAACTATCAGAGCAAAATTTTCATCATTGGAGTCCCATTAAAATTATCATCTATAAATGCTTTCAATTTGGACAAGTCTGATTTTTGTTCGTGTGGTAGAGAGTTAAAGTGGCAAAATATTTATTTTAACACTTAACAGCCTCACCTGAAATGAAAATGTTTTACTTTCTCATTTGCCTGCAAATGATCAGCAGTAATATCAAAATATAAGTTTCCTAAAACCTTTACCCCAAAAGCCCCATGTATTAACGACCCCGAAAGAGAAGGCTTTTGAAAACTTTGTGGGAAAAGGAGAAAAATACCATTTTCTTGTTTCCCACAATGGTTTCCAACCTTTCATAGACAAAATACCATTACTTGAGCCACATTTTAATTGTCATCTGCAAAAACTTTCAAATTTGTTATGCTGGTTATCAGTATCTCCTTTTCCCACAATGCTTCCTTTGTCAGGTTAATTAAAATTTTGAACTGTCTAAGGGTTAACTCATTTCTAAACAACAAAATTTGAGACTGGTCCAAATTGAAAGCATTTTGCAGATGAAAAACTGATGTCGCGCAAAACTGGGATTCCTATCGGGAAGGGTAGAAGACATTATGGGAATAGGAGAAAAATGCTGGTTACCAGAATTTAATCTTTTCCCTACATTGTTTTCAAAAAGCCTTCTCTGTCAGGGTTATTAAAACTCAGGACTGTGTGGACCAGCATTTTCTCGTTTTCCAACAAAAGGTTGTTAAAACTTGGGATTGTGTGGTAAAGAGTTTAAAAAGAAATCCATTATCAGACAAGGTGTACTTCGAAGCCACCCCTGACCATTTCAAGGAGGTGGTCTCTATTTACATTCATCATCCACTTTGTAAACAATTTCAGATGATCTAAAACATGAAAGTGATTTCGACCCTACCTTTGCCTGAGACTTTCATTGGTTATTCTTTTACTGCACAGTCCGGACTTTTAACAACTCTGAGGAAGAAGGCCTTTGAAAATATAGTGGGAAAAGGAGAAAATGCTGGTAACCAGCATTTTCTCCTTTTCCCACAATGTTTTCTTACCTTCCATGATCTTTGATTCATATGTACTTTGTCGTCTACAGAGTCTTTCAATTTGGACAAGTCTAAAATTTTGTCGTTTGGTAAAGAGTTACCACTTTACCAAACAATCCCGTTGTCATGACCTTGAATAAGAAAGCTCATTTTCTCCTTTTCTCACATTGTTTTCTACCATTTCGAAATTTAGTATCATCATTTGAGCTCCATCTACCCTTTACCAAACAATTCTAACTTCAAACAACCCTGAGAAGAAAGGCTTTTGATTACATTGTGGGAAAAGGAGAAAATGCTGGAATTGAACCTGAACCAGTTGGCTGTGAGTCAGATGGGCTTAAACCAGCTAGCTACTCAGGCAGGCTGTATAAAGGGTTAAGACTGTACCAATATGTCAGTTATTTCAAGAGTGGCTCTGACATAATTAAAAGCTATTACAAATATTAGTTCATTATGCATTTCAAATACTTCAGTCTTCCAAAGTATTATATAATATAATATAAGCTAAACTTTCCTTGCCTGAAATCTCCTCAGACATTTTTTGACATTTATTCTTGTAAAATGATCATCCAGAGCTCTTATAAACCTTTTACAACTTCAGTTGCCTTTCCAGCCAATGTAGATTAAGATCAGACTGCACAGAATGTGCAGTCTGATCTCTGATCTACACTGTCTGCACTGCTTGGACATTCTGGACAAAAGCAAGCTTGAAATGGCAATTATGATAATTCTTTTCCTACAGTATTTTCTATCTTTCTAAAGATAAATCCCAGCATTTGAGCCATATTCAATTTGTCGTCTACAAATCTTTAAAACATTTCACAGGTCTTAGATTTCATTGTTTGGTAAAGAGACTTAACCCAAAAAAGAATAAAAATTTTATAATTGAGCCTTGCTCTGGCAAAAGGGGGCTTAATGCATCTCCGTAATGCATGATACCACGCAAGCTATCACATAATTATGGATCCATAATAGCTACTTTTTTTAACAACCACTTTAATCTTGAGGTAGACTGATCCTTGGACATACAGAAAACTGACCAATAGCGAAAAGTTTCGGCCCAGGTCAGCCTGCGCGGACTGCGCAGGCTGACCTGGGTCGATACTTTTCGTAGATGCATTAAGCCCCCTTTTCACAGAGCACAGCTCATATATAGCACACTGCAAAACACATATGAAAGGTTTCAACCTCTTTCCTCAGATTTAGATCCACTGTTTTAATGACCGTAAGAGAGCAGGTTTTTAAAATCATGGTTGGAAATGGGGAAAAACCCTGGAAACCAACATTTTGTGCTTTTCCCACAATCTTTGCAACCCTTTAACAGAGTAAATTCATCTTTTGAACCACATTTAAAATGCTGTCTGTAAGTGTGTTAAATTTTGAGAAGCCTTTAGTGTTGTGTTGTAGTAAAGAGTAAATAGACATCAACAGCGTTCTTTTATTCTTTTGGACTTTGATAAAAACTCCTTGTGGTAAAATGGTCAATGCATTATCAAAGGGATTTACTGCATGACCGTTGGGAGAAATCCCCTGAATTAATTTGTATCGCCTTAAACATGACCACACAGATATTTTGTCAACAATGCAATAGTGACAAACGTTTGGCGTTTTGAATTTAGCGCCTTTCTAAGACAGGTCTAAACTGAAAGCATTCGCAGATGTAATTAAAAAAGTGTCCCAGAATGATTTAAATTCCATGCTTATGAATATTTGAATTTTAAATAGAAAATATTGTGGGAGAGGGAGAAAATGCTGGTTACCAGCAAATTTTTCCTTTTGCCACTGTTTTCTACTGCCATTTTCTTAAAGCTTCCAAAAAACTGGGATGTTCGTTAAAAGGTTAATCGTATATCAAATAATCCCGTGCTTTAACTACCCTGGGGTAGACAGTTTCTGAAAGCATTGTTGGAATAGAAGAAAATGCTGTTAACCAGCATTTTCTTCTTTTTCCACTATATTTTTTAAAAATACTCAAGACACAAATTTCACTATTTGATCCACCTTTGTCATTTTGCAAATGCTTCCAATTTAGACAAAGCTAGAATTATGTCATTTGGTAGAGTTACCACTAATTATGATACAGCACTGTACTAGTACTATGGTAAATCTAAATTTGGGAAAAGCAGCAATCATATCTTATGAGTAATTGCTCCTTTTTCCAAAATGTTTTCAATGATGTCTACTATAAAAGAAAACATTTGTACAGAAATTAGTGAATCCTCCTCCAAACAATCCAGTGTTTCGAAAACACTGTGGGAAAAGGAGAAAATGGTGGTAACTAGTATTATCTCCTAATCCTCACAATTTTTTCTACCTTTCAAAAGACAAGTTTCATCATTTGAGCCATGTATGGTTTGTCGTCAGCAAAAGTGCTAAATGTGGAGCAATGTAAAGTTTTGTCATTTGGTAACAAAACAATATTTAAGATATTGAAATTTGTAGACGGCAATTCAATTTGTAGCTCCAATGCAGGATTAGTATATGATAGAGTAGAAAACATTTTTAGAAAAGGAGAGAAATGCTGCTTACCATTATTTTTTCCTTTTCCCATAATGTTTTCAAAATTCCTTTTCTTTGGGGTTGTTAAAATTCAGTATAATGTGGTAAACGGCTAAACAGAAAATTTAAAAATTGAGATGTCTGACTCCAACAATTGGTTTTATCAGATAAAACCTGTCGCTATCAATTATAGTCAACATACTTACCGGTAAGTCTCACATCAACTGTGATAGTTTACCTTTAAAGCCGTCTCAATCAACTGTGATAATTTATCCTTACGGGGCCAAATAAACCCAATGACCAATAAACCCAACTCACATCTTTAGTCCAGAACTACCCTAACTCCTTCCTTAAGGACAGAATTTTAGGGTTGCCTATATTAAAAGCCCTTGCTAAATATGGCCAAAAAGACTGGATTCAACCCTGATAACATAGAAAACACTTGGGAAAAGGAGAAAATGCTGGTAAACAGCATTTTCTCCTTTTTCCACAATGTTTTCTATCCTACCAAAGAAAAGTTCCACCATTTGAGCCACATTTAAATTATCTTCTGAAAATGCTTTCAATTTGGAGAAGTCTATGATTCTGACATGTTGTAATATGAGTTAGGGGTTGATTTGATATATACAAGGTTTTAGAAAACTGCTCGACATCACCGCCCCTATTGTACCTACCACTAAACCTGTCAAACTGAAGAAACAAGATAAGATCAAACTCTCCTTTTGCTAATGTACAACAGTCAAATTTTAAAAATGGGAAGAAATTAACATCAACCACTTGGGAAAAGATCTATAACAGAACTAATTTATGTAAACAGTTGTTGCTGGATGGATGGATGGATGGATGGATGGATTGGTTGATTCATTGATTGATTGGTGTTTCACGCCGCCTTCAACTTCATTTCAGACATGTCATGGCCATAGCTCACATATTCATCTATGTCCTTGGTTTCAACAGTACTACGAAGCTAGTGTATCTGAAGTGTCTTGCCCAAGGACACTCTCACAAAGAACCAAGTGCTTCCAGTGAGGCTTGAACCCAGGGCCTCCAGGTTATGAGTCCTACACTTTACCACTGAGCCACACAGATGCTTTCATGCAAAGGAAGACACACAGACAAATGCACCTGCAGACATCCGTCCGCTTCTCTTCGATCTACGGGGAAGAAAAATGAGAATCACTTGTAACTGAGCCATGCTCTGGCAAAAGAGGGCTTATTGCATCTCTGTGATGCATAATACCATGCAAGTCGTCATATAATTATGGATCCATGGTAGCCACTTTTTTTTAAACAACCCATTTAATCATGAGGTAGACTGGTCCTTGGGCATACGGAAAATTGACCAATAGCAAAGAGTTTCGGCCCAGGTCAGCTTGTGCAGACTGCTTAGGCTGACCTGGGTTGATATTTTTCTCAGATGCATTAAGCCCCCTTTTTTTACAGAGCATGGCTCAACTTTATAGTTAAATCAACCGAACAAAATTTTGTTCTCAGCTAAATGGCAGGAACTGGCGGCTGGCAAATTAAAGGTAGCTCATATGATGATTTCTGTCTGTCTGATAGGGTAGTAGACATTGTGGGAAAAGGAGAAAATGCTGGTTACCAGCATTTTCTCCTTTTCCCACAATGTTTTCAAACGCCTTCTTTCTTAGAGTCCTTTTCTCACAATGTTTTCTTCCCTATGAAAGACATGTTTTGTGTTTTGAGTAACATTCAATTCATTGTCTGCAATTGCTTTCAATTTGGACAAGGTTTAAATTTCGTTGTCTGCTAAAGAGTTTAAACCTGTGTTGTTTGGTAAAAGATTTAATCTTTTACCACACAATCCAGAGTATTAATGACCCTGAGAAGTAGGCTTTCGGAAAACATTGTTGGAAAAGGAGAAAATGCTGGTTACCAGCATTTTCTCCTTTTCCCACAATGTTTTCTAGATTATCTGATACAAATCCCATCCTTTGTGCCGTATAAATTTTGTCATCTGTAAAATGCTTTCAAATTAGATCTAGAAATAAAATATTGTCATTTGGGAAAGAGTTAAACATGATGAAAAGAGTAAACATTGAAATCTTAGAAAGTTATTAAAATCCTCATAGCAGCATGTCTCCTTTTGAGAATAATCCAATTCTCTGCATGAATGAAAGTTAAATACTTCTTCACTAGACCACATACAGCTATAGCCAGTTCTACATTGAAAGCATTCTGCCAATATTTCAATTTTAGCTAACATAATGTCCTTGAGAAGCTGGAAAACATTGTGGGAAAAGGATCCAGCATTTTCTGCTTTTCTCAAAATGTTTACAAACAACTTCAAGCTATGGAATTGTATTTATAAGCATGGGATAATTTCCCAAAGGAATACCGCAGTAGGCTAAATGACGTGAGATGCCCTCAAAAAGGTAGGCTAAAAGAAGTGTGATGCCTTTACTGCTGTACGCTAAAGGAAGTGTGATGCCTTGCCTTTACTGCAGTAGGCTAAAGGAAGTGTGATGCCTTGCCTTTACTGTGGTAGGCTAAAAGAAGTGTGATGCCTTTACTGTGGTAGGCTAAAAGAAGTGAGATGCCTTTACTCCAGTAGGCAAAAAGAAGTGTGATGCCTTACCTTTACTCAAGTAGGGTAAATGAAGTGTGATGCCTTCAACAAGGTAGGCTAAAAGAAGTGTGATGCCTTGCCTTTACTGATGTAGGCTAAAAGTAGTGTGATGCCTTTAATGTGGTAGATTAAAAGAAGTGAGATGCCTTTACTCCAGTAGGAAAAAAGAAGTGTGATGCCTTGCCTTTATAGTAGTAGGCTAAAAGAAGTGTGATGCCTTTTCTGCTGTAGGCTAAAAGAAGTGTGATGCCTTTACTGCAGTACGCTAAAAGAAGTGTGATACCTATACTGCTGTAGGCTAAAAGAAGTGTGATGCCTTGCCTTTACTGTAGTAGGCTAAAAGAAGTGTGATGCCTTTTTTGCTGTAGGCTAAAAGAAGTGTGATGCCTTTACTGCAGTAGGCTAAAAGAAGTGTGATACCTATACTGCTGTAGGCTAAAACAAGTGTGATGCCTTGCCTTAACTGTAGTAGGCTAAAAGAAGTGTGATGCCTTTACTGCTGTAGGCTAAAAGAAGTGTGATGCCTCTACTGTGGTAGGTTAAAAAAGTGTGATTCCTTTACCGCGGTAGGCTCACAAAAAATCTGATGCCCTTCTTGTTATACAGAATGATTGACAGCACACTGGATATAACCTTTTACTAAACAATCCTTGGTTTTAACGACCCTGAAAAAGAAAGCTTATGAAAAAATTGTGAGAAAGGAAGAAAATGCTTGTAATCAGCATTTTTCCTATTCCCGCAATATTTTCTACCTTTCCAAAAACAAAATTTCAGTCTTGGCTCACACTTATTTATCTTCTGCAAATGCTTTCAATTTGGGAAAATCTAAAAATTTTGTCGTTTGGTAAAGAGATAACTATGATCATCTTTCCTCTAAACCTTAATCCTTGATGCACCAAAGGTAAAAAATTGTTTTTTTTTTGGGGGGGGGGGGGGGGGGGTGTTTAACTTCTATCCAAACAAAGAAATTTTAGACTAGTCCAAACTGAAAGCATGTGCAGAAGACAAAATAAATTTGATTCAAAATTGAAATTTGTCACAGGAAGGTTTGAAAGCATTGTTGGAAAAGGAGAAAATGCTGGTTACCAGAATTTTCTCCCTTTGCCACAATATTTTCAAAAGCTTTTTTTCTCTGGGTTGTTTAATGTCAGGATTGTGGTAGAGGATATCACAGCTGCCAGTGCACCTATCCATGCTTTCTTTTACCAGTTCTTAACAAAATATTCTTCCAAAGCCACTGGCTGCTTTATCATATCACCATCATCATAACCATGATCAGCAGTGAGAGTGGAATGAATCCTGTCACAATGACCATCTTCATTATTCATAAAGAAATTGGTTAAGCTTGGGATTCGTACCACTGACCCCCTATTTTTAGCTCTCCATGTTACCAACCAGGGTATCAGGCTTGGCTCTATTGGTAAAGAAAGGAGCTTTTGTGGATGGAAGAGATCAAGATCACAACATAAACAAAGTTTTAGACTTATCCAAATTGAAAGCATTTGCAGACTACAAAATAAACATGGCTCAAACGATCAAATTTGTCTTTGATAGGATAGAAAACATTGTGGGAAAAGGAGAAAATGCTGGTTACCAGCATTTTCTCCTATTCCCACAATGTTTTCAAAAGGCTTCTTTCACAGGGTTGTTAAAACTCGGGATTGTGAGGTAATGGGTTAATGGGTAGAAAACATTGTGGGAAAGGAGAAAATGCTGGTTACCAGCCAATTCTCCTTTTCCAGCAATGTTTTCAAAAGCATTCTACCCCAGGGTTGTTAAGACTCGAGATTGTATGGTAAAGGGTTAACAACTATTGCCTTTGTTTAAAGAATGTAATTACTGAATAGTGGTTTACGCCGCTTTCAAAATTATTTCAGCTATATAACAGCGACAGCTCACAGTCACATTTATCTTGGGTTTCAGCAGTGCTAGACTACAGCTCTGAAGTGTCTTGCCCATGGGCACTCCCTCACAAAAAAAAAACTCACTGTACTTCATTCTTAGAGTAAGAACCATTTGTTTGTATGATGTTTTTACGCCTTTTATAACAGCAGCGGCCAGTACACCTATCCATGCTTTCCTGGAGTTTCTTTTATCAGTAATTTGCACAATATTCTTCCCTAGCAACTTGCTGCTATCCCACATACTAGTAACCATTGTCAAAACAATGATTACGAGTGAGAGAGGAATGAATCCTTTGCAATGGCTATCAATCCTCATAATGAAATTGGCCGAGCTGGGGATTCTTACCAGTGACCCCCTGGTTTCAAGTTTGCTACCAACTGTGCTACAAGGGCTTGGGTGAGTAATAAACAAACCCAGGCTTCCAAGTTATGAATCCTATAATTTTCCACTGAGCCACCCAAGACCCTACCCTAAAGAATATGAAAAAAACAATATGACATAATACAGATTTAAACTAGTTTTGAGCAATTTCGCTGTTTGCCATTATGCTTTCAAAAGCCATCTGTAACAGATGCATCAAGATGTCTGCACTGAATCGAAAAAAGAAAATTAATAATCTCTTTCACCTAGGTAGCTTTCCTCTTTGACAAAAAATACAAATTTACCGCTTTACGGAATGATCTCATGTTTTAACAACCCTGAAGAAATGGTCTTTTGAAAATATTGTGGGAAAAGGAGAAAATGCTGGTAACCAGCATTTTCTCCTTTTCCAACAATGTTTTTCCACCCTATCACAGACAAATCTTGTCATTTAATTCATATTTAGTTGTCTGCATTGGCAATGAATTTGGATTAGCCTAAAATTCTGTCGTCTAATACAAGCTTAATCCAGATATAAATATCTAATCCACTGTTTATAAATTCATACTGAGTAGTCCGAAGTAGTCCTGCCTAAAAGTTGTCAAACCACAATCCTATTCTGAAACGACATTTCCTTAATCGATATAAATATTTTCATCAGGGGTTCAGTCAACATTGAATACTTAGCCGGGCTGAATTATACAAAATAAACAGAAACCCTTACCTATACTTGAACGTCGATTTTGTATCATTTGTATATATACGCCAGAACTACTTAAAATAATCCGAACAACACAGAACAGTAATTATAGATTTCAGGATTATTGTACATGTACATTCAGCGAATGTAGTTTATCCTCTATAAGATTTATTTTAAAAGTTTTATATGATCCTTTCATTGCCAAATACATAAATTAAATTTTTGCAATGCTTATAAATGTAGATCACTTGCAAAATGATAAAACAGGTGATAATACAGATTAAAGAAGTGGACTGTACAGATCAAGATCAGACTGCACATTCTGTGCAGTCTGATCTTGATCTACGCTGTCCACGAAAGCTTCTTGTGTCATTTATGGTAAGGAAAGAGTTAACATATTTTTACCAAAAAGCTGTATGGTTTAACACTGTCTAAGTGACAAACTGTCGCTAAATTATACTACAATATATTGAGCACACAACTTTATTCACCCGTTAATTCACTGCTGAAATCTGATTGGCTCAGACATGCTTTGTATAACACTGTTTATAATCCATCACTCTGATAATCTGACAGCGACACCAAAAAGAAAGCTTTAATCCCTATGACGCACATTCCTGTATTTTATCAACCATATAAAGAAGAGTTTTGAAAACATTGTGGGAAAAGGAGAATAAAATGCTGGCAACAAGCATTCTCTTCTATTCAAACAATGTTTTCTACCCTTTTAAATATAAACTCAAACATTTCAGTGACATCTAAATTGTCATCTGCAAATGCTTTCAAATTGAACAAGTCTGAAATCTTGTTGTCTGGTAACTTGTTGCTTCTAGAATATGAATAACCCTTTCCCAAACAATCGCTGGTTTTCACGACCTTGAAAAAGAAGGCTTTTGAAAACATTGTGGGAAAAGGAGAAAATGCTGGTAACCAGCATTTTCTCCTTTTCCTACAGTGTTTTCTACCCTCCCAGAAAGAATTTCAAATTTTTGAGTCATGTTAATTTTATCGTCTGCAAATGCTTTCAATTTACTCTTTACCAAACAACAAAGTTTTAGACTTATCCAAATTGAAAGCATTTGCAGTCGACAATATAAACATGGCTGAAACGATAAAATTTGTCTTTGATAGGATAAAAAACATTGTCGGAAAAGGAGAAAATGCTGGTTATCAGCATTTTCTCCATTTCCCACAATGTTTTCAGTGGCCTTCTTCCTCAGGGTCGTTGAAAACCCTGGATTGGTTGTTAAAGGGTTAATTGTTGCATTCTGCAGCAGACCACTTTTAAAAACATTGCAGTAAAAGAGGAAATTACATCTTTCATTCAAACCCTTTAACACTCAATCCCAACATTTAACAACCATGAGGAAGAAGGCTTTTGAAATCATTGTGGGAAAAGGAGAAAATGCTGGTAACCAGAATTTTTTCCTTTTCCTACAATGTTTTCTACTCTGTCCAAGACAAATCCCATCATTTGAGCCACATTTAACTCTTTACCACATAATCCAGAGTTTTAACAACCCTGACGGAGAAGCCTTAATGGGAAGAAAACATAGTTGGAAAAGAAGAAAATGCTGGTAACCAGCATTGTCTCCTTTTCCCATAATGTTTTCTACTCTACCAAAGACAGAAATCATCATTTTAGCAGTATATAATTCGTCGTCTGCAAACGCTTTCAGTTTGGTTCAGTCTAAAATTTTGTCGTTTGGTAAAGAGTTTAATTGCTGTCTGCAAAATAAATGAGCCATGCACTGTGAAAAGGGGGTTTAATACATCTCTGTGATCCATGGTACCAAGCAAGCCCTCACATACTTATGGATCCATAATATCCACCTTTTTCAACAACCAACTTAACCATGAGATAAATTGGTCCTTGGGCATACAAAAAATTGACAAATAGCGAAAAGTTTCGGTCCAGGTCAGCCTGCGCGGACTGCGCAGGCTGGCCTGGGTCGATACTTTTCGTAGATGCATTAAGCCCCCTTTTTACAGAGCATGGCTCAGTTATAATGCTTTCAATTTGGGCCAGTCTGAGATTTTGTTGTGTGGTTGAGAGTTAACTGTTCACTACACAATCACAAGTTTTAACGACCCTGTAGAATAAGACTTTTGAAAACATTGTGGGAAAAGAAGAAAATGCTGGAAACAAGCATTTTCTCCTTTTTCCACAATGTTTTCTATTCTTTCAGACACAAATTGCATCATTTGAGCCACATACAGTCTGTCGTCTGCAAATGCTTCTCATTTGGAACGGTCGAAAGTGTTGTCATTTGGTAAAGGACTAATTCATTGTGATTATTAATATTCAAAGTTGTCTGTTGAAGATCCGTTTCATGAGTTTTACTAAAAAACAATTACCTAAATTGAAAGTAGTTGCAGATGACAAATAGTATATGACTCAAATGAACAGATTTGTATGTAAAAGGGTGATCATATCATGGGAAAAGGAGAAATAGCTGGTTATAAGCATTTTCTCCATTTCTCAGAATGTTTTTAAAAGCCTTCTTCCTTTGGGTATTTAAATCTTTGGTCTGTGTGGTAAAGAATTACGGATTTAAAACTACAGATGATAATCATAGTTATGATCTGGTGTAATGACACTAAAAAGAACAGTATGGTAAAAGGAGAAATTGCTCATTTTGAGCTACATATATTTGTCTTTTTGTCCAAATGCTTAAAAAATCAACCTGATAATGACCGATAGCTCAATATAATGTCACCTTTCAATATTGCTATATCACAGCAACAGCTCACTTATGCGTGAGCCTTGCTCTGCGAAAAGGGGGCTTAATGCATCTGCAAAAAGCATCAACAGAAACATTTTGCAATTGGTCAATTTACTGTATGTCAAAGGACCAATCTACGTCATAAATTAGTTGGTTGCTGGACAAAATAGATTTTATAGATCAATAATGATGTGATGACTTGCTTGGTTTCAAGCATTACAGAGATGCATTAAGCCCTCTTTTGCAAGAGCATACCTCACATGTTTTTCACTGACTTCATGTGTACTAGGCTTGGGCTCTTTAGTAGCTTGTTTAATTCTTTACCAAACGACAAAATTTTAGACTTGTCCAAATTGAAAACATTTGCAGACAACAAATCAAAAGTGCCTCAAATGATGGAATTGTCCTTGATAGATTTGAAAACATCATTGGAAAAGGAGAAAATGCTGGTTACCAGCATTTTCTCCTTTTCCAACAATATTTTCAAAAGGCTTCTTTCCAAGGGGCATTAAAACCAGGGCTTGTTTGGTAAAGACTTAAAGGACAATCAAAAGTTAATTTCATTTTGTATGAGGGGTGATCATAAAGGTTATTTTGAAAACTACTTCATATACGATTACGAAAAATTGCACAGATGAGCATTAATTATCTGGTAACTAACTTAAGCTTTCAATTGTTGTCTTATTCAAGTAGGTAAAGTGTGACGTCATTTTAATGACGTCATATACTGCATAATTAGTGGTCCAAAATGTCGGACGTTTTATTTGAGCCGAGAGTAATCATAAAGTTTTACTTCAAACTTGGAAAGTATTTATCAGAAATCAAAACAAATTTAGAAAGAGATTGAGGGGACTTTGCACACAAGAAATCTGATATTTCTAAATGGATCGGACCGATTTAACCATGAGTGTGATACTGTTAAAGATGACCCTAAATCTGGCCGTCCATCAACTTCAGTCATAGACAAAATATTCATGGATGTAGAGCAGCATGTAAAACAAAATCGCCGAGATACTGTGAGGAAAAAAGCTGACACATTTAGCTTTTCATATAAAAATGCCCAGGAGGTTTTGAGAGACAATCTTGGAATGTCTCATGTGTGCACAAGGTGGGTACCTCGACTATTGACACCCAAGGCAATGGGGGTTAGGGTCGAAGTCTGTTAAGAAATTTCAGAACACATTAGGGTAGAAGGGTCAAACTTTACTGATCATATTGTAACATGGGATGAAACATAGATACACTTTAACGAGACTGAAACTAAACAACAAAGCAGTTTACAGAAACATTTAACACCGCCTTCCACCGCTAAAGCCAGGCTTTCTAATTCAGTCAGCAAACTTATGTGCATCATATTTTTTTATTCTCCTTTTTTCTTCTTAATCATGTTGTATCTATACATACTACAGTCAATGCTGACTTTTATGCCCATATTATCCAAAGAAATTTCAAGAACACCATATGAAAAAGACTGCAAGAAGTCCTGCGGAGTGACGTCACTTTACACTAAGATAACGCCCTAGCTCACAAAGCCACACTTGTACAGAAAACTCTGCAAAAACTAAACACACAAATACTAGCCAACCTTCCCTATAATTCAGTCATGACCCCTTGTGACCTTTGGCTAGTTCCTGTTTTGAAGGATTCTCTATTTGGCACGCACTACAGGAGCAGAGAGGAACTAACCCTCACTATAACTGGGTCCTTGAGAGTAATGTCACGTGACGTGCTTGCGCACGTGTTTCGCGCATGGGGATCAAGAATAAAAAAGTGCATAGAATTCAAAGGAGGTTAATTTCAAAAAAAGTAGACATTCCAAGTTGTTTTTTAAAACAGTATTCCAATATAGGCACTGGTCCACGTTCTTTCTGATCACCCCTCGTATATTGGTCTTGTTATTGTTTGGTATTTAATACCTTTTTCATACATGAGCCATGCTCTGGCAGAAGGGGGTTTAATGCATCTCTGTAATACATTATAACAAGCAACTCATGAAATAATTATGGATCCATAAAATCCATTTTGTCTAACAACCAAATTTATCATGAGGTCCTTTGATATGCAGAAAATGTACAAAAAAGCAAAAATTTATAACCCATGTCAGCCTGCGTGGATTGAGCAGGCTTATATTGGTCGATAGTTTTTGCAGATGTAATAATCCCCCTTTTCACAGAGCATGGCTCATACAGTAACAGCAAGAGAGTAATGACTATCTTCAATCCTGGGTAGAAAATTGGCCAAGTTGGGGAATTGAACCAGGACTCTCCCGGTTTCAAGCCCTATGCAATACCGTGTGTGTTACCAGGTTGGACATTCACCAACCATTCTTAGGAACATTCTTGGTCTTGTCCTCCAGAATTTTATGAATTTGAAAGTAACACAACTTCTGATTGGCTAAACCATATGGTTTAGCCAATCAGAAGTTGTGTTTCTTTCTAAATATAGAATATTAAACCTAGAATTAAATCAAGACTGGTTGGTGAATACAGGCCTGGGTTTGGCACTCAACAGTAAAAATCAGCAATTAAGATGGAGATCGAACCTAGGATCTCTTGATTGCTTATCTAATACCTTCATGACTGAGCTACACAGAACCCCTTCAACTATCAATATCATATAAACCATTTACTAAATAATCCTGAGTTTCAAATGCCCTGAGATAAAATGCTTTTGGAAATACTGTGGGGAAAAAGGGGAAAATACTGACAATGTTTTCTATGCTTTCAAAGACAAACCCCATGTTTTGGCCTTCTTTTCAGAAGTCATCTGTTAACACTTTCAATTTTGATGGGTCAGAAACTTGTCATTCAGTAAAGAGTTTAAAGCTGTGCACATTTATTAACCCTTTAGCAGACAACAAAATTTTAGCTTTGTCCAAATTCAAAGCATTTGCAGACAACAATTTCAATGTGGCTCAAATGGTGCAATATTCTTCAATATGGTAGAAAACATTGTGGGAAAAGAGAAAATGCTGGTTATCAGCATTTTCTCCTTTTCCCACAATGTTTTCAAAAGGCTTCTTTCCCAGGTTAGTTAAAAGTCGGCATTGTGCTGTAAAGGGTTAAGCCATTTGGGTAAACAACTGCGCTTGAGTATATAAAAGTCCTGGTAAAAACTTTATAAAAGTGTGAAAGTTATCAAATAATGGTCACATTTCTTAACTTAACATCATGTATGTAACGAAATTTGATTTCAGTTTTTTACCACATGAAGGAATTCAAGTAAGTGAAATCCGTAATTATTGATAGATCTTGAACCAGTCAAGGTGGGATTATTTTGACATTTTATGGTCTAAGGGAAAAAACTCTTACAATCGTAGACTTGCATTTGTGATGAGTGGCCTCCCTTATTTTGAGATCAACTCCTTCATTCGGCAAACTCGGATGATCCTTTGATGTAGGTACGGAATCGGTCGAGTTGTGCCGAGTGCACCCCCAACCCTCGCCTTGTTCCTTGCCTTTGAATATAACGCTAGAATCAGGATAGTATCAAACGCCAATATTTTCAAAAAAATCGTAGATATATCTGTTTAAGGAAGATTTCATTAAATGAAAACTACAATTCCGCGTAGATCTCGACCTAGAGGCGTATCGATTACAAGTATTGCTCCAGTTATGTTTTAAATTGATATCCTGCTTCCAGGCCAATTTCGCTCATAATCGCTGATTGAGAGAAAGTAAATACTATGCGAAGAATTTAAACACACATTGGGCTCCATTTATTAATTATAGTCAGAAGATTCGATTTGTTGCAGGCTAGTGCAGCACATTTGACGATATTTCTCGATGTCCCTAAATGGAAAACATGACTTCCGGCCTACCCCCGACTCGAAGATAAACTCCGATTTTTGTTTGTGATTGTGTCTCGGATCGGATCGATAATAACTTTAGGCGCAGGAATTTGACATTCTTCAATCAAAATATATAATTAAATATAAAAAAAAAAACCACCCCCCTATATATAAAGAAACACGAGGAATGCAACGCCTCGATTACCCTGGACTACACAAAAATGCCCAACCCACCCACTCTGTGAAAAAGTGTCTTTTTAGGGATCGCCGAATGTCAAGGGTATATTTTGGTATTATCTGTCGCTAGGGTAAAGGATATTGTGATCACAGTTTGTTTCGTTGGTGATTTTGGGTGGGTTGGGCATTTTTGTGTAGTCAAGGGTAATCGAGGCGCTGTATTCCTTCTGTTTCTTTACATATAGGGGAGTATTTTTTCATATTTAATCATATATTTTGATTATAGAATGTCAAATTCGTGTGCTTTAGGCCTTACGCAAGAAGTAGCACACATTTCAAAGTTTCGTTCAGAAACCTATATGATCGCATTTATTCCTTAACTGATC
Organism: Hippopus hippopus; assembly: GCA_946811185.2. Taxonomy (NCBI): domain Eukaryota; kingdom Metazoa; phylum Mollusca; class Bivalvia; order Cardiida; family Cardiidae; genus Hippopus; species Hippopus hippopus. Next base: position 41,564,586 of record OX328105.1, on the reverse strand, counting down.
AAATTACTGACTACCATGACATAAAGATCTTACCATGATAATCAATGCAGCCTGATTATTTCTCGCTTTTTAAGTTTTGGCGGTTGTTGTGTTTATATCTTCAAACAAGGGAGACAACTATCTAGCTATCAATATCAGTGTCTTTACTTTTTTTTTTCATCAGTCTCTTATCAACCCGGTTAATGTCAATGAACCTGTTATCAGAATACATTATGTACAACGAATTCGAGCTTGCTGGAAAAAATATCGTTTTTATACCGATCGTCTGTACGACACTTGAAATATTCGACTTTGGTTTTATGCTGTCCACAAATGTAAGGGAAGCTACTCTTGTTCAAATAATAGCGATAGTTCTTTACGAGTTTTCTCCCTTAGACCATTTATATTTCCATCTCTTCGTAATAAGACGCTTACAGAACGGACATGAATGGAAAAGAGTAGGTTAAACATGGAAAAAGGCTGGAGAAATAACTACGATATTGAAAACTGTGTAACTGTTTTCTGATGGTTGTTATTCAAGGTAGAAATAAATTACTTTTGTGTATAATTAATTGCCCATGTTGAAAATTATTTACGAATAAGAGGCGTAATTTAAACTGCTTGTCGATAAATGTGTCTACCAGACAAAAGCAACCATGAAAGACATATCATCAAACGAATTACTGGTCTGTCTGTTTGTCCGTCTGTCCATCTGTCTATCATATTATTGAAAAGAAAGGGTATACTGACAATATGGTAGGGTATTCTTTCCTCGAGCTGAATATCTCTAGGATGTCAACTGATCATCATTTAAGCTAATTTAAATTTTGCATTGGTGCAAAGACAGAATATAATCTTCAATCACTTGATTTGCCTAGTCATAATATTATGCATCATTCGTTACTCGTAATAACACAATCTTTTGAAACTGACTTATTAATGATAATTTTGCAGCAGCAAATTTTTTTAAGTCACTGGTACAGGGGAAATCCTTTGTATTATTCCCTTTCTTCCACCTATATTCATTGTGTCAATTTTAACTTATAAGTACTTTGTTTTGTTTTCGATTCTACTTTTTGCATGTTACATTGTTTTGGATATGAAAGAATATACAATTAACCCATTACCGTATAGACTAATCCTAACCACCGAACAATTAATACAAGGACGGGTAATACAAAGGGGAATATTTGAAGAAACGACGAAACTATTAGAGTGATGTGGAATGCATTTTGGGAAAAACAGGAGATAACTTGCAAAGCTGTTATCGGCGGTCTAGCCGATCCATGGCCATACCACTTTTTTCGGCCGAATATGGTATTGGCCATATTACTTTTTTTAAATTTTCTTCTATACTTTTTCAACCCCGAGGTCTGTTTCATCAGGCAGTAATCAAGGTCAAAGATCAAGTGATAATTGAAGCGTGCCACGGTCAGTATGCGTCTGCCGAAGGGTGTTAAATCTTAAGGTGTTGTATCTTAACCCTTTACTGCACAATGCCAACTTTTAACGACCTGGGAAAGAAGCCATTTGAAAACATTGTGTGAAAAGGAGAAAATGCTGGTAACCAACATTTTCTCCTTTTCCCACAAAGTTTTCTACTCTATCAAAGAAAAATTGCATCACTTGAGCCACATAGAAATTGTCGCCAGCAAATGCTTTCAATTTGGACAAGGCTAAAATTTTGTCGTCTGGTAAAGGGTTAAATAAAACTATGATGATCCATTTATAAACCGGGCCGTATACAAATTTATTTGCATATACGCAAGACTGTATTAGACCTAGATTTATTACTTTTTGGTAACAAAACCTTTGAATTTAACCGCAGTTGATTTGCTATATTGGAATGCCTTCACTTCAACGAGACTAAATTTTGGATGCAATTCTGGTCGTCTGCTATAACGTAGAGTTGGCCCTTTCCGCGCCATCTGAAGGTAACAGGTATTATCATGGACGGTTGGGACTGCTATTAGACTGCTCAGAGGATGCAGTCTAGAGGCCTTTGAGGGCCTGAAATCGCTCTACTGGAAGTGATTTTGCTTTTGTTGCTAACATACCTTATGAATTCATCATGCAAAAATGAAAAAGACAAAAACACAAAAAAATAGGGGTGGGGGTGTTCTTGCAACTGGGCTTGAACCCATTAAGACAGCATAAGTAGGCATGGTGAATTGAACAAATAGTAAAAAAATTGAAATACAATTTCTCAAAACCAATTGTTTGAAATCCAGCCCAATTTGATAGGGTTTCAGTGCGCTTTGTATTAAACAATCCTAGCAAATATCAAAGTAATGTTACTAATAATGTGGACTTTTTGTTGAGTAAACAGTACTAAGTCAGCAAATGGCTGATTTTTTTCCTAAACTGATAACTAGATTTTCTTCGAGTTCAATCCCTTGATGAACCCAATAATTTTTGCAGGTTTCAAAAGAATTGGATATAATTGGATAAAAAATGCAGACTTCATTGCCTTAACAAGAAATGGAAATTTTCAAATTTAAATGGCTACTTTTCCCACACTGATTGTCAGATTTTTTTCCAAAACCAATAGGGTTCAAGCTATTGATGAGTTAAACAAACTGCAAGTTTCACGAAAATCCTAGCAAAAATACCATATTTCTCCTAATAAAAGCTCCCAGGAGCTATGCAAAACAAAGATAGCCTTTATTTGTACCCAATTTGCAAAGCAAAAAGTCTGTCCAATTTTGTATTTCTTTGTGTTTTAGTGATTGTTAAGAGGAAATATTAATAAAATTAGAGGAATTATTCATCAAATTCTTCAAATATTGTCATTTTAATTAGCTAATGTAAATTAGGTTAACATGATTTAAGGGTTTTTCTGGGGAGGGACCTACTATAAGGGAGGGTGCTTTTATTAGGAGAAATATGGTACAAACTTTATAACGTAAACAAGAAATTTTCAACTGCAAATGGCTACTTTTCCCATACTGATTGTCAGATTTTTCTCAGAATCAATAGGGTTCAAGCTATTGATGAGATAAACATGAAAATCTGATCACAAATGCAGACTTTATTGCATAAAAACGAAAAAGATAGAGAGACAGACGGACGACGGAAACCACACCATGACATAAGCTCTGCTGGCTTTCAGCCAGTAGAGCTAAAAATCCGACCTCAACTGTAGACTAAGTTATCATGTAAACAAAACTAGAGGCCCTTGAGGGCCTGAAAGTGTTCTACTGGCAGAGATTTTGCTTTTTTGCCAGCATACATTATGAATTCATGAAAAAGGAACAACAAAAAAAAGAAATGGGTTTGAACCCGCTAAGACAGCATAAGTAGGCATGGTGAATTGAACAAATAATGAAACAACCACAGATGAAGACTTTATCACGTAAAAAGAAATAGAAATTTTCAACTTTAAATGGCTACTTTTCCCATACTGATTGCAAATCTAACTACGAATGCAGACTTTATCACATAAACAAGAAATGAAAGTTTTCAACTTCAATTGGCTACTTTTCCCATACTGGTTGTCAGATTTTTTTCAAAAATCATTAGGGTTTAAGCTGTTGATGATACAAAGCAACTGTGCAAGTTTCATGAAAATCTGACTACGAATACAGTCTTTATCACGTAAACAAGAAATGGAAGTTATCAATTTCAAATGGCTACTTTTCCCAAACTGATTGTCAGATATTTTTCAAAATCAATAGGCTTCAAGCTATTGATGTGATAAACAAATTCTGCAAGTTTCACAAAATCTGATCACAAATGCAGACTTTATCGCGTAAACAAGAAAAAGACTAACAGATGGACAGACAGATGGAAGGACAGACAGACGGAAACCATACCACGACATAAGCTCTGCTGGCTTTCAGCCAGTAGAGCTAAACAAGAGGGCCAAGATGGCCCTGGATCGCTCACCTGAATTTTTGAGAGGACCATAACCAATTTTTTTTAAAGTATTGAAATTTTGGAAACAAAATCAGTATTTTGCCAAGCAATTTTAAAAAGGTCACCTGTAGAAATCATTTCAAAATCTGTCACCACCCCTACAATCATCACCACAACCATGTTTTTGAAGAATCAGAATTCTGCAAATAAATTTTAGGATAGGTCACCCAAAGACCTTATCTTGAACAAGAGCACATGCCCAATAGTGGCTAAAAATATTAAGTTGAACAAGAGCACCTCATGAGAGTGCCAATGATTGGCTGTTGGAACCTTGCTGGATAGTAAAATAAAATTCCAAATTGCAAAAGGGGCATAATTTGGACAAAACAATTTTGGAGTTAACTGCCCTTGTTGTATGGGTTGCTTTTTACTAGTGAACAATTATTCCGAGATATAGAGGAAGCCGAGATATAACAAAATGTCGAAGTTTTTGCACAACAACAACAACGCAGATGACACCAACAGGGCTATGTCAATACCTCTATGTTTTCTTTGAAAACAGCTAAGCTAAATAAGGGGTATAATATAAGGATCATTTCTGTGAAATAACTTCAAAATCTGAATAGTGGTTTCACAGAAAACAAAATTTTTAAGAATTTCTTCATGTCCTCAGAGAGCAAATAGTTTCCACCCACCACAGCCATGTTTCTCGACAGATCAAAATTTCGCGAATAAATTTTCGAAAGGGGCACCTAAGGAACATTTCTGTGAAATTATTTAAAAATCTGACAATTGGTTTAGGAGAAGAAGAATTTCAAAGAATTTCTTTAAATCCATACAGTGCAAAAATGCCCATCCCAAACCCAGGCCATGTTTTTCGACAGATCAAAATTTCGCGAACAATTTTTGAAAAGGGTCACCCAAGGAACATATCTGTGAAATTATTTCAAAATCTGACCAGTGGTTTCAGAGGAGAAGATTTTTAAAGAATTTCTTGAAAAATTCCATTTGGTTGCCATGGCAACCAGAGTTTTTGATGAAATAAAATTCTGTGAACAATTTTTAAAGAAGACCTCCCAAGGAACATTCCAGCCAAGTTTGGTCCCAATCGGCCAAGCGGTGTAGGAGGAGACGATGTTTAAAGAATTGTTGACACCGCTGGACGCCAAGAGCCATGTTTTTTGATGGATCAAAATTTCGCGAACACTTTTTGAAAAGGGTCACCCAAGGAACATATCTGTGAAATTATTTCAAAATCTGACCAGCGGTTTCAGAGGAGAAGATTTTTATAGAATTGTTGACACCAATGGACGCCAAGAGCCCCCCCCCCTTCCACCACGGCCATGTTTTTCGATGGATCGAAATTTCGCAAACAATTTTTGAAAAGGGTCACCCAAGGAACATATCTGTGAAATTATTTCAAAATCTGATCAGCGGTTTCAGATGAGAAGATTTTTAAATAATTTCTTAAAAAATTCCATTTGGTTGCCATGGCAACCAGAGTTTTTGATGAAATCAAATTCTGTGAACACCTTTTAAAGAGGACCTCCCAAGGAATATTCCAGCCAAGTTTGGTCCAAATCGACCAAGCGGTTTAGGAGGAGAAGATGTTTTAAGAATTGTTGACGCCGCATGACGGACGACGGATGACGGACACAGCGTGCCCCTAAAAGCTCCCCTTGAGCACGTTGTGCTCAGGTGAGCTAAAAAAGACTAATGGACGGAGAAAGACATCATTACATAAGGTAGAGTTTTTAGCTCTACTTTCAGGCAGTAGAGCTAAAAACACTTGAATCTTGTCACCAACATGGACACCTCCGGATTGCAACCTTGACCTTTGAGCTGGCATTACAGTTGTTGCATGCATAAGTCAATCCATAGTGATCATTTGTGCCAAGTTTTTTTAGAATTGGAGCATGCACCTGGAAGTTATTGGCTGTACACAAACAGTTCTGTTTAGAGAACACACACACAAACGGGTGATATGGTATATCAAGACAAATATTCTGACCGAATTTCAAGATTATTGGACTGAAAATGTGGCCTCTAGAGCTTACATACGGATTTTCTAAGATTTGACCTGGTGACCTAGTTTTTGACCTGACATGACCCATTTTCAAACTCATCCAAGCTAATATCATGACAAACATTCTGACCAACTTTACAGAGCATTAGACTGAAAATGTGGATTCTGAACCTTGCACAAGGTTTTTCAAAGATTTGATCTAGTGACCTAGTTTTTAACCCCACATGGCCCACTTTCGAACTCATCTGCGATATTATCAAGACAAACATTCTGACCAAATTTCAAGAGTATTGGACAGAAAATGTGGCTTCTGGAGCATACACAAGGTTTTTCAAAGATTGACCTAGTGACCTAGTTTTTGACCCAACATGGCCCGTTTTCAAATTTGTCAGAGATACATGTATCATCAAGACAAACATTCTGACCAATTTTCAAGAGTTTTGGACTGGAAAAGTGGCCTCTAGAGTGTACACAAGGTTTTTCTAAGATTTGACCTGGCGACCTAGTTTTTGACCCGACATGGCCCATTTTCGAACTCGTCCGAGATATCATCAAGACAAACATTCTGACCAACTTTCAAGAGTATTGGACGGAAAATGGGGCCTCTAGAGCGTACACAAGGTTTTTCTAGGATTTGACCTGATGACCTAGTTTTTCACCCGACATGGCCATTTTCAAATTCATCCGAGATATTATCAAGGCAAACACTCTGACCAACTTTCAAGAGTAATGGGCTGAAAATGTGGCCTCTAGAGCGTACACAAGGTTTTTCTAAGATTTGACCTGGTGACCTAGTTTTTGACCCGACATGACCCATTTTCAAACTCGTCCGAGATATCATCAAGACAAACATTCTGACCAACTTTCAGGAGTAATGGACTGAAAATGTGGCCTCTAGAGCGTACACAAGGTTTTTCTAAGATTTGACCTAGTGACCTAGTTTTTGACCCGACATGACCCATTTTCAAATTCATCCGAGATATCATCAAGGCAAACATTCTGACCAAGTTTCGTGAGTATCGGACTGAAAATATGGCCTCTAGAGCGTACACAAGGTTTTTCTAAGATCTGACCTAGTGACCTAGTTTTTGCCCCGACATGACCCATTTTCAAACTCGTCCGAGATATCATCAAGACAAACATTCTGACCAAGTTTCACAAGAATCGGACTGAAAATGTGGCCTCTAGAGTGTACACAAGGTAAAAGTTGACGACGCACGACGGACGCCAGACACAGCACCATCACAATAGCTCACCATGAACACTTCGTGCTCAGGTGAGCTAATAAAAAAGGGGGCATTAACTATTCTTAAACAAGACAAAGTTGAAATCTTTTACGAAACACAGTGGGAGAAGTAGAAACGCTGGATGTTCTACTTGAGTTTTCTCACACTTTTCTATTCTCACAGAGCAACCCGTTCATTTTGGTCAAAATAGTCATCCACCAATCCTTTATAGATGGACACAAATCTTGAGACTTACAGTGAAAAAAAAAACCCAGCAGAATTTTTCAGTCAAGAATAACACCCAGATTTTTGCTCAATTTCATGGTTGCTTTTGTTTTTCAGCAAGCAGACAGTGTAGATCAAAGATCAGACTGTTTATTTTGTACAGTCTGATCTTGATCTACACTGACTGCAAAGGCAACTATAGTCGTGAAAGGCGCTTGAAGGGTAAAAATCGTGTTGTCCGGTATGGTAAAAACATTTTTTAATATTTTACAGGTCTACAGTAGCCTGTGTTGTTATGGATAAAAGGCCCACAATAGTGTTTACCCACTTTCAACAGCACTTTGACAGCCGATACAGAAAGCTCATTCATGTCTTTTCCTGGCTTTTATTAAGGCCTGGCTAGAGTCTTTCCCAAATTTCAAAGTGCTAAAACAATGTAGTATGAAATGAAGGATTGGAAACAACTGCTTAAAACCCTTTACCATACAATCTCGAGTTTTAACAACCATAAAGAAAGCGGCTTTTGAAAACATTGTGGAAAGAGAAGAAAATGCTAGTAACCACCATTTTTCTCCTTTTTCCCAAATTGTTTTCTACCCCTTTTAATGAAAATACTATAACTTCGCCAACATTCAATTTGTTGTCTTAATCGAAATTCTTTCCATTTGCACAAGTCTAAGAATGTTTTGTGAGAAAAGATTAGTAGCATAAATAACAAACACAAGATCAGTGATATATCATTTTTCTATCAATGTTTGAACAAAAATATCATCAAAGAATGTAACAAGCAATTTCGTTGAAATGATATCCCCTGCCAAAAAGACCTTTTTTGATACAAACATATTAGAGGTGTTGTGTGTTGCATGCACATGTGACCTTTTTGTTAATGGTCCATGATAAATTACACATTAAGCCCCCTTTTTCCATGGCACAGCATTTCATTAAATGAAAAATATATAAGAGGTCCATAATGAGATAATACATTAAGTCCCCTTTTACCATAACATGGCATTTCATTAAATGAAAACAAATGATGAAAATAGACATCAAGCCCCCTTTTTTCATGACACGTCATTATATATAAAAGAAAATTGTATCAACAGACTATCCTAAGAAAGACATGCATGAAGTTTCATAAATGTTCGTCAAGGACTTTAGAAGATATCTGTCCAGGTGGATGAATGAGCATACTAACTGTTATTGGTCCATAATGAAATTATACATTTAGCCCCCTTTTTTCACGACATGGCATTTCATGAAATAAAATCAAATAACTATTGTCTGTGGCTTAATAAAGATGAAGTTTAATTGCATTTTGTCCTGTAGTGAAAGAGATATTGGTCCATAATGAAAATATTTGTCAAGCCCCCTTTTTCCATGACATGACATTTAATGAACAAGAGTGGCAAATTGTCGCAAGATACGCCCGTCCCACCGCCAGTTGTCGAGGGGGGATAATAATCATAAAGGGCAGGTACAGGAAAATAGTAGTGCAGCAAAAATCATGTAAGTGATTGAAATAGGCATGAATGTCTCCTCTAATGTTAAGGAAAAATGCATATGTTTCAGGTCATTCCAACATGAAAAGACAAAGTCATATTGTACAGAAGCATGAAAAGTTGTAAAAAAAAAATAATGAATAAGGAACAATTCAAAAAGGGCATTAGGTAAGGTTACGGCTCCAGTGCATTGCACTTTTCGTAACTGCAACAAACATGTTTACCAAGTCTCAAGTCAATTTGACTTGAGGTGACAAAGTTCCGTTCCGGACAAGCAAGAAATACTGTAAAAATGAAGATAAAAGTGAAATTACTCAAAATCAGCGCTAGGTAGAGTTATTGTTCTTGTGCACTGTACTCCGTAATATTGCAACAAACATGCATACCAAGTTTGAAGTCGTTCTGACTTGAGATGACAAAGTTATATTCCGGACAAGCACTAAATGCTGTAAAAATGATGATCAGAGGGAAATAACTCAAAGACAGCACAGGGTAGAGTTACAATTCTTGCACACTGCACTTCCAAATATTGCAACAAATAAGCATACCATATTTCAAATCATTCCTACTTAAGATGACAAAGTTATGCTCCGGACAAGCAAGAAATGCTATAAAAATCAAGATCTAAGGGGGAATAACTCAAAATTTGTGCTAGGAAGAGTTATGGTCCTTGTGCACGGCACTCTGTAATTTTACAACAATCATGCATACCAAATTTGAAGATGTTCAGACTAAAAATGACAAAGTTGTATTCCGGACAAGCAGAAAATGCTGTAAAAATGACGATCAAAGGGAAATAACTCAAAGACAGCACGAGGTAGAGTTATGGTTCTTTCGCACTGCACTCCATATCATTGCAACAAACACAAATGCCAAGTTTCAAGTCAATCGGACTGGAGATGACAAAGTTATGCTCCGGACAAGCAGAAACTGCTATAAAAATGAAGATCAAAGGGAAATAACTCAAAGATAGCACCAGGTAGAGTTATGTTTCTTTCGCAATGCACTCTGTATTATTGCAACAAACACAAATGCCAAGTTTCAAGTGAATCGGACTGGAGATGACAAAGTTATGCTCCGGACAAGCAGAAAATGCTGTAAAAATGACAATCAAAGGGAAATAACTCAAAGACAGCACGAGGTAGAGTTATGGTTCTTTTGCAATGCACTCCGTATTATTGCAACAAACACAAATGCCAAGTTTCAAGTCAATCGGACTGGAGATGACAAAGTTATGCTCCGGACAAGCAGAAAATGCTGTAAAAATGAAGATCAAAGGGAAATAACTCAAAGACAGCACGAGGTAGAGTTATGGTTCTTTCGCACTGCACTACGTATTATTGCAACAAACACAAATGCCAAGTTTCAAGTGAATCGGACTGGAGATGACAAAGTTATGCTCCGGACAAGCAGAAAATGCTGTAAAAATGACAATCACAGGGAAATAACTCAAAGACAGCACGAGGTAGAGTTATGTTTCTTTCGCACTGCACTCTGTATTATTGCAACAAACACAAATGCCAAGTTTCAAGTGAATCGGACTGGAGATGACAAAGTTATGCTCTGGACAAGCAGAAAATGCTGTAAAAATAAAGACCAAAAATTCACTCAACGGCGTAACTTAAAATCGCTCCCTGTCGGCCATTTTGCATTGAATCAAAAACACAAACAAGAGGACCATCATGGTCCTATATCGCTCACCTGAGTACTAAGCAGTAAAGGTCTACAATGAAGATAAATACCAAATATCAAGGTTCAAGGCCAAATGATAATGAAACAAGAGCAGCAAATTGTCGCAAGATAAGCCCGTCCCACCACCAGTTGTCAAGGACGTATAATAATCGCAAAGGGCAGGTAGTGCAACAAACATGTTTACCAAGTCTCAAGTCAATTTGACTTGAGACTTCAAAGTTCCGTTCCAGACAAGCAAGAAATACTGTAAAAATGAAGATCAAAGTGGAATTACTCAAAATCTGCGCTAGGTAGAGTTATTGTTCTTGCGCACTGTACTCGGTAATATTGCAACAAACATGCATACCAAGTTTGAAGTCGTTCTGACTTGAGATGACAAAGTTATGCTTTGGACAAGCACTAAATGCTGTAAAAATGATGATCAAAGGGAAATAACTCAAAGACAGCACGAGGTAGAGTTACAATTCTTGTGCACTGCATTTCCACATATTGCAACAAATAAGCATACCATATTTCAAATCATTCCTACTTAAGATGACAAAGTTTTGCTCTGGACAAGGAAAAAATGCTATAAAAATGAAGGTCAAAGGGGAATAACTCAAAATTCGTGCTAGGAAGAGTTATGGTTCTTGTGCACTGCACTCCTTAATTTTACAACAATCATGCATATCAAATTTGAAGATGTTCAGGCTTGAGATGACAAAGTTATATTCCGGACAAGCAGAAAATGCTGTAAAAATGACGTTCAAAGGGAAATAACTCATAGACAGTACGAGGTAGAGTTATGGTTCTTTCACACTGCACTCTGTATTATTGCAACAAACACAAATGCCAAGTTTCAAGTCAATCGGACTGGAGATGACAAAGTTATGCTCTGGACAAAGAACTATTCCACAGAACTTTCTAATTCAAGGGCAAATAACTCCAGTCATTCTGGTCCGATTAGATCCATAATTAAACTCATCCGAGATCTTATAGTAATAAGTATTTTGACCAAGTTTGATGCTGATTGGTTAAAAATTGTAGATGCTAGAGTGTAAACAAAGTCAAATATAGCAATTTTTCTAATTCAAGGGCAAATAACTCCAGTTGTTCTGATCCGATTACACCGATAATCGAACTCGTCCGAGATCTTATGGTCATATATATTTTGACCAAGTTTGGTGCTGATTGGTTAATAATTGTAGATGCTAGAGTGTAAACAAAGTCAAATATAGCATTTTTTTCTAATTCAAGGGCAAATAACTCCAGTTGTTCTGGTCCGATTACACCCATAATCAAACTCATCTGAGATCTTATGGTAATATATATTTTGACCAAGTTTGGTGCTGATTGGTTAATAATTGTAGATGCTAGAGTGTAAACAAAGAAATGTGAACGGACGGACGACGGACAGACTGACTGACGACGGACGCCGACGGACGATGAGTGATCACAATAGCTCATCCTGAGCACTTCGTGCTCAGGTGAGCTAAAAAAGTGTCTCGGCGGAATAGGTTATTGTACACACATATAAAGTTTCACGAAATTCCGTCCAATGGTATTGGAGATATTCACCCGGATGGACGGACGGACGGAAGCATTTTCTCCTTTTCCCACAATGTTTTCAAAAGGCTTCTTTCCCAGGTTAGTTAAAAGTCGGCATTGTGCGGTAAAGGGTTAAGCCATTTGGGTAAACAACTACGCTTGAGTATATAAAAGTCCTGGTAAAAACTTTATAAAAGTGTGAAAGTTATCAAATAATGGTCACATTTCTTAACTTGACATCATGTATGTAACGAAATTTGATTTCAGTTTTTTACCACATGAAGGAATTCAAGTAAGTGAAATCCATAATTATTGATAGATCTTGAACCAGTCAAGGTGGGATTATTTTGACATTTTATGGTCTAAGGGAAAAAACTCTTACAATCGTAGACTTGCATTTGTAAAGAGTGGCCTCCCTTATTTTGAGATCAACTCCTTCATTCGGCAAACTCGGATGATCTTTTGATGTAGGTACGGAATCGGTCGAGTTGTGCCGAGTGCACCCCCAACCCTCGCCTTGTTCCTTGCCTTTGATTATAACGCTAGAATCAGGATAGTATCAAACGCCAATATTTTCGGAAAAAATCGTAGATAGATCTATATCTGTTTAAGGAAGATTTCATTAAATGAAAACTACAATTCCGCGTAGATCTCGACCTAGAGGTGTATCGATTACAATTATTGCTCCAGTTTATGTTTTGAACTGATATCCTGCTTCCAGGCCAATTTCGCTCATAATCGCTGATTGAGAGAAAGTAAATACTATGCGAAGAATTTAAACACACAATGGGCTCCATTTATTAATTATAGTCAGAAGATTCGATTTGTTGCAGGCTAGTGCAGCACATTTGACGATATTTCTCGATGTCCCTAAATGGAAAACATGACTTCCGGCCTACCCCCGACTCGAAGATAAACTCCGATTTTTGTTTGTGATTGTGTCTCGGATCGGATCGATAATAACTTTAGGCGCAGGAATTTGACATTCTTCAATCAAAATATATGATTAAATATAAAAAAAACCCCACTCCTCTATATATAAACAGGGATCTTGTATATAAGATCCCTGATATAAAGAAACACGAGGAATGCAACGCCTCGATTACCCTGGACTACACAAAAATGCCCAACCCACCCACTCCGTGAAAAAGTCTATTTAAGGATCGCCGAATGTCAAGGGTATATTTTGGTATTATCTGTCGCTAGGGTAAAGGATATTGTGATCACAGTTTGTTTCGTTGGTGATTTTGGGTGGGTTGGACATTTTTGTGTAGTCAAGGGTAATCGAGGCGCTGTATTCCTTCTGTTTCTTTACATATAGGGGAGTATTTTTTCATATTTAATCATATATTTTGATTATAGAATGTCAAATTCGTGTGCTTTAGGCCTTACGCAAGAAGTAGCACACATTTCAAAGTTTCGGTCAGAAACCTATATGATCGCATTTATTCCTTAACTGATCAAATTACTGACTACCATGACATAAAGATCTTACCATGATAATCAATGCAGCCTGATTATTTCTCGCTTTTTAAGTTTTGGCGGTTGTTGTGTTTATATCTTCATACAAGGGAGACAACTATCTAGCTATCAATATCAGTGTCTTTACTCTTTTATTTCATCAGTCTCTTATCAACCCGGTTAATGTCAATGAACCTGTTATCAGAGTACATTATGTACAACGGATGCGAGCTTGCTGGAAAAAATATCGTTTTTATACCGATCGTCTGTACGACACTTGAAATATTCGACTTTGGTTTTATGCTGTCCACAAATGTAAGGGAAGCTACTCTTGTTCAAATAATAGCGATAGTTCTTTACGAGTTTTCTCCCTTAGACCATTTATATTTCCATCTCTTCGTAATAAGACGCTTACAGAACGGACATGAATGGAAAAGAGTAGGTTAAACATGGAAAAAGGCTGGAGAAATAACTACGATATTGAAAACTGTGTAACTGTTTTCTGATGGTTGTTATTCAAGGTAGAAATAAATTACTTTTGTGTATAATTAAAGCCCATGTTGAAAATTATTTACGATTAAGAGGCGTAATTTAAACTGCTTGTCGATAAATGTGTCTACCAGACAAAAGCAACCATGAAAGACATATCATCAAACGAATTACTGGTCTGTCTGTTTGTCCGTCTGTCCATCTGTCTATCATATTATTGAAAAGAAAGAGTATACTGACAATATGGTAGGATATTCTTTCCTCGAGCTGAATATGTCTAGGATGTCAACTGATCATCATTTAAGCTAATGTAAATGTTGCATTGGTGCAAAGACAGAATATAATCTTCAATCACTTGATTTGCCTAGTCATAATATTATGCATCATTCGTTACTCGTAATAACACAATCTTTTGAAACTGACTTATTAATGATAATTTGCAGCAGCAAATTTTTTTAAGTCACTGGTACAGGGGAAATCCTTTGTATTATTCCCTTTCTTCCACCTATATTCATTGTGTCAATTTTAACTTATAAGTACTTTGTTTTGTTTTCGATTCTACTTTTTGCATGTTACATTGTTTTGGATATGAAAGAATATACAATTAACCCATTACCGTATAGACTAATCCTAACCACCGAACAATTAATACAAGGACGGGTAATACAAAGGGGAATATTTGAAGAAACGACGAAACTATTAGAGTGATGTGGAATGCATTTTGGGAAAAACAGGAGATAACTTGCAAAGCTGTTGTCGGCGGTCTAGCCAATCCATGGCCATACCACTTTTTTCGGCCGAATATGGTATTGGCCATATTACTTTTTTTAAATTTCCTTCTATACTTTTTCAACCCCGAGGTCTGTTTCATCAGGCAGTAATCAAGGTCAAAAATCAAGTGATAATTGAAGCGTGCCACGGTCAGTATGCGTCTGCCGAAGGGTGTTAAATCTTAAGGTGTTGTATCTTAACCCTTTACTGCACAATGCCAACTTTTAACGACCTGGGAAAGAAGCCATTTGAAAACATTGTGTGAAAAGGAGAAAATGCTGGTAACCAATATTTTCTCCTTTTCCCACAAAGTTTTCTACTCTATCAAAGAAAAATTGCATCACTTGAGCCACATAGAAATTGTCGCCTGCAAATGCTTTCAATTTGGACAAGGCTAAAATTTTGTCGTCTGGTAAAGGGTTAAATAAAACTATGTTGATCCATTTATAAACCGGGCCGTATACAAATTTATTTGCATATACGCAAGACTGTATTAGACCTAGATTTATTACTTTTTGGTAACAAAACCTTTGAATTTAACCGCAGTTGATTTGCTATATTGGAATGCCTTCACTTCAACGAGACTAAATTTTGGATGCAATTTTGGTCGTCTGCTATAACGTAGAGTTGGCCCTTTCCGCGCCATCTGAAGGTAACAGGTATTATCATGGACGGTTGGGACTGCTATTAGACTGCTCAGAGGATGCAGTCTAGAGGCCTTTGAGGGCCTGAAATCGCTCTACTGGAAGTGATTTTGCTTTTGTTGCTAGCATACCTTATGAATTCATCATGCAAAAATGAAAAAGACAAAAAACACAAAAAATAGGGGTGGGGGTGTTCTTGCAACTGGGCTTGAACCCATTAAGACAGCATAAGTAGGCATGGTGAATTGAACAAATAGTAAAAAAAATTGAAATACAATTTCTCAAAACCAATTGTTTGAAATCCAGCCCAATTTGATAGGGTTTCAGTGCGCTTTGTATTAAACAATCCTAGCAAATATCAAAGTAATGTGACTAATAATGTGGACTTTTTGTTGAGTAAACAGTACTAAGTCAGCAAATGGCTGATTTTTTTCCTAAACTGATAACTAGATTTTCTTCGAGTTCAATCCCTTGATGAACCCAATAATTTTTGCAGGTTTCAAAAGAATTGGATATAATTGAATAAAAAATGCAGACTTCATTGCCTTTACAAGAAATGGAAATTTTCAAATTTAAATGGCTACTTTTCCCACACTGATTGTCAGATTTTTTTTCCAAAACCAATAGGGTTCAAGCTATTGATGAGTTAAACAAACTGCAAGTTTCACGAAAATCCTAGCAAAAATACCATATTTCTCCTAATAAAAGCTCCCAGGAGCTATGCAAAACAAAGATAGCCTTTATTTGTACCCAATTTGCAAAGCAAAAAGTCTGTCCAATTTTGTATTTCTTTGTGTTTTAGTGATTGTTAAGAGGAAATATTAATAAAATTAGAGGAATTATTCATCAAATTCTTCAAATATTGTCATTTTAATTAGCTAATGTAAATTAGGTTAACATGATTTAAGGGTTTTTCTGGGGAGGGACCTACTATAAGGGAGGGTGCTTTTATTAGGAGAAATATGGTACAAACTTTATAACGTAAACAAGAAATTTTCAACTGCAAATGGCTACTTTTCCCATACTGATTGTCAGATTTTTCTCAAAATCAATAGGGTTCAAGCTATTGATGAGATAAACATGAAAATCTGATCACAAATGCAGACTTTATCGCATAAAAAAGAAAAAGATAGAGAGACAGACGGACGACAGAAACCACACCATGACATAAGCTCTGCTGGCTTTCAGCCAGTAGAGCTAAAAATCCGACCTCAACTGTAGACTAAGTTATCATGTAAACAAAACTAGAGGCCCTTGAGGGCCTGAAAGTGTTCTACTGGCAGAGATTTTGCTCTTTTGCCAACATACATTATGAATTCATGAAAAAGGAACAACAAAAAAAAGAAATGGGTTTGAACCCGCTAAGACAGCATAAGTAGGCATGGTGAATTGAACAAATAATGAAACAACCACAGATGAAGACTTTATCACGTAAAAAGAAATAGAAATTTTCAACTTTAAATGGCTACTTTTCCCATACTGATTGCAGATCTAACTACGAATGCAGACTTTATCACATAAACAAGAAATGAAAGTTTTCAACTTCAATTGGCTACTTTTCCCATACTGGTTGTCAGATTTTTTTCAAAAATCATTAGGGTTTAAGCTGTTGATGATACAAAGCAACTGTGCAAGTTTCATGAAAATCTGACTATGAATGCAGTCTTTATCACGTAAACAAGAAATGGAAGTTATCAATTTCAAATGGTTACTTTTCCCAAACTGATTGTCAGATTTTTTTCAAAATCAATAGGCTTCAAGCTATTGATGTGATAAACAAACTCTGCAAGTTTCACAAAAATCTGATCACAAATGCAGACTTTATCGCGTAAACAAGAAAAAGACTAACAGATGGACAGACAGATGGAAAGACAGACAGACAGAAACCATACCACGACATAAGCTCTGCTGGCTTTCAGCCAGTAGAGCTAAACAAGAGGGCCAAGATGGCCCTGGATCGCTCACCTGAATTTTTGAGAGGACCATAACCAACTTTTTTTAAAGTATTGAAATTTTGGAAACAAAATCAGTATTTTGCCAAGCAATTATAAAAAGGTCACCTGTAGAAATCATTTCAAAATCTGTCACCACCCCTACAATCATCACCACAACCATGTTTTTGAAGAATCAGAATTCTGCAAATAGATTTTAGGATAGGTCACCCAAAGACCTTATCTTGAACAAGAGCACATGCCCGATAGTGGCTAAAAATATTAAGTTGAACAAGAGCACCTCATGAGAGTGCCAATGATTGGCTGTTGGAACCTTGCTGGATAGTAAAATAAAATTCCAAAAGGGGCATAATTTGGACAAAACAATTTTGGAGTTAACTGCCCTTGTTGTATGGGTTGCTTTTTACTAGTGAATAATTATTCAGAGATATAGTGGAAGCCGAGATATAACAAAATGTCGAAGTTTTTGCACAACAACAACAACGCAGATGACGCCAACAGGGCTATGTCAGTACCTCTATGTTTTCTTTGAAAACAGCTAAGCTAAATAAGGGGTATAATATAAGGATCATTTCTGTGAAATAACTTCAAAATCTGAATAGTGGTTTCACAGAAAACAAAATTTTTAAGAATTTCTTCATGTCCTCAGAGAGCAAATAGCTTCCACCCACCACAGCCATGTTTCTCGACAGATCAAAATTTCGCGAATAAATTTTCGAAAGGGGCACCTAAGGAACATTTCTGTGAAATTATTTAAAAATCTGACAATTGGTTTAGGAGAAGAAGAATTTCAAAGAATTTCTTTAAATCCATACAGTGCAAAAATGCCCATCCCAAGCCCAGGCCATGTTTTTCGATGGATCAAAATTTCGCGAACAGTTTTTGAAAAGCGTCACCCAAGGAACATATCTGTGAAATTATTTCAAAATTTGACCAGCGGTTTCAGAGAAGATTTTTAAAGAATTTCTTGAAAAATTCCATTTGGTTGCCATGGCAACCAGAGTGTTTGATGAAATAAAATTCTGTGAACAATTTTTAAAGAAGACCTCCCAAGGAACATTCCAGCCAAGTTTGGTCCCAATCGGCCAAGCAGTGTAGGAGGAGAAGATGTTTAAAGAATTGTTGACACCGCTGGACACCAAGAGCCCCCCCCCCTCCACTACGGCCATGTTTTTCGATGGATCAAAATTTCGCGAACCCTTTTTGAAAAGGGTCACCCAAGGAACATATCTGTGAAATTATTTCAAAATCTGACCAGCGGTTTTAGAGGAGAAGATTTTTATAGAATTGTTGACACCGATGGACGCCAAGAGCCCCCCCCTTCCACCATGGCCATGTTTTTCGACGGATCGAAATTTCGCAAACAATTTTTGTAAAGGGTCACCTAAGGAACATATCTGTGAAATTATTTCAAAATCTGACCAGCGGTTTCAGAGGAGATTTTTAAATAATTTCTTGAAAAATTCCATTTGGTTGCCATGGCAACCAGAGTTTTTGATGAAATCAAATTCTGTGAACACTTTTTAAAGAGGAATATTCCAGCCAAGTTTGGTCCAAATCGGCCAAGCGGTTTAGGAGGAGAAGATGTTTAGAGAATTGTTGAAAGAATTGTTGACGCCGCATGACGGACGACGGACACAGCCTGCCACTAAAAGCTCCCCTTGAGCATGTTGTGCTCAGGTGAGCTAAAAAAGACTAATGGACGGAGAAAGACATCATTACATAAGGTAGAGTTTTTAGCTCTACTTTCAGGCAGTAGAGCTAAAAACACTTGAATCTTGTCACCAACATGGACACCTCCGGATTGCAACCTTGACCTTTGAGCTGGCATTACAGTTGTTGCACGCATAAGTCAATCCATAGTGATCATTTGTGCCAAGTGTTTTTAGAATTGGAGCATGCACCTGGAAGTTATTGGCTGTACACAAACAGTGCTGTTTAGAGAACACACACACAAACGGGTGATATACTATATAACACCCCCATCCCCCACCCCCCCCATTTTAATGGCAGGGGCATAAAAAGGGAGAAATCTAGTCCTTGGTCAAATGGACTACAAGGGTGTGATGGACGAAATATTAGAGGGGAGGAAAATGCCCCAACCTCTAACATAAGTAAATACAAAATTTCAAGCTAATCATTAAGAGCCTAGACATTTTAGAATTTTTAGTTCTAGCTGTTAAAATGAGAAAATCCTCTGTGATGAGGAAAAAATCACACCCCTCAATAACCCAAACAAGAGGGCCATGATGGCCCTGAAGTCGCTCACCTGAGCCTTTTGATCAAACATGACCCATTTCCAATCTCTTCAGAGATAATAAGACAAACACTCATTAGTATTGGGCTTACAAATATGGCCTCTAGAGTGCACACAAGCTTTTTCGAGAATTTGTCTCAGCCGCCTACTTGACATATAGAAATTATCCAGACATATATTCCGACAAACTTTCATGAGTATTTCAGAGAAAATGTGGCCTGTAGGGTGTATTAAAGGTTTTTCCGAGATTTGACCTAGTGACCTAGTTCTTTATCCAACATGACCCATATTCATACTAGTCTAAGATATTATCAAGACAAACATTCAAAGCAAAGCAAAGATTATTGGACTGAAAATGTGGCCTCTAGAGCGTACACACGGTTTTTCAAGGATGAAACTTGGTGACCTAGTTTTTATTCCACGTGACCCATTTTTAGACTCGTGCAAGACAAACATTCTAACAAAAGTTTAAAGAATATTGGACTGTAATTATAGTACAAAAGGTTTTTCCGAGATTTGACCTTGTGACCTAGTTTTTTATCCAACATGACCCATTTTCATACTAGTCTAAGAAATTATCAAGACAAATATTCTGACCGAATTTCAAGATTATTGGACTGAAAATGTGGCCTCTAGAGCTTACATACGGTTTTTTTAAGATTTGACCTGGTGACCTAGTTTTTGACCTGACATGACCCATTTTCAAACTCATCCAAGCTAATATCATGACAAACATTCTGACCAACTTTACAGAGCATTAGACTGAAAATGTGGCTTCTGGACCTTGCACAAGGTTTTTCAAAGATTTGATCTAGTGACCTAGTTTTTAACCCCACATGGCCCACTTTCGAACTCATCTGCGATATTATCAAGACAAACATTCTGACCAAATTTCAAGAGTATTGGACAGAAAATGTGGCTTCTGGAGCATACACAAGGTTTTTCAAAGATTGACCTAGTGACCTAGTTTTTGACCCAACATGGCCCGTTTTCAAATTTGTCAGAGATACATGTATCATCAGGACAAACATTCTGACCAATTTTCAAGAGTTTTGGACTGGAAAAGTGGCCTCTAGAGTGTACACAAGTTTTTTCTAAGATTTGACCTGGCAACCTAGTTTTTGACCCGACATGGCCCATTTTCGAACTCCTCCAAGACATCATCAAGACAAACATTCTGACCAACTTTCAAGAGTATTGGACAGAAAATGGGGCCTCTAGAGCGTACACAAAGTTTTTCTAAGATTTGACCTGATGACCTAGTTTTTCACCCGACATGGCCATTTTCAAATTCATCCGAGATATTATCAGGGCAAACTCTCTGACCAACTTTCAAGAGTAATGGGCTGAAAATGTGGCCTCTAGAGCGTACACAAGGTTTTTCTAAGATTTGACCTGGTGACCTAGTTTTTGACCTGATATGACCCATTTTCAAACTCGTCCGAGATATCAAGACAAACATTCTGACCAACTTTCAGGAGTAATGGACTGAAAATGTGGCCTCTAGAGCGTACACAAGGTTTTTCTAAGATTTGACCTAGAGACCTAGTTTTTGACCCGACATGACCCATCTTCAAACTCGTCCGAGATATCATCAAGGCAAACATTCTGACCAAGTTTCGTGAGTATCGGACTGAAAATATGGCCTCTAGAGTGTACACAAGGTTTTTCTAAGATCTGACCTAGTGACCTAGTTTTTGCCCCGACATGACCCATTTTCAAACTCATCCGAGATATCATCAAGACAAACATTCTGACCAAGTTTCACAAGAATCGGACTGAAAATGTGGCCTCTAGAGTGTACACAAGGTAAAAGTTGACGACGCACGACGGACGCCAGACACAGCACCATCACAATAGCTCACCATGAACACTTCGTGCTCAGGTGAGCTAATAAAAAAGGGGGCATTAACTATTCTTAAACAAGACAAAGTTGAAATCTTTTACGAAACACAGTGGGAGAAGTAGAAACGCTGGATGTTCTACTTGAGTTTTCTCACTTTTCTATTCTTACAGAGCAACCCGTTCATTTTGGTCAAAATAGTCATCCACCAATCCTTTATAGATGGACACAAATCTTGAGACTTACAGTGAAAAAAAAAAACCCAGCAGAATTTTTCAGTCAAGAATAACACCCAGATTTTTGCTCAATTTCATGGTTGCTTTTGTTTTTCAGCAAGCAGACAGTGTAGATCAAAGATCAGACTGTTTATTTTGTACAGTCTGATCTTGATCTACACTGACTGCAAAGGCAACTATAGTCGTGAAAGGCGCTTGAAGGGTAAAAATCGTGTTGTCTGGTATGGTAAAAACATTTTTTAATATTTTACAGGTCTACAGTAGCCTGTGTTGTTATGGATAAAAGGCCCACAATAGTGTTTACCCACTTTCAACAGCACTTTGACAGCCGATACAGAAAGCTCATTCATGTCTTTTCCTGGCTTTTATTAAGGCCTGGCTAGAGTCTTTCCCAAATTTCAAAGTGCTAAAACAATGTAGTATGAAATGAAGGATTGGAAACAACTGCTTAAAACCCTTTACCATACAATCTCGAGTTTTAACAACCATAAAGAAAGTGGCTTTTGAAAACATTGTGGAAAGAGAAGAAAATGCTAGTAACCACCATTTTTCTCCTTTTTCCCAAATTGTTTTCTACCCCTTTTAATGAAAATACTATAACTTCGCCAACATTCAATTTGTTGTCTTAATTGAAATTCTTTCCATTTGCACAAGTCTAAGAATGTTTTGTGAGAAAAGATTAGTAACATAAATAACAAACACAAGATCAGTGATATATCATTTTTCTATCAATGTTTGAACAAATATATCATCAAAGAATGTAACAAGCAATTTCGTTGAAATGATATCCCCTGCCAAAAAGACCTTTTTTGATACAAACATATTAGAGGTGTTGTGTGTTGCATGCACATGTGACCTTTTTGTTAATGGTCCATGATAAATTACACATTAAGCCCCCTTTTTCCATGGCACAGCATTTCATTAAATGAAAAATATATAAGAGGTCCATAATGAGATAATACATTAAGTCCCCTTTTACCATAACATGGCATTTCATTAAATGAAAACAAATGATGAAAATATACATCAAGCCCCCTTTTTCATGACACGTCATTATATATAAAAGAAAATTGTATCAACAGACTATCCTAAGAAAGACATGCATGAAGTTTCATAAATGTTCGTCAAGGACTTTAGAAGATATCTGTCCAGGAGGACGAATGAGCGAACTAACTGTTATTGGTCCATAATGAAATTATACATTTAGCCCCCTTTTTTCACGACATGGCATTTCATGAAATAAAATCAAATAACTATTGTCTGTGGCTTAATAAAGATGAAGTTTAATTGCATTTTGTCCTGTAGTGAAAGAGATATTGGTCCATAATGAAAATATTTGTCAAGCCCCCTTTTTCCATGACATGACATTTAATGAACAAGAGCGGCAAATTGTCGCAAGATATGCCCGTCCCACCGCCAGTTGTTGAGGGGGGATAATAATCATAAAGGGCAGGTACAGGAAAATAGTAGTGCAGCAAAAATCATGTAAGTGATTGAAATAGGCATGAATGTCTCCTCTAACGTTAAGGAAACATGCATATGTTTCAGGTCATTCCAACATGAAAAGACAAAGTCATATTGTACAGAAGCATGAAAAGTTGTAAAAAAAAAAATAATGAATAGGGAATAATTCAAAAAGGGCATTAGGTAAGGTTACGGCTCCAGTGCATTGCACTTTTCGTAACTGCAACAAACATGTTTACCAAGTCTCAAGTCAATTTGACTTGAGGTGACAAAGTTCCGTTCCGGACAAGCAAGAAATACTGTAAAAATGAAGATAAAAGTGAAATTACTCAAAATCAGCGCTAGGTAGAGTTATTGTTCTTGCGCACTGTACTCCGTAATATTGCAACAAACATGCATACAAAGTTTGAAGTCGTTCTGACTTGAGATGACAAAGTTATATTCCGGACAAGCACTAAATGCTGTAAAAATGATGATCAGAGGGAAACAACTCAAAGACAGCATAGGGTAGAGTTACAATTCTTGCACACTGCACTACCAAATATTGCAACAAATAAGCATACCATATTTCAAATCATTCCTACTTAAGATGACAAAGTTATGCTCCGGACAAGCAAGAAATGCTATAAAAATGAAGATCTAAGGGGGAATAACTCAAAATTTGTGCTAGGAAGAGTTATGGTCCTTGTGCACGACACTCTGTAATTTTACAACAATCATGCATACCAAATTTGAAGATGTTCAGACTAAAAATGACAAAGTTGTATTCCGGACAAGCAGAAAATGCTGTAAAAATGACGATCAAAGGGAAATAACTCAAAGACAGCACGAGGTAGAGTTATGGTTCTTTCGCACTGCACTCCGTATCATTGCAACAAACACAAATGCCAAGTTTCAAGTCAATCGGACTGGAGATGACAAAGTTATGCTCTGGACAAAGAACTATTCCACAGACCTTTCTAATTCAATGGCAAATAACTCCAGTCGTTCTGGTCCGATTAGATCCATAATTAAACTCATCCAAGATCTTATAGTAATAAGTATTTTGACCAAGTTTGATGCTGATTGGTTAAAAATTGTAGATGCTAGAGTGTAAACAAAGTCAAATATAGCAATTTTTCTAATTCAAGGGCTAATAACTCCAGTTGTTCTGGTCCGATTACACCCATAATCAAACTCATCCGAGATCTTATGGTCATATATATTTTGACCAAGTTTGATGCTGATTGGTTAAAAATTGTAGATGCTAGAGTGTAAACAAAGTCAAATATAGCAATTTTTCTAATTCAAGGGCTAATAACTCCAGTTGTTCTGGTCCGATTACACCCATAATCAAACTCATCCGAGATCTTATGGTCATATATATTTTGACCAAGTTTGGTGCTGATTGGTTAATAATTGTAGATGCTAGAGTGTAAACAAAGTCAAATATAGCAATTTTTCTAATTCAAGGGCAAATAACTCCAGTTGTTCTGGTCCGATTACACCCATAATCGAACTCGTCCGAGATCTTATGGTCATATATATTTTGACCAAGTTTGGTGCTGATTGGTTAATAATTGTAGATGCTAGAGTGTAAACAAAGAAATGTGAATGGACGGACGATGGACAGATGACGGACGCCGACGGACGATGAGTGATCACAATAGCTCATCCTGAGCACTTCGTGCTCAGGTGAGCTAAAAAAGCGTCTCGGCGGAATAGGTTATTGTACACACATATAAAGTTTCACGAAATTCCGTCCAATGGTATTGGAGATATTCACCCGGACGAACAGACGAACGGAAGGACGGATGGACGGACGGACAATGCTAAAACTATATCCCCCCGCCTTTGGCGGGGGATAATAATAACAGAAGTCATAAATAGGCTAATATCTGGGAAAAGAAATTATATGCAATACAGACAACTTGAATACTTGAGCCTAAAAAAAAAAAATGCACATCTAAAACATCAGTGATGTGAACCCTTAAACTGCTAAATAACTAAAAAGTTGATAGTAAAAACCTGAATGTTGCTATTTCGAAGTTATTTTCTTTGGAAAAATTCATCCTTATCAAAAAGTGTAGATCCAAGATCAGACTGCAGGTTCTGAGCAGCCTGATCTTGATCTACAATGTCAGCAAAAGGTCAGTGAGTAGTGCAGCCTAAGGGTTAACTCTTTTTCACATGACAAAATTATAATCTTGTCCAAATTGATAGGAATATATCTAGTAGACGACAAATTAAATTTTACTCCAATCATGAAATTTGTCTTTAAATGTATAGAAAATATTGAGGGCAAAGGAAAATTGCTGGTTGCCAGCATTTTCTCCTCTTTCCAAAAATGCTTTCAAAAGCTATTCTAGTCAAGGTTTAAACTTCAGGTGGGGTGATAAAAGGTTAATACAGACTTTATCTAGACAGGCATCTATCATGTAGTATCACATTTATACTAATAAGGAGGCCAAGTTGAAAAAAAAAATTATCTTAGAAATAAATGGTACAGTTTAGAAAAATTAGAACAATACAAAGATTGCTCCAAGTACAATATTCAACAAATCTGGGCATAACCTCAGACATCAAAATTTATCACTATGATTAAAAATTGAACACTATCTCTTCAGTGAAAAAAAAAAGTATACAATACTAACAATGTTGCAGAAAATTACAACTGCCATAAAATGTGTTCACTGCCCACAAGGTGAACATTTGATCAGAGTTTTTGGCAAATCTTTCAGAGGGTTTAAGAGAACTTATGCTAGCATTCAAAAATATTTCAAAAGCTGATTAGCAGTGAGTGTCAAGGTGATATAAGTAATGCACATAGACCATGCCAGTGAATCTTTTAATGGCACCAAGTTCTAAATACCTTATCTGTTTGATATTGAATCATATGTATACACCAGAGAAAACCTTGCCATAGAAAACATCTTTGAGAAGTTTGTAAACCAAAAGAAATTATTTTACATTTCAAACATTTGGGACAAAAAAAAATCAAGCTGTCCGTCTTTTAAAACACTATGAACAAAGCAGTCTGTCTCATCAAAAGGTTGGAGCAAAGCAGTCTGTCTCATCAAAAACCTGTGCAAAAAGCAATGTCTTGTCAAAAACTGAACGAAGCAGTCTGTCTCGTCAAAAAACTGAACGAAGCGGTCTGTCCCATCAAAAAACTGAATGAAGCAGTCTGTCTTGTCAAAAACAACTGAACAAAGCAATCTGTCTTGTCAAAATTTAACACAGCAGTCTGTCTCATCAGAAAACAGAACAAAGAGGTCTGTCTTGTCAAAAAAACTGAACAAAGCTGTTTGTCTTGTCAAAAACTGTGACCAAGCAGTATGTCTTGTCAAAATCTGTGTAATGCTCCTGGTCTAGCTGCAGACAAATTCCATCTATGCCTGTCCCTAAAGTCTTACGGAACTACACTAACACCTTACACCTTACACTACAAAGGCATATCAAAAACCTGCATGCAGCTTCTGGTCTGTCTGCTGTCATCCCTACCTTCCCCTTGCACCTTTTTGGTTCCTAGTATACACTAGTACTTCAAAAAGGATGCAAGAGTTATGTGAGACCCTTTCCCTTGCACCTTTTTGGTTCCTAGTAAATACTAGTACTTCAAAATGGATGCAAGAGTTATGCGAGACAAGAAAGTTTCCTTATTGGGAATAAACAACAGTTAATGGACCAATATGGTGCGTTACCGTAATCAAAAATCCTTAACAGTCAAAACTACCAGAGACACGAAAATACTTAAATGGAATAAAAGACAAACCTAACGTTATCATGTGATTGGACTAGAACAAGTCCCTTTGATTTACAAACCTCAAACATGTAAAAGCACACAAGTGTGTCAAAAACACACATTTTGATACATCAATTTGTGTCATACAGGTATAAATTTTATATGATATGGTGCACATTTAAAAGATTCAACTGACCAGTAATGGAATTTTTTACCATTCTCTTCCTCTCAGCTAATGAAGTATCTTGAACACTTACACAAGTCAAACACCTAAAGCTTGAGTAAAAGCTTAAAAAAACAGAAACTGTTTTTGACAATTTTGTTCCATGAAATCTTTACCGTATGACAAATTCTAGACTTGTCAAATTTGAAAGTATTTTCGTACGTCAAATGTGGCATTTATCATGATTTTTTTCCATGAAAGAGTGGAAAACATTGTGGGGAAAAAGGAGAAAAATACTGGCTACCACCATTTTCTCCTTTTCCCACAATGTTTTCAAAAGTTTTTTTTCCTTGTGTTCATTAAAACTCAGGATTGTATGGGAAAGGAGTATATTGTAGATCTCCTCATAGTACAACCCAAGTCAATATAAATGTATTCACTTCAAATGTTAAAATATAGTACAGAGCACTTGAGAGAGTAAGCGTATATAACTGCAAATGCATTACACACATCATAACTAGCCATGAACACAATGTTGCAATCATCATCCATTCTTTAGCTGGGACAAACTTGAAGAACTATTGTGAAACCACTTTAACTTGTCACTACTTAGTGTCCATGACGGCATTCAGATTTCTGGTATGTGCCTCCATCTAAACGGAGTTCAAATGTTGAAATGATCTTGACGCCATTTTCATGGTGAAGAGAGAGGTAAAATACCTGGACACATGATCACTGAAGTAAACGTCATATAAAATTGTAAAGTTATCAGAGATCTATAAATAATTCACAGAAGAGGACAGAATATTCATTAAGTGACTAGTGAAAATGGTTTCATTATGAATCTCTATATTTCATCTTACACAACAACAACGTGTTGTGTAAACAGAGATGCTAGTGTAGGCTGTAAGAATTGGCCTGGCAGGGCGGAGCTATGTTACATCTCACTGCATTTTGGATCGAGGTAAAATAGTTTATCTGGAAATCATTGTAAGTAGCTGTATTCCATAAAGCAAAGGATCAATAAAGTACTGTCATGATGCACATGTTTACATAGATTTACAACAAACAATTCCAAACTGGGTTGAGGCCACTAACATGAAAAATAAACTGGTTGACTTATGTCAAAATATAGCTGCCAGGTCAATTCTTACAGCCTATATTTTCCGATACATTGGATACACAAATACGTATGTCAAAGAATTTTGTTCAATATACAGCTCAATCCAGTATGTATAATACGTCACACTGTATGTTATACCACTGTATTAATCATTGTGTGGTGATTTCTGTCCCTTTCAACAATATTTTTGAAAACATGATTAGTATCCATATATTTCTTATTGAAATTAATATCATTTATTATCCTATGGCCGACTCGCCCAGGAAAAACCAGAGATAAAAACTGCAAGTAGAAAAAACTCTGGAAACCTGTGCCCATTTGTCAACGTCTAATGCCATGGAACGTTGGGCCTCATTCAATGAAATGCATCTGAAGCTTCCAAAACAAATTTCGAGAAATTGTATATTACACAAAGAGACACCTCTATAAATCAGGGGATAACTTTTGGAAACAGCATGCCTGTTTCAATAGGTATTTTTGCTAGGAAATAGCGACAGTGGTACAGAGCCGCAGTGTTATACTAGTGTACCTCAAGGTACCTCCACTTAATTTTATAAAAGAAAAAAATGTCTGTATGTGTCGTGCTCTCAAATAGAATCTTGTACCAACTACATAGACTTTCTTCCGCTACTGTAATGGGGAGTCTGAGTGCTGGTGGAAAATGTCTGAAGGAAAAAAAAAAAATAAATTTGAGATTCTAGAGGCCTAACTTTTCACCAAAAGACAAAAATGTAGACATATCAAACTTTGTTACCAGCATTTTCCCCTTTTTTCCCCCACAATATTAAAAAAGCTTCTTCATTAGTGTTATCAAAAGTGAAGATTGTGTGGTAAATGGTCAATGCTGTTTTTGACAGTATTGCAGCTGTACAACAGAAACAAAATCATTTATGCCATTTCAGGTCCCAAATTACTGTGATGGGCTCATTGTATTGTTTGATTTAATTATATTTTACACCTCTTTCAACATTATTTCAGTCATATCACTGGGACAGCACATATATTCATGCATGTCCTGGGTTTCATCAACACCAAGATATGACTCCAAAGGACAATCCCACAAAACAATCAAGTGCTTCTAATGAGGTTCAAACCTTGGGCTTCCACATTGCAAGTCCTAAACTTTGCCATGCAGTACATCCCACTGTGAGGGGATTCTGCAGTATCTTGCCCAAGGTCACTCCTATGTGACCAGACACAACATCAGGAACAGATCTCAGGATTCCATGATGGCAAACCTAACTCCTTAACCCTTTACCACACAATCCCGACTATTAACAACCCTGAGGAAGAACCATTTTAAAAACTTTGTAGGTATCACCAGCACTTAATATTTTCTCCTTTTCCTACTATGTTGTCTGCCCTTTCAAAGCCAAATTCCATTATTTGAAGTAAACATCATGTGTTGTCTGCAACTTCTTTCAACTTGGACCAGTATAACATTTTGTTGTCTGGTCAAGAGTTAACTTTTAGCAGATGACAAACACTTTAGACTTATCCAACTGAAAGCATTGATTTTGCAGAGGATAAATTACCGATAAATGTGAATGTCTTATGAAAAAATTGTTGGAAAAGGAGAAAATGCTAGTAACCGGCATTTTCTCTTATTTCCACAATGTTTATTATCCTATCAAAGACAGAATCATCAGATCAGCCACATTTAATTTGTTGTCAGAAAATGCTTTCAATTTAACCTAGTCCAAAGTTTTGTCATTTGGTAAAGAGTTAAAAGGATAGATTAATTAATTTATTGTATGGTATTTAACGCTGTTTTCAACATTATTTCAATTAAATCGCAGCAGCCAGTGCACCTATTCATGCTTTTCTGCAATTTCTTTTCATCAGTACTCCGCACAATATTCTTTCCAAGCCACTGGCTGCTTTCCCACATAACTATTGTCGAGACAATGGTCAGCGGTGGGAGAGGAATGAATCTTGTCACAATGACAATCATCAATCCTCGAAAAGAATTTGGCTGAGCCAGGGATGGAACCTACAACCCCATGTTCTCAAGTCCTGCCTACTATCGACTGAGCTTCCGTGGCTCCACTTAACCCTTTACCACACAATCCCGACTTTTAACTACCTTGAGAAAGAAAGCGTTTGAAAACATTGTGGGAAAAGGAGAAAATGCTGGTAACCAGCATTTTCTCCTTTTCCCACAATGTTTTATATCCTATCAGAGAACTTAAGTATGTTTGTACCAATGTTGAATTTGTCATCTGTACTTTTTTTCAACTTGGACAACTCCAAAATTTGTTGTGTGGGAAAGGGTTAAAAAGATATAAAACATTGTCTGAAAAAGAAAAAATGCTGGTTAATAGCACTTTCTCCTCTTCCCAAAATGTTTTTAAATTGACTCCCTTATGGTTGGGATTGGTTAACCCCTAAAACATGAACAAAAACATTGAGACATAGTGACAACTTTTAACCTATGGGCAATCTTCTGGTGGGGGGGGGGCAAAATCTTTCGCATGTATCTGTCTTTGGAAGCTGCAGTGGGGGAGAGACTCTGAAAAAAAAAAACAAGAGGGCCATGATGGCCCTGTATCGCTCCACTGGCTAATACGTAAAATCACTACATGCCAAACATTACAATACTTGGCCAATTGGTTTTGAACATAAGACCCCTGAAACAGGACTAAAATTGGTAGCCCTAGTTCATATGGTTAGTAACAAGAAGATTTCTAAAGATTTCACTATATAAGCCCATGTAAAACTTCTGACCCCTCAGGGTGAATCAAATTCCCCCCTAGGGCTATAATTTACGCACTCTTGGTGAAGGGCCTTTAGATATAGCTACATGCGAAATTTGGTAGCCCTACGCTTTATGAATAAGTACAGGGAGATTTCTTAAGTTTTCTCTACATAAGCCCATGTAAAACTTGTGACCCCCGGGGCAGGGCCAATTTTGACCCCAGGGCTATAATTTAAGCACTCTTGGTAGAGACCCACTAGATAAAGCCACATGCAAAATTTGGTAGCCCTAGGCCTTACGGCTAGGTACAGGGAGATTTCTAAAGTTTTCCCTAAATAAGCCCATGTAAAACTTGTGACCCCCGGGGTGGGGTCAAATTTGACCCAAGGGCTATAATTTGGGCACTCTTGGTAGAGGCCCACTAGATAAAGCCACATGCAAAATTTGGTAGCCCTAGGCCCCATGGCTAGGTCAAAGAAGAATTTTAAAGTTCTCCCTATATAAGCCCATGTAAAACTTGTTATATAAGCCCATGTAAAACTTGTTACCCCCGGGCAGGGCCTAATTTGACCCCAGGGCTATAATTTGAACAATCTTGGCAGAGGTCCACTAGATAAAGCTACATGCCAAATTTGGTAGCTCTAGGCCCTATGGCTAGGTAGAAGAGGAATTTTAAAGTTCTCCCTAAATAAGCCCATGTAAAACTTGTGACCCCCGGGGCGGGGCCAATTTTGACCCCAGGGCTATAAATTGAAGAAACTTGGTAGAGGTCCACTAGATAAAGCTACATGCCAAATTTGGTAGCCCTTGGCCTTACGGTTTCAGACAAGAAGATTTTCAAAGATTTTCAAAATTTTTCAGTTTTGTTGCCATGGCAACCAGAGTTTTTGAAGGAATTAAATTCTTTCAAGAAATTCTGAAGAGGACCATGGCAGGATCATTTCTGTGAAGTTTCATCAAAATTGGATGGGTAGTTTCAGAGAAGAAGACGTTTTAAAAAAAAGTTAACGCACGGACGGACGGACGGACGGACGCACGACGGACAACAGGCCATGACATAAGCCCGCTGGCCTTCGGCCAGTGGAGCTAAAAAGTAATACATAAACTGTGAGAGATTTTGGCCTTTAATTTTGTAGGATACTTTCATTTTTATATGTTTAGCCTTTGATGAAGCAATCAATTGTTTAACTCTACAAGACAACAAAACTTCAGACTTGTCCAAACTGAAAACATTTGCAGACAACAAATGTGACTCAAAATGATAAAATTAGTCTTTGATAGGTTAGAAAACATTGTGGAAAGTAGAAAATGCTGGTTACCAGCATTTTCTCCTTTTTCTGTAATATTTTTCAAAGATTTCTTTCTTCACAAGGGATTGAGTGGTAAAGGGTTAATTAACCTGAGGAAGAAAGCTCTTAAACATAGTGGGAAAAGGACGAAATTGGGAGCACCAGCATTTTATCCTATCCCAACATTGTTTTCTATCTCTGTAAGAACAAATCCCATCATGTGATCCACATATTTGTAGTCTGCAAATACTTTCAATTTGGACTGGTCTAAAATTATCTTCTTTGCTAAATAGATGATAATCATGGTGTCAGGATTCATTCTTCTTTCACTTTTGAACATTGCTTTGATAATATTTATGTGGAAAAGCAGCCAGTGGCTTTTGCAGAAAGTTTTGCAAAGTACATGCAAGAGAAAGTCAAGGAAATCATGAACAGTTGCACTGGACCTGGTAAAATAAGTAGAATTATGTGTAACTATTCATCAATTCTCAAAAATTTGGTTGAACAAGGAATTAAGCCAGCGACCCCAGGGTTTCAAAGCGTATATAATACCCACATAGCTACCAGGTTCAGCTCTTTCTTGGCTAGTGGAAGAGGTTGCTTAATTATTAAGCGATTCCAATTTAATTTTTTTCTGTGTAAAAGTGAAAAAGATTGAGCCATGCTTTGTGAAAAGGGCACTTATGCATCTGCAAAAAGTATTAACCCCAGCCTGTGCAGGCTGACATGGGTCAAACCTTTTGCTATCTTTCATATTTTTCATATTTCAAAGGACCATTCTGTTTTATGATTCAGCTGGTTGTTAAACAAAATGGATTTTAGGGGTCCATAATTGTACGATCACTTATTTAGTATCCTGTAACATGGAGATGCAGTTAACCCCCTTTCCCCAGAGCATAGCTCATGTTTGTATCACATCATTAACCCTTTCCCAAACGGCAAATTTTGGACCAGACCAAATTGAAAGCATTTTGCAGATGACAAATTAACAGTTGCTAAAAAGATGATTTTTCTATATGATAGGGTAGAAAACATTGTGGGAAAAGGAGAAAATGCTGGTTACCAGCATTTTCTCCTTTTCCCACAATGTTTTCAAAAGGCTTCTATTCCTGACCCGTAAAAACCAGGGATTGTTTGGGAAAGGGTTAAACAACTTAACAGGTGCAGGTTGCTTGGCACAATGAATCAAGGAGATGCATTGAACTTCATATTGCCAGCACAAAGAGAAGAAAAAGAAATTATCATCAGTAAAGAAACTGCTTACTTTATGGTATTGTCTCGGTAATATGAAAACTCTGCCTTCACTGAATTCTTTGTTGAGGAGTCTGAAGTAAAGAATCAAACTGTAAACAAGGATGTTCTAAAAAAGAAAGATGGCTTAATAGGTCCTGGAATCTGAAAATTTTAACTTTTTTTTGTTTTCACGCATTACCAAAGACAACATTCTGGACTGGTAAAAAATTGAAAGCATTTGAAGACAACAAGTTATCGTTTGTTTGTTTGTATTGGAGTTTGACAGAGTTTTAACAGCTTGAAAACAAAGAAAATAAGGCTTAATTATTGGATTTGTGTCTGAAAGGTTAGAAAACATTGCTGGAAAATGCTGTCTACCAGCATTTTATGTCTTTCCTACAGTGTTTTCAAAAGTCTTTTCTCACTTCATTGATTGTATGGTGTTCAACGCCGTTTTCAACATTATATCGCGGCAGCCAGTTCACCTATCCATGCTTTACCAGTACTCCACACAATATTCTTTCCAAGCCACTGGCTGCTTTCCCTCAAAATCATGGTTGAAACAATGATCAGTATTGAGACGGGAATGAATCCTACAACAATGACTTTCATCAATCCTTGGAGAGAAATTGGCCGAGCTGGGGATTGAACCAGCAACCCCCCGTTCTTGAGTCCTGTTTGTTACCAACTGCGCTACTGGGTCATTAAAATTTGGGATTGTGTGGTATTGAGAAATCTTAGAATTGTGTGGTATTGGGTTCATATGGATACAAATAATGAAAATATTTTGCAACCAATTCCCTCTTTTTCCTCACTGTTTTGTTTATTGTTGAAAAGTGAACTTTTCAATTATATACATGTACATTACGATAAATCATATT
This sequence comes from Hippopus hippopus, assembly GCA_946811185.2. Classification (NCBI taxonomy): domain Eukaryota; kingdom Metazoa; phylum Mollusca; class Bivalvia; order Cardiida; family Cardiidae; genus Hippopus; species Hippopus hippopus. The sequence goes on along the minus strand of OX328105.1, from coordinate 41,530,326 downwards.
TTTGAACTTTAGCTGTTAATCTAAATTATTGTCAAAAAAGGAGCAGTTGCTGCTAAAAATTATGTAATGTGATAAATGAGTCCCCACATAGGCCAGCAGGGCTCCACTGAATAAACATGTTCACATTCAAAACAAACAATGCATTTATTGCAAAATGCATTTAAATATCAATCATACCATTTAAAAGTATGGAAAATATTGTGAAGATGCCAATCTGTTCTTGGTAATCGATCCAAGTGTAAGTCGCTGACAGAAAAATGAATTTTAAAAACAAGCAAAAAGTAAAAAAAGGATTGAGTTACCTGGCAACTTTTAACCTATCTGCCAGCAACTAACATTTCGACTGACTGTACAATAACAGATTGTCATCTTCACAATAATTTCCATACTATAAAACGATTTTTGACTTTTGGCAGCTATTGTTACTTTAACCAAGAGCAAAATACTATTCATTCATTCTTGTATAGCAATACCAAGAAGTAGGTCAGAAGAAAGCATAGACAGCTGTGCCGAAAACTATGCGATGTGGTTTTAGATTACTGAAAGAAGCGATGGCTGGTAACCAGCGTGTTCTTGGGTTCAAACATTTTCTACCATTGCAAACACTAATACCATTGTTTAAGCCAGGATAAACCTTTAACCACACAATCCAGACTTTTAACAACCTTGTGAAAGAAAGCTTTTGAAAACATTGTAAAAACACTCCTGCAATATTTTCTACCCTTCCCAAAACAAATTTCAAATCATTTATTTTGTCATCTGCAAATGCTTTGAATTTGGACTAGTCTTAAATTTTGTCTTGTGGTAAAGAGTTAATCTATCCTGGGACAATTCTTTCAGTTAGACAAGTCTAAAATTTAGATATCTGGTAAGGGCAAAAAGATACAAGTAACCTCTTACCAAACAATCTGGTATTTTTATGCCCTTCAAGGAAAAGACTTTTGAAATCATTGTGGGAAAAGGAGAAAATGCTGGTAACCAGCATTTTTTCCATTTCCCACAATAATTTCTACCATTTCAGAGACAAGTTCTGTCATTTGAGCCACATTTGAATTGTTGTCTGCTAATGCTCAAAAGACAGATGAGTCTAAAATTTTGAAAATTTGAGTGAAAACTCAACTCTCAAAGCACTGGAACATGCTTAACCTTTACCACACAATGCTAAGTTTTAACAACCCTGAGGAAAAGGCCTTCTGAAAACATTGTGGGAAAAGGAGATCTTTTGAGCCATATTATATTTGATGCCTGCAAACGCTAACAATTTGGAGAAGTGTAAAATATTGTTTTCTGGTAAAGGATCAAGTTGTTTTTGTAAACACTAGATCAGGATTATAAGGCAAAAAATGCAGTCTGATCTTAGATCTACACTGTTCACTACTTCAACTTGGCTATATATTCTGACTAAAACAACATTAAAATAGCACTATTTAGGCTGCTTTTCCCTTCTTGAAAAAGTCTGTTTCATCAATGCAGCACTCCTACATTTAACCATTTACACATAATCCAAAGAAAAAAAAAATTGATACCATTGTGGGATATGACTGATTGATTGAATAGTGTTAAATGCCACTTTCATTGTTATTTCAGTCATGTCACGGTGACAGCTCTTACATTCATGTATGTCCTAGGTTTTACCAGTACTAGACTAGGGCTCTGAAGTCTCTTCATCAAGGACACTCCCACAAAAAACCAAACACGTTCAGTAAGGCTTAAACTCGGGGCTTCCAGTTTACCATTGAGCCAAGCAAGACCATCCCCCCCAGTTGTGGGAAAAGAAGAAAATGCTAGTAACCAGTATTTTCTCCTTTTTGAACAAAGTTTTTTACCTTTTCTGGCTCATATTATATCATTTGTGCTACAATTGTTGTCTGCAAATGCTTTCAGTTTGGACCAGTCTAAAATTTTGTCATTAAGGAAAGGCTTTACCCTTTACCACACAATCCCTAGGTTTAACTAGAGGCGCTTGAGCGCCTGTATCGCTCCACAGGCCTGATATTTCTATAATGGCGAAAGGAAGTTTTTAACAATTATCATTCAATCCTGCATTTGAGCTCACTGAAGAAACAATTTGGTAGACAACCACCATAGGAACTTACCTGCAAAACAACAATGAAATCCAATGAATAGTTTTAGAGAAGAAATTTTTCAAAGATTTTACTTTATACCATAAAAGGAAAATGAGTCTCCCATAAAAGCCATGTTTTTTGACAGATCTTTTTTTATTTAAGGAATTCTGTAAACCTGTATCTAAGGAACATTCCTGCAAAATAATAATGCTATCCAAATAGCGGTTTGGGAGGAGAAGATTTTTAAAGGTTTTTTACTTTGGTTGCCATGGCAACCAGAATTCTTCATGGAACACAATTATTTGAAGGAATTTGAAAGAGGACCACCAAAGGAACATTCCTGTGAAATTTGGTAAAAATCCAGTCAATAGTTTCTGAGGAGAAGTTTTTTAAAGAAAAAGTTTACGTACGGACGGACGGACGGACGGACGAACGAACGGACGGACGGATGGACGGACGCTCACTGAAGAAACAGTTTGGTAGACAACCACCATAGGAACTTACCTGCAAAACAACAATGAAATCCAATGAATAGTTTTAGAGAAGAAATTTTTCAAAGATTTTACTTTATACCATAAAAGGAAAATGAGTCTCCCATAAAAGCCATGTTTTTTGACAGATCTTTTTTTTTTTAAGGAATTCTGTAAACCTGTATCTAAGGAACATTCCTGCAAAATAATAATGCTATCCAAATAGCGGTTTGGGAGGAGAAGATTTTTAAAGGTTTTTTACTTTGGTTGCCATGGCAACCAGAATTCTTCATGGAACACAATTATTTGAAGGAATTTGAAAGAGGACCACCAAAGGAACATTCCTGTGAAATTTGGTAAAAATCCAGTTAATAGTTTCTGAGGAGAAGTTTTTTAAAGAAAAAGTTTACGTACGTACGGACGGACACAACGCCATGACAATAGCTCTCTGGCCTTTGGCCAGTGGAGCTAAAAACCCTGAGAAACAATGCTTTTGCTATTGGTCAATTTTCTGCATATCAAAGGACTAGTGTATCTCATGATTCAAGCAGTTGTTATACAAAATGGATTTTATGGATCTATAATTATGTGATGACTTGCTTCGTATCAGGCATCATACAGTTGCATTAAAACCCCTTTTGCCAGAGCATGGTTCAGTTGTCTTTATGAAATGATTACCGGTAGTTCCAACAACATAGGCTGTAGTGCAAAAATACAGATTTTTGACAGATACCACCAAATTCGTTGATCTCTTTTAAAATGGTTTCAATGCACTTTCCTGGACAGCGTAGATCAAGATAAGACTGCACAGAATGTCCAGTCTGATCTTGGATGTCAAATGTCAGATACAGAGAGATATTTCATGTTTCTTCGCTAATTAATAGTAATGCCTAAAAATAGTATGATAATGGATTCTCACCTGTGATATTTCCAAGGTATATTATGGTTGCTTCCCACTGAACAACAACAGTACAACACGCTGAACCATTCCACCAAATTGACTATGCTGAAACGCAATCTTAGGCAACCAAGCAAATGATCACCTTCATTATGCATTTATGTTCGTGAGTTTTTATAGCTTTTCTGTGTCTGCTCCATGTTCTCAATATGTAAATGCTCATATATACACTCATAGAAGTATGTAATATTAGTCAATACAAAAAATAGTACTGGTAACTAGTCCAATCCATTGTTCAATCAAGCATCGTGAGCAAAATAGTTTTACTGAGCTGCCAGTTGAATGCACAATTCTTGATTTAATACATGGCCTGGTCATATCAACCCATGTCTGAGAGACTGGAAAAGGCCTTCAATTTGACTATGGCTTCGAGTGTGTGTGTTACAAATCATGGGCAAAAGTAAATAATCATACACCTATAGGCCCCTTAGTACTGGCAAAGTAAAAATGTCATATCTAGCAATATTTTTGTGGGGCTGCAATTAAATGACTTTATGGCTCAATAATGGCCTGGACACACCAAGACCTGGGAGACTGTACAAAATGCCTTCAACTATGGCATTATGGCTTTGTGTGTGTGTGTGTGGTTACAAAACAGCATAAATATATACACCTATAGGCCCCTAAGTACTGGCAAAGTGACATTCATCATTACTAGAAATATCTTTGCAGAGGTGCAATTTAATGACAGAATGGTTCAGTCCATGGCCTGGTCATACCAATAACTGGGAGACTGTGGAGAAGGTCTTCAACTTTGACATTGTAGTTTATTGTGCATGTGTGAATGACAGTTACAAACAGTCTTAAGTATTGGTAAATCTTTCATCTTTGCATTAAAGTAAGGGATTGACTTCCAGAAATTTTAGGCTGTTCCTGTCATCATAGAAGTCTATCAAGTGAATATGAAGTTCTTAATTTTTATCTCATATTTTGTTATACTTTGACTTTAGTTTCTGTAGATGCATGCTATTTTAAGATTTTAGAAGCAAAGTAATATGTTACCTTTACTGTAGACAGGTATCTACTCATCAATTCTGCAAGACAGACAAAATTTACAAGAGCAAACTACCGTAATAATGACTGAAATTGAGGCAAAGAGTGATGTCATCAGCAATTCATAACTCAGTAAGCTTATTTCTAATCGTAGCAGTAGATTCCATATACTGATCTGTAATCCAAAGAGGTCCTAAAATAGTTTATTTTGGAATTTGTCAAATATCTTTACTCTTACAGGTTCTCTATGGAAAAGAAAAAAAGATGTCCACACTGTGGATTTAATTCCATATATCCAAAATCCAAATGATCAAAAATGTACTTTTCAAATGGAATCTACTGTTCTTTTAATCCTAGCACCTTAAACCCAGTCTTTCATTAACCAAATAACCTTAACAGGATGGCAACAAATAATGACAAAAAGGGCGATGTACTAACACACAGTTATCGGACAAAAGTCTCTGACACTACATTTTCCAACTCCCTTCACCTTCAAAATTGCAAACATAACAGAAAATAGCTTATGGCTATAGCAAACTTGTACTCTGTTTGCCGCTTTCATGGTATGTCTTTAGCTTGTTAAACAAAGGTTTAAATGAAACCATTCACATGCTGAATGGTCTATCACAAAGCACAAAGGTGATAGCTCCTAATATCAGCCAAATATGACATGAAAGTCCCACTGGTATAACTGCTGATCAAAGTTATTGAAATCCACCAAAAAGTGTCAGAGACATTATTCATTTTTAAACCTACACAATAGGCACCCAACTGTGATGAAGTATGGATCAGATTGCTCTGTTCCATCTCATTAATTATGTATCTAATTTTCTCATACTTGTAAGATTCTTGTTGCCATCCATACAATTACTAAAAATCTTAACCCCTTACCAGACAACAAAGTTTCAGACAGGTCAAATTTGAAAGAATTTGCAGATGACAAACTGAAGGTGGCCCAAATGACTGTCAGGTTCCTTAATCTAGGTAGGTTTTTGGCCCGTACTTCAAAATCGTGAGATGAATTTCCATTTACAAATTTATTTCATGCTAAGACCTAAATACAGGTCACAAAACACATAGATACATATCACGTACATGTCACAAAGCACATATAGGTCACATATCACATATATACAGGTCACATAGCACATACATACAGGTCACATAGCACATAGATAGCATATCAGCATGCACATAGGTACATGTCACGCATCACACAGAGCCCACACACAGTGCAAACAGAACAAACATCAATTTTTTTCAATGTGCTATTTGAAATGAAAACTGATTAGGAAGTTCAGGATTGCAAATGTAAGACAGTTTACATAAGTTTCTAATCTTAACATTTATTGGACACACAGTCCTGTTGACACTCAGTCCCTGCCTAATGTTTTCCACAGTGACTTGAAAAATGACCACCTGAAACATACATATCAACTATTTCTGTTTCAAAGTACTGACTGCACTGTTTAAGTAAACAGCATACTTTACGTGATAATACCTGACATATCTCCCCCTCCTCCTTAAAAAAAAAAATTTTTTTTTTTTTTTTTTTTTTTCAGGAACGACTGAGATAATCTGCTTCGACATTCTCTGATCCTTTAATGGCAACAATCCTAAAACGATAGGGCTGCAGACTTAAAACCCATCTCATTATTCTACTATTGTTCAGTTTTGTGTTTTGCATGTATATGAGAGGACAGTGATCTGTTTCTACCTGAAATTCCCTGCCATACAGATAGATCTGAAATTTCAAAATACCCCATACCAAAGCTAGGCATTCACGTTCTATTACAGAGTACCTTGTCTCTCTTGGAAGCAACTTTTTACTTGCATAAGCCACTGGAAACTTCCTTTCCTCAACTTCTTGCAAAAGGACTGCACCTATGCCAATATTAGATGCATCTGTTCTCAAAATAAAAAGACAGTTTAAGTCTGGTAATCTTAAAATTGGAAAGCTCACCATATGCCTTTTCAGCACTTCAAATGCCCTCTGGTGTTCCTCCTCCCAAATAACCTGTGTAGGGTTTCCTTTCTTGATTAAATTCGTGAGAGGTAATGCAATTTCTGCAAAATGAGGAACAAATTTTCTATAAAAACCCACCATTCCCAAGAATGACATTACCTGCTTTTTTGTCTTCGGTCTCGCTGCCTGCTCAATATCTTTTACCTTACCTGAATTTGGTGTAAGTATCCCCTCTCCAACCGAATGACCCAAGAAATCTACAGACGGAAATCCTATCAGACATTTACTTGGACGTGCAGTCAAACCTGCCTGCCTAAGTCTAAGTAATACTTCCCTTAACCTAGTCATATGGCTTTTCCAGTCAACTGTATGCTCAAGAATATCATCTATGAAATTATCTATGTCATTTAACCCCTTCAATAATATTCTCATCATTCTGCTAAAATTAGCTGGTGCAGTAACCAACCCAAAAGGAAGTTTTCGAAATTGGAACAATCCATCTGGTGTACAAAATGCAGTTTTCTCTTTGCTGTTATCTGTCATTTTAATCTGCCAGTATCCTTTACTAAGGTCTAACTTTGTGAAATACTTACCGTTTGACAGCTTTGCAAATATTTCTTCTGGGTTTGGGATAGGTTCAGCATCAAATACAGTCAACTTATTCAAATTTCTAAAGTCAATGCAAAATCGTATTGTTTGATCAGGCTTCTTCACCAAAACTACTGGCGAACTGTATGGCGACTTGGATGGTTCAATTATACCCAATTTTAACATTTTCTCTGTCTCATCCCTAATCGTTTCTGTCATTGAAAATGGTAAAGGGTATTGTTTAGTTCTGATAGGGTGATCAGATGTTAACTTAATCTCATGCATCACTAAATTTGTCTCACCTGGGATATCAGTAAGAACATCTTTAAATTCATTTAATATTTCTCTTACCTCTTTCATCTGTGTTTCTGACAAATGAGGATCAATTTTTACATCCTGTATTGTCTCTTTCCCATTTAACTCGAGTAACTCAAGAATTTGATCATCATTTACTGCACCATTTTCTTCCACATTTTCTTCTGTTTTGTCAGCTTTCCTATCTATGCAACTTTCAATGACACCAGTACAAACAATCTCCATTACCCCTTGTGCTGAAATTTCATTACCCATTTTTTCATTTTCAGAATGTCGTAGATTTTCAGGCCTGGTTATATACTTTTTCAATAAATTTGCATGAAACATTTTGGTTTTTCCCTTCACGCAAACTTTGTAGTCACATTTTCCAATTTTTCCTATCACCTTGTATGGACCAAGCCATTGCATCAAAAGTTTATTTCCATCTGTGGGTAGTAAAATCAAAACATCATCATTTACCTCAAAGCTCCTTGATTTACTTTTCTTATCATAATGCATTTTATAGTAACAAGATGATTTTTCAAGCTCTTGTCTGGCTAATGCTAAAGTATCTTCTAGTCTCTGTCTGAGATCTAATACATACTTATAGGTTGATTTTACCTCTGGCTGCTTGATTTCATCTGTCCAAAGATCTTTCAAAATTTCCATTGGCCCTTTGACCGTTCTTCCATATAACAACTCAAATGGACTGAAACCCATGCTAGCTTGCGGTGCCTCTCTGTATGCAAAAAGCAATGCAGGGATATATCTGTCCCAATCTTTTGGCTTTTCGGCACACATCTTTCTTAGCATACTTTTAAGTGTGCCGTTGAATTTTTCAACCAAACCATTACACATGGGGTGGTATGGAGTTGTATGTAGCATGCGTATGGATAAAAGCCTACTCACCTCTTTCATCACCTCAGATGTGAATTGGGACCCTAAATCAGTTAGAATTTCTGATGGAAACCCTAATCGTGTAAACATGCCAAATAACGCTTCCGCGACTCTCTCTGCTTCAATTCCAGAAAGAGGTACAGCCTCGGGATACCGAGTTGCATAATCCATCAGTGTGAGTATATATCTGTTCTTGTTTTCAGTAATGGGATGGATGGGGCCAACGAGGTCTATTGCAACTCTTTCAAATGGGGTTTCAATGAGGGGCATTTTTTCCAATGGGACTTTTGTAACTCTACCCTTTGGAAATGTTCTTTGACATAAATCACAGGATAAACAATGAAACTTCACGTCCTGCTGTAAACCGGGCCAGAAAAATTGAAGCCGTATCTTATCACCCGTTTTTTTAATACCTAAATGCCCTCCTAAAATGGAGTCATGTGCTAGTTTGATAACAGTATCTCTATATACTGTAGGAACTACCAGTTGCTTTTCAATCTTTTCTGTCAGACTAGTTCTTTGTTTTTGAAAGTATCTATAAATCAGTTCATTTTTCACCCCAAACCAAGAAACAATGTCTCTTTTGGTTTTTTGCTCTCCAGTCTCAACTTTTTTTCTTATCCAGCTCAGGGTTTTATCCTTCTTCTGCTCATCTCTGAATTCTTCTTTGTTAACTTCCAGTCCTTTCAATACCTTAAGTTTTTGAAATAACTTACCTTCCTTTGACTGTGATCGAGTTTGAACTGCAAGACCTTCCTCTAACTGCTGATTTTTTGTATCTCTTACGTTCCTATTCCATAATTTGTCTGCTTCATTTGGAGGTCTTACTCCCTGGATGTTACCAAGAATAAGATCATAAATAGGATCTACCATGCACAAGGCTTCTACTTCACCTGAAAAAAATGGCGTTTTTACCACTATCTTAGCTACTGGAACTTCTCTAACGGTACCGTCAATCAACACACATCTCTGACTCTTACCGGTAAATTGTTTTTCATCAACTAACTCTTTCCGTACAACAACACTACTGCACCCTGTATCTCTTAAAACATTAATTTTTTTTTCATTTAGAAAGCCTGAAAGCACTGGCATTGACTTTATGTTTTGATCCTTACAAAGTGCACTTACCAGTGGTAATTCATGTCCGCATTCTAAGCGAACTTTGTTGTCCTGAATGCAACATTCATGATCTAACCAGTTATCCCTACAACATGCATTTGCTTCGGCCTCAACCTCCTCTTGCTCATCTGTTACCTCTTCTTTTGTTGCAATATGTTCCTCGTCTATACTTACAAGACCCGCAGTTTTCTTGCCTCCCTGTGACTTTAAAATTCTCTGTCTTTCAAAACAATCACTTATTTGATGGCCTGGTTTTTTGCAAAAATAACACACCCTGACCAAATTTCCTTTTCCTGATTCTACTAAAATCTTTTCCTTTATTTCTTGCTTTTCAGTATTATTTGATTTTTTTCCTTGGCTATGAGCCTTATCTTGCATCATGAATGGAAGATCATGTGCCTCTAAATACTGTTCAGCAAGTTCAGCCATTTTTTTTATAGAATCTGGTTTTCTTTCCTTGAGAAAAAGTGCTAAAGTTTTTTCTGATGCACTGATGAACTGCTCTCTTAAAAGGAGATCTTTTAAAGCATCAAACGACTTTTCAACATTTGAAAGATCTATCCACCTCTCCAAATAATTTTCTAAACGCTGTGCAAATTGAGGAGCACTTTCTCCTAATTCAGGCTTGCAAGATCTAAACTTTTGTCTGAAACCTTCTTGTGTCAATTCAAAACGCTTCAACAATGCATGTTTAACTTTGTCATAGTTTTCAGAATCTACCTGTGATAACCTACAATATGTTTCTAAGGACTTGCCCTTCAGTAAGGAGCTAAGCCTGAGAGCCCATTCTTCCTGTGGCCATCCTATAACTAATGCAAACCGCTCAAACCTTTGGAGATATGCATCTATATTGTCCTTACCCTCTTCAAACGGTGGTAATTTTGGACCCTTAATTTCATGTTTACTCTGGAAACCTTTCTTTTTTGACTCTACATACGTGGCTTTAACCTTTTCTAATTCAATTTCTTTTTCAATCATTTCTAATCTTAATTTTTTCTCTAACTCTAACGTTTTTAGTTTATTTTCATTTTCTAATTCCATTTCTCTTATGTGATCTTCTCTTACTCTTGCTCGCTCGTCTCTTTCTGCTGCTTCTCTTGCTAGCTTATCCTCTCTTTCTAACTTATCTCTCTCCTTTTTCTCAGCCCACTCTCGCATTTCTCTTTCTTTGCTCGCTTCCCTGTCTAGCATCTCTTTCTCTTTTTTTTTTTTTTTTTCAAATTATCTAGTTACACTTAACAGTTCCTACAGTCTGACTCAATGATATTCTTTTAAGTCCAAGCTTCTTGAAAGATACCCCCTGGTAACAGTCTGGCACTGAGGTCCATACTGAACGTTCGAAAAAAAACTTGTCACTATCCGTAGGCCTAATATTCACGGAAAAGATCTTGTGTAATCCACCTCTTCACTACTACGCCCCACACATCAGAAGCAGCGCCCCAGATGTCTTTGAATACCACTATCCTCACTACTCAATTATATCTCCTGGAATTTTTTTTTTAACCGCGTCCTGCCGGGATCGCCAAAATGTCAGGTTCCTTAATCTAGGTAGGTTTTTGGCCCGTACTTCAAAATCGTGAGATGAATTTCCATTTACAAATTTATTTCATGCTAAGACCTAAATACAGGTCACAAAACACATAGATACATATCACGTACATGTCACAAAGCACATATAGGTCACATATCACATATATACAGGTCACATAGCACATACATACAGGTCACATAGCACATAGATAGCATATCAGCATGCACATAGGTACATGTCACGCATCACACAGAGCCCACACACAGTGCAAACAGAACAAACATCAATTTTTTTCAATGTGCTATTTGAAATGAAAACTGATTAGGAAGTTCAGGATTGCAAATGTAAGACAGTTTACATAAGTTTCTAATCTTAACATTTATTGGACACACAGTCCTGTTGACACTCAGTCCCTGCCTAATGTTTTCCACAGTGACTTGAAAAATGACCACCTGAAACATACATATCAACTATTTCTGTTTCAAAGTACTGACTGCACTGTTTAAGTAAACAGCATACTTTACGTGATAATACCTGACAATGACAAAGTTTGTTAGGATAGAAATCATTGTGGGAAAAGGAAAAAAATGCTGGATACCAGCATTTTCTCCTTTTTCCAGTGTTTCTAGAGGCTTTCTTAGTCAGATTTGTTAAAAGTCAGCATTATGTGGTAAAGAGTAAAAAAATACAGCCATGTTCTTAACTCTAAATTATAACTTATCCTATTCTAAGTGATAGTAAGCAATGACTCCCTAAATCTCTCTCCTAAGTAAGCTAGCATGTTTATACGTATAACCAGTACTCATATCTGTATATCTACAAAAAGTCCTCTTCCTCCTCCCCTTCCTTCTTATTCCTTCCTCCTCTCCACCCACTCTGTACAATTTGGAGTCATTATCTCCACCTACACTGTACAATTTGGAGTCACTATCTCCACCTACCGGTACTCTCCACATTTTGGAGTCACTATCTCCACCTACTCTCCACATTTTCGAGTTACTATCTCCACCTACTCTCCACATTTTGGAGTCACTTTCTCTACCTACACTGTACATTTTGGAGTCACTATCTCTACCTACTCTGTAGATCTCAGAGTCAGGTTCATGGGTTTATAATAACCATCTATGGCATAGTCTCTCAGCCTGAGACTGTGGTAGTCGTCAAGAATGGACTGTGAAGCCATCAGTATGTTCAGTGTGGCTGATGGGTGTATCACAAGAAGATAAACTAGTGTTGTCAGTTGCATACATGAAGACCTAGGGTTCTTTGATCCTAGAAGTATCTAAAGAAAAGTGAAGAACTCTTGAACCTAAAGCTAAACTCTTTCCTTTGTTCTTATAAAGAAAGCAATAGTATTGTACAACAGTTCTGTACAACTTTAACGGTATCAAATAGTTAGTCTGGTCAAAATCCAGACAGATTCCATCATACCTTAACCTAATACCAAACAAAAGTCAAAACAAAAGGAAAAGTGGAGGCATTTTAAAAATTTGCAAGCAAGTCCTGGTTAAAAATGCAGAGAGATTCCATCAATACCTTTCCCTAATGCCTAACAAAATAGGAAAAATAAAAAACTGGAGGCATTTCAAAAATCTGCAAGCAAGTCCTGGTCAAAATGCAGACAGATTCCATCATGCCTTATCCTAACACCTAACAAAATTGAAAAAAACAAAAAGAAAAAAACGAAAGGCATGTTAAAAATCTGCATGCAAGTCCTGGTTAAAAATGCAAAGAGATTCCATCATACCTTAACCTAATACCAAACAAAATTTAAAAAAAAAGGAAAAAATGGAGGCATTTAAAAAAATTTGCAAGCAAGTCCTGGTTAAAAATGCAGAGAGATTCCATCAATACCTTTCCCTAATGCCTAACAAAATAGAAAAAATAAAAAACTGGAGGCATTTCAAAAATCTGCAAGCAAGTCCTGGTCAAAATGCAGACAGATTCCATCATGCCTTATCCTAACACCTAACAAAATGGAAAAAAAAAAAGGCATTTTAAAAATCTGCATGCAAGTCCTGGTTAAAAATGCAAAGAGATTCCATCATACCTTAACCCTAATGCCAAACAAAATTAAAAAAAAAAGGAAAAAATGGAAGCATTTCAAAAATTTGCAAGCAAGTCCTGCTTAAAAATGCAGAGAGATTCCATTAATACCTTTCCCTAATGCCTAACAAAATAGGAAAAATAAAAAACTGGAGGCATTTCAAAAATCTGCAAGCTAGTCCTGGTCAAAATGCAGACAGATTCCATCATGCCTTATCCTAACACCTAACAAAATGGAAAAAAAAGAAAAAAAAAAAAAAAAAAAAGGCATTTTAAAAATCTGCATGCAAGTCCTGGTTAAAAATGCAAAGAGATTCCATCATACCTTAACCTAACGCCAAACAAAATTAAAAAAAAAAAAAAAAGGAAAAAATGGAGTCATTTCAAAAATTTGCAAGCAAATCCTGGTTAAAAATGCAGAGATTCCATCAATACCTTTCCCTTATGCCTAACAAAATAGGAAAAATAAAAAACTGGGGGCATTTCAAAAACCTGCAAGCAGTCCTGGTCAAAATGTAGACAGATTCCATCATACCTTATCCTAACAAATAACAAAATTGAAATAAACCAAAGGCATTTTAAAATCTGCAAGCAAGTCCTTGTCAAAAATGTGGAGATAATCCATTATACATTATCCTAATACCTAACAAAATAAAAAATTAAAAAACTTGTAGAAACAATGTTCAGAAAGGAATGAACCCTACCATAATGACTATCATGAATCCCATAAAAAGAGACCAAAAGAAGATGAAAGTTTACTGGAGTTCTTCTCTAATCTTATATACTTCCTGAATTGAAGAACCCTAGGTCTACATGTACACAAGTGACAACACACAGTCATCCCCTGATGGTATACCAAGTGTGTACCACATTGAACACACTGATGGACTCACAGTGTATCTTTGATCTTTACCACAGTTGCAGGCAGAGAGACTACTAGACAGATAGCCAGTACAAGCCCATGTATCTGTCTCTAAACTACAGAGACCTCTCTACCTCCACTCAACAACCTTTACCTCTACCTCGTCTATTTACCACCATCTCCTTCTCCTCTTCTAATCAAAGTCATCTATCCCCAAAACACATTAGTGAAAACATGTATTTTTGCCAAATTGAAAGCATTTGCTGATGACAAAGTAATTTTGACTCAAAAATTAAATTTCTCTTGGAAAGAGTAGAAAATATACATGTTACATGCATTTTCTCCTTTTCCCACAACGTTTTCAAAAAGGCCCTGCCATCTTCCAACTGATGAACTTCTGAAAATTCATGTCTGCAACTGACAAACTTTTGAAAACATTTAGTAGTTAACCCAGTCCCCATACCTATCAGGCCGATGGCTACGGCGACCACTACTGGCTCAGACTCAACAGCAGGTGAACTACAACACTGTTCGGCCAAACAGAGTTCTAGTTCACCTCCCTGACCAATGGAGAAAGAGTCTAAACACAGCTCAGCCTCTTCTCCATCAGCCAGGCCAACAAAATCCTCGCTAGTCTGCAAAGCGTCCAAGTCAAATGTCAGGGAGGACAATGAGGTATTACTTAGCTTGACAGAGCTAAGTTCTACCTCACAGTCTTCCTCAACATCTACATCTCTGAAGAGCTCCTTCTCCATGTTGTCCAACACCTCGGTCTCCCCACATGATGTGGAGCTGAAGGAAAGGTCCATAGCGTCCCATTCCTCCATCTCCTCATCCTCTACCACTGACCAGAAGAAGGCAGAACCAAACTCAACAGAGCTCGGTTCTTCCTCCTCCTCAACGAAGGCAATCCCGAGGTACTCCGTTGGTAAGCCATTCTACATCTCGCATGATGTGGACACGAGACTGAGATCCATACAGATCTCATCCACCATATCCACATCCTCCACCATGGAGAACAGGGAGGAACAGCTCAGCTCAAAAGAGCTAACCTCTTCCTCCAAATCCTCCCCAGCATCCAAACAATCCCATGTCATGGAGTCCACAGCATTTCCTTCATCGACCGATGTGCCTTCATCCATGGAGATGTCAACAGAGTCTTCGTCACGGCCACCGAAGTCCGATGGGGTGGCTGTATCAGCCTCCACCAACTTCTTCTGTGCCCATGACAGAAGATCAGCAGTATAACTAATCGCAGATACTATAAGGGCAACCATAGTTAAGTGTACTTAACCTACATATGGAATCCTTCTGTACCTGAAAAGAGAAAGAAGAAAAAATAATCAGAATTTTCATTAACCTTAGTCTTGCTGAACCCAGATTTACTTAATTATGCTGAGAGTATAGATCAAGATCAGACTAAATAGAGTGTACAGTCTGATCCTGAATTGGCAATGTCTCCAATAATGGCAGATGTTCTGACAAAAGCAGCACAATTTGAGCAGTCTGATCTTGATCTGTCCCATCAGATTGATTGATTGTATGGTGTTTAACACCGTTTCAACAATATTTCAGTTATATTGCAGCGGCCAGTGCACCTATCCATGCTTTCTTGGAATTTCTCTTACCAACTACTACAATATTCTTTTCAAGCCAATGGCTGCTTTTCAACATAACCATCACCAAAGCAATGGCCGACGGTGAGAGAGGAATGAATCCTGTTGCAATGACTATTATCAATCCTCAGAAAGAAATTGGCTGAGCCAGGGAATGAACCAGCAACCCCCTATTCTCAAGTCCTGTACGCTACCGACTGAGCTATCAGGGCTCAGATCTGCCCCATCAGAAATGGTTACTTAAGCTGTCAAAGATGGCAAAACAAAACGGCACTTTTTTTCTCCTCTCTTGTGTTTGTTTCACAAACTGCAAACAATTCATGTATTTCCATTCTTTCACATACAAGGGATGATCAGAAAGAATGTGGACCACCTCGTTATTTTGAAAACTACTTCACGTAGGATTACGAAAAATTGCACAGACGAGCATTGATTATCTGGCAACTGACTCTAGCTTTCAAATATCATTATATTTAAGCAGGTAAAGTGTGACGTTATTTTCATGATCTCATATACTGCATTAGTGGTCCAGAATGTCGGACATTTTATTCGAGCCGAGAGTAATCATTAAGTTTTACATCAAACTCAGAGAGTATTTAGCGGAAATCAATATCAATTCAGGAAAAAGTTTTAGGGGACTCTACACTCAAGAAATCTGACATTCCTAAATGGATCAGACTGATTTAGTGACAGGTGTGATACTATTAAAGATGACCCTAAATCTTGCCGTCCATCGACATCAGTCACAGACAAAATCATCAAGGGTGTAAAGCAGCAAAACAACATTGCCCAGATACTGTCAGGAAAATAGCTGACACATTTAGCATTTACATATTGGAGTGCCAAGGAGATTTTGACCGTTAATCTTGGAATGTCATATGTTTGTACAAGATGTGTACCTCGACTCATGAAAGGGGGGTTAGGGTCAAAATATGTTGAGAAATTTTAGAATGCATTGTGGTTGAGGGGTCAAACTTTACTGGTCATGTTGTAACATGCCACGAAACATAGGTACACTTTAACGAGACTGAATCTAAACAATCAAGTAGTTCATAGAAACATTCAACATTGACTTCAGCTGTTAAAGCCAAGCTTTCAAGTCAGAAGTTAAAGTTATGTTCATCATATTTCAGAGAAATGAGCCTCTGTTTCTCAGACAAAGGGTCACAATGACCCCCAATAATGTTCTAGAAGAAAATCCTGGATAAGATTCAAATGGTATTAACCCCTAAGCTGCTAAACGCGACTCACTGACCTTTAGCGGGCAGTGTAGATCAAGATCAGACTGCACAGAATGTGATCTTGGATCTACGCTGTGCAATATGGAGACATTTTGCCCCTAGAAGGTCTCCTTCTTCAACCCTTGTTCGTTTAAATCTTCCTCTTCTGAGTCTTCTTCGAGGAAGTTAACCTTTTTAGTAGCCTTGGGACAATCTTTTTTGAAATGCCCCTTTTCTTTGCACAGGAAGCATATAGTGTCGCTCGGGTCCCTTCTAGGCGACCTTGACCTAGTTCTTGCCATGATTGTGCTGGCTACTTTATTGAATGCAGTAGTCAATTGATCAATTGACTTTTGCATTTTGTCCATCTTATCCTCCATAACTGAAACCTTTTTCTCCAAGTCGACTGTCGCTTTTAAATGGATTTGGGATATTGGATGACCTATTTGTATTGACCTTTCTTAGGCTCAATTCCAAATCTGACTCATCAGTTTCATACTGGTAACCATATGCAGTGCTAGCTCTGGCCCAAGTAAAATAATGGCCAACGATTTTTTCTTGAAAAAAATAATAGACAAATTAAGCCCGCGAAGTTTGGTTTAAAACAAAAGACATGCACATGTAGCATTAACTTTATTTTTTACTCATAGTTTCAAACTTTCATTCACATAGTCATTTCCACTACAATGATAAAAAAAAAAAGTTGTCATATATATTTAATCTTACCTTGTAGAAAATATTGTGGAAAAGGAGAATTTGCTCTATACCATTTCCTGGGATAGTGCCCTTTTTCCCACATATTTACTTAAAAGCATAAAGGCTTTAAGGTCCTAGTTTCTTCTGATGGATGGTTTACTTCTTTACCAAAAGACAAAATTTTATTTTAATCTTACAATGTAGAACATATTGTAGGAAAAGGAAAATTTGTTCTACAACATTTCCTAAGGATAGTGCTCCTTTTCCCACATTATTTGCATAAAAGCATACAGACAATTAAGTCCTAGTTTCTTTTGATGATTGGTTACTTCTTTACCAAACAACATTTTTCTTTTTATTGTAATAAATGATGTGCACAAGTGAAGGAAAAAATTTTCTATTACATGATGAATTACCTCCCTTTATTATCTGCTGACCTTAATTATTTTCAAATAAGGTCAATGAGGAGGGTAAGATGTCTTAAATAAAGTCATTCACTCGATAGTACCTAAACAGTGAAGTGGACGAAGGTTATCAACCTAAGCCTTTAAATTTCATTTGAATTTTCATAATGCTATTCACTGGTACCACTGCTAAATCCAATATTGTAAATGCAGTTTAATTTTCTTTAGTTTGTTATCTTCTTTTTTATTGGCGATAGTTTTCATTTAGGACGACCCATATTGACGTATAAGTGAAGAATGACAAGATTTTGGGGGTACAAGAACGAGATTTATTAGAATAATGTCAACATGTCAATTAAATTAAATTATGAATTATTGTTTTCTTTTTGTTCGCTGACATTTAAACAGCGCAGGTTTATGTTAGCAATGTAAACAAATTCATGATATCTAATTGGTTTCCTTTAGTCGCCATCGCCGTTTCTGGCGGTATCGAAATCCAAGGCACACTATCACTGCGTCGATTAAAATAGTCAATCAAAATTTAACGTGAAATAAACAATAATCGCCAACTGTTCTCCAATTAACGGCTTAGAATAACAACCGGTAACATGACATGCGTTGTGGAATATACAAGCCAACTGTGACCTGTCGATTACCTGAGGTTGCATCCGCCGAGGTGTGAAACAAGCGATTACCACATATTTCTGGTGCAAATTAGCGCGTGATCAAGGCAAGTAAAGGGAATTTTATCCGACTTTTTTGGGAGTAAAGTAATCGACAATTTTTATCGACAATTGGAAAAATTAATCGACTGCTGAATTAATTAATCGACAATTGTCAATAATGTCGATTGGCAGTGTGAGCACTGCATATGAAACTGTTTGTCTTACTTGATGTGTTCTGGACCTACCATGCATGAGATTAGTCGTATGTCTATACCACCACAACTTTTTCATCGCAACGTCCAGAGTGTATGGTCTAGAATTCAGTGCATAATGGCCTGCATCCTTGTCGTTGCATCCTTGACAGAATTTCAAGACCAATTCTCTTTCACTTGGAAGTTCGGGCATTCCAGCAAAAGCCTGGGATCCCACAAGAGCTACCCTATCTGCCCATTCTTGAACTGACTCATCAGTTCTTTGGCGCAGATTGCTGAATTCTACTCTGAAGGATTCTGGCAAGTCTGACATGCCAAATCTCTTCTTCAGCTGCTCCACGACATCAAAATATTCGAGGTGTGGATTCCTCTCAACTAGCATAGTGAAATATTCACTAGCTTTTCCCTGTAAACAATAGCAAAGGTTATATTTTCTCTGTGTTCCTGTCCATTGCTGTTCATCCGAATAAAAGGTAAACTTCGTAAAGAACGCATTCCATGAACCAGTACCATCAAAGAAAATATTTTGTGGTACACCAGATGACGGAGTATAACGCTGATACTCTTGTTTAGGCCAATTCGGTTTGCGCCAGTTATCTGGTACCTGGGGAAAACTTTCAAACATACCCCGCGATGGAACTTTACGTGTAGTCTCCGTCTGATATACCCTTTGCCTGGGCGGCGTGCGCACATCACTCATGTAACTTTGCCCCCATGAGCTGGCAGTGTCACTTCGCCCCCATTTATTTGGACTTCGACTCTCACTCCCTCTACTAGAACTTGACTTACCTGGGGTCAATCTTTCATATGCAGTGAAGTCTATCTCATCCATCATTTCTCTTGTGACCTTGAGATAAGGGATTTTTGTAAAAATATCAG